>CM021732.1:96179933-96355831 GCA_011075105.1 Heteronetta atricapilla
AAAAAAAAAAAAAAAAAAAAAAAAAAAAAAAAAAAAAGTTTGTTTCAATTTCTGCACCTATTAACCCTCTATTTCCTAATTAATTCAGTATGGATGAGCGTTCCCAGAACACTGCGTTGTCATGGGAAGCAGCACTTCCTCTTAACAAGAGGTAAGCTTTTTGTTTCTGTCAAGCAAGACATTTTACTTTCTGGTCGCCAGCCTATTAGCAGAGCACTTGTCCTCCCATGCCCCTACTCCTTCCCCACCCTTACACAGATGGCACAGGATGCACTGAGTAAGTTCAGCTGGGAAGCAAGTGTAGCAACTGGGAAAACACGTGCATTCTGCAGAGCTGGAATCTGATGGAGTAAACACAGATGCGTTTTCCCTACAACGTGAAGACCGGTCTGTCCTCCTGCTACCTCTATCCTTCTCTGTAAAGGGCAAGGGAATGGAAAGTTGGCTTGTCTATCCCCCTTTGCTTCAAGGTTTCTCCACTCCCAAGTGGTGCAAAAAACCTGCCTTATGTGATCTTTCCCAGTATTAAGGAAACTTTCAAGGGTCCTCTCTTCCAACAATCCTAAGGCAGCAGACGAGGCCACAGACATTCACTACTAGGCATTATAATTCAGAGAAGCCATATCTGCCCCGAGATAAAGGTTATTTTATCATATCAGCTCTGCTCTGTTGCCAGGAGATAGCTCTGTAACTCCTCCAGATCTGTCCTTACATACCCTGAGGATATACCATCACAGAAATAAATCTTCATTGATGTGGTCTGCCAAGGGAATGGAACTGTGGGAACTCCACACACGTAGACTTGGGTTCACACCAATGCCTTTCATAGACAGATAGTGCTCCGTTTTGCTTCTCTAAGGCAGGCTCCAGCATGAAAAGCAGATCTGTGACTATGCAGATTTGCTGGCCCAAACATCACCTGCAGCTAGGGAGCTGTGGGAAGCTGGGTGTCACAGGGTAGCTCCTCTGAGAGCTGAGAGAAATAGGAATCCATGCCAAGTTACCAAGTCTTAAAGCAGGCAGAAAAAAAAAGATTAAGACTTAAACCCTTGCAACAGAATTGAAATGTTTCATGGTATTTCATGAGCTTCCTGTGAAAGCTCCACGTACTTCCAGAAACTGCTTCCATTAAAAAACAAAAGCAAATAAAAAAGGATAAAACCGACCCTGGGTTTAGCCTGTGTCAAACGAGACAAAAAGCTTGTAATAGGGATTGCACACTGAAATACAGGAATACCAGAAGAAAAGCTAAGAAGTTGCTTAGAGCTTTTAAAGCTTTAACATTTGTCCTCGTTACTTTGCAAGACATGACTCATGGCAAAAAGCAATCAGCAGACAACATCGCCAACAGGATTTCAATGTAGACTCACTGCTGCTTGGCTGGGCTGCTGCTTTTTATTCCTTTTGGGCCTTAGTTTTGTGAAGTGTTCGAGTTTTCTCCCTTCTTCTGATGGCAGCTCTGAAATGAATCCAGAAGTCCGTTTGTCTGGCCTGCTGGAAGGAAACGGTGGGTCTTCTATATGGATAGGTACTTCTTCCAGTGCTTTATCTAGATCAAATTCCATTTCTAAGAGAAATCAAAACTTTCTAATTAGACTTAACATGCTGTTTAAAACAAAAAGACAATGGCATTCCTCTCTTTTGGGGTAAACAGTTACGAACACATTTAGAGAACGTGCTCATCCACAACACGTTTGTGAGCAGACAGCGCACGGCGAGCAAGCATTTACTACCAGACACACCAGAAGATTCATGAAACAAAGCAAGCAACATGGCTTCAAACGCACTCTGGAGGGAGGGACAGTCTTCTGCGCTTTTGAATAAAGGACTATCTAGAAGAATACGAGCAAGAAAAGAAGCAGAAAGACTTTATGAAATTCTCACTTACCAAAAGCTCTGGACACCGGCCGGAGCATTCGGCTGTGGATGCTTTTCCTTTTTGACTTAGGAGTCATCTGTCAATATAAAATAAAAACAAAGGACTTCAGCGGACAGAAGAAATAACAAGGAACGCTTTTTCCTTTCTACACAGCAAATCTGTTCTCGAGATCTGATTGGATTTAATAGCAGGAAGGAATGTTTTTTTTTTCCTCCCCTTCTCAAACATTGATAGCTTTTTCTGAATTGGCATTTTGTTGAACTGACTTTGAAAATGAAGCAGGGAGGCAGTTATTCTTCCCATTAAAATCTTAGGTTGTAACCAGGGAAGTTAATTTAATTGTCCAAGCATTAGCTCATTGATCCCCAACAGTAAAACGAGGTAACTCTTAAAACCACACCTCTGCATATGGGATTATGAGGTACAGAAAACTTAAGTAATTATTGTGTTCTCTATGCACAGTTAATGGTGATACCTGGGACTGTCTCTTCCTTGCTCTGGCTTTTACTTTTGATACAAAATACGCTTCCTCAGCTAGTGACGTGCCTCTGTGAAGGATTAAAATCGAGGTGTCTGTGCCTCTGGATACCATCACACAGCTCACCAAGCTTCCCTAGGAAAATACAGTCTTGGAGCATACAGCCCTTCAAGATACCATAAATACCATGCCAGGGTTAGCAATACCACCAGCAAACACACAACTTTAGATATGCTAAGGTGTAAAGCTTCCTTTACATGCATTCAAAGTATCTACGATAAGTGACGTGCTATCCTTCTTCTCACCTTCACATTACCAGAGAAAGGAATATGTTGCCTTTAGAGCACAAATACCCAGACTTAGGACCTAGCTTTGTTATTTTTGGAAGAAAGCTGCCCTTATTTTCTTGCCTGAACTCTTCTGAAAGTCTGCGTGGCAATAAAGACTTTTTGCTACAGGAAACCACGTGTTGACAATTGTGAACCTTTTAACTTAGCTCAGCATTTTAAGACTTGTAAACCAAAAGCTGTGCTGCGTGCTTCCTAAGGGGTTCATTTAAAGTTACATGGCTCCAGTAAAAATAGGCTCTCTTTTTGGTAGGCAGAGTCATGTTTTCTGGCTTCAGTGACATCCGTATACTTCCAATACTTCCACTTACCTTCTAGCCCTACCTAGTGACTTCACATGTGGAGAGCCATCAGGAAGCTGGATTTTGTTACGGCTCACAACTCATCAACAAAATTGTTAATCAAATTTAGTGTTATCAATTTTAAGAGAGACAGAAAAGGCATAGCTGGCACTGAAACTTCAGACAATGTCAATTTTTAAAGTTAGGCATTTAATAGTTTTTCCTTGTGGAGAGTGCAGTGCCCACGCTCACATGTACTGAATTTATGCTCCCATCTGAAGTAGTGAGAAGGATTATTATGTCTCTATTCCCAGGGTTTTGCCTGGGGTTTTGACAGATTTTTAGAACAGGGGAGGTATTACCTGTCCTCTCAACATCAGAAAAGGGCAGCCAGATTACAGAGTGGGCAGTGATAGCACTGTCCATGCAACAGAGCTGCGCTTCTGCTGCCACGAATATCACTGGGAGAAAAAGATACCTTCAGCTGCAGTTTTCTACGTCCACGTTTGACAAGCATCAGTTCATGATAAAGTAACTTCGTGATCAGACAGGGAATAGCTTGCTACCTGAGGAGACGTACCACGAAACTAATGAGCAGGCAAAGCGCTACTGCAGCAAAAGGTCAGGCACTACCTGGAGAGCTAGCAATAAAACAAATGTAGGGTTTATCTCATGATAAAACTGGGCTCATCCAAAACTGGAACAGCTGAAGGCATTTGCACCTCATGCGATGACAAGCTGAAGCAGCTCAGCCTTTGGGGTACAGCAATTAGGAGTCACCACCAGTTGCACTTCCAGCTGCAACCTATTTCTCCTGCTAATGTTTATTTACACGCATTTTGGTCTGCTTGCAACTTCTTTCTGCTAGTGCGACTGGAAATTACATCAGGGTAATGCTGCAATTCATGTGCTGAAGAAGATCAGGAAGGAAAACAAGGCTGACGAGAGACTACTGGTAGCTCAATAACTGCACGTCCATGTCCAGAGTGCTCTTGGATGAACACAGACAAGCTGAGAGCCCTGCCTTGGCCCAGGGCACCAATGCAGAACAGCACAGGGCAAGTTCTGAGGCTCCTGTGCAGTGACTTAACTCTCCAAGATACCTCTGACCGCCAGGAACAGGATGACTTCACCTTCCTCCCCAAATGAGAAAGAGCCCCCAGATGACCCTGCAGAGCTTGTGCTGGTGCTCATAACCCTTCATCATCGCTGTAACTTCCCGTCAGCCTGGCACGATCCATCAGCAGCTTGGTTGCTGGGGACAAAGGCAGAGGGATAGAGATGCCTGCCATTTGTTCTAACGGCATGAATATAACAGCCACACGTACACTTTCATTGGAAAACCTTCTGTTGTCTAGCCTGTTTAGGAAGTGCACAGATGAAACACTTCTTGTCAAGTGAACTTTCTAGATAGCACGCAGAACAAAATGGGTCAAAGCACTAATTTAAATAGGCCAGCGTGCTCTTTCTACGAAATATTACACGATCTCTGCTTCGTATCTCAGCCAGCGTGCAGCACACTGCAGCAGCACAGCACGTCTCACTACCGGAGGACATGTCTGAACTCCTAGGGAAGGATCTTGGCCCTCCCCAGCCTGAGCCCCACTTCCCATAGTTGAGGGAAGCAGCTCAGGTTGGGCACACGCACACCTTGTGCCTTCAGACCACCTCTGGCCACACAAACACAGCTCCGCTCTACTGCCTCACCTTTCAACCCGAGGCCTGTACGGGGGAATAGCTGTTGGCATCAGCCTCCCCTCCTTGACAGCTTCCACATCTTCCAGCGACTTTCCACCACAGCAGGCCACCTCCTGAACTTGTTCCTTGCTTTGCCTACTTTTCTGTGAGCACACTGCAGGCTGCCTGGCAGAACAGTTCAAAAGATTAACCCTGTACCTCTATTTCTTGGAAGCCCTCGTGGAAGTCTGCATGTACTCATAGCAAAACCCTCTCTGGAGACGGCTCCACGGAGTTACCCCTCAGGCGTACATAGAAGCCACTTCAGAGTTAGGCAGTTTCGTGTGTCCAAGCTACCTTTAAACTCCTAGGATCTCTTCTTAAATGGATCGCTGCTCCAGATTTCTTCTTGACTCCCTTCTTCACAAAGCTATCTGAACACTCTTGAGTTTTCTTCCATTATATTACCGAATATGGAAGAACATGAGTATCTAGGGGCTTAAAAACAACAACTAAGATCACATTTTAAATGCTTGAAGCTTTACTTCCAGTGCTAGAAAATCACGTGCCTTTAGCAACAGGATCTTAGACACGACATTCCTTGATGATACAGTTAATGGGAACTACTCTCAGTGCTCAGGGATGTGCTCTTTCCCATCTCTCTCCTCCTCTAGAATCTTTTATATTCAGTCCTAATAGAGATGCTCCATGACTCTCCTGTCATTCCCCTCTTGAAAGACTTGCATTAATGAACAACTTCTCCCCCTCTCTCAAAATTCCCCAACGCATCTCCCCCCAGTCCTCCTTCCAGCAAAACTACATACAGCTTTGCAGCTTTGAGAAGGCATTAGGGGTGAGAAGAGCATTCAAAATCTCAAAGTGATTCAATCAGACAAAGAAAACACACCTGACCAAACTCAGAGATAACCCATGACATCTCTTCCACCTGGAACTTGCTATGTCAAGAGAACCCTAGTTTATGCTCGCTCTCTTGAGCTGTTGTTTCATCAAGCTGTGTGATGCTTGAACTGAAAACCCAAGCGATAGGTTCTCTTTTGGAGCAGTAACACTCCTGCTTAGATCTCATCAGCACTCTGCTTTGGTTTGGTCTCCAAGTCAAGAGATGCTTTAAACTCAAACGCTGTGCTGGCTGAGCCTTCTTGTAAAATCCAGTCTCATTCCTAAACCGCTGCCTATTTCTTTTTGTAAGTGCAGATGGATGGCACTAGAGTCTCCCAGGAGACTCACATAGTAGTACAGAGGCAAATGGAGCACAAAAACGCAAACAAGTAGGCCAGAAACAGCAGAGCTAAAAAAATACTTACACTTGTACAGCAGAGAGTCTCCATGCAGCAAAAAAGAAAGAAAAAAGAATATGAATGGGGAAGACAAAGCAATAGCAGTTTTCAGGAAAGGAGGCAAAACCAGAGCTCACCAAAATAAAGAAAACTAAAGCCAAAACACTTAAAAGTCTTAGCAGGAAAGGTGACATGCAAGAATGAGGTAAAAATCCTTTGCATTTGGAGGTGCTACATACTTTGTGTTTCCAGGGGTAATCAGAGATGGATATGATCTCTTTGCTTTATCTATACTGGGACAAGTTCGGATTTTTAGATGTTTGTTTCCAGTACATGGCACTCACCAACGGTGCCAACCTGCCACCTGCTGTCCTAATTTACTGTGTGTTTTTTCAATTTGCTGGAACGAGTGGTGAGAGAGAAGTTTCATTCTGCTATTTCCCAGTCTGAAGGAGGCTTCTACGTTACAGATTTGTGGTTTGTTGTGGACAGTGGGAGACTGTGGAAAACAAAACCAAGCCTCTCTGGAAATACTGAAAAGGAATGCAAGTATGCTCTTTTAAGGTTGAAATAATCCTACTAATACAGAGATCCGAAGTGACAGTATTTCTCCTTTCCATATGAAGGTTCAGAGGCGCAGACCTTTCCAGCACTTTTGGCACATGAGAGTGATGCTATGCCATTAATGAAGCACAACCTTTCCTCTCCCCTCCAAATTTTATTAAGAAAAAAAAAGCACAGCCATCTTATGAAATGAAGCCATCCCATAACCAATCTCTTTGGTGGCAGATTACCCATCCGGTCACACTCCTCCTCAATTTAGAGTAAGGGAAAACAGTTATTAGAGTGTGGCTTTGTCTTTAAGTCGAATGAGAACTGCAGATACTTGTACAGTGTTTGTGGCAGAAGTCAATATTCGTGCTCTGGTTTAAACTGCTCAGCAAGGAAGCGCTGCATTCTTAAATGTACATTGCACTGGGGTTTAATTACCAGCCCTGAAAACAGCCTGCTCATAACACGAAGTTCATCATTTAGTTGTTGAGGAGGCACTAAGATTCAATGCTTTGACATTTCCAGCAGTAATGACCAACTGGTCACAGTTCATACTTCTAAGCTTAGCTGCAGCTAGAAGTTTTAAGGATCAGATGGCAATCTCTGGATGGCACAACCAGCAGTGGTGCACACAGAACCAGTCAAAGGACTTTTTTTTTCAACTGTCCTGAAGGTTTTTATTTTTATTTTCTCTTACCATACAAAAACTTGTGCAGGAGTTCTCATCTAACAGTGATTCAGGCAAAGCTCCTCATTACTCCTGTATGCTATCCTTTCTCTCCCTCTCCTCATCTCCCTGCCAGACCCCATGTTCTCTCTCTTGCCCATCTTCTACGCTCCCATTCTCTAGGACTAGTCTGAGGCTCCCCGAGAGACTGCAGAATTGAGAGAAACATCTCTGAAACCAAAACCATCTTAGAAATAAATCTCCAGCACACTTGAAAAACCATTCTGCAACGCAGCTTCTCTTTCTACCAAGTGCTCTTGGTAGTACTCCAGCATGTTCTGTGTAGGTAATGCATACAGGCAGGGAGGTTATTTATATCATACAAGCAGCTGGATGTGAGATTAGGACCCAAATGCAAAGCTCTGCACATACCAGGAAACAATCCCAGGTTCTGGGAAGTTTGCAGCCCGTGGTCCTGGTCCTAGCAAGGACCTATGGAAGTTCCCACCTTCCAGGCTCCAGTGATCTCACATGAGTGCAACTCCTGAGCTGCTTAAAAGCTAAAAGGTGCTCAACAGCTTGAGTAAGGAGGGAGAAGGAGGAGAGGGAAGCACGCAGCAGGCAAAAAGGATAGACAAGGAACACCATTAAGCAAAGCAGAGGCGAAGGGACTTGCCTGAAGCCACCTAGCAGTCTGACTGCACCGCAGGGAGCCTACTCCCAGAACATTTAAAACCACTGCTAAATTATTTCAGATGTATGTGTTTTGCAGGCCATGTCTTGGTAACTGGCATCTCGTCAAAAGTCCTCATTTTGTGGTGTTTTTGTTTTGTTTTGTTTTCTTGTTAAGCTGCCACGATACCATTCCAATCACCATTTCCCACGGTTCCTCTAGTAACTACCTTTGACAGGAATGTCACAAAACTGTTGCCTCATTCAGAAACAACACAAACAACCTTCCGGTGCTTGTCATGAAACAGAGCAGACCAACTTTATTTTTTTGTTGTTGTTGTTGTTGTATCTGAATTTTTGGACACACAGGTATCTTACTGTCCCAATAAAAGTCTTAGAAACTAGAAAGTTGCTACTGCTAGCTTCACCCACTGAAGGTTTTATACCGTGATTTCCATGGTAAAACCCTCAGCATAGCTTGCAGATATTCAGTGATGTATTTCCCACCAGCAGTGCTGACGTCCTGAGCCACCACCACCCTTAGAATCTCCCCCCAGAGTGCCATTGTCCTTGGGAAGTTAACTGCAATGCCAGAACACAGGACAGCCAACCGAGTGTTTTAGAGGAGGGATGAGAGCACAGCCACTAATACGCAGTTTGGAAACCAAGGCCAACCTGTGACAGGCGGCTGTTTGTTGGCACAGCTGTCCTGAATGCAGTGGCTATGGCATTTTTACACCAGCAGAGGACCCAGTCCTGACCTTTTATTTCACTGTTTCGTCCTTTATATGGAAGTACTGTACATTTATAGAGAGCAGATAATACGGCATACAAATAATCCACGCATGAATTTAAGGAGTCTGCTTCTTTTCTTTGCCCTCCCTGAGAGTTAAATTTCTAGAGAAAGAGCTGTGGTCCAGGATTAATTCAATTAGTCTCATCTAAACCACCCTGACCTTTAGAGTTACTTTGTACAGTAACATTTTCTGAAAGAAAAAGCGTAGTGCTGCAGTAAAATAAGCTCGATAGACTCAGCCTTGAGCTTTTTCATTTTGCTAGCCAATAAACCTTTTTTTTGTTGTTCTCCTACTTGCTGAAATGTGGCTCATGGACTGTACGGTATTTTGCCATGTATTTCCATGTATTCCTGTAATTAATAATTCTGCACTTTCATCTTTCAAGTCATGTAGAATCTCTGCTAATAAATATTCCTGCATATGGATATCCAAGGCCTTTATTATGAAGAGTTAAAAAAAAAAAGAAAAAAAAAAAGGTGCATTAGTTAAACTGAACAGTTCCTAAAGCTATTAAACTGAATCTTTTATTTCTGGCTCTGAATGATTATCCCGCAAGGAAGCCTGCCTGCAACTATGTCACCTGCAAGAGAAAAAGCACTTTCCAGCGTTATCAGTGCTCTTTTCCAGTTGCTCATGAAGTGGCTAACAGCATCTTCTGCAGCAGCTGAAAATAAACAAACAGGACGGCTCCAACTGATTTACTTTACTTATAAATTAAGTACAAAATGGGGAGCTGCTGCAGATCAGATAGCGCAAACCATTTTTTTTTAAGTCTGCTTGCTTATGATTGTTCATTACCTTCAGCTAGAAAATGCTAATTCAAAAATTACATGGTTTGTGACCCAAACTTCCATATACTAAGATGGAAAAGCTCTTGATCTCAGCAAACACTGAGGCACGGGCAGTTGCTTAAGATATTTGCAGGCAATTCTTTAAAGACAATGACCATATCAAGAACATCATTAAAGCAGGTTTGAGGCAAGGTCCTACTGAATGGGAACTGTATCTAGCTGCCCTACAGCTTCCCAGGACTGAGAACCAGCATGACTTCTGTACCTCTCCATTCTCTCTACACCCTGAGGTGGACAAAAGCCTCCCAAAAGGAGAAATATTCAGCCAGGCAAAAGCCACCTGTCATCTTCCCACCACCACTGGACCCGCTGAGGGCAGATGATGCAACAGTTTTGCTTGCTCTGCAGCAGTGGTATTTCAAAGGAGAAACAGTAATGGGAAGAAAATCATCATAAAGAATCAGATGCAGATTACCCGGGATGGAGACTAGTAGCCTCTCTGCTCAGAATTATGATGGACTCTTTTTCCCTCAGGCTTACCTGAGCTGCTGCTCCTTTCTGCCTGAAATTTGCCTCTATCTTGATAGGGAACCAGCAAATACTCTATTCCTTGTATGGAAGGCAGAAATATTTGAGTAGACAGACATTCTGTTTTGAAACCACAGTTTTTTCTCTAAAACAAACTGACAGACAGGGTCAACCATAATTACCAAATAGAGGATGGCAAAACTTGAAGGCTGGTCTACACAGAGCTAGCACATAAATGAGAGTCATGATTTTAATAATGATGGATGGCCAGACAGCACATAAGCCTAAGGGAGACAGAAACACCAGGCAAGAAGCGGAAGATGCCTACCCTGCAAAACGGAACTGCTCACCTGCATGTGAAGAATTAAAAGCTGGCTAGCAACAGAACTAGCAGATACTGCAATTACCTGGAGCACATAGGCATGAACTTTCCCTGGAATATCTAAATACCATGGTATTGGAAATGACCCACAGCTAATACGTACAAGATAAAAAGATGTTCAGATCAGCTCTGAATGAAGCTATCCTGACTCTCATCACTTTGTCCTCCTTTTCTGCTCAATGCTTCTAGTTTTCTTCAACATCTGCGTACAGGGCTTTTTTCACCACTTTATGTGCTTTTGGTTTCAGATCAGCATTCCAATCCTGTCATCACTTCTGACTTCAAAAATTCACAGTAATTTAATCTTTACTCCCATGAAGTAAGATCTTAAAGCAGGGAGATACCCACCATTTTGCAATGAGGATTCAGCTGACCTGAATAACAGAGAAAAAAAGAATCTATTTACCTCTAAGTTTCCCTCTAGTCTGAGAGAAATGTTCTGAGAGAAAGCATGATAAATTTTTATATAGGATTATGTGACACAGTTGTCTGTGATAGCAGGGATGAGATTTGATGACTCAGAAGCTCTCTCCCAGCCTTCTGGCACTATGCACACCTGCTTTATTTTATAATTTCTGAGTCCAGTAATCTAGTTCATTTTAGCCTCCTTTTTTGATGACAAAATTTAGGAAAATCTAATAGCACTCTATAACTGCCTTCCTTAGTTCTGACACTCTCTCTCTTCTTCCTGAGAGCAACTGACCCCCACGATACGAGGTCTCAGTCTTGCCAAGCAGAAAATCACAAGCTTCCTGTTCTGGATGGATCAGGAGCAATGAAGCACTCCCAGTAAGACAGAATTGTGCATGTGCTATTTTTAGGAGGCTTTCCAGATTTCAGAGTAAACAAGCCTGCTCCACACAATGCAGACAAGTAACCTGGACCAAGCTATTCGTTTGAGACACCGGCAGAATCAAAAAGCAGCCGAATCTATACTGAAAGCTCCTCAACCCCTTGAGAAGGTCAATTTGCCTTCTTGGAGTATGAATTGAATCAGGAAGCACTAAGGCTGCAGACAGATGTGTGCTATAGGAGCAGCAGCACCAGAGGTTATTCTCTTTGCTACTGTCCCTCTGCTGAGGGCTCCTTTTGCCAAGAACTCTTCCAAAGGAGCTCTTGCTCATCTGCCATGGGAAGTACCGAGCAGTTTTTTATAAACAGGGGCTGTGGAAAGGTAAATTCTGGATGGGAGAGAGCAGCTGAGGGTGGTGTGATGTGTAGATTTCACAGCTACGTGATGAAGACCTTTGTCAGCCACAAACTAACGTCTTAGTAGCAATCTCCCTCTTAAAACCAGGGCAGGAGAGCTAAACCCTCAAGTTTCAGCGAGCACTTTGAACGTTCCTTTAACGTGACTTTTTCTCCACATGAAACAAAATGATGGAAAATGCATATCTGCAAGACAAGTACTGCCACAAAAGACAAACCTACACAGCCTCCTCTCCACCCTCAGTATGTCTGGGTCTATTCATGCAAAACATAGCATCACTACTGGGGGAAGACAAGCTCATGACAGAGAAGTGTCACGATGCAAACAGAACACCCAACAGCAATTCAAGATATTCACTTTAATCTAAGCAGAAAACAGTCTGCAATTTATTTATTTATTTAAACCCAAGCATGTAGTGCTATTACTAGAGGCAGCTTATCATTTCCTTCCTTTAGTTCTCATTGCAGCAACACCGTACCCTAAATTGTGAGAAAGATCTCTGGACTCTCACTCAGAAATCTCCGTTGGTTTAAGAAAAATATATTCTACAGCAATTATCCATCACCTCCTTCCACTCAGAGACACCAGGAAAAGGCAATGAAAGTCAGTCGTCTTTTAAATTGGGAACACGTAACCCCTCATGATCCTGAAAGAGACTGTAGTGTGTGTTCAATACATGTCACAGGCATTGAACAGCCACAGGTAAGGACCTCTAAGGGTTGTAAGGTCACTGCAAAACTATACGTAAAGGCACTCAGGAAAAGATAAGTGTTTTTGCAATGGGTATCAAATATTTGCAATTAAAATTAATGTAATCATAATAGTAATGGTTAGGCTAACATACAAACACACAAACTTGCAAATGAACAAGATACTCCCGGATTCTGCCACATGATCACACCAGCTCCCTTTGTCTCTTGCTTTCTCAGACTTTGTGCTGTATGCTTGGGGAAGGCTTAGCCTGTGCTGTGTGCTTCCTGGTGATGTTTTCATTATGCTGCCCTAGTTTGGGCTGAGTCAGAAATATTACCAGTCTCCCACAGAGGTAGATTTGCTGGCAGGCTTGTGATGGATCCTTTTCAGAAGCCAAGAATACTCTCATACGTCACTATGCCAATTCCTAGCTCCCCACAAAGCACTGTATTTGCTGTACATAAATGGCCCTTTTCTGCTAATGTATGTGAGAGAGAAGCTGAGGTACCCCCATCGATTCCATATGGCATTCATCCGGGCTGCTGCCAATGCCCTCATCCCTGGCTGCTCATTCCTTGCACTCAACCAAAGGACCAGGCACCCTAAAACCTGACCTAGGAAAGGAATCCTCTGTAAAAAGCCTAATTTTAAGCTGAATCAATTCCCACACCCAGTTTGTAGCGTGGCTGCATGAACTCTAGTACAAGCGTGCGTGTGTGGGCTGGAAAGAAGAAACTGTACAGGGGAAGTGGAAATGCCCTTTACAGCCAGAACAATGTTTTTTTGCTGGATTAAGCTGCTTGTAGAGCTAAAGACTTTTTTTTTTTTTTTTTTTTTTTTTTTTTTTTCTATCCACGGAGCAAGGGAGGAGAAAAACAAAAAAACACTTAATTTTTTTTTTTTTTTTTTTTTTACTTTTTTTTTCCTGCAAACATTTAGTCTTTCTTCCAAAAAGCTGCCTACCTATGCCTGAGAAAATTCTGCTGCAGGCAACAGGACATCAAGAATCGGATGTGGTAGTAGGTTAGGGACCTACATATTTCAGTTTTTCTTCCTGCAGCATCAGCACACGTGTCCATATGAACACAACTTTACCTTTTCTCCTTCCTCTAGTGAAACTGACTGGAGGGATTTCTGTTGCTCTAATTTGTTGTGGCTTTTGGGGATACGGGGCTTTCAGGTAGTGCTTTGTGAGTTTTCTGAATTTTGGTGTGGTGAATGAAATTTCTCAATTTTCTCTGAAAACACTGAGATCCACGTACACTTAGTCTTCCAGTACCTATGGATTGATTGGTCTTCATCTGGATATGAACTCAATGTGCTAAATTTTTGACAATGGGTGGTTAGCCCATTTCCAGGAAAAAATACATGTTCTCTCCCTACAAAAGTTCTGTTAGTTCTGCAAATTATCTTTCCTACTGTACAGGTGAAGCCTGATGTTCAATAAGAGCTAAAATATTAATATAATGCACGTGGGATTTTTGTTATTGTTGTTTTGTTTGCTTGTGTTTTGTTTGTTTCTAAAGAAGCTTTCCTCCTCCATTAAAGCCATAGCACCATTTCTATGGTTGAAGTTAGAAATCGATGAGAAATGACCAGGATTCAACATTCATCACAGGCAGTCCTTTCCTATCAGCTACAAGCAGTTTTGCAAATACATAGTTTACCATTCCAACATTTCAATCTTACACTGAAATCCTTTAAAGATGATTTAATAAGCAGACTTGTTGTGTATTACAACCTACAATTCCTCTTCATTTTTCTAACAACTTCCTATCATGCCCCTTCATAACGCAAATAAGTGACCTCTGCTTTGCTCTAAAAAAAATACTTGGCATGGCCGTATGCTTGTCACTGACTATATTAATAACAATATAGAACTGAAATGGATATTTTCAAGAGGAAGAGTACACAGATTTCTAGTAAAAAAGCTATGGCCCTCAAAACTTTTCTTTATATGGCGGCTTAGCTCTGGCAACCTGCTCTTCGTATTCTGAAAACCAAATACTGGTATGGAACCTCAAATGATGGAGATACAGCAAACTAAGAGGGAATGGTCTGTTTTAAAGCCTGCCTCAAGCTTTTAGCTTGAGGGTTTAAAAACAAACAAACAAAATTAAAAAGGCCTTTACAATGCAACTGTCTAACAATCTAACAAAGATGCACTGGCACTTTTTGTTGAGGAATTAAGCACTATTTGATAACTCTTATTTCTGCAAACAACTGATGTTTATGAAAGAATAAATTACAATTAGATGAACTACACCCAACAAAATCAGCTGGTATCTAACTAAACAATTACATGTACCAAGATACATGATATTCAACCCCAGTAAAAGGGGCGTTTTGTTTAGAGTTAGTTTTAAAATGCATGTATTATTTTAAAATGTATCAGTTGCCGTATACACACAAACATTCTGAAAAAATCTACTCTTTTATGAAGTTCATTCTTGATGGAGTCTAAGCTTTGAAAAGCAGGCCACAGTTTTTCCTTTAATCTAAGAAAAACAAGTAATTTTTTGCATAAAGATTTCACATTCCGTTTTATTTGCATGCAGCTTTTATGTAATGACTTATTACCATCGATGCAGCTCTAATTAAATGTAGATAACTAAGACAGCTGTAGATTATGGAAGCATCAATTTATGGCACTGTGGCTCTGGGAGATCTGAGGTTCTCGAGTCAGTAATGTTCAAGCTACCACGTCCCACACTGGACCACTCAATCACCCTCAGTGTTCTTCACAACTCCTTTAATGGACTAGCAAACTCTGATACAACTGACAAGTCTTTCATGTCTTGGGCTCTCTGGACACAGTTAAAGGCTAGGATGAGAACCAAATCCTACACTGAAGCTAATCAGCTTTAACTACTCGGCTACTGTATGCTATTTAGTATGTCCTAATTCCCACAACAAAAAATAAAAACAGAAGTAAGATTGAAAAATCCTTTTTATTTTTTTCTCTCTCCCCAGTGCTACATTTTAAAGGCACATTTGTAATATTTCATTCTGTCTTATCAGTTGAGACATATCAAACTCAGAAGCGAATGGATGACAACTCCACTCCACTCCACTCTGCTGGGCTGCAGCCAACTCTCCACCCTGCTTGAGGACATGTGGTTAGGCTTTATAACAGACCAGTACCTGTTTGTTTGCTGTGTCTCCATCATCTGAAGTTTCAGACCAGTACCCTGGCAGTCCAACTTTTATAGACAAATCTTCCTGTCTTCTAATTTCAATCAGTGTACAAGATCAAATAGCTTATATACATTTTATTCCAAATACACCTACCTCACTCAAAATTATTCACCTAGTTTCAGAGCTTCACAATCAGTCTGTAACCATCAGACCAGCCAAAAATCAGAACCCAGAACCAGATTTTCTCCAGTTTGTTCAAATACGGTTTCAAGGGGGGTTGGTGCATAACAACAAGCTGTTGAATACATTGCCTCAGCCAGAAAACTGATCCTCAAAAGGCTCATTGAAGAAAATAAGAACAAAGAGAATAACAGGCTTGCTAAAAATAATGGACTTGCACATGAATCCAGTTTTGCAACTGAGGAAATAAAAGCCAGCTCTGCCAAAATGGTGGTCCAAGCTCAGCTCCTCTCCAACAAGCCCCAAAATCTCTTCTTGCCCAAACATTTTCACAAATAACTGGAGAAAAGTAGTAAACATTTGTGGAAAATGAACTGCACAGAAGAGTTTTCCCATCCCAGCAACACGATCAGTCTCACTGCATATTTAATAATCTTTTGATAACAGGCGATAGGTGCACAAACGTGCAGAACACCAAGCTGCAAATCAAGGTTTCCCGTTTGAGGTTTGCAGAATACACAGCCAGGTGCACCAGCTACTCACACAGCAAAGATGTGCTTAGGGATTTCCAGTGGCCAAACAAGGCAGTGTTCTGGACTAATGCCATTTGGGATGCGGGATCTAAATAGCTATTTCTCATTTAAGATTGAAAATAATCAAAGGAAATTAGGTTCATAATTCCAGTTCATAAAACCATATGCTTCTCTTTCTAGTAAAATCTTTCAGGAGCATATCCGTTTCCGGCACTGACCAGCTCACAAAGCATCTACTGCTATCCCCTTCAGAAGGTTGCTCATTTCCATGCAATCTGCATGATGTTTAAATGCCACAAATCTGGTGAATTTTTCTCAGACAGTATGTGAAATCCATACAATTTTCACATAGCTTAAATACATGACTTGTAAAGTGCAGTCCTTCTGGGTGGAGATAGTAATTTCACGTAAGAAATCTGTTCTTAAGGTGCTTTTAGTTGTAAAAAGAGCACTAGCTCAGTAAAAATACCTGTATTACTCAGCCTCCTGGGCCTATCTATTTATCTGTGTATTTTTACAACAGCAATCAATATCACTTGCACCCAAGATGCAAAAAGCAGCTCTTAAAAAATGATTGCAGATTTTAATGAATGGATTCTTTAGCACTGGCTAAGATTACTGCCTCGTGTTTATTTGATGCTTCATTCTCTTTAGAAATCAGGTATTGCTGAGAAACTGGGTCACAGAGGTGTTTGAGTCTTTGTGCAAGATGAAGGCAAATGAAGAGAATGAAGAGATATATAAACACTTCTCAGTGTAAGTACAGTTAACATCTAATGCATCTTTTAGAGTGTAGACATCATCACATTTCCATTATTTTAATATGACCAAAGTGAAAGATAACAAGACAGCGATATGATTCTTTCATATAACCATGGTGATGTGAGGTAGAGACAAGAGCTATTTTAAAAATTTTCTGTATGACTGTTTTTTACAACCTGCAAGAATAAATTTAAAGGCAGAAGGCGGAGGCCAATATGAGCTTTTAGTTTATATTCCTATATACAAAGCCAGCGAGCAGAAAAATAACTTACAGATAACAGGGTTCGGACGCTAATAATTTTACTGGAATGTCTCCCTCCCACAGGATTTAGGATTCCAAATGACTACTGAATGTTAGCTACAGAAAGCCTATGGAACTTGATAGTACCACCGATGAGCCAGCTGATGCAGTCCACAACACATGCCTCACAGGGATTTGTGATATTCAGACAAATATTATATCAAATCAGATGTTGATAAGGTAAGAGATTTGGAAGGGAGAGAGAACTATTTAAAACTGGTACTTCCAACGTTGGTGTGCTTTCATTTTGTACTTAAGCCAGACTGACACAGACAGCTGCTGCAGAAAAGAGCAATCCTGCTCCTTCCCTTCAGCTGTACTTGTCTGACTCTGCAGTTAATCTATTCAAAGAGGTGAATCAACAGAACTTCATCTATGAAAAGACGTAACCCATTTTTCTGCTATTTTAGCTTCTTGTGAAAGCACGCAGCCAAGGAGCCAGGTAGGAGGGCAGAGGAGAAAGACCATCACTTGCAGCAGTGGCCACCTATCAGACTGACTAAGTTACGATATGGAAGTGCTCCCTCAAATTCCTGTTTGCAGTAGAATTCCACAACAGACTGAGCTGGGTGGAGGGGAATTTGAGGTTAAAAACAGTTAGCAACCTATTTATTTGGAATTCTGTGGGCTTACGTCTTGTAAAGGATGGCATGGAGCCATCTTCATTATAAAGTCACAATGGGATTTTATAAGGCACTTGAACAATCTATGTTCCACATTCTTACTAAATCTCACACTCCTAACTCAATTACTTTTGAAAAGCTCGCCCTGTAGGATCAATTCCAGCCTGGTCTTAAGGTTTTAAGACTTCTTCCATACATCCAAAAACTGATTTTAAAACATCAATTTCTATTCATGGCCAAAAGAGACATGTCCAGGAAGAGACAATTTTTGTCATGGCTCACATGAATCCACCTCAAGTAGAATGAAGGCAAAAGCAGAAACCAGCATGCTGTCAAAGGATAGCATGGTCCAATTTATTCCTGCAACTGAACCTCTATGAAACTGTGGCCAATGAAAGAGACATTTATTATATTAGTGTTTTTATAGCACTGCATGCAAGAGAATGACCCTTGAACAGGTACTAGGAAAAGAAAAATGGAAAAAATAAAATAAAATAAAATAAAATAAAAGCTTTTCCTTTGCTTAGCAGCAATATGTAACTCAGACAAAACATTCACAAGCTAACATCTTTTTTTTCTTCCAGAAGCCAGCTTACCTTCTGTTTCCTGATACCATGAAACAGCCAAATGGCACTTTTAAAAACATTTGCCATCCAGTAATTTGTAAACCAAACGGCTGAGGAAATGTGTCTTACCATACAGGTGTCCAGATCCTCTAAACGTTCTACCTCTGTCAGCTCCTCAACTGTGATGAGCGAGCGTTTAGTTGGTTTTTCTTCAGCTAACTCAATTTCCAGTGATTCCTGCTGAGGAAGCGGTTTGCCACGTCTGGTCAAATGGTCAGCCTGGATCAAAATGGTCAGTCAGGATCAAGACAGGAACATGTCAATCAAACTTAAAGACGACAAGCCAAACCAAATCAGAAAATCTGAGGAATGCAAGCGATCACAGATCGTAGAAGATCATTTACAAAGCTTGGTTGTGTATGTTCATCTTCACACAGTTTTTGTGCGAGGATTTTTTAGATGGAAAAACCCTTCTATCACACATTCTAAGAAGGAAGGGGAAAAGTCTAATATATATAAAAAAAAAGGTAAAATAAAAAGACATCATACTTTTGGCTTATAATAATATTAAGGGTCTTCCTCAGCATTTATCCCGTCTTTATTATAAAGAAAACAAAAGGAGAAGCTTTGTTGTGTATCTTTTTAAAAAATTAAATAATACAGAAATGTACAATTTCAGTTAATGTCAAAACTGTAGACATACTCCATACATGAAAAAGCAAGGTAGAATAATTTGTTTTCCATGCAATATGTATTATGCAACAGAGTTCCTTCCTATTGGATGAAGATGAATTGGTCACTGGACTGGAATGACGGCTGTTCAGAGACCAGTGACCACAACCCAATTACTGTCTTTACCACCAAGAGTACAAATTGTACTCTTGGTTGGGTACAAAGATTACTCAACCAGGAGTACAAATTCCCACCCCAAGCAATAAGCATCTTTGAGCAGAATACCAAAGCTAAGGCAAATTATCAATAGCCTGATGGCAAATGATCAACATCCAAGTGAGCGTAGTATGGAAGAAAGGACAAAATAAAAATTGGAAAAAAGGATTGAAGAGCAGGAATTCTTTCACGATCATTAGATGGCCAAAATGCTATGATGCCCTTTTCAAAAAATGGGACAGCCTCAGCTCTGTTTCACTGAAGAAATAGGTAGGAATTAACACAGGAAAAAAAAATAGGAAATTGATAGATCCATATGATAAGGGTTTTTTTTGTTTGTGGTTGTTGTTTGTTTTTTTTAAGTGTCAGAGAGGAAAAACCCAAACAATAATAAAATGCATTATCAGACCTGCATAACCGAAAGTTGTTACTAAGAATACAGAGAATATTACATAAAACACACTGGACTGTGATTTAAAACACAGTGAGTTCATATAGTCAGTAAAATTACAAAGTATTTTCTAGTTCTGTTGGTAAAGAGAATACTACATAACATTAATTAAGAGCAAGTGTTTGAAGACCAGCTGACCCGAATAAGTTAGTTACAGAAGCTTTAGAAGTGACAGCTAGGGAGAGCTGTGGTCCACTGCTCAGCATCAGCAGAACTCCAGACGAACAGTGGATTGTAGTTCTGTTTAACATCAAAAGGGTAAACAGATGACCTGAGTAAATTACAGCTCATTTAGTCTAGCATCTGTTTAGGCAAAAACAATTGGAAAGCTGTAATGGATTTTTCTTTAATCAGACTAAAATAGCTGGAATAATAACAAATGCTAATCATCATCGCTTTAGGCAAACACAGGTAGTGTTAAGCAAGGCTCATTTCTCAAATGTGCCTCAAAAACAACAGTGTCAACACAGCACACACACATAGATGTTTGTAGGTGGCTGAATTACTACTGCATGACACTTCAATTTAAGGAGTTGTCACAGAACTGTATCAATGCATTTAATCTTTGCTTTATTAAGATTTGGCTGTCAGCTCTCAAACTGCAGCTCTCATTTGGAAATTAACACTGACAAATTCCACAGTTCTTCACGAGCATTTTTGAGATCCATGCTCTTCAACATTGTCATCAATGGCACTACCTGAAAAAAATCTGCAGCTAGCAGAAATATGGGAGAGCGCTGAACAGTAAAAAGGACATGCTACTAATGCAGGCCAAAATGGATCACATGCTAAATCAACTCAAATCAAATGTACAGCTCTTTAAGAACAAAGAGCACTGGCCATTAGCTATGGACACCATCCTGAAAAGAAGAGACAGACAAGTGTTCAGAAGCCATTGCTGGGAAGGAGATCAAATCCTGATCCAAATCCAGTCCTGAAAATGAGCTACCACTGAAATTCCAACAAAAAGAAGGGCTTGTTACGTCCTTAGATGTATAAATATGAGCAGAAAAGAACATCAGGCAAAAATAATTTCACTCCTCTATTCCCTGTTGCTTAAAACCCATGCTGGAATACCCTGTCAGATTCTGTACTTTAAAAGAGACTACTAAACAAGTGGAGAAAGTGCAGAGGATTGTCACTGAAGAGACTCAAAGTCTGGAGAAAATGACTTACTGTGCAGCAGTCAGGGTATGCCCAAGTTGTGCAATGCCACGAGACAGAGACAGCCCAAAGCTCCAGCCAGCTGAGTCTGCTCCAGAACCACCCGGAGCTAATGAAGATGCCACTCGCTCAGCAGCCTGATGCTGTTACACAGCTCCTGAGGCCAGAGGTTGTATCTTTACACAATGCTGCTCTGTATCATGGGGACACACCCTTAAATAACTCAGACTTTTAGTGTTGTTTTTTTTTTTTTTTTTTTTTTTAAAAAAAAGAGTTTTATAAAAAAGAGTGTTTGCATTTCTGCATAGAATAGTAGAATAGAAATAATGAGGAATTTATGGTTCTCTGATCTTATGGAGAAAAGCATCTGAAAAATTCATGACTGAAAGCTGAAGCCAGAGAAATATCAATTGGTAAAGGAAAGCAATTTCAACCAAGAGAATGACCACCCACTGGCTTCTTTAAAAAACAGCAATGGATTCTCCTCACACTACTTCCCACTACGTAAGAAATCAGAATGCTTTTCTGCGGATAAAAATTGTTTATTTCTCCTACTCTTGTTGAAGCAAGTACCTTTATCACAAATTACAGTGCCTTCTGGCAGCTCAGTACCTTCAAATAACACCCAGAGCATTTCCTTTCCTATGTTTTCATTCCTTTCTCTTGAAACTTGATACCTACATTTCTGAAGTAGTCTCAAGATGTATTCATTCAGGAAATAAGGTCTCAGCAGTCTCCCTCTAAAGAATGAGATTTCACTCTCATTTCAAGAGCAACCAAACCCTATCACCTTGCCAGGACAACTATGGGCACTTAACTTAAAGAGTCACTCTTACATCTCAAAGGCATTTTTAGCTTTATATCTGATAATAAAGGAAATATGTGACACAGCCTTTTTGAGGTTGTTTCCTCCTTAAAGCAAAGCAGCATGAATCCCATGATTACTTGTCAAATTATGTCAGTGATACCAGTGAAAATAAGACCAATTTCAAAATGGAACCATGCTAGAGGGTAAGTAAGTCACGAATGTAACAGCACTGTTAAGATACCTGGCATATTCAGATATTAGACATGCAAGTTCTCACCAGTTTGTGATGGCAGTGGGAAAGTGCATCCAGAATTTCATCCACAACTCGGTCAGACAGGAAAGAAGCCACTGTCAACTTTACTTCACTGTGTGAGGATTAAAAATGAGACAGGAATTTTTATTTCACGCAGGAGAATTTTGCCTTTATGACACGTTCAACAGTGCAATGATTATTCCTAGTGTTGTCACTTTAGTTGAAATAAAACATTAGAGGGTGTGAGGATACATGACTGCAGGTTTCAGAAATAAACTTATGAATCACGCAAACACAAGAGCCTCTGTACCATATTTAACCTGCTAACATTCTTCCAGCAGCTGAAATGAAAACATCTGGGTACGAGCTGTACAAAAACCACATATGAAATGCAGTAAGGAACGCTCCACCGCTGAAGTCAGAGAAACACAAATGTCAGATGAATAGGAAAGCGTCGCCTAACACTACTACACTGAACAATTACAATCCATTCAGACATTTCCTCAACTTCTTGTTGTATTTGCCACTTGAAGGGCAACTGTACAATGTTGCTTCTCCAGTCTTTGCCATCACAACTTGGTTACACATGGCTTCGTCTTTTTGCCCTAAGTAAACACCTTCTGTCTTACAAGCTTCATGTCAGCCATTCCTATTACACCAAGCTGCATGGGACACCAGCACATCAGTACACTTGATTGAGGTTTTGCTAACAACTTCCCATCAAGGAAATGCGTGCCTTGAATTACTCCCTTGGGGTCCCTTCTTTGGCCGGAGTACAAAAGGCTCAGGCTGTGGAGGGTGGTTTTACAGCTGACAAGCACATAAGCCAGAGCTGCAGCCTGAAGCTCCATCTCTCCTGAGCCTTTGGTTTCAAGGTCTGCTGCTTCAGCTGACCCTCGTAAGTACCACAACTTCATTTCAAGGTCCTTAGACATGAATTGAGTTGCTCTGGAATAACAAAGCAACTTCTGTCTGGGGCTAGAATTATTGCTGCAGAAAGCCTGGGGAAGAAAGGTAAGAAGCTCCTTCAAAAGGCGATGCAATGCAACAGAGGTAGACTAGCGACCAAGCCACAGTGAGAAGAGAATCAGAGTGGAGAAGAGATTTCCCTCCATTATCTTCATACTGATTTTAGATATTATAAAGCAGGAAGGGTTATTGTGTGACACCCTCACCCCACTCACAATCTTTGCTTTATAGGTGGAAGGGGGGAAGGGAAACTGTTCCTGTCTCAGGACAGATTTGTTTGATAGGATTAAAGCGAAGAAAAATCACTCCCTGAACCATTTTAAACACTCTGAAGGCATAGCTAAAGTCTTTAACACGTTTTCCTGCCAATTTTGCCGCACCCAGCAAAACTAAATTCTAAGTCTTACTGTTTTTAAAAATAAGCGCTTCTTCCTCTTCTGCAAATATATCAGCATCTCCATCCAAAATGACATGTTTTTCCATCATGTAGAAAGGATTTCTTAGCCAAATGATGGCAACTGCAAAGGTTTAAGTACAGGCTAACCATGTTATATGGCATAAATACGTACTCTGATACACATTTAATGTGAAAATAAGTATGTGGCAGAGGGTCAGGTAAAAGCCACTCCTTTCTCTTTCTCCCTCTTTTTGTTGTTACGAGGGAACTGTAAGCTGTTTAAAGTAACTTCCTGCTCCGGTTTGAATATCCAAGTTTCTGTTTTTCATGTCTGTCTGCTGTGCACAGCTCCCACACAAAAAAGGTTTAAAGTGATTGCTATAGCTACAGGGCAAGACCAAATGCAGCAACAGGCAAAGCACTGTCAATACCAAAAGCAAACAAGTGCAATTTCCTTCTATTACAGTAATTTAGTGCTACCTGAGGACATCAACAGCTTAAAAAAAATGTACCAGTCATGAAAATGTTATTTGTGCAGCATAAATCCAAACTTTTATTAAAGAAAAACTGAAACACATGCATTAAATGCTCAAGTTAACATCCCTGTAGATTTCAAATATTTGAATTTCCTGAACTAAATTCAGTGGACCCATACAACAATTTCCTGCTCTTTGAATGTCTTAATACAGTTTCTTGTGACTCAGAAAAGCATTCCAAAAATCTTCTACTACGCAAACACACACATGAACTCAAAATAGAGTCCTCTCCAAACTCTATAACCAATTGTGTTAGTTTAGCCTTTTCAAGTACCTGATTTTATTGAGGATATCAATTCCAGATTGCTCCAAAAGGACATTTTTCACAAAAGTGCGTGGGATGGAAATCTTCTCAGTGCTGGCCTCTATCAGGTCTTCACGGATATGAGCTTTCTTCATGACATTTGGACAAAGGTTTTCCGCTGCATCCACCATGGATTCAAGGAGCGTCTGCAGCACAGTAAGCAAAAGTTAACATTAGGTTCAGAGGCCTTCACTAGATGGAAGATCACACCATAACTCTGTTGCATAGCACTATGATACGTTTAGACCTGCAATTTTTACAATTTTATTTCCTAAACTCTAATCCATTTTGCAATCCAGCTGCAATATAAAAGGCCTTTTACAAAAGAAGGCTAAGGAAGAACAACATACTTGTTTTGAAAACTACCTATAACTGTACTTGTTTGCCTTTTCAAATCTGAAACATTTAAATTAACTGATCAAAAACAAAAAAAAAAACAAAAAAAAAAAACCAAAAAACAAAGCAGTTCAGAAGATAATGTGTATTCTGGAAACAGGACTATGTAACCCTTCAACCCTCTCAGCTGTCTTAAAGTAAGGTCTCCCCTGCTGATGGGATAGAGCCAATTTCTTCCCTCTCAGATTCTCTCTTAGAAAAATCTTTCATACGTACCTCGATGAAGCTGAGTTCTGAAGCACTTTTTGACTACACTGGATATATCTACTTACTGTTGGATTTATCTAATCTGCCCATGCCTGTGAGAAAAGGTAACTCTGGTTTAAATCCAGTTGCATCACCTACTGGTTCCCTTTCTAAAACCTGGTTCTGTCTGGAAGATGAAAGAGCCCTCACAACAGGTGCAGGTGAGGGCCTTTCAGTCCCTCACACAATCATCTACAGATGAACCAACAACTGCCTCTACAGCTAGTATGGGGGTTAGTTCTGGGTTCCCAAGCTCTCTGCACTTCATGGACTCATCCCACATTCCCTCTTTTGATCCCTAAGCAGATTCTGGGGCCGTAACACTAATGAAGGGCCTTTGAAGCCCTTGTGACTGGAGGATGGTGAACTCCAACGGCAGACACAACTGAACCAAGTAAATTACTAATGAAAATTGCTGACACATCCACTTTTTTCCCATGTTTTTGTTTAGTCTATCCTGGAAAAAGAAATTTTAAAAAAATCACACTGACCCTCCCCTAAAGACCACAATCATGAAAATTATAAACACCTGCTATATTTATTTGCATCTGCAGCCTAAGCATGATCTTTCAAAACACATAATGTGAAGAAACATTGCTTGAAGGTGTAAGTGGGAAGTAGGACAAAAGACCAAAGTTACTGGTAATTTAAGAACTAATTTTTACACAAAATACTCAGAGAATGTGTCATTTAAGAAATTAAATAGAGTTCAAATGTCTTTTTTAAGTACATATCTGAGTAACCTTTCAATGATGGAAGCTCACAGCTAACAGCATGGACTGTGGAGTAGCAAATATTTCAGTCAGAAAGCCACAAGTGTCAGTCAGCAGGTGTGCAGAAAGAAGAAAACGAAGTCCTGATCACAATTAACAACTCTTAACAATCAGAATAAAAAAATAAGGTGAATACAAGAACTGAAGCCTGGTGATATCTAGAGAAAAGAAATGGAGTGTGGGCAGGTAATGGAGCCAACAAATCCATTGCACCAAGATAGAACTGAGGAGAAATAGTCCAAACAGTCATTCAGTCCTTACCAAACAATCTTTTCTTGCTTAAGCACCATTTGTCTTGCCTAACATTTATCTCTTGGGCCTTTGCTTACTGAATAAACCATCTCAGGGTTCTGTATGTCAACAGTGACACCAGCAGGGGAAAAGAAATGCAAGAGCCTTGCTATTATTTCTCCTTTGGCCAAACTCAACTCACTCCAAGATGTTGTTTTTCCTTATTCTTCCCTTCCCTTCCCTTCCCTTCCCTTCCCTTCCCTTCCCTTCCCTTCCCTTCCCTTCCCTTCCCTTCCCTTCCCTGAGATTTAAAAACCTCTTATTTGCCTGAAAAGTGCTCCTTGAATTTACCTAATTTCCAAACAATCTTTTCCAGAACCAGGCTCTCTGGTTGCTATGGAAGCTAAAAATTGAAGCTCCACTTACAGCATATAAAAAGTTTTTTACCCCCAGCACATATATATAAAACCTACACAGTGCTCTGAATTGGCCTACACAAATGAAAAATAGTTTTTTTTTAAAAAAAAAAACAATTCCGTGTTCAACATTTTCTCCACCATGAAAAGTGCATCACTTTGCATTACCATAATAGTTAAAAGAAAACCATTCAGCTTTGCGTGTAAAATTAATACAAATGGGTGTTCCAATATACAAAGAGCATTATGACCTTATAGGTTTTTTGTAAGACACTTAAACTTTGATGCTGCAAATCATAAAAATAAATGAAGTTTAGAATGGCAGAGCTAAAGTGCCTTTTGCTGTAAATGTGTAAAAGCATAAATCAAAGGCCCATTAACTCAGTCTTATGCCAGGAACTACAAATAGCATTCCAAATGCTGAAGAGTACTTCTATTCTTTAAGACTCTCCAAAATGCACAGGAATTATTTAAGTGTGGGAGCCCTATGCAAAGGGCAGACCTGGCTATACCTGCCCAGTAACAGCTCAGAAGCGACACTGGGAAGAATCCTGTAGCTAAATTGCTTTCACATCCACAAAAATCAAGGAAGTGGAAGAGAATTGTCACCTTATTTCATATAATGGGGAAAGGGGGAAAATACTAAAAATTCAGCACCATTTTCCTCCTCATTAACTTTTCAATTTAGAAAAAGTAATTAGTAATGTGTTATTATTATTGTTCTTCATTACAATCCCTCTGACTAAAGCATTTTCATGTTGATTGAACTGAATGTTTCAGTCTGTACTTTCAGATTCTTTGACAGTCTAAATACAGCAAAACACAGGCAGGTAGCTTAGTCATAATCTTAGGTTGCTTTGAATTGACTCAGAAACATTCAATTCATCAGCTTCTATAAAAATACCATCAGTTGCTCAAGTTACTCCACCCTGCCTTCTTGCTGGACTGATGCCTCTTCACTTGCTGTATGAATGGCTCTTCTTTATTTATTATACAGGAAGGCCTAACATAACTGAACATATAGGTTACTGCTGGCTGAGCTCACGGATGGGAATATTTACAGATCCATTACCTCTGTTTCAAGAACTGATGTTTGACAGGAAACCTGTGAAAGGATTTCCTGTAAAGCTGCCTGTAGTATTCTTGGGGCACTCTCAATAAATACACGTTATCCAAACCTAACAGTTAAAGTGGAAATTCTGCACCAGCTTCAAAAGTGGTCACTGGGATAAAAATTCTGCAGTGGAAGCTACAGAAAAGCAGCTTTCACTCCAGTGGGAAACCTTAATTAGGGACTACTTTTCTCCAAGGCGTAAGATCTTTTAGGGTGCTTGAGAGAGCTTTATTGAGGGTCTAAGGAGTAATCAATAACTCCTCCTCTCCTAGAAGATTCCCAGAAAGGACATGTGGTGCTTGTGGTCTGTTGTCATGGAAATTCCATTTGATATAAACAGTATACGCTCCTTCTGCTACTGCAAACATTAAACTATTTTTTCATTCCAACTGGGCAAGTATCCAGATAATAAGTCATAAACCTGTAAGAAACTAATAACAAAGAGATAACTTAAGTACGAATATATATACTGGGAGAAAGGGAGAGAGGAAGGAAGGGTAAGATGAAAATTTGTATGGTATATTTGCATTTTAATATGAACAGAAGATCTCAGGCGTTATTTCTGTGTGCGAGAGACAGTAAAAAAGCTACCCACAGACCTTAAGCTGCTCATCCACTACCCTTGTGACTTCTCCAGCCATGGATTCAAGAGTCTCTTGGATTGGATTGGAGAGTGAACCATTGGCTCCTGCCCAAGAAGCCCCACCAAGGTGGTACAGATTTGGTAAGAGCTGTAAGACAAAAAAGAGCATCTTTGGGAAGTAGGTTCTTTGCTACCTGTCTTGAAATCTGGACAAACAGGATGAAACCCCTCTGGTAAATCCAAGTCTTTATAAATTAGAATTATTTCGTTACTTTAAATACCACCTAAAGCTGATCATCTAAAGAAAATACTCTTTCATGACACACTGTTACTATAACCCCTTGAAAAGAGAAAACTGCAAAGCACACACTGAACAGCATTCAGTATCACCAGTATGCTAAGATAAACTTACTGTTTTGGAGTTCTTAGCATCTCGCATAAGCCTTTCTGCAGATTTGACATCTTCCTGAACAGCATCCACACCACAGTTTCTTAAAGAGTTGAGATGATCTTGCACTTTAACACATATTCTGTCAATCATCTACTTGAACAAAAGAAATAGGAAAGACAAAAACATCAGAATGCTGCTGAAACACAAACTGAACTCAATCCAGGTAGCAAATCAATATTATCATGATGAGATTTGCAGTGACAATATAATGACTGGAAATTCATGATCATTGCGCAGAGGTACATCAATGCTACTGAAGGAAAGAAAGCATCATATCTCTTATAAACACACCTGAACAGTAGAAAAATAAATAAAACTTTGCCATTAAAAAAAAAAAAAGCTATTCTTTGGCATATTTCTCTCATGGTTATCTCCAGGATAACTGCAAATAACCAACAAGTTATCCAGTTTAGGTCTTGTTTGGCTCTTCGGAGCAAGTTTAATACTGCATTTGTTGTTATATCTAAGCCTTAGCTTTGATGGTTGGTGAATTGTTAAGAAGTTCAGACACTAAAAGAAAGCTCTGTCACAATCCATTCAACAAACATCAGCAGAGATTTCTCCTATCTAAGCAAAATGCTGTTGGTGCAGGCTCTGGGGGATTTCTTTCACAATGTGAATATTCCTAGTTTCAAGGGAAACTGTAACTGCCAAAGCAGAAGTTTCCATCAGATCTTTCACGGTGAGATAAAATGAACTTCATCTGCTTTGGTATCACATTTCATTCAACACGCTGCAAGTACAAGGCAGGTGCTTCATCTGTATCCTTACAAGAAGGACCATAGAGTTGCTGATATATATAGTTTTGAATAAGAGATACAGGGCAGGAACATATACCAATTAAAAGTCTTTATTGGCCTACATAGTATCCAGCAAAACTGTCAATTTGACATTTTGAAGCAACATCTGTGTGCACATGTCATCATAATCATATAAAGCTGCAAGTTCTAACATCTTATATCATTAGCAATGAGAACTGAAATAATTTCACAGCATGCTCCTTTTCTGCTCCACATGACTCTGCCTCTTCAAAGAGTTTTGGATTTTTTTTTGTATAAGTACAAAAAGCTAATTAATTATTAGATAGTGGAAGGTCTCACTGGGACATCTGGACTGAAAAAAAAAAAAAACGTACTCTGGGAATAATAATGTAATTCCACCATAGTAACTACAGAATCTTTTCCAGCTCTCTTTTAAAACTGTTTGCAAAAATCAACCCCTACCAAGCACAACTTAATATAGAAATGAGTAATTTTACTATACTTTTGAAACAATAATAAATTACATTTACTGAAACCTGTTGCGTGTGTGGTTGTTGGGAGAAAAGCACAATGAAATCCAACAAGCTATAAAAAGATCTAAACTTAATTGATATGGAGATTACTAACACAGGAAAAAAGATGGCACTGGAACAAAAAAAAATGACTAAAATAAAATAAAGTGATGCTGCTCTTGCAGTTTTTACTGCCAGTACATCTCCATGAACCATTTTCTCTGCTGAGAGGTTACAATATAATTTCAGGCTGTAGTAATAAAACTCTGTCCCATTAACTTTTAATGATGCAGGTAGAAAAAGCTACTTGAATTAAAATTCACCTCTCAAAAATGAAGACAACATAGAGAATTTTTTTTTGACTCAGCTGAAGAGCAGAACAAGCACTGCTCTCATTTTTAACTCCTCCAGTATGCTGGAGTCTTCCATGTGCATGGGAACACAACTAGTGCAAACACGTGAGTAAATTTAAAACAAAGGCTGTGACAAGTTTTATTCTGTTTACATCACCCTGCTTAAGAAGTGTACTGGAGCTGAAGAAAAGCCCTTAGTACTGGCAAAAAATGTACTAGAACTGAGAGAATGGCAAGTTACCACAGAAAGCTCTCGTAGTCCTCTCAAGAGGACTACCAAAAGGGAAAAAAAAATACAAAAGAGCATTGTTGCACTTCAGCAAACTTAGAATCATAGAATCTAAGGTTGGAAAAGGTTGAATCATAGAATCATAGGTTGGAAAAGACCTCTAAGATCATCTAGTCAGCCCAACCTTTAACCCAGCACTGCCAAGTCCACCATTAAACCATGTCCCTAAGCTCTACATCTACACATTTTTGAAGACCTCCAGGGATGGTGACTCAACTACTTCCCTGGGCAGTCTGTTCCAATACTTCACAACCCTTTCAGTAAAGGAATTCTTCCTAACACCCAACCTAAACCTCCCCTGGCAAAACTTGAGGCCCTTTCCTCTTGTCTTACCACTTGGTGCCTGGGAGTGCTTGGGAGGTGCTTCGGTGGTGATGTGGTTTGTTGAAAAACCAAAAAATTTTCCCAGCTTTGAGCAGTATTTAGGACTGTGTTAGACAGGAAGACTTTTCATTTGTCCACATTATAAAGAGCACAGAAGACTTCCACTTTCCTTTGCTTCATTAATCTAAGCAAAGCTTCCCATGATACCTGAAATATTGAAGGTCTAAGGACAATATATTCTCTAAGGCTATTTGTTCTGGTGGTATCAATGGGCATATATATATACTTGGTAGCTCAGTGCTGTGCAGAGACACTAGATCTAACTCAGGCACCAGAAGTGGCCCAGCCTTATGATGATACTTGCCACAACAATGAAAGCCTGCTGAAAAGGCCAGGCTCCTGAGCACAAATGAACTGAACTGTTCCTGGTTCCAACAGAAGTCTACTCAGAGATAGCTTGGGTCTTTCTGTACACAGTACCAAGCGACTATACATAAGACCTACCTTTTCCAAAAATATTATCATTGATCATTATTATTTTTTTCAGAAACCAAATATCACCTGCAAGACATATTCTGCTTTAAGCTAGTCTGAAGGTAGAGCAAGAGAATTCTGTCCCCCAAACAGATCTTAAAACCAGAGAAGTACCAACAAGGAGTGAGGTACTCACCTGCTGAGTGGTACTAGTCACAATGCCTTGCTGCAACCGGTATGCTTGCTCTTGTAGGTACTTTCTGGTCTCATGATTACGAAGCAAGTAGTTTTCTATCTAAAAAACAAAGCCAGATTAGGAAACTGATTTGACTCTGGATTGTAATTTGCTTTCACATTGTGTCCCTGATTAGGCCGTCAACAGTAAAGCAGGGTTTATGCAGTTCATCCACACTGTATCAGAAATGTGGACTAACAGTAACAATTGCTTCAGCATAATTTTGTGTGTTATCTGCAAACCTTAGTCTATGTGTCTCAACGCTGGATAATCACATTGGCAAATATTCACTCACTCAGTGGTGAAACTTTGTTAAACACTGTGCTTTTGCCAGTGCTTTCTGAGTTAGTCATCTCTTTTGAACAATTTAGTAAGCCATGTTGACAAAAGGAGTGGATCCAGATTTGAGAAATATCTAAAGGGAATCTATCCTTCAAGTGTTGCTGTAGAGACCACGATGACAGAAGACAGATGATACTCTTAGATTCATTTGGCCCACAGCAAAGAGGTGGATTTAAACAACACCATGGACTTGAGAGAAGATAAATCACCTAGAAGTGCCCAACTGATCCAAAAAATGCAGTTCGAAAGTTACTTAGGGCTAACCAGTCAATGCATGATGATCAGGGAAAAGCATTCTAGCCACAGCTCACAGCCTGCCACAGCTGTCACCAGCAGTCACCACCGACTGTCAGCCAGGTTACTGGAACATGGACCACAGCTGTCACCAGCAGTCACCACCGACTGTCAGCCAGGTTACTGGAACATGGAGTAACTGCCTAACCCAGTGCTGTCAAACTCAGTCAAAAAGCCAACTAGTAAACTGTTTAAGGTCCATCTCCAGCGATGGATCTGGTCTGAGAGGAAGAAAAGGGAAAAGGACAGGTGTGGTGGCCAGCAGGATGTGAAGCAGAGGCTACCAGGAACCTCAACCTGCATCAGCAGCAAGGACTGGTGCAGTCTGACCATGCCCCCCATTAGGCCTTCAGCAGTAATACAAGGCTTATGCAGCTCATCCGCACCATAAGTAAAGCATGTTGTGGAGATACTAGAGCTGGGGAGATTAGCTACTATGTCTGTCTGGTGGTGGACCAGGGTCAGGAGCACTCTCGTTGTATTCAAGCTGTGGTGTGCTGAAGTTTGTGGACCCTCTTGAGATGCCAGTCGGTCGGTTCAGGTGTCCCTACACTGGCCTCCACATTTCAGCTAGCGTGGGCAGGTGTTCCTGCCTGCAGGGAATTGGCAGCTTTCACAGCACTGCTCCAGAAACTTTGACTTTTTTTTTTTTTGGAGAGAACTGCCTTATATCGTATGAACAAAGCTTAAACAACACAAGTTAAAACAAACCGAGGTCCAAAAAGCGTTAACAACTTTGAAATAAACAAAAGAAAATGCTCTTTGTACACAATTCCTAATTAACATGTAGAATTCTCATTTTTCAGAGATGCATCTATCATTCCAGACATGAGCTTAACTATAATTACATTAAACAAGATGCAAGATATATAACCATCCCCCATGATCTAGATTTTTTTTTTAAAGCAGAATTTAGATAATCTTCATGCATCAAAGAAAAAGGGGCTAACTACCTGCACTTTTCCCTTTGGGAATCACTTTACTGACAATTCATTTTCTAATAAGGATCATAGGCATTTTCTTTTTAATCACAACTGTCTGTGAGAACTATTTATAAGGTTTTTATGACCCTACCCTGGCTAAAGGAAAGCTACTCATTAAAGACTTGTGAACTGTATGTTTTCTGATTGAGCAGGAGGCTCGTCTGGAGCTTGCAAGATTTATTTTATTCAAATTCAGCTGGGAGTTGTGCAGCCCATGCAAGTGGAACAGCTACATACACTGTCAACACCCCCCTCATCCAAAAGAACATGTTGGTGCAGTTGTTCATTTATGGCAACACAGTGTGTGAATTTTATACGTACAACATAAAACACAGGCAGTAAATGTTTTTATCCTCCCCCAAATTTAAGAGCATCCTTTGTCTTGTGCTGAGCTGACTGCACTTCTTATGCCCCAACAGGAAAAAATGCATACCGTTAATTCTATGCATGTGGAAATACAAACAAACACATCTGTAACAAATAAGGTGGTTTCTGACTCTCCCTTAGATGTACATTTAGATGTACAGAAATAAAAGGTCTAGCTTGCACTGGTTTGGTTATGACTTTCTGGTAATACACCATTGCATTCCATCACCCCTTCACTTCAAGCACTTTGGAATAAAAAGATTTACCTGCCTTGCAACACTTGATTACCACATATGGGCCCATGCAAATCAAATAATCAATGAAACTAGCCAAGAATTCTGAGTCAGCCAAGCATGAAATCACAGCCACTTAAAATTATTACTTTTTTTTTTTTTTGGATTGGCTTTATTTCTGTATGGGGGTGGTCTAGGCAATACCTTTTGCAGTGCCTCTTCTGTTTTCTCAGGGTTTGTTTTGAGTGCTTGGGAAGCATCATTCATAGGTATAGGCATGAATCTCAACGTATAATTCCTAAAGAAAAATAAAAAATAAAGTAAAATATTTTTTTATTAGTAAAATGTACCCTAATTACTGCATTTCTTCATGAAGAATGAACTAGGAGGGGAAGAGAAGATGCATCTAGTCTGGCTGTAGTAGGTACTAAGACTATTTTTCATATTTTTAAGTGGACTAGCTGGAGGCATGCACGCTCCTTTTTTCTGCCACTAGATAGAAGTGGAGATTTTTAGAAAAGTTAAGTGCCCAGTGCCCAGTGGCTGCCAATTAAAGGTCACGCTGTCCTCTGTGCTTTTGCCCACAAGGTTGCATTATTTTTTTCCTGTATCAAAACAGAACAGAAGGTCTCAGCGCCTACTAGCAATTCTATCAGATCTAAGTCTAAATGGAAATATTCAGTAATAGATAAGGCAGTGACCAAGAGACTGAGTTTTGAAAATTTAGTATTTAATTGCTTCTTGTGTTTACAACAAATTGCAGACACTTGCTGAATTTTTAATAAAAGCTGGCAAAACAAGTGTGGCATCTCCACACTGCTTTATGCAAACAATTGCTCCCTGTATTTTGCTTATTTGTTTGCAAAGTATTTCAATAGCTTCATCCATCTGCTGCAATACAATAAAGACAGGGTTTTGTCTTGAGTCAAAATTGTGTTTAAACCTTGAGAACACAACTTGACTAGCATGACACGGTTAATGTTAATACATAATATTATATTGTTATATGCAGTGGTATGCCCGTATACTTTTAGATTTCAGTAAGTAAGAGCAAAAAAAAAGCAAGCAGTTCTTAAAAACTGGAAAAGAAATTATTCTGCCTGTTTTCAATTAGCCTTCACTGTTTGCAAACACCCCTTCCTTCTCCTTCAGCAGTCTGCAAACATCCTGCGAACCGTCTGCTTCTATTCCATCCAGAGCTCCTTAAGTGTGCTGGGAGGCCTCTGTTTCTGAGCACCTTACAGACGACAGCTTCAAGGGAGCCTACTCCATGGACTTCAGAGGACCCATCCTTTGTTGTATGCACTAACTTGAACAACAGACACCATATACTTAACTAGCTCCAATATTCTTTCAACTCCTATCCCACCACTTGCTTAGCCACATGAGACATCACTCTCTGAAGGACCTCTGAACTGCCCATCCCATTGATCCCTCACTGATCCTACTCAACATTTTACCTTGCATGCTTTCGTAAGGCTTCTGCTTTTCCTTCCCAATGTGAACATCAAGCAGGGCAGCTCCTCGTGCTGCCCTGCTTTGCCTTGCTTGCACCCGTATCTTTTTCTTTACCTATTAAGCTGGCTTTATCTCAGCTCGAGAGTTCTTGCACTTTTAGCTTTCTGATTCTCTCCCCCATCTTACTCAGCGGGAGTGAGCAAGCGGCTGTGTGGTGCGGGGCTGCCTGCCAGGTTAACCCACATGGAAATGTCAGAGAGAGGGAATAATTACAAAAGTTGCTGATTACCTGATACTACCTGGCAGGTGCGGTGTGCATTTATTTATATAAAAAGAAACAAAGGCAGATCTATGGATCTGTGCAACTGTTTGACATTTAATACATCACATTCACTGAAATCTGTAATTGTTAGCTCTCATGCTAGTAATCATATGCTAAATTCAATTTAGTCAAAAGCTTAGTGCTCCCTCCCTCACACACAGAAATAAAAGACAAGCAGACTTCATGGACACACAGTCACAGAGGTAGAATTTTAAAAGACCACTAAGGAAGGCCCTATAACGGGGCCTTTGGACAAGCAGCACTGTATTGGAATGCTAGCCTGCTGGCATCTAAAAATAAAGCAGCTTTTAGGGACAAATACCAAGAATTTAAAGCTTGCTTTCAACTTCAATCATTAGAGAAACATTCATCTTCACATTCCATTTTTTTGTTTCCCCAGATATTGTTCCATTCTTCTTTTTCTTAAGACTCCACTTCTCTCTTTTTAATGGAGCACATTTCTCTTCCAACTCAGTAATCCAGTAATTTCATAACACTCAGTAATTTCATAAATACTCTCAGCAAAATACCTATATAAAAAGAATGTTACATTTCAGAGAAGCACTCAGAGACTGGAGAGGATGTCTCAAAAATTCCCGTTTCTTCCTTTACATACAGCATACGTGACAATAGCCCTACATTTCATCACATTACTTCTGTAGTACCTCCTGCTCCATTTGTGACGTACATTCACTGTTGCAGCATGATGATTTTACTGCCTTTCTTTTTATATGGGAATAACGTCATCTGTTTTGCAGGCTTGGTTATGCGAATTTTGTATCACTGAAAAAGGAAGGATTTCTAGCTCTCTACTCAATTCCAGCATTTCATATCAGCTTTTAGAGCCTGAACTATTTCTTCAGTCAGTCCATGCAAACAGAAGTCTCCCAGCAATAAATATAGTGCAGTATCGCACAGTTCTATGACAGAGTAGGCTCTAGGTTGCAAAGCACAGTAGCACATACTCAATGCCGTATCAAAATTACTGAGCTGCAAATCCATATTTAATGGCCAGGCAGAATAGGATGTACACTGGCCTTGGTTGCTCTCCTGAACTGACACCTTTAGAGGACTCTATAGAAACCCCTCTCAGCTCATGCCAGCTGGCCGGGATACCCTCGTGGCAAATCTGTTCATAGCCAAGCTCCTAAAATTCCCTCGCAGGAATAATGCTTTCACACAACTTTAAGATGATGAAAAAAAGCTGGGGGGGAGGAGAAAAAAAACAACAATGTTCAGATTACTTAAGTCTGTTTAAAAGTTTGTTAGAATCCCTCCCAGTTCTCATCAGCCTCATTCTCTGGAAGCCTAGTTTTCTTCTCTTTTGTGGTTTAGTATGTGACAATTTTTGTTAAGAACAAAAACCAAAACAGACGCAACACACCCCCATGCATCTTCAGTATATTTCACTGCATTTTGAGCAACAGTTCTTTCCTACAGAATATTGATGGTTTCATGTATTTTTAGGAAACATATGGTATAGGATGTTCTGAATATGTCTTTGAGATGGATTGCTTAAAGGCTAACTGTTTTCAGCCAACAGTCCTTCTCTTGCAAGATTAAACCTTTGTTGCTTCTGCCTTAGGTTGTGATATTATTGATGATTTTAATAATTTTTAAATGTTACCAGAGACATAAAATGACCTCAGCTTCCAAGCTAAATAAATGAGACATCACCTCAAGAAAGTGTAATGTCAGAGAATTATTGGTAACATTTCTTTTTCTTTTCCTGCTTAGATTATTTGCTTTTGCCTTAGGATGCCTCACTCTTTTTTTTTATTATTATTTACTTAACCAAGCACTTCAGAACAGAAAAGTAAAGTTGATGCTAACCAGAAAATAAGCATGTATTCTTTTCTATTAGACTTTCTCTTAAACACATGTGCTATCGCTCTCTGAAAATGCCTGCAAGCTGACAAATAACCTTTGCAAGTTCTTATTCACTACTATCAATGGAATCACTCCAAGATGATTTGTTTAATTATACATCATTTATATAATTTTCCCCATCAGTGCAACTGAATTAATTTTGAAACAAAGTACATTAACTACAGCAGTTTCATAAACCAAGTAACTTTATAAGCTCTATAGAGCTATGACCCCTCCGAGGGTTACGACGCTCCCCATAGTACTTACACAATTTTGCAAGACATTTTGTCTAGAAACCAGCAATGGTATATTAGCTTCACCTTCTAAGGAGACCTTTTGTTCCTGTCTGAGGGATTTAATGACGTGAAACAACTGCAACTGCTGCTTAATTTAAATCCGTAATTTTTCCCTCTTCAGAAAAGTAATAATCACATATAAAGAAATGTGATGAAGGCAGGGAGATGAAAGTCATTTAGCATCTATCACTGCTAACTGCTGCAACTGCAAGTGAGCCTGGGGAAGCAAGAGGACCCAGACCACGGAGACTATACTGAACAGCTGAATTTTCTGAGATCATTACTGTTAGTTTCAACTTGCTGGGGGAAGAAAAAAAAAAGTCAGACCACAAAGGCATGCTTCAGTAATTTTCTGTTATTACAGACAGCTTCATTCATTGACAAGAATAGAATTTCTGCATGTTACCAACAGAAGAGAATGAAGAAAAGAGGAAAATATTCTCAAATGCTAAATTTTAGCGTCAACAGCAGAACTCAACACTCTTAATGCTGACAGCCACAGAGCCTCTTCTCATCCTTTTGAGGGATGTGAAGTCATGTCTGCCAGTAGATTAAGCACCATGATGCTCAAAACTTGAGAGCATTCAGTATCTTCAAATCACACTGGCTGCAGTGAAAACTGCAGCTGCTCAGATCACTCAGGATCTAAGTGTTTGACCTCTTTCTTCATCAGTCATTCAGTTGCTTGAGGACTTACTTTTCCAGTGCCACAGCTATGTCCTGGAAGCCCTGCGCAGTGATGTTATTCTTGTCCCATATTACAGTTCTGAGAGGAAGAAAACAAATTAAACAATAACAACAGATGAGCCAAATAAATCTATACTGAAACTTTGCATATTGAAATAACACAGAGTTCTATGTCCAAAACTGCATAGTGCTGGCAACATTTTTTTTTAAAAAAACGTCTTTACTCATATACTAAAAGCTTAGGACGACTAAAGTAAAGAATAGATATTACAAAATTGAGTTCCCTTTTTTTTCCAGGAGGACCCTGTACTATATTTTCCATTATTACTATCTAAATGTAACTTTTCTAAAACATAGTTAATAGAAAGATCTGAAGATAAAATTTCAGCTTTTTCCAGAAATGGTATCAAAACAAAGTTCAACTGTCTGCTTTGCAGGCCCGTACCAAAAATCAAGAAAATTAGAGTAAGTGATCAATCTCTGTTACACCCAGGCTATATCACTGAAGTTGCAGAAAAAAAAAATATTTAAAAATTCATGCTGATTGCAGGTCAAAATTTTCAGGCTATTTTACGTTCAGTACTGCACCAGCTCATTGCACAGATCCTATGATTCCACGTGGAACATAACTAGCTGCCAGAATGTACCACTACGTTAGGTGCATGAATTGTAGCTCTTTTGAATACAAAACTTTACGATAGGAGTGATCAAGCCTTCCCCCTCCTCCCCCAGTTTAGACCACTCAGGCTGACTGCCTGACAATTTGCGAACACATGTTCAAAGATCTCATTAGTAGTCAGAAGAGACAGTCATGCAGATAAATCTTGCTCGTGCAAGAGCACTAGTTATAGCTGTTCTTAAAAAAGAAAGACATAAACAAAGAGTTCTGGTGTTCAAAAAAAAATGTAGCTGCAGGATTTCACGGGTAGTAACACCCTTCTGCTACTGCAGAATAATCCCGTTGTTTTTTTTGAAAATGCAAAGACACAGGTAAGGAAGAGAGGAAAGTAGATTCTACCCCTACCTTCCCAAAGATCAGAAATGCCCAAGGTCAGATATTGGATATTTCTGTCATTTGAAAAAGTATTTACATTTCTACCAGGACATAATTTTATGATATTTTAAGCACAGCCAGTTACCTCTGCATTATTCAGTTTGTAATCACACCACAGACTACACCTGTAACATTCAGTGTGCCGTGGCACATTTCAGTCTGCCATCCTGAATGCCTTCCAGGCTTCCGGTAGTGGTGGCTATTTCAGGTTAATACACTGAACAAACCCTAGCTACCTATCCAGCATTTCCTTAACATTTTCAATGTCCAGTTTGGGGATAGCAAGGCAATGCCAGGATCTCTGTATCTGAGCAAAACAGAATTTCTTATCCTGTAGGGAACAAACGCTTGGAGGCCAAGCACACGGTGGTCTCTTCGCCCAGACAATACACCGTGGAAGGTTCATCTGCACAGTCTGACAAGAGGAGGAGTGAGTATTGTTTTTCCTGATGATGGTGACATATTTAGAGGTTCCCATCAAGATACATGTTGATCGAAGGTTTACCATTTGCTAATCATATACTGGATAGAAAAATGTGATACTCCATAGCCATCAGTGCCAGCTATGTGCTAAAAAAACAGTGAAGTTGTCAGGTGGATGAAGATGCAGAGAAGTGATGCCAAGGTCCATCAGCACTATAGATGGGGGGAGAGGGAAAGGAAGGGATGGTCCATGATACTAACCCTTTCTGAATTCCACAAGCTCTTAATTCTCCTATAAAGTGATACTACATTAGACAAAGAATAGTTTGTTTTTATTTCCCACCCACGTATCAGAATTTTCTCTGCTGGGAAAGCCTCCAATAGAAAAGAGAGAGCAGAATAGGGTGGCTAAGCACTGGAAGGGGCTCCCAAGAGAAGCTGGGGAATCTCTGTACTTGAAGATCTTCAAAGACTGCCTGGAGAAGGCTCTAAGCAACCTAGTTTTAAAGTTGGCCCTGCTTTGAGAAGGAGGTTGGATTAGATGACATGCAGAGCTCCTTACCAATGTAATCATTCTTCCAGGAAATTTAGAGCTGCCTTGTCACAACAGAAAGATACCATCTCTTCAAAAGTAGGCTACTATGAGCAAGAAGGCTTAGGTCTTTTTGGATCTGAAATTGGATGAAAATGGGTTTGGATTTTGCCTTGAAAACACGAAAGAAAGGATCGTGCCTATGCACTATCTGTCAAAACCACATCTTTCTCCCCGGTTTTGAAGTGGAAGAGCAAATCAAATTCTGTACCTAATCCTAAGCCACAAAATACCCTTCTAATTGGATGCAGTTTTGTTCCAGTTTCAGTTCTGGAGATATTTATGCAGAGAAAATTTCTTTCTTTTTTTTTTTTTTTAATTTTCCATTTTAAAGAAAAAGGGATGAGAAGATTTCCAAATAGATACATTATAGCTTGGCTTTTTCGAGTGGTCCTGAAGAGAAACAGCTTGATAATATGCCAACAACAACATGATTGTTAAGCTATTCTATCTTCTAGTACAAATATGTTTCCCTTACCTGAGCTTGGTGTTTATCTGTAGGGCTTTTGCCAGCATCTTTGCTCCCATATCTCCCATGGCATTTCCACTAATATCCACTTTAGTAAGAGAGGTATTGCTGCCCAAAGCATTAATAATGATGGTGACCTCAGTCTTCAGCTTGGAATCTGCGAGGGACAATGACTGCAGAGGCTGTGGAGCACAGAAAAGGCACAGATAATAGCAACTGATAGCACATGCACATCCACCAGAAGAAGTTCATGAAACTCTTGAAGATGACACTGAGCATCAAAGAGCTATTTCTGCGTTTGCTGCATGTGCTGTACACACAGCAAAGTAGGATTCAGCAACTTAGAGCACAGGTGTCAAACACACAAACAAAGATTAAGTTACACCCTGAAAAAAAAAAAAAACATTAAGTGACAAGGACTCCTATTTTCTGTGTCCCACTAAGTACTGAATACAGCAGGAACCTGAAAAGAAGCAAGACAGCAACAATCTGCTTCACACGACAACCCCTGGTGTCCGGTGAGTTTTGCTTAACCAGCACGCTTCCCTGACAGTGAGAAAGAAAAATACCTAGCACTCACTTCTCTCACTCAGACTGGGAAGTCTACCCCAAGGGCAAATTAGGAGCTGAGACATTATTAAGACAAAACTAATTTCTTTAAACTGTTTTATTTTTGTTACTTCAGGGAGTGATTTTGCATATCTGCGTATCTTCAACTAAGGACATGGACATTTGGGAGGGAAGAGACAAAAAAGCGTAGCAGGTCTGAAATTAAAAGCAGCAAGAAGAGTATCTAGTAACATGAGTAAGCCAATGGATATTAATCACAGTGATGTTCTGGCACCTGTGATCGCAAAATCTTTATGCAGCTTTTTATGTATACACACCCACACCCTATGTTAACCTGAAACTAGCTATTGGGTTCCTGCAGATCACACGCTAAAGCCTTAAGAAAATGTTTAAAAACACTTTTGTTACTGGTCTTATGTCCTCCCTTCATTCCTAGTGTCCCAGTACTCAAAAGCAGGAGCTTAAGAGCTAGTCTATGCATCACCACACCTTGCAGAGCTATTACAGTTGACGAGGTTGTCATTTGTCTTTGCTGATATACCATAGCTCCACAGAACATTTTCCCTTCCTCATGCATGAGCTCATATGGAGAAGAGCATTGTCACTGTACACCAACTTGGTCATGTATCAGAGGATGAAGTTTAGGTGCCTAAAATCTCCAAATTACTCATATATGGGAAAATCAACACCTCATAAGGATGAATCAAGGCAACTAAATTAGATGCCCAAGGCTTAGATTAATGTAAATAAAGCAACTGAGCTATATGTGCACACCTTCTAGGATCCAAGAAGCTTGCATGGCACCTGCTACACAATGGGACTCTAGCTTCCAGACACCACGGGATGACAGGGACAACCAAAAAGTTTGCAACATTAAGAAATGCATTTAGAAGTGAGGAAACACATAAAAATTTGGAGGCACAGCAGGTTTATAATTAAAAAGTCTAACAGCAACACGAGCCACATGCTGATTTTATTTTAAATGGAAGTTATTAAATCACTATGTTAATGCCCTTAATCTGTCTGCGCTCCCCTGTTTCACTACATTATGTACCCTAAAGAATATTCACATCACATTAGAAAGGTATTTAGTGTTCTTGGCACAAGTGTGAGAAGACCTCCTGTGACAGATTCACAGAAAAGCCGTACCACACAGCAGTCAGACACAGAAATCACCAATGAGTTTGTGAAAGAGAAGTTTCTTCTGTTTCTCATGTGTCGCTTTAGAAAGGGGTCATTCTAGGAACTTCACTGGAAATGCTCACTCCCACATATCAGATTTTCTAAACCTCAAATACCTTCTCAGGAAACGATGTCTCATCTCACTTACTCCAACACTCTGACAGAAAAATATATACTTTGGAAAGTCTTCTGCAGTGTGTTCTGCAAGGGCTGATATTTATACATCATTATTACCACTTAAGAGATATATGTACGTAAGAATAAAAAACCCTGCTATGTTGGCAGTCTCTTTGAAGCAGATGAATTGCTAGTTTTCTTGCATAACTACCCCTACTGTTTGCTGGATGAGAAAGGAACAATGCTTCTGGACTGATTTGGTGGTCTGAATGCAAACTACAATCAGAATGTGACTCTGTGTGATTAACGTAACATCACTGCTAAACGCTCACAAAGCTACCTGACCATTACATTAAAACAAAACCAAAACAAACCACAACACAACCCCTACCTCTGACAATAAAAAACCCACATGGACTTTCTTATAACAACAGAGTTTTATAGTTTGTAGCTGGATGTGAAGAAACCAGGTGTCTGACAAGCACTACAGTGGCCCTGCTGCAGAAAGCAGACACTCCACCAACAGCACTGAAGATGTCTTAGAACAATCTTATTAAGAAGGAGGAATTCTTAAAATCACTCAAAAGGCCAATTCTTCAACAGACAGTGAACTAAAAACTAAAGGTATTCAGCACTGTAGTAATTCTCTGCACCTATGCAGGACTGACTGCCACTCTGAGTAATGCTACACTGTTCCTGCAGCGTAACATCCATTTTTGCAAGAGGAAAAGAAATGGCACAGTAAGCATACAGCTTCAGATACCTCCTGCGATACTAATGAGAACATATCATTACAGACTGCGCTGTACAGCACGTAGCTAAATAAAGAAGAATGCATGTATTTTTAATTTCAATATTACACTCTTGTTTATATTAAACACCTAGGAAATATTGCTGTTTAGGTTACTACCACTGTTTTTAAATTGTGTAGAATTACATTTGTGCCTGGCTGTATTTTTTCCAGTTATAAAAACCAAGCTATTGATTGTTTAAATCATTTTACTCGTGACTCACATTTACACAGCAACAGATCTATTTTAAGTGTGTATAAATACATGAAAAAGCATTTGGCATACGACTGTTTTAGATTAAAGCCTCTCAATCAGCTTTCCATGCAGATAATGCGTGGTCCCCAGGCTGCAGCAGCCTGCAGGCAATATTGATCAAGCACTGTGTGTTCTGGGCAGCACCATCCTCTGCTCCCTCTGCTTCCATTGCAACTTTAGTGTCCTGTGGCAGTAAATACATTGCAGTGGTACAACAAAGACCTCCCCATTCAGGATTCAAAACCAAACATAAATAGCTATAAAACTTCAAACATTTTTTTAAGCTTTGCGCTATCTCCAGGTGGAGTGAGGGCCATCCTAGGCAGCTATTTGCAACACATCTTTTTCCCACAGTGCTACACAATCCGTTCTCCATTATTTAGCTGCTAGGAGATGTTTGGGATTGATTTTAGCATCAGCTGAGACAGAGTGAAACAAGATTCTTTCACTAGAGAGGATTAACAAGAGACTAGAAAATGGGGAGAGAAGAGACAGGGGAACAGCAAATAGGCTACATCCCAAAGGTTAATGCAGGACATGAAGAAAAAACAGTTACTTTAAGTAACAAAAAAATATTAACTTTTTAGTGGATTATTTCCTTTCAACACTTTGAAAACAGGATGAGACTACAAAGCATGTTTGTGTAAGTTAGCTCAAAAAAGACATGGTAAGTAAGAATCACGGGAGCACATCTGATTGTGGAAAAGGCAGAAAATAAACAAAGGCTCTGTCACCCATAAGCTGAAAAGAAAAGGAGCATAAGAAGTTGAAACTGATGATGCAAAGGAGGGGGTACTGTGAGAACCATACATCCACAATTTAGCAGCTACTTTTTAGATGACCCGGAGACTTCAAAATTGGAATTGGAAAGTTTTACCTTTGTGGATAGATATGAAGAGGATAGTCATATAAACAGAAAAAAAGTACTGCACACTTGAGAAGAAGGTCTGGATAATGGAAAGGATGGATAGTGTGTGTTGAAGAGGTATTTTAGGATATCACCTGCATGGGAAGAAATGTTCACCTGCAGCAAAGCAAAAGGATGAAGGAAACTGTGAAAAAACACCAAATTATATGTGCTTGTGATTAGTCTGATTTTACACAACAGCCTTCGAGGACAGCTGTGATGAGATACAGGGTAGGATAGAAACAAATGTCCAAAGAGAATAAGCAGATGTTATCTGACAAAATTCTGATGAAATGATACCACCCTCAGTGCAGTGTATCAATAGGAAAAAAAGAGAAGGGGAAGAGAGCCCTGCACCATTCTGTTCAGAGACAGAGCAGAAGGAGGTGGTCACACAACACAAAATTTAAAGGTTATAGTTTGGAATAAGAAGTGATACAGAGATCTACCAATATACTTCTTAGAATAATCCTCCATTAAACTTGTGCACAAAAGGACTTACTGCATTCATGACTGGTGCTAACTCAATTAGAATTAGCTCTGGTATCCATATGCAGCACTTCACTGCGTCACACAGACATCTCATATTTAAGGAACAAGGTGAGGAGGTAGGCAAAGAATTGAAAAAAAAGGCAGAAAAGGCAGTACCACTAATCCCAATTACAAGGACACAGAGAGAAGGGAGGACTAGTTTAACAAATCAAGAGTAGTGAGAAAAGATAAACATGGAATACGGGTCTAATCATCTTGTACAAAAGGAGACATCAGAAACCCCAGTAAAAATGTTCCACTGAATTGCAGGGTACAGACACAGATGGCAGGAGAAAATATAAAAGCTGTTAGTGTGGACCATGAACTTGGAGGTGAGACAATAAAGACAACAGGAATAGCAGGTGTTAAGAGAACTGAAGTCTACAGTCAGCTATTTTTGGAGAATGAGGAAAGCAGAGCTTGCCTGGTATTTGCAAGGGGCATGAAGGAGAAAGAAAGGACTAAGAATGATGAATAAAATTTGACAAGCATGAGACCATCAGAGCCTCTTAAGATTCACTTCTAGCCAAAACTAGGATGCCAAGGAAAGGAAAGAAAGTAAATCCAACCATGTAAGTCTTTCAGAATCAGGAGAGGGCATGGAAATGAAAAGAAGTGGGCAAGGATCCCAGCAAGGCACTGTGAAAAAGTTTTATGAAATTGCTTCTGTGATAAATGTACCAGAAATAAAGAATAGCATAGTGATTGCTTTACGTGCATCTTCTGATGAAGAAAGTAGATCTGGGAGATCGCTGCAGTGATTTTGCATTTTGTCAAGAAAAAAACAAAAACCCAAAGCCCCCTAGAATAGTCGTTAAGAAATTGACTGTTTTATTAGCTAAAATAAATAAATAAAGTAAAATAAAATAAAACAAATCTGCTATTTAAGGAATACCACCACCCAGGGAACACTAACATCATACTGTCCTATAATTTAGACCTAAAGCAAATGAGGCTAAGCACATCCAACTATTTGGGTTATTTTTTTCAACAAGCACAGATCCTCAGACTATCCTAAGAAACATTTACCTACATGCTACATATAATTCAAATTATTATTTGGAAAAAAAAACAAACCATGAGATGTTGGGTGTCATTGTGCAGGATCATGATCAAATTTTAAGCAGCAAATTAACATAGTGAAGAAATTAGAAATAGACTGTGAAGGTACAAATACACATGATGGTAGTAGGCAGAGAGATACTCACTGAATCCTCGTCTTGAATCATCTGAACTAAATTATCAAGTACTGGAGTGAGATTTCTGAGGGAAGAAAAGTTAGGAAGATGATGAAATCAGCAGCTTCTCCTCATTCATTCCTTTGTTATTTAAAAGAAGAAAAAGCCTTACTTGGATTTCATGTTGTTAAAGTTTTTGCCTAATGCCAAGTGCCTTATCGATCGGTTTTTACTAAGCCAGACTACAAGGGTTGAGAGGTCAGATTCTAGGCCTGTAAAGAATCAGATCAGATTAAGAATTAAAACACTTTTTTATTATTATTATTATTACAAAAGTCCCAGACAGGGTCCAATTATTGAAGCTAAATTCATTCAAGTAATTATCAGTGTGCTAATTCAAAGGGTTCTAGGAAAAAAAAAATCCGTTCTATTTATACAGCTTTTTCATCTGTTTTTCCATGAGAATAAATGTGTTCTCTAAAATGAGCCTTTTAAAATACTATCCTAATTAGCCATTGAGAGCATCTCTCAGACAGATAGAAGGGAAATGTAATCCCTTATCCACAGTCCAGTCACCCAGGGGTAGGTTCCTTGCACTGTCAGGTGAAGTTCCTTTGAGGATTTAGAGACCATGCTGATTTCTATTCAGTCTCAGCAGAGCTGTGTACCAACAAGCTCTCAAAGCCTGCAGGTTTTAAACAGGCTATGAATAATATGATGTGAAGAAACAAGCCAAACTTTATGCTACTCCTGAGTAAGAAAAATAACTTGCTGTGCTACTGTATTCCCAAACACTAGCTTGGTGGAACTGAAGAGTCCTCTAGTTATATTACTGTGAGTTAAGATCTAGGTTCACGAGATAATCTAGATATAAAATATCTTTATTTATTCAATCTCTTTACATAATTTGGATGAGTACCTCCTAAAGCTTTCCACCTGCTAATGCCACCATTCTGGCTTTTCAATAGTACTGGGGACCATTTTCTGAAATAATTCCATATTTTGCTGTCAGAGAGGCAAGCCCAGCTAAGCGAGTTCTTCCATTCCACATATCTACAACTGGAGTTTGCAAGACAATAAGCTAATTAGTACTTCTAGCTAAGAAGCACAGAGCCTACGTATCAGCAACAGTCCAAGACTTTTCCAAAGATACAAGTAGGCTTTCTATGTCCTGAAGCTGGTTGACTATGTGCTCTGAATTTCCTTCTCTTGCTTCTTCAGTGTCACAATCTCACCTTGACTCCATATCTGGTCCTTCCTCTGCCTTTCTTCTTTCACTACATCTTCATTCCCCGTTTAGCTTCTCATTTAACACAATGCTTGCTGCTCTCAATTTCTTTTGTGTTATTTCAAACGACATAAACCTCTGAGAGTAGAGTTATTCTATTAACATTTCTTTTACACTTTATAGCAATGAGAGTCTTGGTCTGAGACTTTTCCATAACTGATAAGGCAAACTATTATAACGCAAGTGCAACCACCCTTGATTATACTGGGAGCTGAAACAACAAACATATCTCAGATTTGGGACCTGCGTGGTCCTCCATTCCTGTTCTGTATACTTACCATTGTCTGAAATATCTAGGCTGGTGATATTGCGTATTTCTGCAATGCATCCTTCCAAGACTTGTGCACCTCCCGATCTTAACTAGAGACAAAACATCAACCATGTTTGCAAACTAGTTATGGTTTCGAGATCACACAGAAAACAGCGGTAGGAGCTTTGCGAATACAGAGGGCACTACCAGCAGCAAAAACAACAGCAACAAGTTACAGACATCAAAATGACTATGCACACATTGCTACTGATCTCATCCTTCACTCTCACTGCTTGCATATAAATGAGAAAAAGGATTCTCCAGCTTCGTTGCTCAACAGTTACATCAGGGAAAGATGCAAGTGGTACAGACAGAAAAAACAAACCAAACCAAAACATTAGCATTTGTGCTAGGCAGTGACTGCAGGACTTTGGTGCAAGTTCTCCGGGACATTTCTGTCCTGGACAAAAATGAAGGATATTTTTGATTTCCAGAGAGAAAAAAAAAAAAAGGTCGTCCCACTAAAGAAACATGCAACTCTATCACCTTTGAATTCCACCACAGTCAAGTCTTATAGCAAAAGCATCTTGCAAGCTTTATGTTATAGCAAGCACAATGGCCAGGTGCCCAGTTAAAAGACGAGAAGCCAAATCAAAATCAATGAAATTATGTTTCCCTGTCACTGAAAAGAACTTTAAAATAATCCAATTCTAAAATGGTCACAAAACACCATAAGCAGGAGTAATCAGTAATTTACCTTATGCCTGACTTTAAAATAGGAGTAAAAGAGAAAGGCAACAACAAAAATGCCTATGTGGAAGGTATTATTGTATTATTAATCTGAAATACTAAATAAATATTAAAGAAATTTCAGGATTTAGTGAGAAAAAAATGAGGTAGCCTAACGGAAAACATCAAGAATCAAAGTTATGAAAAGCTCCATTCTTAGTTACTAATGCTATGGAATTGAATAACAGAACATAATTTTTCCAAAGCAAAAGCATTTTCTTATGTCTTGCAGATACACAAACTACACAAAATTGGTCACTTTATGATCATCACCCAGAAAAAGACTTAAGCAAAAGAAGAAAAAAGTTCTACTGAAATTCAAGTTTTGCAAAAACATTTTCCATTTTCGCTTTCATTGCTACAAATAATGCAAAGCTTTTTCAAACATTAAACAGCCACTTCACTTCCTGTCCATAAAAATGAGTAATATTTCACTTAGTTCACTCACTCGACCAAATTTCCTGAACCAATCTGATGACATTTCTGTGAATAGTCTCTTTTATCAATGCTATAATTGAGCAACAACAGATACCTTCTAGAAGTGTTTTCAATAAGGCCTCGATCTGGCACTTCTTAGAAAGTTCAGCATTTGTGACTGGTGAGCAAACAGCTCAATAACTTGGTCTGAGCGTTTTAAGAACAGCAGTGGTTAAAGACAACGCATAAGCCAGAAGTCACTTCTGGAAGCGTAAGAGAACGTAAGATGCCCTTCCCCTTTGGCACAAAACAAAGCCTACTTAAGCCCTATCTTCCTTAGACGTTGAATTAGAAGTTTGTATCTGGGCAAAAGCTGGTGCAGTTTTAACTCAATGTTGTTTGTGTAAGAGCATTTGTAATACCCGCTGGCTGTTCGAATGCCAAAATCATTCAGTTTCGCTCCCTGATTCTCTCACAGAGTCGCCCACTACGAGACAACCATTTCACACAGAGTGCCACGTCAATTGTTGCAGCATCTCTGGAACTGGCAGCTTATACGTGGTCTTGTCACAGTTTAAAAGGTGATTTACATAAAAACTACTTTCACTGTGTTGCAATTGGGTTTTCATTGGAGCCAAAATTCCGGAGTGTCCTAGAAAGGATATACTTAAATGGAAAAGATATTATGATTTATTTTAACAAAAATATTTTTATAATATTTGTACTAACATTTTGGCATTAATCTTTACTTTCCATGACAGAAATTTTCATTTTTAGATAATAAGGATTATCCGTCATCAAAAGGATTGTTTGTTGGTATGGTAAAAGGTCTACACACAAAAAAAAATAAATTACATATATACTTTAACTGTTTAAGTGGGCAACTTTTCAGGAGCAGCTTTCAATCTTGTACTGATAACACAAAATAATAAATACACAAACATTCCTTGCGTGCACATGTTGATATCTGTCTAATCTGAGGGTGTGATGGTAACTACTTGACTTTTAAGATCAATTGTATTAACATCATATATATAAAAGGAGAGATTAACTGAGGGGCTATATGCCAGTGTGGACTGTGACACTGAAAACAAAGCTCTGCAACATCTCCTATATGACACTTAGCAGTCTACAAACACAAACTTTTATTTAGAAACTGTAGAACAAGCCCTTCAACAGTTAAAAAAAAAAAGTGTGCTCAAAACTCTGAGGTATATGGGAAGGGGAAACAAATCTGTTTATTGATTTAAGAATTAAGGTAAAGCATGGAGGGTACTTACACAGTGACCAAGCTAAGGGAAGCAGGAGGGAAAAGAGTGAAATACATCAGTGCTGAGCAGGTAGAAATAAAAATGTAATTTTCATAATTAAAAAAATAATAAAAACAAACAAACAAGCAATATAAAATGATTAAGCTTGGAATTAGTATATCAGAAAATTATGGCAGCAAATTAAAAGTGGTGGGAGAGGGAAGGAACCGAGATTTATCCTTCCATAGTTGAGTGCAGCTTGCCCGGTGTAGGAAAGGAGGCAAAGCTGAAGCGTCAGCTTTCTAGCCTCCAGACAGCGTGTGCTTGCAGGAGCAGAAAGAAGTGCGGGCACCTGCCCCGAGCTTCCTTCTGCTCCGCTCTGGGTGCAGATCACCCTGCCTGCCTCACAGCAGGGCAGGGAGAGGTGGAGCAGAGGCAGGAGGTGCTGGGCCATGGGGAGTACTCCCAGCTCCTGGCACATCGGTCCCTCTGCTGGTGGAAGCGTAACTTCTTTCCAAAGCGCGTGAGAATGGATAAAGCTCAGTGATGTGAAAAAAAAAATGTTGAGGGAAGGATCTAAGGAAGCGTTGGTGGCTTGGAGGGCCCAGCTACAGCCCGTCTCTCCTGTGTATTCCCAGTTTTCTTCGGAAAAAGGCTGCCTACACCTAACAAGTGCTGAAGCAACCAAATCATGGAGGGGAATGCAAGATCTCAGGCTGGGTGTGATTCCTTCCTTTCTGCTACGGCAGTCAGCCACCACGGCTTTTGCTTTAGTGTCCAATGCAGCTAACGACTCCCCCGTAACCCATCCTGGGAGCTATTTAATCAACGGCACTCAGTACCAGGCCCAGCAGACAGGCTTAACCCTTCGCTCTTGTCAGCCCTGCTTGATTTACATGCTAATTTATACTCTCATTACCTAAGTACGTGTGTTATTTATTTATTTATTTAAGGTTATGATTACAGGACTCCATGTTTATTACTTTAATTACTCCTCCCTTCTTCTTCCTCCCTCTGAAAGAAACATTATCATCCTTCTGATCTATTTACTCAGAAGTCGGAAGCATGAATACCTGACTTGAAAGCTTTTCTATTTGGAATTTACATGTAATGTTCTTCAAAGTAAAGCCTTTTTTTTTTTAAAAAAAAAGAAAAAGTATAAAATATCAAAACAAACTATGAAATGCATTCACAATTATTTATTTATTTTTCCTTTGTAAGGAAATTAAGCACATTCCAAAAGCAATCAACCATGAACCTAAGGGAAGGATTACTACATCTCACCATGCCCATGACATTTGGTGCTTTCTATTTAAAGGGAAACCATTGCATTTAAAAGGCAGAAGGAGCTAATACAGAAGTGATGGTCCTGGAAAGATCTGCCTAACAAGAGGCTTTCTTTGCAGCTCAAAAAGGAAATGGTGGCCACTCAGCTCCGGTAGGCAAGAGCTAAAACTTCATGTTGGTTTTGGTAAAAGTCCCCAGTTCTCCATGTCACCTTGCCTCACTACCTCCCAGGATCATGGATGATTTGTTATAATCCGTAGCCATACAAGTATCATCCTGCAAGAGTGTGGACAACCCTGAGAAACAAAGCTAACAGCAAAGCACAGAGAAGCAAGAGGAAGCAAGATAAAGCAAATCAAGCTGCTGCTTCTTCCTTTTTTTTTTTTCCTTTTTTTTTTTTTTTTAATTGAAAGTTGCAATATTTAAAGCCATTTGTACAATGCCTTTTAAAGGAATGGCATGCTTCAATCACCTCTTACAGAAGTTCCCTACTGGCCTGAATTGGTTAATTGATGCCAAAAGCAGAGTTTCTCCCAAGATTTAAAAGTGAACCTGCAGAAGAGGATGCATGCCTCCAGCACAGACGTTTTGAAGGAAGACATTCAAACCACAAACACACCTTCAGGGTATGCACCTTCCTGTGACCATATTCCAATCTGGGCACCTTGGAAAATCTTGCTGTGGGGTCCCCTATAATCACAGCCCCAGAGGGCAGAAGCTCCCAAGCAGTGAACAACACACTCTGGCTCAGCATCCACAGTTGCTGCTGCAAGGAGCATGTTGCCAGTGAGATGCTGCAGGTGCTCTGCCCTCCTTATTTATGGCATAGCAACACACAGCAGATCGCTTTACCGTGACTGCTTCTCTGATTTCTACCTTTCCCACAGCTTCTGAGTGGAGAGGAAGAACGTCTAGCCCAGAGGATTACATGAGAACTCTAATTCCCCATCATTGCATCTTTTGAACGCATCCTGATAAATAATCCTTACCTCACAGCTACTGAGATCTAAAGACACCTCCTTCAGATTGTGATTGCAAGCCAGGCCTAATAAAAGCGCTCTGAAAGAGATCAATATTAGAACCATTTTTTTAAGAAAGCAGCTTTACAACATCATCATCATCTAAGTAATCACAGGTTAACACACCTATTAATGCGAAGAACCATTTCAAAACAAAACCCCATCCATCAGCTGAGCTGTTAATTGTTCAATGACAACGCAGTACAAACCTGCTGTGCCACACTGTGAACACCCCAGCAGCATCGTAAGCTGCAGGGATGCAATGCAAAGAAGCAAATTGTAAAACTAATTCTAGATCAACATTTAATAAGATTCATCTCAGATGATTTGTCTTCAACATATGCTTTAAAAGAACATCAAAGGATTACAAAAGGAGTGTTCTGTTTACAACCATATTGAGTCTCTAATTTTCCAAAAATTCACCAAAAAATGTGCTTTTAATAAATATAAGGTGCACTGCAGCCAGCCATTTCAGCCAGGCACAGTGCCTATTAACACTCAAACACTGTATCATGTTGAAGTCTCCTTATCTGCATCCCTATAAATATTTACAGATTTCTAAGTGATACTCCCAAAGTATCCTTTGTCCTTAGGCAGAATGGCAAACAAGTGTAGCAACGACCAATTAAAATCTTCATAAAATCACCTTTAAAGCCTTACAGAAATTTGTTTCCACCTACAAAAGTTAGCAATAATATTGTGTTCCTATTAATACTGTTAAACTAGCAAGCAAGACAGTATGTCTTTGATAAAGAGCAAAAACAATCTGTCTATACCTTCTAGTGTTTTTAGAATAGGTGCTGCTTAACAGAGAAACAGAAGGGCTTCCTTAAGCTTCATTTCAGCCTAACAGAATCCAAACCACCAATGCATGGATGTAAAGAAAACCAATCAATTTTGCTGAGCTGTTTGCCTGAATGCTTCCTATGCAAGCAGCGTGTAAAAGCTGCACTTAAAATGTCTGTCCCGGGAAGGTTTTTCATTTAAACCTATTTATATCTGTCCTGCAGGTATAAATGATGATCAGACCTTTTGCTGTTAACAAAACAGAGTATCTTGTGCTTATTTACTTCTGAAGCTATTAAAATACAAACTTGAAGAAAAACGTGAAAGCTCTGCAACAGTTTTTGCAATTTTTTAGATCATTCCCCATCTGTATGTCCTTCCTGAGCATGATTTTATGCAAAGTTAGTGTGACTGGTAACTTTGCAAGTAATTCCCTTAACATTTTGAGGGAGGGAGCTTAAAAAATGCAGTGCAACCATAAAAAATAAACAACAACAAAAACTTTTTCAAAAAGAGACACACTGATGCTTCAAATATGCCTTCTTCAGAGGAAAAAAAAAAGTATTTCCCACCCCCAACCTCTCGGCCTATAAATTCATCCAAAGAAAATCTCCCAATTTCTCACTCTTTTTCCTGAAACAGCACCACCAAACAAAGGCACTGAAGGCAGACATATCTGTACTAAGTCACTGGGTTGAAATCACACACATAGCAATACTTGGGAAGGTCTCGTCAACTGTGGTGCACACAGAAGGCAAGAATTGGCCTCGTAATTACAACTTGGATGAGAAGCGTATCAGCAACTTGTCTTGTTACAGCCCTGACAGATCAAAATAAAATTTCTGGCAATGTCAGTAAATGAAGAAAAATGCCAGCATGTATTAAAACAAGGAAAAGAGCATATAAACTACTTCATCTGCTTAAAAAGAAAAAAAAAAAAAGGAAAAATAAAAAGCTGTGATGGAACATAAACTATATTAACTATGTATAAGAACTAAAAGCAGCCTTTCTCCACCCACTAAATGGCATCCCAGCAGCACAGCTTTATTAGCAACCTTCTTCCCTGAGAGGCTTGTCTTATATTAATAGGCTCATCGCTTTACAAACAAGATCATCTCCCTCCCTGAGTGCACTGATTAACCAGTATCGTTAAAATCACTGAGTCAGCAGATGTGACTAAATACACTGAAACTCCACATTTAAAGGAAGCTGGTAAGAAAGGAATCAAATAACAAAATTAATCAAAGCTATCTGCCAATAAATTAACCAATTTATCCCCAAAAGGGGAATCTGGGACTTGCTGTGTCAGCTATCTCCATTTTTTTTGGTTGTTGGTGGTATTTTTTTGTTTTGTTGTTGTTACTGTTGGTTTTTGTTTGTTTTTTACCTCCCAGAGGCAAGCTTCATATTGAATCCTTTACTCCCCTCTGACTTCTGATTCACGGACACAAAACAGGAACTTCTTTCTCAGAGGACAGTTATAAGGCCCAAGCTGTCAAACGCTTTTTGACATGCACTGATCAAAAATGCTAAAGAAGTACTGTTATCACACCCCGGATCAGTTTTCCTTCTAGAAATCATCCTTCATCTGCTATAGAAGTCTTGGCAACGACAAATAAGTCAGTCTGAAAACCAATGTTTCAATCTTCTTGTCTTTAACACACCCCATGATCTTGATTATTCTGTAGAAGTTTTGTAGTTTCTTACTGCTTCGATGAAAAGGCCAAGCAGATGCCCCAGGTTATGGCACATCCTCAGTCCCTTTAACACCAAATTAACTTCAAAAACATGCTTCTGAAATGTATTAGTCAAGCTATACAGCGTTGCTTTAAGAGGGAAAGCAAGGTGTACTGCAGATCATATTTCTCTGCAGTGTTGAGAGATACACTCAGCTTAGACTGAAGAAATGTTCAGGTCAGAGAAAAAGCACATCGAGGAAACTACCAAGCAACATTAACAGCTTCCTGTTAATCCCTAGGCAGTGAGGAACATTGCCGTCAGGGCAAAACAAATGAAGCTCATGCCAAATTGCCAGCCAAATGAGTGTGGATGGATATTCTGGGGATACTCTGAGACCATCTGTGTCTAGGTGGATTTTGGACAGATGCTCCTTCCTGGAGCTGTCTGTGCTAGTGATGCTGGTTACTGTTCTCAGCTCACTCTATGCTACTTACCACTTTCTCTTTATTTCAACTAACAGCACTCATGCGAGTAAGTCCCTCTAACCCAATTCAGTCAAATTGAACCAGATTAGCTTAAACATTATCAACAGAGTAGCTTCTTGCTGAAAAGGACTAGGAAGGTCTTGTGTTTGCTGCACAATTGGCAGATCAAGTATTTGGGATATATTCACGCAACACCTTCCGTGAGCACAGATACCTGCCAAAACTCCTCACACCACGGGAGATACTCAACATGCCAAGGAGTAAAGCTAAATTTGAACGCTAGAGATTGGAACTTCTCACCTTTCCTGGCCTCTCTAGATATATTCAATGTCTCACAGCATGCTTTTTTTTTTTTTTTCCTGTACTACTGGTAAGATCGACCCATATATCAGTCACGTACAGTCTCTGTTCTTCTAGCTTCATTATACATAGTTCCCTGCTGCTCTCCACCACAGAATCAATATCCTTAAATTAATCAGAATCAACCAATGTATCTATGAATAATCGTTTTTCTGTGACCATCAGACCATCAATACTATACCTTCCTAATCTTAGCAAAGTCTAAGGAAGCAAGACTGCAACCAAGAGCATCATACAGAACACTAAAATCAGAGCTATAAACACTAGGCTCCTGCAGTAGAATATGGACTTCAATCCATTCCATCTTTCTTTGCATCATATTGTGCTGTTCCTATCCCATGTCAGATTGTGTTAAGAAAAGACATTCTAAAAGAACGCATGCTTTCTTTTGTAAGTACCACTTTGCGTGTGGTACTTGTCACTTTTCGTCCCTTAGCTTCCCCCAGACTTTACTGAAAGTTTTCCATCTAGCACTCACCAACTCCCTCATCTCTGACTCTGCCATCAACTCCCATTCATTAGCTAGCTGCTTCCTGGCTGAGTTATTGCTGACATATGAGGCTTCCTGAGGAAGAACAGGGAAGAACACAAATATACAGATACACACACGTAGGTATATGCAGGTATATGCAGATACACACACACATGCATATACACGTAGGTATATGCATGTATATGCTTATCGATGTCCAGCTTAGGATGCTAGAGGTGTGTTCCCAGGAATGGTTAGGGAACATGCCTAGATTTCTACTGTGGATACCAAAAATGGTTATATATGTTTAAATACATAGTAGCTAACAAGTTGAACCTTTGGGAAAAGCCTTTCTTTAATTCAGCCCCCAAACCACCCAGATTCTGCCAAAATCACAGAATGACCTACTGAGATTAGACCTATCTAGGCTGATCTTGATTTTAAAACACACTTTTAAATTCCAGGTCTGGAAAGTTCACTGCAGTTCAGAACTGCACACGTTGCTACACAATTTCCCTCGCCTGCATTACTCTGTAAGAAGAATTCCTCTCCATCATTAGGTGGGATCAATGGAACTGCCCAATCCACATAAACAGAACCTGTTATCTGCTGGATGGGTGACATACAGAAAAGAGAAGCACTCCTACAAGTTGCTGCTATCATCTCTCCCACTCAAAGGAGGGCATAGATCTGTGCAATAGGTCTCTCCTCTCAAGCATTGCAACAGCTTCATTTGAGCAATGGTTGTTGCAATACTGCAGCCCCAAAGGAAGGGCACTCACACAAGAACATAATCCCATTTAACTGTGAAGCAAACAGTTTTGTTTGTAAGCCACAAAGTAGGAAATATATCACAAAAAAGTTGATGGAAACAAACCAGCTGTGACATTCACACAGAACAAAATACGATTAATAGCCTTAACTGTGAGATGGAAACAACATTTCTTAACTGTGTGATCATTATGAAACTCACTCTTGGAATATCAATAATGTACAAATGGAAAAATAATGCAAATAAAGTATTTTCCTCTTAGATTTTAAATTATATTTTCAATATAAAGCACTCACGTAATAACAATGTGAACTAGGTTTTAGGCAATGGGAGAAGATGAAATTAAATTCTTACTTTAGAGGCTCGGGAGGGAGTTTTGTTCCCGACAGATTAATCTGCATCAAAGCAAGTGAGCTGCTGAAAAACTGTTTGAAGGAGGGAGGAACTTCTTTTCCTTTTCTGAAAGTAAATAAATTAATTAAGAAGTAGTATCTACATATCCCTCATTCCAATAAATAGTGAATGCAAGCTGTCAGAATTTTAACAATCTTTTACGTGATTAATTTGCTGTACCTTCAACAACTCTGTAGCCAGTGGCTCTGGGTTAACTTGGAAATACAATGCCATAAAATGTTGACTCAACAAACAATCCTCAATTGCACTGCTGCTCACAAAACATTACTATCTAGCTTATTTTTGGTGAACAACAAGAAACGATCATTTAGACCTGATTAACAGTGAACGTACTTATATCTAACGAGCAAAAGATCAAACAATGTTACAAAAACACTGACATTTCCTTTTCAGCACTATAAACAATTACTTAACAATGTAGTGGCTTACGCTCCACTAGATGTCACCTCCAATATGGACTCAAGCCATTGATTGGAAGAAAAAGGGAAGCTAATAGTACTATGTCCTATGATGCAAGTACTCTACAAAGTCAGTGTTCAGTCTCAAAGACTTTCAGAGGTACTTCCTCTCCAAAAAAAAGAATGAAGAAGGAAGGAAAAAAATACCATTTTTAACTGTCACCAAATCATGAAAAATAAGTACTTTAAAAAACAAACTTCAAGAGGAGTTGAGACAGACTTCAAAGCCTGGTATTATGACAGAAGATGTATATAGATGTTCTGCTGCATCAGGATCACAAAAAAAACATATTAGACAAGGTAGCTTATTTTACAGCTCTCTGAAAAAAAGTGGAAAGTGTAAGAAAATCTTTTGCTTGGAATAAATAATACCTCTTTTGTAGAGGCCTTTTATAAAGTCTTGTGTTTCTTCTTAAAAAAAAAAAAAAAGGAATTATAAAGCAAAATATTGTAGAAGTTGAGAGAAATGACATTTAAACTGTACCTGTGAGAAAAAAGCGTCCTAGAGAGGCTAAGGACAGCTAGATGCTGAAGACATCCACGAAGGAGGGCTCCACACACCTGGTTTAAAATAAGGAAGATGGATTTTTCTAAGGACAGAAGGTTGGCAACGCTTCCTTGGTATTTGAATCTCCACAAAAACCAGCATTACCATATCTAGAGCACACTCCGTGTTGGATAAATCCAGATGGACAAGGGCATTTGGTTGGGCCAAAAAATTGTACAGGCTCTACAATTAATGGAGACAAAACAAATGAAAAAATAAATTATCAACTTTATTTCTGATATTATGACACAGATTACTGGATCACTACTTCTCAAATACATTTTAGGCTTTTCTTATAAAACTGCACTACAAGAGTCGTGTCTGAAACTTCTTTTCACCCAATCAATAAAACCTGTTTTACTTTTGAAGGCTATAATTTTTTAAGAAGAACAAGAAAAAACAGTGCCCGGACCACATCTGCCAAACAGTAATCTTAATGTACTTAATGTGAGTTACTTTGCAATACTGCAATACACTTTCACAGGAAATTATAATTAATTTAGTTATAAATACCTTGGAATGTCACTCAGATTGCCATTACATTTCAGAAAGGCTAATTGGTTTGAAAGTTTACGCTAGACCTTTTAAGCATGAGGGAAGCAACTCATTTGCATCTGAAGACTATGGTGAATTCTTTGTATCAGTGGTGCATTCGAAGTTTAAGGCAAAATACAGAACAACTAACCTAATGATACACTTAATATTGATGAATTTAGTGTTCTTATATGTATTCTACATAGACCTTGTCATGAAAACGTTACGGTACGTATAAGTTCTTACTATATGCTCCTTTATTGCGTTTATTTGTTAGTCTCTCAGAACAATGCAGAAAGAAAAAAAGATACGACCTAATTCACAGAAACATGGAACACTCAACTCCACATGACATCTAGCCAGAGAATGTTCAACATTTCTAAAATAGATCCATCTTTCAAAAATTAGGTCATTTCACCCATATATACCTAACCATGCAAGAAAGGTCCCTACTCTAAATATCCCTCTGCATTGCTGGGGTTTATTTTAAATGCCAAATAACAGGATTTCTTTGCTCCTGTTAGAAAACTGCTCCACAGATTAAGAGATCTCAGTATTAAGAATCTTTTTCTTTGAATCAACTCTCTCTCTTTCTGACAGACTAAGAAAAGACGTATTGTATTTATGCTCCTTAAAATACTGTAGGTAAACATCAGATATCTTTAGCCATTCCCTATAAAAGTTGCGCATGTTCTTCTCTCTTTGCAAATGATTCATTGTGTGTGTCATTTAACTATGTGCTACCTTTTAAATCCTCTTTTCCTGCTGAAACTTTCATCTCATGTCTGAAAAGACTAGTTCTTTGAATGTGTTGATGAATCTGAAACTAGTAAGATTTGTGAAAAAAAGTCACACAAAAGTCATAGGCAGATAAAGTCTAAGGACGTTAAATGATCAGATTGGGTGCCTCCAGTGTTGCATATTTTAGATGCTTCACACTTAAAGAACTCAAAAACTGACAGTTGCATTCACACAACTGTTGATGTAAGAGAGAAGTATGGATGTCAAAAATGTGACTACCACATACCAAAAAAGTATGTGACAGTCAAAAAACAAATATATACAAATTGAGAACTCAAGTGGTTTTTTTGTTGTTGTTTTTCTTCTTACACAGAAAATAGCGCTGCACCTCAATGGCAACTGAACTAAACAACAGAATTCCAGAAATAATTAAGTTTGTTCAAACAATCATGAGTTTCAATAGCACGTGTCAAGGAGATGCACAGTTTTATTTATACAGACAAAAACAGTCAAAACCAAAAATGAATCAAGTTTTTCCAAGTCAAAAGAATTCAATTTACTTTAAACTTACTATTAAAAAAATGTAATATACGTCACTAGAAAGAAGATGAGTCTTTTTAATAGAACTCAGAGAGCATGCTAAGTCGACTGAAACAAGCAACTCACTTGCAGTTTTCTCATTTATCAGTAAAAGCCAAGGACTAAAAGCATGAATAGTTTATGTGGATCTGTTTAGTTGTGTGGGGCAACTAAACAGTGGATCAGGGGATCAGTGGATCTGTTTACTTGCATTAAGCTTCTGAGTACATACTGAAAAAGCAGAGATCAAAATTTTGTTTTCTATCCCTAATAAAACTGTACTGAAAAAAAGGCAAAAGAGAATCTAAATAAAATGGCTTTGCTCTTCTAATAATAAATTAAAACATCCTTTCATTAATTCACAAATAAAAAGCATGTGCTTACTGAGAGATCATCTCCACGGAGAGCGTTCCCTGAGAGGTCAAGATAGACGAGCGTGTTCGCTATCAGCGAGTTGGCACTCAGTGACTGGGAAAGGCTGTTCACCCCTGAAAAACAAAACAAAACAAAACAAACAAAAAAACAACTCAGTATCCACCTTCTCCAATGCCATATCCTGCAAGAGCACAGTTTCAGTGAACACGGTCATACATAAATGTTTAATGACCTCCTGTTGCCACCACTACACTGCAGCAGAGGAGAACAGATCACCTGGGAGATACAAGACTTTTCTTTGTCACAGAAGACCTGGTTTTGCTTGGGCCATGTTTCATCAGCTGCTCTGGAAACTGAGTGCTCTCCGTGCCTCTGATAAAACAGGTCAGTGTGTTATAGGTCTTGGATCCACGGAAGAAATATTTTTGCCATGTCTACAGTGGCTTTAACGGTGCAACCGTATCTTGAAACAGGTTTTTAAAACAGAATTTACATCATAATGGTAAGGCAATGTCCCCTGTCAAAAAATAACATTTTAGATAAAAGTATCTGTGGAAGCAGATTAAAGTATCTGTGGAAGCACAAGTACATTAACAATTATAATTTGCCAGAACTTCAAAAGCAACTGACAAGACCTAGAAGTTAAAAATATTTCAATTATGTATTTGCCTGTAATTTCAGAAAAACAGTTAGCTAATTAAAGTATCAAGAGATGCATTAAGACTCACTTCTTGTTGAGGAAAAATACATATTTTTCACATTAAAAATAAAAAGCTCACATTGGGAACAAACCAGTCAGGGCTCTCTTTCCCCCAAGTCCTCCAACTTTTCCAAATACAAATTAGGATGTGGCTATTTCCAGCAAATCTAACTTTCATCTGAGGGCTCTGTAGCTTATTACCAAGTTCTTAATTTATTGTAGAAGCTTATTGCTGCCTTTCAAGTGCTACATGTGTGTACTTGTTACATAAGTATCACTCTGTTCTTTAGCAAATGAATTGATTTTCTCCTAAGTGCCTAGCCCAAACAATGAAGCAGGTAGGTGTTTTGATCTACTATGCATTAAAGTGCAACTTCTCAAAGCTCCTGATCAGTAAAAGTGAACTGGAATTCAACAGATGGAGCGTTTCCACTTTTCACTTAAAAGCTATTATGAAATGGATTTACCAGCATGTGGGGGAAGCAGCTAGCAAGTCACTAGAAACCAAAACCTCCCCGGTCAGTGCTCTAGTTTTCCAAGCTTCCAAATATTAAGACTCCCATGCTAGTAGTGTGGCTGGTAGTTTCAGGAGATTTTTTTGATACTGAAAAGAACTGCAGCACAATGACATCTTTGCCAAGTCTTGACACTTTTCTGTTCAGTATAATTTTTCTTTTATCTTAACGTTGCATTGCTGAATCTGTACCCCATCCATAAAGGTAAACAGCAATGGAAACTTTTTGAAACTTTCAAAGATCTAATAGGTCAATTTAACCTCTAGAGCTTCTTGCTCTGGATCCACTTTAGTGAGTCTTCTCAACAGCATGTATAATCAACAAGTAGAAATGAATGTAACATACTATGAACAGTTCAGCATATACTACTGAAATACAATTCTGAGAATTCAGGAATTGTCACTGACTGGGGACAAAGACAGCTATCAAACAATCCATACTGTTTATGCTTGTTTCATGTTTAGAAAGAGCCAACTGCCCAAAATCAGCCACATCTTTGAAGGCTTAGTCCAAATGATGTGAATGAGGGATTTTTTTTAATTAGCCTTTGGCTCGGGTTCAGAAAATCCAGCCCTGTCTTTGAATGAGTACACTAAAAATTTCTGTTTAACCAGAACCTTCAAATCAATAAACTTTTGTTTGAATTTCACCTACCTCGTTCTATACTTTGACAGTAATCTCACTCTCATTTGCAGACAATCTATCATGCTCTTTTACTGCTCTCAGGAGGCTCAGAGTGTTAATAGCTCTTAGGAACCTTGAGATACAATATTTGAAGAAAGATCAGCTGGGAAGTTACCATCTGAACTTCCCTTCTCCATCTTAGCAACTTATCTTGAAATAAAGTCAAAACCAGTGAGGAATTGTACAGAACTTCTGAAATTAAAAAGCTAAGAAATAATAATAAAAAAGTGGTGGTGGTGTGGGCACCTCTCTGGAGGAGAAAACATGCTGTAAAAAAAAATCCATGTACCTTAGATTCTACTGAATCCAAGGTCAGTAAAGAACCTCCCTAAACAATGTCACTGTCTCCTCTATAGCCAGGCTTCCCCCAGCCAAAAAAAAAAAAAAAAAGAACAAGCAAACAAAATTACAAATTCAAAAGTGGCCTTCCAAGTTACAAACCAATTTATTACCGTCTTCTTAAGTTGAAGGAAAACTGGCTAAGATAGACAGCTTTAAAGAGAAGCAAAGAGGTGAATCTGACATTTTTCAGGTTCTTCTATAACAATTCCAGTTTGAAGACATCACCTATACTTTTTTTATGGAATTTTGAGGAGCTCCCATGGAGCAATAGTGCCCTGTTGCACTCTGGAGAATAGATAGTTAAAGGTTAGGATGGAGTATGCAGTCTGGACTAGGATTCTTATAAGGTCAGCAGCAGAGAAGCGGGAATATATTTTCAGCTTTTCTTTAAAGACTGTCTTTAAAAAGATCATTAAAAATCCTCCAAATTCTTTTTATAACTTCAAAATTTGTTATTACTGACAAGAATTTCGTTGATTAACTTCATCAAGCTGGCATTTGCTCTTTATAAAGGCAATGCAGCTAGAAGGTTCTCTTGACTCAACAGTCAAAAGCACTTGCTGAAATCATTCAGCTCACATGAAGAAGAAAACAGGCTGAATGAACATACCAGAAATGCATGACTATCCGTCAAATTCATAACCATCTACTCTCAAGAGTACATGTAAGGTTAGTCAAGATTCTTAATCAGTTGCTTGTCACCAAAAAAAAAAAAAAATGGAACTAGCAGTAGAATAAAAAACACAAGAGTTGAATAAATTCTTTTTAATGAAAATGATGAGTGAATAAATTCACTTTAAAAATATATGTCTATTTCAACCACTATATCAAGTCAGAAACATGCAAATTACAAAACAGAAGTCTCTACTCAGAGCAAGTCGCTTAACAGGCATTGTCACAACACTTGATTTCATGAAGTAGTCAAATGAAGCAATCACACGAAAAACATTCGAGTAGTTTTCCGCATGCTATTCGGAAAATTCCCTGCACATTTTTGCTTCAGACATCTTCTGAAGCATAAAAGACACATACAACTTATTCCAATTCTAAATTAAATCTTTCTTTACGGTACAGGTTCAAGCTCCTATCTAGGGCAAGCAGGATGTTTTTTTTTCAAAGCACTGGATGGGATAAAATACTGAACCCACAGCTCAGCAACCTAGAATGGTAAAAAGCATAAAAATTACTTTATATATATATACATATATAAAGTAATCCATGCTGTAATTGACTTAATCTTGTAACAAAAGGTATTATTAAGATGAAAGCCTGAAACTTTTACAACAGAAAAACAGGCATATTTGTAAAGCATACCTTTAGGTGACAAGGAGGTTTTAGATAAATTTAAATGTTTCAGTCCCTTTGGAAGTTTGGCGAACTGGATGCTTAAAGACGATACACCTGTTGGGGAGTAAAGAGAAAGCAGAATTTTTCAGGATGTCTTCAGTTCAACCGTGTGATCTCAGATTTTCCCAGCCCTTCCGAGAGCAGCCAGCAATTACACTGGTATCAAATTCAGAGCAGGGCAAACGCTGTTGGAGGAGGAACTTTACTCACTGTAGAGCTCAAAATTATACTTTTTATGATCATAAAACTCTGAAATGACTGACTTTGTCAGGATCCCTTCTTTGCTAACTACTGAACACACAGCGAACTTTGTTGTTGATTATCACTGATGCACTTCTAAGTAGTTTAGAAATAATGCACACACTTTTGAGAAGGAGTCAAAGGCAAAACATACATGTCCAACAGTTAGTACTCAGGAAATCTGAAAGCTTTATGGTTTGGCAAAAAAAAAAAAAAAAGAAGAAAAAAAAGTTAATAAATAAACCCCAACAGTGATAGTTCACATGAAACTTCAAAACCTTTTCTTTTAAAAGGAAGCAGTATCAAGGCAAGAGAGATACACACATATTAGCTAATACTGCACTCTTTTGAACGACTAACCCTGTTCTTTGTTAAATAAAAGAATAAGAGGTTGTTCAAAAACGGAGATATGCACCATGCAGCTGAAATAGTCCTGTGGAATAGTATGCACTCCACATAAAATAAATGATGATACAGGTACAGTGGCTGTGGACTTGCCCTGAAAACCTGAAACCTTCACCAAGTTATAATGTCTGTTTATCTCACTTCATTACAGCAGTCTGTAGGTTACCAGCCAGTACACAGACTTGGAAACATTACTGTTGTTTGGGATCAAAACAGTAAAAAATCATTAGGATGCTGACTACTTCAGCATAAATCCAACATCTCTTTTCATGTCTTTTCATTAAAGCCCCTTCTCAGTGTATCCTAGTTCCACAGTCCATAAATATAATCCCCAATTTAAGAAAAAGACTGAATTTTTTATTAAGAAAGCACTTCCTAAATAACAATTGAATCACTTTATGAAATATTTATTATAGGATTAAATCAACATAGAAACTGAAGTCTTAACCCGAGTGTGAAATATAGTCCTCTATTGCAAATCACTTAGGAAGAAAAGGGGAAAGAGAAGCAAGTAAAGCCTTTTACTTGCTCCAAACACAATTAAATAAAAAAGCTGATACCCTTCTCCACATAAGCAGACATTAAACAGGCTGGTGGTATGTCACATACACGTTTACTCTGCTTTTATCACCTTCTACTATCAACAATGAAAGAGAACATATATATATTGCTGACATGAATATTTTTGTTGCAGGGTTGTTGTTTTTTTTAACCTTCTGTGTAAAAGCATATTTTACATGCTGGTCAGAGGTTCATCCTCTATGCAGCTTAAAACAACATGCTGTATTTTGTTTGTATTGCCAGAACATTAGACTGATGACGTCTGGACATCATTTACTGTAAAACACAACGGTAACAATGTCTTTACCTTTCTGCAAGAATGCATCAAGTCATATTAACAGGATTTGCATTCCTAGCTCCCCTACTTCTATAAATAAATAAATAGATAAATAAATCTTTTTAGCTCCTCTGAAGGAGGATCAATCTATCTTAAGACAGACTCAGAATTTAAATTCTGTGATGGACTGTTCACTCTTGTTCAGCTGCTTTGGATACAATATATAGTTTCAATCTCAAGGTAGAGTTCTGATGGCAAAACAGGCCAAAAAGGAGTACAAAGAGAATTACTAAGGATATCATAAGTATATTTTTTGTTACGAAGCACTTTGGGTAAGAGGTGCAGCAAGAAATTTTACCTCTCCATCTTTACATTTAGCAAACAACCTGCGTATTTCTTATCACTTCAGCCAAGCTAAACAATTTTACTGTCTTACCAGCATGGGGGAGAAGTATCTGCTAAGTTTTAAGATACAAGAATCAGGTGCAGAAAAAATAAAGTCTGGTAACTCGGGCCCTAGGATGCTCTTATGCTGAAACTTGTACTAACCTCCTAACAGAGCTGAGCTCTAATAGCAGAAGTAGACTTCAGCACATCCAACCACATAGATTTGGTTTCGAGTATTTCCAAACTTTAGCTTGTTTTTGTATTATTTTTCAGGAAATAAGATCCTAGTAAAGTCAAAAGCAAAGCTTCCATCACTTCAGCATGACTAGATTTTAAAGACAAGATTAGTAACAAACTTTCCAGGTGTTAGCCTCACAAAAACTGACAGTATTGTTAAGGGAAGCTAATCACAAATTAAAAGGCCGATCTCAGTGCAAAACCATATCTTGTAAACACTGCTTTATATTGCAAGTGAAGCTAGATCCTATGCCTGAGTTAAAAAGAACACTCTTGTCATGCTATTGGAACACAGACAGCTGCATTAATATAATAATAATGTCTTTACTTTTTGGTACTCAGTAACATACAAACAGCTTAGTGGTTTGTGTTTCATTTTTATTATTATTTGTCTAAGCAAGGGACAAGGACAGATTCTTCTCCATTATTCGCACAGATCGGTGCTGTTTCCCTCATAACTACAAAAAATCTGGTTGTACTCCTAGAGCCCGAAGAGGTGACTTTTCCAGAGATATTTTCTAAAATCCATATGTTTACATAAATCTTCATTATGCAAGCTTTTACCTGTGAAATGAGTGCTGCCCCTTCGGCTTAATAAAGTCAAATCTAATTTGTACTCAGTGAGTATTAGATCACAGGACATGAAAATCCTTCTTAAACTAGAAAACTGCAATATTTGCACATTGCAATTATAGTTAATTTCCTTTTAAGTACCCATATAACTTGGCTAATTCTCTAACTAAAAGGTCAAACCGTAATTGGATATGATAGAAGAGACTGAGATAATGATAAATTTCTACTAATTTCTCCAAGTTGTACCTTCTGGATTTATTTATTTTTTAAACTTTGTATGTTGCTACTCCAAAATTGTTTGAATAAATAGCTTTGCTGCAAAGAAAATACCCACACTGACATGCCCTAAAAAAAAAAATCCCTGCATTGTAGAATAGCTACCGAATGCTTTGGTCATTTGTTTTGCTTCAAGATTTAAAACAAACAAACAGAACAACACAAAAGACATCAGAAAACCAACCAACAACAAAAAGCCCGCCATCAAACCTCGTTCTTTTTAAAAGAAACCTTTCAAAAAACGCAACCTAAATACACTTCTTTCAAAGTAGAATCAACAATGTGACAGCCTTTTTTCCAACTTGCAAGAGAAAATACTGAATAATGCAGTCAGGCCTGCAGCACACTGCAATAAGAATTTTCTGCAGCACAGCATTGGCTTTCACATGGTACGGAGTTCTCGGGAACCAGGCAAGGGATAGTCGGAAGAGTTTTAGCAATTCACTTGAACAATTTTAAATGAAAAACTACTCCGAATATATTAAAAGCAAAAATATTTTCATACTTGTTTCTGGTCCAAAGGAGAAGAGATAAAAAGAGGAAGAGGAAAAATACTCGTTGCGCCTTTTTTCCCCTCACTGAAATGGAGAAAAAGGAGACCCACCTCCAGGACTGTGTTAACAACATTCGGAGTTGGTCAGGTTGTAAGCAAAACGAATAGTTTTTCCATTATGAATCATGTCAGCCAAGAGACTGGAAAATTTTGTCAAAACAAACCAAATAAAACAGGAAAAGGTTCACTGCATAAAATTCCTATTTTACTTCTGGCCCAACAGGAGCACACGCTAGTCTGATCCCAAGAACATGATGTGCTTGGAATGCATTAAGCGAAACAAATGGAAATCTCACGTGGGCAGTGCTGAAGGGTCAATGGCAGACTGAAAGAATGTAACCTTACTTTAAAAAATAAATGCCCTGGGTGAAAAGAGAGCAGACAAGGGAAGGGAATGATTTGACTTGATATGTACTGAAATCATGCCTAGCAGTGGAGAAAAAGCTGGACTATTCAGCTTGATTTTTCATCTTGCAGAGTCAACAGTATTCAGCTACGTAAGGATGCCAGCTATGTAAGTACTACAGAACATCACAAAGAATTGGCAACATTATGGGCTAGAACAAAGCTGGAAAAGAGCAGCTTCAACAGCAGAAATAATTACCAAATTATGGCTAAAATAAAAATGCAAAACCACCGGGAAAATATAATCCAAGCAACAAAGTTGTCTCACACTTCGGCTTTAAAGTGATTATATTGCCTTTAAAAATATAAATGTATAAACCATTTTATTTTCTCTCTAGCTCTAAACATTCACTGCATTCCACGTTCCTTTAAAAAAAAACTCTTTGAAAGTGTAATGAAATCTAATGAAATCCACGGTTGGTTTAAGACATTTAAATACTTCTCCACAAGCTAATGGATATGTAATAACCAAAAAGAATAGCAATTCTCAGTCATTTGTGAACAACAGATATTTACAATGGCATTACACACAGAACAATAACCTGTTATGCTGGCAAAGCTGAATGGAGCAGCAGTAATCCCCTTATTGCATTTGTAGAAAGAGGAAAACAGAAATGTTACAGTACCTCGGTCTTCAAGCGGATTGCTAGCAAGGTTGATTGTATGGAGTCCTGAGTTGGGATTGTGGGCTAGGGCACTTGCTAGTTTCTGTGCAAAATCTCTGCAAGAAAAGAATACAGAGGGAGAAAGAGTTCTGTCATCTCCTTTGCCAACAGCACATTCAGAGGCACGAGTGCCAAAGTTTTCTTTATCAGAGACAATACTTTTAATGTTCTTATACTTCATCTACGTTAGACATTAAGTTAGAAATCAAAAAATATCCCTTGAGCTTCCTGCACATAGCAACCTTCTCTCTCTTCCATGCTCTGGGAAAGAGTGAAGATCGGATAGTAACAGCCTCATAGCTTTGGGCTCTCCGTTGTCACAAGGTGTACTCAAGTACAGAGACGTTCCTGTGAAGTTTAATTTCCCTTTGAAATCCCATTTCCTTAGAGGGACTCCTGAGGGCAGAACAGGTTCCAGCGCTGCAAATGTGGGATGATGAGCTGCCTTTAGGACAAGCATATTCTTATCCTAAAATACAAGCAGCATGTAAACACAAACACTCAACAGCAAATTCTGTACTTCAATCTGTGCCACCTGACAGGCCTCGGGGTATCCTGCTTTGCTACCTGCTGCTTCTGCAAAACACTCTGTGTCTCCTGTAGGTCCTCTTTTATACTTGCCAACACTCTGTAGATACCCTCCAGCAGTTCAAATGGCACCACATGTCTGTGCTTCGGCAACTGAGTAAAGCCCAGAAAAGCACTATGTGTTTTTGAGTTCAAGTAGATTCTTGTCACTAAGTTATTCTGCCTACATCTCCAGGCTTGTTTACAAGCTCTGCTATGGCCTTTGACACCAATATCGGCAGGGTCACCAGAACTTTTTAGAGAACTTGGGTGTGTGTGAACTCTGCGGCAAAGGCACAGTATATCCATTGCCTCCAGAAAATTGTAGATTACCTAATTTAGAGTGCATTAAGTTCTAACGTTTTCTTGTTTTGAAAAAAAATGACACCACTAAACCTCCCTCTGAGCAGCCTCCACCAGCAACAGAGGGATCTGGGCTCTGCTCACAGGTTGACATCATTGACATCCCTTCCTGTTGTCCACTCAAAGTCCTAAAATCTACTGATTTTTTTTTTTTTGGCTGCAGACTTCAGCCAGAATGTGTAATATAAGCCTGATGCTTTCTACAAAGCATCGAGCTCACCCTGCATGCATCACACAGACATGCTTGCATAAACTGAGGACACTCGAGCTTGGAGGTAAAGCTTAGAAAAGGTCCAGTATAAATATACATGTGGGAGAGGAAGGATATTTCACCAAAGGTAAAAATAGCACGGATCAGGAAATCTCAGACAGAAATTCCTCAAGATCCGTCTAGACAACATCTCTGAAACAGAGAAACAGAGGGTGTGTGGGGGAGGAACTAATGTGATTTAAGGACATCCAGAGCCCACCCAGCAGGGGAAGATGAGCTGCAACACCTCTCTCAGAGGTTCTCCTTGCACCACTACGGGCACCTCTGCTCCCTCTCTGTTTTAGCAGCCACTCCCCATGGAACAGGGCAGCAGGGGTCAGTGTGGATGGCGGTAGGGACAGTCTGCCTGACAGCTTGCAGAGCACTTAAGCACAACAAACAGATGATTTTTACCAGCTCCTGCAAACAGGGCTTTCCAGACCAGAGAATCTCGTAGGATCATGGAAAAAAATCTGCTGGTTATCACTTATTCCCCTATTCCTCTAAAGCAGCTCATGAATATTTAACTCTTTTCAAGCTCATTTGTTCAAGTCACCGTCAACTACTCTCCTTTCGCTGAAATCTTGGTATCACCTGCCTTAGCTAGCATCCTAACAATTATCAAAACATTAGTGTCCTCTTTAGGCATTACAGCCACCCAAATTAACCTAGACTGCATTCTTTAAGTCTGTTAAAGAAATAGCAATGGGAATAATACCTTCAAGAACACCTAAACTGGCAGAAATCTTATCATACAGAGGGGCTTAATTTGACAGCCCACTTTTCCCCAATAGCAAGTCCACACTTGCCTAGTCCTGTGTCCTTACTACTGCTGCATGACAGCTTGCTGTCCCGTCAGCTGGGAGGATGACAACTATTTACGGATCCTTGTCCCACACCAAATCACAGGCATGAATGCCTGGAGGTAGAAAAGAACGCAATCATCTTAAACTGACCCTGCCACCAGAGGAAACATGCCCTGGCAGCTGCTCAGGTGTTCCTGAAAGCACTGATCTTGGTAGCCCTTTCTCAACACTGGCCTGGCAGTCTGTCAGAGCTCATTAAAAATGGCTGGTCGGTGAGCTATGTGACATGAAGAAGCCCAGTAACAATAGGATTTCCTCCTTGCGAGCAGATATGATAACTGCCAAAACTGACAAATGCGTCCTTGGCAAAAACGGACAGACAATGCTGATCGGAGCAGATACACACCAGGGCAAAATGCCAAACACCGTGCATGTAGATGGAGGCATGAAAACCGAAGTCACAGGTTGATTATCTGTCAAGTCCTGTTAAAACTGACACCAGCTCCAAGTTATAAGTCACTGTAGGCAGCGTGCAAATGTAAGTCAATATATCTTTTGATATTCACGATTAGCACTGTGTTCCATAGCACAAAGCGCAAGAAAAACAAGATTAAAATCAGGTGTTTATGTTTGAATGACAGCTTTTAAGAACACTGTGATCAGAAAGTTTGGGTGTAATTCCAAACTCCACCACAATTTTCCTCAGTCATTTAGGCAATTCTCTTCTAAAGGCATTTGAGTGCAAAGCCAATTTTAAAAAGGGGTGAAAAAAACAACAAACAATGGAAGAGGAGGCAAAATAAATGATACCACACAATTTCCCTGTGTTTGTTCCCGTCCTTTTTTTTTCCCCGTCAGTATAATACTCTGCTTCTCCCACCCCTTTCCACTACTTTGTTTCTTAACACAAAAATTCATTAGTACTAGAGCTTATCTTGTCTACATAGTCTTGGATGCTACTCTAACACTACAACAAGCTATACATACTTTCAACAGAGCTAGTTTGTAACTTGAACTTTGCATCTATTTGCTCTGAAGAGAAGAAAAAAAATACTTAGTAGCTATAATTTACGGTATTTAAAACACATGCAAGGATTAAACTGCACGTCTTACCTCAACATCCTTTTCTTTTAAGGCTATAGCAAAGGGTTAAACAATCATCTACTTTCTTGTTTCTTTAAAAAAAAGTTGCTAAAGTAGAAGTATTACTACATTTGAACCACAAATGTAATCCTCAAAAGGTAAAAACAGCTTTCTTGGGAATGAAACTATAATGTGTTATACAAGATGGGACAATACACCTTTTAACAAAACCCTGTGCACTCCGAAATGACAAAAAAGTTTTCATACTTCTCTTGGTAAGTCTACTTGGAGAGGAGCAGTGTGAGTTGATTTAGGGTTTATGCTCTTATCCAATCCGTTTTGCTCCACTTAACCCAGTTTTCCAGGCTGAATCTTAAAAAAATATCAGTTTAGAGGGATTTTCTGGACCATAAGGAACCTCTAAAAAACCTAATGACAAGTTTGTGACTACAGACTCCTCAGAACAAACTAGACATTGAGCTTGAGCTTTTCTAATGCTTGATCTGGCTAACACACATCACGCATCCTTTTTGCTGAGAGTAAGCAATGCAACATTTTGAAGAAATTACTTACGTTCTAAGCCCGGCATTCTCTAATACCAGTTCTTCCAATCGATTGGACCTACTCACCACTCGCAGAATCTGCTCACAGACATCAGTGGACTGCCACAAAAAAGACAGAAGAGTGTTAAAGAACAAAAACATAGAACATAGGGTTTGTTAGCTAGTTAGTCATAATCTGTACATCGTAATGGGATCCTTGCTATGAACTGCTGCTTGTCCTGCATAAATAAGGATGCCAGGAACATCCCAGAGACAGTCAGATGGCTAGAGAGGACATCTGGAAAAGACTCAGAAAAACAAAGGGCAAACTAAACTTAGTCTTATGAAACAGGCCACCTAATCATAAGGGCCAGATTTTTTTTTAATTATACTTAAATATATAAAAAAACCTAACAACTCCAGACCCTGTGGCTCAGAAAAACATAGTCATTTAATTATTGAAGAAATCTTATTCACATAGATGCTAATCCCTCAGAAGAAAATTGTAACTGGTGTAATGGTGAATAAAACCTGACCAGAAACGACACCTAAACACCGAGAAAGATGTTTTAAGGCTGACAAAAAGAAAACAAAAAATGCAAGAGCACTCTAGCTACATGTCCTCCAAAGATTGCTTAGGGACTAGTGTTGAAGGGTGACTGTATTTCAGCATGAGTTCTGCCAGCCTACACAGAATAAATCACATCTCATGATCATACTCCTGCTGAATTCTGGAATTTGCAGAGACATTTACAAGTACCATGATCCAAACATAACAAAAGGATTTGCTTGCTGTGCTCATTCAGACAGAGATAAAACCTCAAGGTTACAAAAGCTATACAGTGAGCTTTGTATCTCATCACCTTTTATTATAACCTCTTATTTTGATTCTTAGTCTTTGTTTCACAGCACACACTATCTTACATTGAGATGAAGTCCACAACTGAACTTTAGTCATGATCATGAAGTGCTGAAACTATTCTGTGTCATTCACCCTTAAAATCTGGCATTCATACTTGGGACATCTTTGTCTCTAATGACAGTATGGCATTTTCGAGGACTCTTTTAAACTAGCTGAAACTCCTGAAAAAAAAATGCTCTAGCACACATAGAAATCTTCTTAATCCTTTACATAGCAAAGGTGACTGTTTTCTGAAGATTGACAATTCAACTATCCCTCCCATTACATCTTTGCCTTTCCTACTTTAACAATTCAGAACATCATCACAGTGTGTCTGCAGCAGAGTGATTGCAAGTGGAAAGTTTCATGCACGCACTGTACAAACACTTCTGACCATGTCTATCAAACACAATGTCGGAGTGGGACTCACAAAGCACAATACATTCTATGGCCTCTGGATATGTCTGACCTCACACTGACCCCCAGCAGTGTCCCTGTGGCATGGATTTACTGTCCAACAGTCTGCATTTTCCTGATATTTTTTGACTGAAATTTGGATGTATGGAAGATTAAGGTTTTGTTTTTGTTTTTTAAGGACTGATGCATTTTCATGATTGACAAAGTTTACTTGCTTTCTATATAAAAGTTGCTAAAAAATACTTCAAATACCTTATTAAAATAAATAATCTAGAAGAGAAAACAGTTTCTCAAACCACTAATTTCACCTGTAGCTATTAACTTTCAGGTTTGGTAGAAATATTGTACTTTCATATATTTAAGAAATCACGTAATCACTTATTTTCTTGGTATTTTCTTCAGTTGTCCAACTTGTTTCCCCCCTTTTTACTTTTGAAAAAGAATGCTGTTGGTCAAGAATATCATTATCACATGTCACTACATACTTATTACTCTACAGGGATGGTTTCAGGCAACTGGAGATAAAAATCATCAAGATGTGATGAAAATTACAAGAAAAGCCTGCTCCATGATGTGAGGATTAAAAAAAAAAAGAAAGAAAGAAAGAAAGAATCTAGGTATTTTCTGTACACCTCCAAAAAGCAACAGGTATTTCTACTTGCTTTAAAGTTAAGTCTCCTGTTTAGTCACCTCATATTGTTTGAGGGAGCTGGTAACACCTGATAGAGCAACTTTACAAGCTACTATTATGGCTAAATAAACTTTTCAAACTTTATTCATGTGAAATTTTGGCAAGACCTGGCTCTCAGTAGTGTTTCTACGGCATGAGTGAACCATCCACCTTTTCATATTTTCCTTATACAATTATGGAGAAACAATTTTCAATTTTCAAGTAAGACAGCCCAGTCGTATTTACCTCAGAAAGTTCACCTTAGAAAATGCAATGGCATCCTCTAGGGCACAGCACAGCCTAGTAAGAGCAGATATACAATTTCAATTTGTTACTTACTAATTTCAGATCCTTGGAGGACAGCTTTGTAAACCACTGATTATACTCCAGAGCAGCCACTATAGGTATTAAGTCTCTAGAAAAAGAAAAACACTTTTACACACATTTCGTATAACTGTCAGTTTGGGTCATTTGAAACAGTCTCTTAAGTGCTCTTCATATCTAATTCCCTCTGCTTTTGCAATGCTAATTGACTGCCATCACTATTACAGAAAGCTCTGCGTTCTGACAAAAAAAGAGTGCCATGAGCAGCTGTGTGTCTTGCCTGAATTTTAATACAAATTTTTGACTGGCCAACTGACATCCATTCTAGCATGAATTTTTAAACAAGAAATTTGTCTGTGCTGCCATTCCTACCTCCAGCATTACTTTTTCTTCAGCCTGAGACATACTTAAGCTTCTTAATCACCTCTAATTATAATTGAGTGTGACGCTAAAAAGCTTTTTGGCAGTCTGATGATTTAATATAATCCCGTGACTGAATGCTTCTAGAGAACATATCCTTGTCTCATCTCTATAGCTAAATTCCCCTAGGAAGCAGGAGACCTGCAAAAGGATAATGCGACTTTCATTCCAAACCCTCCTTAATTGTAAAGGGGATTTCACAAATGAAATTCTAAATTATTCCCGTTTTCTTTACTCCAAGCCTCTTAATTTGATCTGCTCCCCCTCTGCTAAATTCCGCCAAGAACAGACGTTGACAAATGCCATGTCTGCATGCCACCCCGCTGCAGCATCATTCATCGAGCACAGGCAGACCACTGAGCGGCACTGCGCGCGGATCGTTTATACACAACGTATTAAATACATACATACGCCCACACTCACACTCAACAGTCACTTAGAAACCCCTTGCCTTTATAACAAAACAAAGAGCTATTATGTACGTGAATGTACATGATCAGCAAAATAGAGCCTCAGTTTCTGCAGGGAGAAATTTGAAATTAGTAGCTTTTATAAGCTAGTACAACCCCCAAGCGTTTCATTCAGGACATATGCAGGTAGGCACTACATATGCAGCACCTTTCTCACATCTTTGCCTTCTTCCTCGCCTTCACTTTCCTCCACAAACATTCAAACACTTCAGGGTGATCACCAAACACACAGGAAAGCCAAGACACGTGGCAACATCATATGGACAAACCTTCCACAAGCTATAATTGAGAACTGAGGTTGGTGCACTTGGAAATACAAGCCCATCGTGGAGGTGACATTAAGAAGCTGTGGCACTCTGCAGCAGAAGACTGTAGCCTACCAACTGTGAAGCTCCCAAAAACACTTGTAGAGGAGACAAAGTCTGGAGTGTGTGGTGCCTTTCAAAGATTAAGCCTACCTTCCATGTTGTTTGCGGCACGCATCAAGTCTCACTGTGAATTCATTTCTGACACGGTAGTCTTACAAACTTCATCAACTATACAAATTGATTTCCACTTACCACTTTTTTTACTACACATACTTTCTTTTAATTTTGAAGAGGTGATTGACTAGTGAGATGTTAGGGTGTGGAAAGAAAAAAAAAATGCAGAGGTGTTTTCTCCTTTGGCTGTGCAGGCAGGAACTTTGCTGTGGAGTCAGGAATGCCTACACACACAGGTTTGTGTCTCCTTTCTCTTGGACTGGTCAGTGAGAAGTTAATGAATGAGCAGCTTTGATGCCCCTCTTGCCCGTGCCTTTGCCTTGGTAATGGAATGAATGTGAAAGTCATTTTTCAGGCATAATTTGGGTTTATCTGCCCAGTGGTAACCAGACAGCCACAGCTTGTGGTGGATGCAGCGAGGCAAATGCTGGACAGGCCGGAGGCACTCTCACTGTCCTAGTGGAGAGATGCTCTTCGTGCTGTGGACAGCCACCCCCAAAAGGGGCAGAGAGCACCACCGGTAGTTACGTGTCAGTGGCAGGGAGCAGCCTTGTTCCTCCAAAGCAACAGAGGGACAACGAGCAGTGATTACTGGCTTCATGTATTTACACCACCTGGGAGCTGGTACCCCAGCTTGGGCGGCTTGCAAGAGCTCAGCACCTCCTGGGCAGGAGGGTGACCGCAAGCAGAGGCTGCCTGAGGCTGTTCCTTTTTCTCCTCTCCTTCCTCAGCCTGGGATGAAAGCAGCCAAAGGACAGGGGGTGTTTGGAGTTAGTGGTTTTTTTCCGGTTTCAAGAAATTAAAGAAACATTGCTACAGCAGGGCAGGAATATTTTAAAATAAATTAAGCCTGCTGATTTGCAAGTTCTCATCTTTAAATAGTTTAGTCTTCTGCAGTATTCAAGGCCTGTTTGTTCAAACTTTAGACAAGCACAGATACTGACGTACTTCTGTAACACCAACTGGAGGGAAAACAACAACAAAAAAGCATACACACACCTCCCTTCCCCCACATGCGTGAAGATAGCCGAACATCTGCCTTTCCTGCAGTATTCTGTCTAGAAACTTTAGTCTAACAAATCCTACATCATTTACCACCCGATTTTAAAGAGAAAATTTAATAATTAAAGAAATTTACTTATGTAGTTTAATTTTTTTTCATTTTGTTTAAATTTGTGAAGGTGTTTCCTACCAATGAAGATGCTTGTGGAATTTACCTCCACTCCTTCTCTTACTTTAAGCATACCTAACCTTATTGTGTTATTCTTGAGTTTCCCTTTTCAAAATAATACACTGCTTTTTTCACTTTATTTCTATTAAATTCTAGATGTGGCACTAACAATGATCAGAATTCTTCTGCAATACAGTAAGAAAGAATGCTAATGACCACTTCCAAAAGCAGGGACATCTCCTAATATTCCCTTACCAAGATATATTGAATTGCTTACGTTTATTTATTAGTCTGCTTGCTGAGTTACCGTTCAGAATTAGGTAAGATTTACAGACTGTACAAAATGTAAATCTGTGCCATCTTAAACGAAAACAGATTTTGTTCTTCTGGAATGTAAAAAATCTCTCCAAGCTTCAACAACATTCAAACTTTGCCAGTGCTTCCACGGTTTTTTTGACAATTCAGTCCCCCAGTGTATTTAAGATGACAGGAAATCTAAACAGTGCAAAGAAAAAAAAATCTAACTGATCACACTTTTCTGGCAATAGATTTTGTGAACGTCCAAAGTTTTGAAGGCTAAAACATAGATGAAAATTGTGCTGCAGACTTAACTAAGTGCTATTTGCCTTTTTTTTTTTTTTAATATTACACAATTATGTGGTTCACAGCACAACATAACTTCAGATAAAACCTCAGAAGTCGTGTTCCCAAGTGGCAAGCCATGTTATGCACTCTAAGTGTCAGACACTCTGGGAACTTAAATTCATCTATAATTCATGCCATCTTATGTTGACCTCTAACAGAAATACTTTACAAGGGAAAACCACAAATTGTCTATTTTTTGCAATGCATAGCCCTTTTATCTGGATAACTGAATATTCATCCTACCTCACTTCAGAGCTACTCCACAGCATGAAGTATACAGTTTCAGTTGTCTCAAAAATTAGGTGGACAAGATATACAAGTTTCTCAAAATCAAACAAACATTGTCATGCTGTTAATGTATAGTATTCTTACTTTGCTAAATATCTGACAAAACACTTGCATACACTCTTGAATTATTGGGATTTCAGATTCTAATTTGTATTTTTAATGAACAACATATGGTTTTTACTTTCTAAAAAAATATTTTTTCTTGAAAATTTCAATCTAGAACCTTTTTCTCAGTTCCAGTCCCAGTACTAAGAAACTGTCATCTCAAGTTGGATTCTAACACATGTAAACAGATCTAAAATTGTTTTGAATCCTTGGACTTACTTACACAATCATGAGGCATTTACTAAAAACTTTTATTAACAACACAAATGTATTTCCTTGGTGATGTGAATCTTGTAATGTATATTTCAGTGAAAACCTTCAGTGAAACTACAACTCATTTGAACCAGCTAAGATGCTTTAAATACTTCAAACACTTCTATTTTTCATTAATAAGTAGTATTTTTCACTCCTAATAACTTGTTCTAATGTTAAATTTCTATTGAAGATGGGTATCTCCAAGTCCCTTTTTCAATAATGCCTTATGTTCTTCTCAGCACAGTAATTTTAACCGTTCTTATGCTCTCGTTCCACATTTGCTTGTGCTATTTTTTTTCCTTAGCTTCTCACAAGTCTTAACTGACCTATTTCTTTGGCTAAACCTGTCATGAAGCTCTATAGTCTGCCTTGAGTTACCTCTGAATTAGCCAACACAGGTACTAACATCACCATGGAATTCATTATGGATAGTGAAAACAACCACAAAAGCTGAGTAAATATGCAACTAATTTTTTTTTGTTGGCTTTTTTGTGCATGTGTGAGTTTACACACTATGTAGCTTAAAGCTGCAAAGCATGCTGAGCCAAAAATACTCTTATTTACCAATCTCCAAGTTCAGCCTTTCTGTTGCATTTTAACGTTGTACCTCTGACAGATTCTTAATTCTTCCCTTGGGCTTTCCCAAGGAAGCAAACACCCTGTCTTATTTACGGTTTCTTTAATTTGGCATTTTTCTTGTATAATGATTGATTTTAATTAAGACTCTTTACCATTTCTTTTTACTTAAATATCTTCAGATTCAGCTTTCTTAGAATCCAATTTTCTCAGCCAAATAAAAATCAGTAAACCAAATACAACACTTAGCTAAGTTTCAGCATCTTATAGTAAAATTACCCTCAATACATGCCTTTCTGAAAATACACATTTTTGATAGCATCTTTTGTCAGTGGAGAAACTACTGGCTGGGTTTCAGTTGAATAACTTAAACCTTCAACTGACTTGCTGAAAAAATTAATTTCCTTTACTGTATACCCCATGAGAAAGATTCTGCAAAAATAAATGCTACATAATTTCCTTTTTTATTTTCCCTGCCACATGTAGTTGCATGTTTTCTATCTGCTATCTTTTTGGAGTGCTTCCAGTAGCAAAATATATTTATCTCCACAATGAAATGTGCTCTTTATGGGGCTTTTGTGTAAAAACAGCATCTTTGTGCTGAAAACTAAAAATTCTATAGATGATCATTTCAGAGGTCTAGACATCCAAGTGACAGCTATGGGACTATTGGACTTTAGCAGGGACAGGCAAATTCTATTGGAAGGACAGGTTAAGAGACAAGGAAAATTCGCTAAGTATTACCATGATTACTTGCATATTGTTTACCTGTGGTCAAGATGGCTGAAGTCTTGCAAATTCAACTCTCTTGTATCTTGTGTCAGATAAATTGTGTCAACATCCTGTTAAAAATACATAACCAAATACATCTTTATCGAATGTATTTCCTCCCCTCCCCACACATTATGATTTATCTGCTCCTTCATCATTTGTGCAGTTAGCTGAAATGAGCTCCAGCACAAGACTTGTACTCACCCACTGTACTTCTTCTCTGTAGGGAAATCCAAGCCAGTCACACACGCATGCATACATCTGTGAAAAGCCTCCTAGAAACGACCCAAGAGAATATTTAACATAACCATAAAACAAACAAAAAGACATCTAAAAGTATACTTTAATACTTAGTCTTGAAGATATACCCAGTCTTTCAAAACTCACTCTCTTTTTCTCTCAGAAGTGTGTCCATTGTGCTGCTGAAAGAAACTGAAACCATCCTGTCTTTGTAACACCCGGCAGGTTGCAAGAAAGCTTAAAATAGTGCTTTCACCTACCAATCAGAAGTCTGCTCCATACTAATTACACCTTAAAACTAATTACAGCTTTACAAGCTTTTACCAGAAATAGAATTAGGTACTTCCTGACACTGCAATTCCAACCTTTTATATTTGAGCCTCTAAATTCATTCTCACCACAAGGTCCAAGTTCTGCCACTGTCTGACTGTCCCACAGGGCCTGGAGATTAGTCAGTCTTTCTGAAGGCTCCATAGTTACTTTTTTCATAATCCTCCTGAAAGCAAAAGGGAAAAAGTATTCATGACTTTAAAATATTTTTAAACCTGTATCTCTATATGCACCCACCAATCTAATTTATTTCAAGTATGGTTTTAAATTTCCAGTTCCTGTGTATAGGAAGTCTTACCATCTTTAATACAACTCAATTCTATGCCTAAAAGTCAAACAAGTAGCACAAGTAGCAGGAATAACATTTGTCTCTTCTTTCCTTCCAAGAATTAACTCTGTGACTCCTGGGACAACTGAGCCCATTTCTGTGGAAGGAAGACACGGTATTACTGTCTACCCTGAAACTACTGACATCTACCCAATGGCTTTTATGCAGTGAAAGCCTCATGGCGTGAAGACCTACAGAGCTCATTGAGTAGCTACTTACAAGTGGCCTCTAAGCTGCACTCCTAGCTCTAATTGTTGTAATTTTTAGTGTCCTTCCTCTTATAGGCAAAAACACACGTTACTTGGTTTTAAAAATTGAATATATCTGGTCTTCTGAATGACAGAACAGTCTCAGATTCCAGAATTCCATAAAACAGAAGAAAAAAAAAAATAAGAGCTATTAATAGGAGAAACCTCTTTCCCCCTTGTTGCCTGTTCTCATCTTGTATCACCTACATAACTCCAGCATCCTCATTCTGGAAAGTTATACCATCTGAGGAAAGAGCAAGAAATTTGATTTCTTTTCCCAAGAAAAACCAAGCAATCTAAATACTGCTATACAAAATCCTCCAGCAATGTTCTCCAGAAAGCGCAGAAAAAACATGTATACAGCTCAAGGCCTTCACAAATGCTGACAAAAACACGCACAGCCTTGTGGCCTTCTTCACTCCGCTCCTTTTGCTTACATTTCTCACATAATTACTGCGGTTTTATGGCAACTCTGCTCACAAATATTCACTTGTATGTATGCTTCTTGAAGGAAGATCTCCATCTCCATTAGGGCAGTTAAAAATACTGCCACAGAGATAAAGTGGAAATAAAAAAGAGCTGCCAGCTACAGTTTATGAATTTAAAATTCCTACTCCACCTAAAGGCAAGGTGGATAATAAAGACATACATCCCAAATAAAACATGTAAATTTAGCCTGACCACATACAGTTAATGTCTATTACAAAATTTCACTCAAAAATAAATGCATCCTGGAAGACTCTTACATGGTCCATTTTCTCTAATATTGCTAACAACCAGGAGCTGAAGAGAGTAATAGTAGAGCTGCTTTATCTTGTAGACAGTGATGAAGATGAGGCAACGGCAGAGAGAAGAAAATAAAATGAAGGAAAACTGCAGAGAATTGCTGCAAGACAATAAAATTCAGAGGCAGAAGAGAGCACAAATACAAGAAAAAAAAAGTGAATACAATACAGAAAGAAGAAAGAAAAAAGAAAAGGCAAGAAAATCACATGTATGTAAGCAAAACCCACTGAATATCACAACTGGTCATGGGGAAATGAATGTATTCAAACAAAAAGCTTTGAGAGTGGAGGTTGGACATACGATGTTAGCTAAAAAATACTGATAACTCTTAACTTCCTGTATCAATCCTTCAAACTAAAGGCTTTTCTGACCCTACAGAGCATGCCTGAGCTGTAGTCCGCACTATCTCACAGCTCTTCCATATACCTCAAAAGGCCTAATAAAGACTTAGCGCTTGCCTTAAGGTGTTTCTTGTACCCTCAGGGCATTTCTGATGCAAGGACAAAAGGCAGTGGCTAGTCACCCTTATACACAATTTGCTCATGCTACTGTTGCCCTACAAGACACTTACACTGGAGAGAGTCCAGGGAATATCTTCCTGAGGCAGGTTCCGATGTGCGCCAGCACCTCGTTCACATCCTCCGAGGACGCCATCTTCATGGAGATGCTGCATTTCTCAGTTTCCATGATCAGCTGTAAACAAGAGGGCATGAGGGCAGGAATTGGGTGTCATCTCATTCATATCCATTGAGAGAGGACAGCATTTTGAATGCCAGCTGAATGCTTTGCATGCCAGCAAGGATCTGTTACTCTGTAATACATGACATGATGGTGTTCCAGGCAGAGGTTCTGAGATTCTTGAATGTACAAGAACTGCGTACTCAAACTTTGCTTTTCCTAAAAGTGCCCTGCTTCCCACGGGAATAAAGGCTTCCAAGGATCTCGACCCCAGTTAGCACTTCCAAAACCAAGAACTTTTCACAGTATTGTCCTGTTTTGAAACACGTCCCAGAACACCAGGAGAAGTGAGCTCAGCCTGACAGGAAACTATTGAACAAACAGGGCCTGCTTCCTCAAGCAAAAAGGGAAAGTCTTTAACAGCTGCAATTCTCTGGAAAAGCTCTAATGCTTTGATCTGTGCTGTTTAAGAAAATGTTAGGGTAATACAATGTCCCAGTTCAAAGGATGCAGCAATTCAGCTGACTTAAGAGGCCCCCTGTCTGGGGAATACGTGCTTCAACTAGGGCGAGAAATAAAGCCTTCTGCTGCCCTTCTCTACCCTATATATATGTATATATATTTATACACACATATATAGACATATATATGAATTGGATTGCTGTGTGACTGAAACATCAGGTCTGCTGCTGATTTTGGCTGTGTTACAGGAAGCCAGGTCATACTTCTGTCTTCTCCAATGCGTATATTTAGCACATCCAACAAGTCCAAGTCAAACACTTTGAGGTTAGGTCCAGCGTATACAAAATAAGAAGCCTTCTCCTAACATCAGCACTGACTCTGTACATTTCTGTCTTAATCCTAATGGGGACACCGCACAACATGCAACAGAAATTATTATTTTTTAATTGAAACTGGTACTTGGAGCACTCTCAGTTCCCAATTCACATCTAGGGTCAGCACCAGGTTAACTCTAGAAGAGGCTGCTTTATCCCAAAAGCACAAAAAGAATCTTCACACCTTTTGCCACTAATTCAATTCCTTTCAGAGAGTTGCTGTCACTTGCCAAAGATGAACAAGTGGGCAACCTCCTACTGTTTTTCATCACCACCAATATTACCACACTACTTCCTACATCACTCTGTCCATTTGTTATCTTATCCTTGGAAGCTTTCTGTGAGATGCCTAGCATGAGATTAAGTCCTTCAGGTATGACAAAGATAATGTGATGCTTGAAGGAAAACTGCAAAACCAACATTTTCCCCACAAAGGGCAAATGACCAACGATTCCACCTGCCTTCAGCTATAAGCCTTACATGTTTATAACACAAGTGGATGTAAACGCACAAACTTTAAACATTATTTTAGGAAAATGGTATGCTAAATGCAGCTGCTGAAAATCACGACTTTCCCTCATAAACCATACAGCAATGATCTTCTACAATTAGCATTAGCTACCATGGCATTTTATTACCTGAAATAAATAAGGTCACAAAACCGAATGCAGAGTTTACAAAATGTTTCCCTATCAAAAAAGTAAACATGTAGGCTTGTTTTTTCCCCTTTACAGAGTGCTTCAAAAGCCATGTTAAAAATATGATATGTTAAATACTTTTCAGAGTTCAAATAAAGTGCTAGATACTCCTATTTCTGAAAAAAAAAAAAAAAAAAAAAAGCTAAATACACACGTACCACATGAGGACTTTGATAAAATTGGGCTTCAAATCTTATCAACATGTTCATCTTATGAATGAACAATGTATTAGAAGTTTTTCTTCCCATCACCTTCTCTGACATTCACTTTTTGGGGGGCACATTACCTGCTGCCAAACCTATTTTGTGTTATATACAGAGTGCTTTATAGAGTAGGCGATGAGAGAAGTCTGTTTGCAATGTATGCAGAAGCACTTGGTTTCACCATAATGGTATACACCACACAAGCCTTTCAAACTTGCAAACTTATAATCATTTAAGTGATGACTGTAATACCAGCCACCATTGTTTTATTATCTCTGAGAAAAAATACGCAGTTAAGAAACAAAACTTGTTCTGCTCCAGCTGAGCTACGAAAAAAACAATATTTCTTATCCCACCTGTGCAACAGGTTCCCAAAATTGACTCTTTAAATCCTTATCTCTATTGTCAAACTTTACTATCAGCAGGAACCCAAGAATTCAAATGTACAACGTGCTCACCAGATGGGGACACCAACATGTTAGAGCACTACCTCCTTGACTGGAACAGCTTTAGCAAGGAGCAAACAAGTGCCTTTTTATCTAGAATATTGCTGGTGGTAACACGTATCAGTGTGTCACAGCCTGATTTCTCTTAAGTCTGAAAACACTCACCTGACCGGGTTTACAGGAAGTCACTCCTTGGATTTCCAAGTAGCTGAAAGTTAGTTCTAACTGCAGTCAAACAAAAAAGAAAGACACATCAGTACAAACACTGTCTGATTTTAAAAAGATTAAAAATCCTTGAGCAAGGCTACTGGCTTTTTACATTGATTTCTGTAATAGATGTATTTGAAGTATTTGTTAATATCTGATCACATTTTGAGCTTAGATTTGTACTTTTTTTTTTTTTACACATTTGCTTGTTGCAGGTTCAATTAGAGGTTACAGGGATATCTCATTGAGCATTTTACTGCAAGCTATATGCACAAACTTAAAAAGTTTTATGCCAAAACTTCTTTAACAGGCATCGTTGTTTATACAACATCCTACAGGTGTGTGCTCTTGTGATTGAATCATCATGAAGAAGAATACTTAACAGCATCACACATTACTCTTTCATTAGTTATGCTGATCACAGATGTGAAGATTTTACCGTGTAGAAGCTGAAGGGACATACGTACACTATTTATATATACATATTTAAAGATATATATATATTGTATACATATATATAACTATAAAAGTAGAAATGCTCAAGACTATCTTAGCATGTCTAGAAACTTGACAGAACATAATACATTAGCTTTTCCTGACCAGGTTGTCTGGACAACATTCAGGATAGGCAGGGAAGAACAGTGAAGGTATTTAATCCAAATGGACCTTCAGAAGAGGTAGAGGCAGGAAAACCCTCTGCTCCGAGGACAAATCTAAGGCTACGGGGAGTTTGCCAAGTTCTAAGTACACAAGGACAGGGACAAACATCTTGACTGCTCAGATAGGCAGAATGAAACAAATCTATTGGAGTGAATCAGAAACACAGGGTAAGTCATTAGCATGCTCATTTCTTTTTATTTATCATCAAAATCATTGTGATTGTGCAGCCTGTCTGAACTGCATATACGAAGTCTCTCATACTTGATCTCATCCTAGGTTCACAACCAGCGTGCTTGCAGGCTAACCAGCAAACACCATGTTATTCTACCTCTACATTGGTGGCAATCTTTAAAAAAAAATCCTGAAATGCTCCTGAAGCGTTCAGTAACCAAATGTAAGGGTAAAGAATGCCCCTGCACAGAGATGGCAAACACACGTCAGTTTCCAGACTTGACAACTAGCTAAGAGTTGTTATTAAGCAAGTATCCACACAGGCTCATTATGGAAGAATTGAGACACATGAGACAGAAACAATGAAAACATCTTCCCCTTGCCCACACCAGTGTTGCATTTTTGCAAGAGTAAGACATCTCCGCAGGCCTCATCGGTTCCTGATTTCCCAGCTAGGACTGGCATTTTTTCCTGATGACAGCACACAGCCCCATGCATTTCATTCAGGCCAGAAAATAAATAAATAAAATCCATAGCAGCTCTTGCTTGCTATTGGAGTAAGCCAGACTACACACACAGTTAAAAGGCTCTTTTTCTCCAGTGCTCTTAAAAATAAACAATTAAACAGCAGACTATTTGACATTTATTTCCCCAAATTGAAACAACACGTTAGGAAAAAGTCTTTGTGACTGAAATCCTCCATATTTGAAAATTATTTACTTACCAGATTGAAGGTTCCACTTTTGCTAATGTGCAAACATATGCATACAAACACACACAATCAAAAATATGTTTCTACCCCTGAGAAAAGTTTACACAGATCCAGACACAAGAATGCATTCTGCAAAAGTCCTCTCGACTAGAATTAGCAAATACCAGAAAGTATGGCCACATCTCTACACTTAAGCTTCAGTTCATTTTTCGACTTAAACACATGGATTTGCAGTCCTTGCTTTGCAGGAAAAACACAGAACACATTCTACACCTCATCTACCTGAAACTATGAAATCATTTTTACAGAATTTCACAATTCATAATCTTATTTGTTACATATAATTATGTTCTAAAGACTCCTTTTAAAAGTGTGTCTCATTTAGAGGCCCTGTAGTTACCAAGACAGCTGATTTCACAGCTTTCAATTTTTTTCAATCGTAGTACTGAAAGCTGGCACTAGAAACATGTTTGCAAACAATTACATACCCACAAGTACTTCAGACTTATCTGTGGGCCGGATGACACATCCGACTTTCAGTAATGTTGCAACTATGTTTTATTTAGACTGTAGCAAGAATTAGGAGGCTTTAAGTACTGCACTTCCTTTTCTATTAACCTATCTAGATTAGTGGAAATGAACTGATTGGACCACAGCATAAAGTTATGAGCTGACCATAGTAATATCCGTGCTCTAAGGATATTCATTAAGTGGATATTTCACTTAGCTGACCTTTATCCCTTTAAACTTTCATCCTTGCTTAGTACATTAAAGCGAGGGCTCAACAGAGGTGTCTAAAGAAAGGTGAAGCTTGCAGTCAGCTGCAGTGGCAACAGTCACTCCAAACCCACCATCTCTAAGTGCACTCAACTTGGTGAGAGTGCCCTGGAGGAATAAAACATCTTTGCAGTATGTTCTCAGTGGTCTTGCTAGGAGTGACTGTGTGCTAGTTGGAAGAAAGCTCTCAGGCTCAGAAAGCTGCTGAGCATCTTCAGAAAATACAACAGAATCCAAAGACTTCAGTGACTTTGGTTAGCCCTTATACAGAAGAGGTGTTTTCAACCATCCTAGTAATTATTCTTGTTGAATTTTGATATAGGATCATCAACAGTGTCTTCTGATCATCTTTCTTCCATTTGTAATCACTGAAGTCACAATTTTGTTAGTACGTATTCTAGATTTCCATGAAAACAGAATGAAGGTCTTCAACTAAGTAACTCCATTTAATAATAATAATTAAAAAATGTTTTCAGAGGTGCCTGTGATGCGAAACTTGAAGCACAGCTATTTCTTAGCATACCAAGTCCATACCTTCAATGGCTTTGTCCTGATTTACAACAGTTTTGCTATAGGTTATTTAACAAGGTCACCAACAACACCTATCTGTCCGTCATTCTGTCACTGCACTGACACCTGAGCTGTTCATCAGCTGACTGTTTCCATGCACCCAGTCACCAAATTCTGTCTTAAAACCACTGCAACCCAAAAGCCAACAGACATCTGTGCCACATGGACAGGGTGACCAACAAATGGAAATTAAACTTCAGCAGAAATTCAAACTGGAGGTATCCGATCTGTCAGTCATAATCTTCAAATTACAGGAAAGGGCGGTCACATATACCAGTGGCCATAATTAAAAACCTTACATCAATCTTTCCATTTATTGATCCAGTTATTTCTGTAAGGCGTATCTATGTATACACATACTTATGCACACACGTGTGTAACACAGACTCACAGAATAGTCTAGGTTGGAAGAGACCTCCAAGATCACTGAGTCCAACCTCTGACCTAACACTAACAGTCCTCCACTAAACCATATCCCTAAGCTCTACATTTAAACGTCTTTTAAAGACTTCCAGGGATGGTGGCTCAACCACTGCCCTGGGCAGCCTATTCCAGTAACTAACAACTTGTTCAGTAAAGAAGTTCTTCCTAACATCCAACCTAAACCTCCCCTGGCGCAATTTTAGCCCGTTCCCCCTTGTCCTGACACCAGGCACGTGGGAGAACAGACCAACCCCCACCTCGCTACAGCCTCCTTTAAGGTACCTGTACAGAGCAATAAGGTCTCCCCTGAGCCACCTCTTCTCCAGACTAAACAACCCCAGCTCCCTCAGCCATCCTTCAAAGGACATGTGTTCCAGACCCCTCACCAGCCTCATAGCCTTCCTCTGGACTCGCTCAAGCACCTCGATGTCCTTCTTGTAGCGAGGGGCCCAAAACTGAACACAGTACTCGAGGTGCGGCCTCACCAGAGCTGAGTACAGGGGGACGATCACTTCCCTGGACCTGCTGGCCACACTGTTTCTTATACAAGCCAGGATGCTGTTGGCCTTCTTGGCCACCTGGACACACTGCTGGCTCATATTCAGCTGACTGTCCACCATCACTCCCAGGTCCTTCTCTGCCTGGCAGCTCTCCAACCACTCATCTCCCAGCCTGTAGCTCTGCTTGGGGTTGTTGTGCCCCAGGTGGAGGACCCGGCACTTGGCCTTGTTGAACTTCATGTAGTTGACCTCAGCCCATCGGTGCAGCCTATCCAGATCCTCCTGCAGAGCCTTCCTACCCTCGAGCAGATCGACACACGCACCTAACTTGGTGTCGTCTGCAAACTTACTGAGGGTGCACTCGATCCCCTCATCCAGATCATCGATAAAGATGTTAAAGAGAACTGGCCCCAGTACCGAGCCCTGGGGGACTCCACTAGTGACTGGCCTCCAACTGGATTTGACTCCATTTACCACGACTCTTTGGGCCCGGCTATCCAGCCAGTTTCTAACCCAACGAAGCGTGCGCCAGTCTAAGCCAAGAGCAGCCAGTTTCTTGAGGAGAATGCTGTGGGAGACGGTGTCAAAAGCCTTGCTGAAGTCAAGGTAGACCACATCCACAGCCTTTCCCTCATCCACTAAGCGTGTCACTTTGTCATAGAAGGAGATCAGGTTCGTCAAGCAGGACCTGCCCTTCATAAACCCATGCTGACTGGGCCTGATCGCCTGCTTGCCCTGCAAGTGCCGTGTGATGATGCTCAAGATAATCTGCTCCATGAGCTTCCCTGGCACTGAGGTCAAAATGTAACACACCGATATACACATGTGAAACACAACACAGTAGAGTATGTGTCAAATTCACATTCACCGATTCCAAGCTGAACAAGAGATGATCTTCCACAGCAGTCATTTTCATTCACATGGAAATTTTGTCTCACTGTTACAACAATCATTACAAATTCTTCCAGGAATAACAATAATTCAGCGGCTTTGGTAAGGAAGGTTGTAAAGATACTTTTCAAAATGAACTGCCATCTCCACAGAAATGATCAGAAAACAGGGGAATTTAGTAAAACTCAACATAATTTCTGTCTCCAAATCAACTATATCCCTATTTGACAGAAGCAACTCTACAGGGCATAATGCCAATCTGCTTGTTTGAAACGGTAGCACTTCAAAGGTCATCAGACTCGTATCTCATATCCTCAGATTGATGTTTCCAGCCTAATACTTCACCCGCCCGCATTTCTAGAAGTTAAAATTCCTCTAAAAGAGTTTATGTAAACTGACAACTCACTTAGGACAGACATAAATGGAAGCATCATTCTAACAAATTTAACACCCTGCACAGTAACAACATTCCTCATTATTTTTTAAACATATGCACACGTGTAACAGAAATATGCTAAGTTTATGCAACTTACATTTATATCTAAAAATACACAATAGTTGTAGAAAAGAAACACGGTAGCTTTACCTTGGTGGGAATCCGAGATGTTAGAAGAAATGCCCGACATGATGCCAAAATCTGTTAAAAAAAAAAAAAAAAAAAAAGGAAAGCAGAAATTGTAAGAAATATTTCATTTATTGGTTATATTATTGAATATTCTCTTCTAGGAAAATCCTGAAACCAGAGGGAAAAAGCCTCGAGTGGAATTAGCAACAATTCCCTTTGCTGTCATACACTGAAGGAAGCAAAACTGGGCTCTGATCCAGTACAGCTGAGCAAATAGACTGCTGCACTCTGGTCATCTACCAACCCGTTAGTATAGCATCAAACTAGAAGAAATTTATTTAATCAGTCTCTCGAGGACACCTAATAACAATCTTAGTGACACTTTAAAAAGAAGCAAGGATAAGAAGTCCTATCAGGAACCACGGTGCACTTAAATGTGACCAAAATATGCAACATAAACACGATGTTGGTAATATAAGAGACTATATGCAAATATTTTCCTTTGGATACACAGAGTGCAGTTCTAGAATAACAATGCAAAGATTTCTCGGTGACACCAACTGCATTTCTTCTCTGGCAAGGACAATGGAAAAACGTGATTAGATTAGTGAGAACAGTGACTCTGGGGAGAAAACACAATGAGACTGAAATATTTTAGAAGTTATTGCCAATTGAAATATAATGATATATAGAAGTACCACTTCAATTTCCACTCGCAGATCTAAAGCCTTGCAAGAGCAATGAATCACTTTGCAAAACCACAGCACAGCTTCTGATTTACCCACCTATGGAATTAGTTATTGTCGCCTACATTTTTTCCAGCCAAAAAAAAAATAAAAGATCACAGATTTCAAATCTAGATTCAAACACGCAGAAGATCAAAACCCCGCAGCACACGCAGAGATTTCCACAGAGCTGGGACCTGCTCCGTCCAGGCGTGCTAGATAACCATTTCTCTCCATACACAGAGGCTAACGCAACACACATCCCGCTCTGCACCCAGCCCCTACCATGCTTTAGACGCTTTGAAGTTTGGATTTGAACCTCTGCATCTCAGCCAACCTGCAATACAGCAGGAAATGGTGCCAGCAGATGACAGCAGGGCAGCAGCGTGGCAGGAGGCGTGCAGCAGGGACGGGTCAATGGTGCTTGTGTGAAAGGCAGGGTGAAACCTGGTGAGCTTCAGCAAGGAGAGTGGGGGGAAGCAAGGGAGCCTGGGTGCCTTTATCATTCACATCGGCTCCTGATTGATTTTAGATCTAGGACACAGTATTCTTTGTTTTTTACAGCCATGTAACACATCTTGCTAAAACTTAAGAGCACGAATACCGCCACATACTCATGTTTGATGTGAGTAGAATCTCTCAGAGCTGAAGTGAACAGAGACAGTGCTCCAGTAATCACTGAGTTAGGGCCACGCTGCTGTTGAAGAGAAATCCTTACCTCCTGTAACACGTGTCCATCACCTGAAGTCCCATTTTGCTGCCTGGCACACTTCTGCTGCAACCCAGGGTGCTGGAGCATCCCGACCCTACCAGACAGACCGGCCTCATCCCCTTGCACTTACTTTTGGGAGAGAAAAATCCTCCTTCAAGCTGCACGATCACAAGCACTCCTTCCACAATCCAGCATACAGAGGACAGGAAGGGTCTCACCGAATAAAATCTGGATTCCTTCCACTCTTTCGCTGCCCTTCCTAAGGGCAGCTGCCCACAGTATTTGCATGCGACGCTCCTGGGTATCCCTGGGGAGGATTACACCCTCGGTCACACCCTTGTCTTAGATAGCGCTGCTTACAAAGGCTCCCTTTAACGTGACTACAATGAACGTGATCAGCCCAAGTAGCAAAGGTAAACACAGACCAGGTAACCACAAGGCTATAACATGGTTATGTTGGAAAAGGATGTTCCAACAGAGCATACGTCAGTGCATTCCTGTGTGTTGGATGCACAGAGACTCCCGCAGTGATCCTGCCAAAGCCAAGCACCTATTTGCCTTAAGAAGGTGTATTTACACACAGAGAACTGCTGTAGGGTGATGCCCCTTATTCATCCCATAAGCAAATAATTCTTGAGCAATAAAACTGTACAAGCTGAGCCCTTTCATCCAGTAACACTGAGATTTCTACAATTTCCACAGCTGGGGCTGTCAGACGCAAGTAAGAGTTTGATTTTTACACGAGGTCAGTCAGAGACAAGGTCAACTATTACTGCAAAATTAGCATCCCGTTTTGACAACAGCAGGACTAGGCTTCTTTCAGAAATGGTAGCGCTGGCCAAGAGGAGGCCTGGCATTTATCACAATTTCAGCTGCTAAAACCCATGAATATGTATAATGACCTTTGACAGGATCCGCGTTAGTTCACTGCTTTCTCTTTCTTCCGTCTCTTTTTCACAATTTTATGCAACATCTGCATTTTAACATCAACGTGTTTGCTCATGTTTGGAAACACAGCAGCCTCTCCCTCACAGCCACTCAAGACTCTTGATAAGCTGAGAAACATCACCAGTTTTCGGTGCCCTCTTTCTCCTTGATCCGGCTGCAGCGCATAAACAAACAGCGACCATCAAGATCGCGGCTCGCCCCTTTCTCTGCGAGTAGGGCCCCGCAATATCGATCCTGCTTGCAAGAGCAACGCCACACATGCTGTGGGCTACTTACAGGAACGCATCGCCCCCTCTCCCCACCCCGTGAAACGCGAAGCTGGCGCCGAAGGCAGAGGCACCCCGGAGGCGTGTGCACACTCACCGTTCACGTCCCTGCTGGAGCACGGAGTTATTTCGCGACCCAAGTCCCAGCTCTCCGTGCATTCCTCTAACGTGAATAATGGACGTGTGCTTAATTGCGTAATTGTCTAGGGCTTTCCAAAGCATCCAGCCGTGCTGGGTTTTATGAATACCTGGATTCTAGATTTCCTGGAGTTTTTAATTTCTTCCCACAAAGAAAATAAAAAGCGAAAGGTAGCCCCTAGCTACTCTCCAGCAGTTCTCAAGCACTTTACTAAGAGGATTCTGCTACCATTATGCTTATCTGGCACTTGAGGCACCTTAATTACAAGAGAAAGAGCGTCTTGGTCAAAGTCACACCAAAAAGCAGTCGCTCAGAGGCACAGACACTTATCCAGCAGCAGCACAAAGCATGCCCTCGCTTAGGCTGTGCCAGAAGCATTGGCCAGGCACGGTGTTTAACCTCCTTCTCCTTCAGATAAGGAAACATTCACGTGTTCGGCTCAACAAGCTGCGGCCCCGTTCCTCTATAACCACGTTGTTTGGTCAGAGGAGGTATTCGATCATTAACAAAGTTAAAAGATCCTGTCAAAATATAAACATTTGTGGTGTAGACTCATGCTTTAACACACCCGTATGCCCCAAGTGACTGATGTGACAGGGATCAAAGCAAGCAAGCACACCCAGGCTGCTGCTGCGTGAAAGGGGCAATAAAGGACAAGTCTATTGAGTGTGCAGTCATTTCAGTCTGTCTTCCTACTATGCCTTTTTTAAACACAAAGCAAGATCATTATTTGAATGTTACATGACTCCTACTCAACACACACATACCCAAAAGTAGACGATTTCTTAATGTTTTTATCATTCTCAGTTCTGTGACACTCCACCTCTTAAATGTATAAGCTAAAAATTGAAAATTAATTTGGAAACATTCACCAAAAACATATCCTGCAAGTAAGTTCTGCCTAAAAGGTCGTCTTTTATTTACCAGAAAAAATAATTTGCTTCAGTAAATACAATTTGAACACAGATTCTCAGTGAGACCCAACAGAACAAATACACAGATGCATCTTGAGATTTATTGACGAATTCTAGCCATATTTTGGCACTGTGAGTTTAATTACCAGGGCTGCGCTGGGTTAACCCAGCAGACTACCTGTCCATCAGTCTTGGGAAGGTCATTAGTTGCTCTAATGCATCTATTTTGCCAGACAGACCACAGCAACCTCATCTATATTTAAAGTGGTTTCAAATTCTCAAGCAAATGAAACAAATCTTTTAAAAACCACTACCCGACTCAAAATGCCTTGGAACAAAGAGTTCTGGAGAACTCAATGATGATGTACACAGTGATCATATACGTGGCTTTGTGATGAAATAAAGCAACATGAAACGACCCCAGCACTTCACTGGCCATGGGAAGGTGCATGATGCTCACCCCATTTGCCTCGTGGTTGGAAACTGCCCTTTGCTGAAACGTTTATGAATAAATAAATAAATACATAAATAAAAGCTAATTTATTTTCTTTTGCTGAAAACTGATTGACAAACATCTAAAAAAAAATCTTTGTACTTTTCTGATCAAATGTTGCCATTTTACCTATTAAAATACACTCTCTGATGCCTTCAGTTCCTTTTCGCCCTAGCATTTGCCATTTTGTCAGCCTCAAACTGCTTCGGTCTCTTCCATCACCATTTACTTCATGAAAGGAGCATTTGTGACAGGCTTTCTTATTTAGAAATAAACCGTTCAGAGAATTCCTTGAAGTCCAGAAGACAGTCAATCTTTTTTACATACTTCGCAGTTACACCATCCCTGCTTTTGTCGTTATTCATTACCATAATTATCCCAGATGTGATTATTTTTCCAGTTGCCGTGCTTACTAGCTGCTCTACGATTTCCATCAGAAGCTCTCCATTACCACTACTGGTTCAATATCCAATGCATACATAATAACGTGAAGTAAAGCAGCAGCACTAATACACGTTTTGTTTTGTTAATATACGGATGAATCAATACGTGTTAGCCCATCCGGTCTCTTTCGGTCCCTCTAGGACGGCCTGTTCGTTTCCTGTGCTGCATGTCTGCCGTTGTAAATGCCTCCATCCCGCAGTGACCGGAGTTCGATCAGATAAAAGGCCCTTTCCAGCACTGTGTCAGAGGGATTCAAGAGAGATTCGAGCTGGTTTCGACCAGGGCAATTTCTGCTAAAAGCACCGTGTCTCCCTGTACGAAGAGGCTAGCTGACATCCTGGAGGCCTTTCTGGAGGGCTGGTTAGTGCAGGCTCCACAGGAACACGTGTGTTACTTCAGGGATGGTTTCCCTGGGCCTGCGATGGGTTCTCCTCTGTTCCTCTGGTTCCAGCAGAGCAGCACCGCCTTCACCCGCAGCACTCCAAGTCCTCCGAGCCAAACGTGGCTCCCATTGTTTGGTCTTGGCTACTTTTAGTGTCGTCTAAGATAAAGCACTGACAAACCTTAGTTGCTCTTGTTCCAAGGACGTGCTCATTTATCCAGCAGCACTAGAGAGGTTTTCCTGAGCTGGGGAAGATCCGGAGCATGCGTTCGTGACATTTACCTCTTACCCATTCACTTGCAAACACCGCAATTTCTCCCTCCCTCAGTCCCCCTCAGCCATGTTGAACATACTCACGGGTTTGTCTAAATCACTGATGCCTGTGTAGCTGCCCAAATACCTGTGCAAAACACACCCCAGAGCAGTAAGGAGACCTCAGGCACTCTGCACAGGGCACAAACCTTCACAGCTCTTCACTGCTGTAGCACTGCATTAAAAACTCAAAGCTGTTCTGTTACGGCCCATCAGTTTTCCTTCTGTCCATATTTTCTGGACAGCAAAGGATGGTATGGAGAACGGTTGTTAGCTGAAATGGGTTTTTTACAGGAAAAAAAGTGGGGTCAGATGTCAGAACTGCTGGTAACAAATCCACGCTGTGTTTCAGGAGAAGTGAAGCATGTTTCAAATTAATACACAGAACAAGACAGGGAACACCACAAGATGGCACAATGGAGTGCTTCATTCAAATTTACCTTTCAGGCTGTTATAGTAGACCTATTTAAATAGAAATGCTTACTAAGCTATTGGAGAGCTGTTCCAATATCCAGAAGGGTTTCTACTTCATAGGCAGCAATGAACAAGCCCTTCTCAGAAGAGGAGGTTAAAAATACATCCTTATTTTAAAGCTGACAAAACGAAGCTTGAATACAAATAAACAAAAAGGCAAAATAAGTAGCAAAGCTTGAAAGAGAAGCTTAAAGTAAACTGCTTCTAATTCTGCCCTGAGAGGGGAAACAATGGGGCATGGAGGTTTGTCAGCAACTTAAAACAAGGTCTCCTGGCCACAACGTTTTTTTCATTACCTTCTCCTGCTGTAGCAACTCTACCATTATCAACTTTAGGCAGCCCCCTGGCTTCTAGAATGATTTGTAAAGGGTGCTTCTTTAACACCTGGAGGACAAATAAATATACACACTCACATAGGACATACAACCCTGTCTGCAATGTGTAACTGACCTCGCTACCCCGGTACAGGTGAGATCCCAGAAGGTGCTGAGACGGGCTCACACCTTTGGCCAGATTCCAGCAACGGGAGCACCCCAAGGGCAGCCCCTGCCCGGGAGGCAGCTTGGGATGTGGTCACTAGTGGTGCAGACTGGACACCCCGACTTGCACTCGAGGCTTCGGGATTGTATCCTACCGTTTTCGCTAACCGCAGAGCTTCTCACGCAGTCATGACATGACTTTTCACCACATTGTGAGCCATGTCCAATACCAAGCGCTGGAGCCAAGGCAACCCCTACAGACTGCAAAACTTCCCTGCTGTGCCTCTCACCACACAGCCTGCTCCGAGCCACGAAAACTGGAAACGGAGAGCTGCAGCATTTTGCTCCATGGCTGGCATAGCGAAGGGGGGAATAACACACGTTACTTTTTAACTTACCGGTGAGCCGTATAATCCAAAAGGGGTTTTCCCCCTGCGTCTGTTACACACGAATAGCTCTCTAACACGTTACTGCAATTACATGTTTATTTCAGATTTTTTTCCACTTTCCAAAGCAAGTTCCCTTGTGCACTTTTGAGCACCTGCTTTTGGTTTAAGCCTCTGAAGATACAAGGGTGTACAGACACAACCGTCTGTACACCCTTCTTCTCCTCCCACGTCTCTTTCTGGGTTAATGGACAACAGATAAGACTGGAAGCGGTTTGGTGGGCTGCATATGATGCTGTCTCTATGCAGAGGCAGCTGGAAATAGATTTTGCTTCTGCGGTACTTTTATTCTTATCTTCTTTAATTTCGTCTTGCAGAATTGCCATACTAAATATTTTGCATACGGGGTTCTTTGGAGAGAGGGTTGCTTTCTTCATAAGCATGCTATACACAACCCCTATGAAAAACGTTGAAGATCAGAAAGCACAACAAAAACTTCAGGGACAGGAGAATTGCAATTTGATACACAATGCAAGCATTTTATAAGAAGCTCTTCCGCAACCCTTTGCACTTGGCTTTTAGTTATCAACAATTATGTGAAGATTCAATTAGTGAAGTGCACTTAGCTCCACTTAATATTAAAATGTATTTTAGATTGTAAACTATGTTCTATTTAGACTGTAAGCCACACTTCCCAAAAGTAAAACAAACAAGCACAGTAAAACAATTTTCCTCAATACCCAGTGCCATAAACCGCAGTCTCAACAACCTTACTCTTGGACAGCAGCAAGAACTAAGGGACAGTAAAAGATGTCTGTTTAATAAATCTGTAGAATTAAATCCCACCCCTCAATGTCCCAGGCAAACTAAAATACAAAACCAAACCAATGGGTGGAGAGCTATGAAAACCTCCGAGCCAAGACAGCTCTTTCCGAAAGCAGCCAGTGCTGAGGGTGCAAGACAACACCCTCTTCCTGAGCATCTCCACAAGGAGTTAGTGAAGATATGCTCCTCTACATCACTTCAGCAGCTTCAATGCAGTCCTCAGGTGCACTCCGATTTCCTTTTCCTGCTTTTGCTTCTCCACAAAACCCTTTTTCCATCTGTATAACACAAAGTACACATTGGCACTAAGATGACTGTGACAGCCACTCCATCCTTAATCATCTGAGGTATGTTGCAAATCTTCATCTCTTTTTATATTGGCATCTTAAGACTTTCATTCTCTCAAGGGAGGAATGGTGCTTAGTGCTGGAACCAGACGCTTGGTTGTTTAAAAGCCTTAAAAGCCACCACTATACTCCCAACCCCCAAACCTGGATTTTTGTTAAACTGTTTCACATCTTATAAGAAAATCATTTTACAGCTAGTTTATTCCTAGGGTGTCACATTTCCCCTCTGCTAAAGAGATCATTTATTTTAAAGCTTAAACATGCCTTCCAGAAATGGGAAGAGAAGGAACTATTCCCTCTCCCTCCATGAGAAAGCAGAACCACAGCAGGGTCCCATCCCTCTCACTGCCCATTGCCATTCCCTCACGCAACAGCCCTCCCACATCTCTGGTACCTTATTTTTAACCCCCGGGAACTGAAGATGGCTGAGGCATGCCTTGCTGGCTGAATCAGTGCTGGCCACTCAGCCATCAGCTCGGCCTGCGATTAACTGGGGAAAACACAAAAGCTCCTTTGGCAGACCTGTCACCCTTACAGCCACGGCAGCCATAAAAAACAGGTGTGAGCAATGGCCCCACTGCCCCCACACAGGTCCAACCCTGTTGCACAGGCACGCTGTCAGACAGAAGAGTTTCTTTCTTATGAAATGCTGCAGCAGTCAGATGAATCCCAGTTCGCACTCCCTCCACCTGCTCGCTCTCTGCGCGCAGCGGTTGAGAAATCTGCAAGCAGGAAGCCTGGAGGCTAGGCCAGCTTTGCAGATTCAGGCAGCGACACAGCTGATTGCATTTGTCTTTCAGCTAGACGGAAATTCAGGAATTGCCACATTCCAGAAAAGCAATTTTGCCTCAAACGTCCTGCAAAAAATGCTTGCAGGGTTTCACCCCAGGCCCCACAGATACACTGCCCTGCCTGCCTCAGAAGCATTCACTGCATGGACTGGGCAAAAACCATGAAGTAACTGTTGTTAGAGGGTTATTAGTATATACACTCATTTTTAAAAGCCATATACGTCAATTATTTAATGCTGTTTATTATTAAAAACGAGCATGCTTCTGCCCCATATAAAAGATATTTTAATGGTTTCTACTTTTGTAAGGATTTTTCTTAAATGTGTCACACGTGTTACCAGTGCTTTATTCATACAAATTATCATAGAGTACATTAACCTGACAAAATGCATGTAATAACAAAATATCCCTATTTATTTTGGAAGAACATCGACTTATAATGGCCAAATGGAGATTACGCTTCCAAAAGTGGCAGAAACCACTCTAAAACTTTAAAATTACAGTACATCAAATGCAAAAGCAACAAATAATTCTGCTCTTTGACCTCAGAAGTCAAGTAGAAGGTGTTATGCTTGTTACCCAAAAAAATCACCAGAGCCAGCTCTGCTCTAGTGTCCTATACAGAGGACGCTAATGCTTTGTAAACTATCTTTGCCTCTGAAATAAAAATAAAAATAAAGCTTTCTTTCAATAAAATCTCCACAAGACTCTGATGCAAAGGTCTTCTAAGTCAAACTATCTCTCAGATCACTTCTGTGGTTGAGGAGTTTTGGTTCTGTAAGCCATGAGCCACATGCTTGATGCTTCTTAATCACTGTTCATTTCAAAACCATGGCACAAGAGTCTCGAACAAGAAGAGAGCTATTTGTTTTAAAAGGTTACTTCACTACAGCAGCCTTAAACCACAGACTCGCCCTGTCGGTACAAGCAACAGAAGTGTAAGAACTAGATCCTTCCCGGCTTGCTTCCTGCACGTCAGATGCTGATTTCAAGAGATCGCCCCTGCACGCACCCTAAAATCAATCCCAGGTAGGCAGCACAGATTCGACAGCTGTATCTGAAAAGCTGACACAAGACCACAGCAAAGAGGTGAGGCTCAGGACCCGCCTGGCTCAGCAGCAGGGTTTGCGCTGTGGCCGCTGAGCCCAGCTGAGGTGGGAGCAGCTTCCCCCAGCCGAGGTAGGCCCCGCGTGCCACCAGTGCCACAGGATGGGCCCACAACCACAGGCCGGCCCCGTCTGTGGGCAAGTCAGGGATCCCAACAGGCCTAGGTCGTCTGAGCATGCCAGCTTGGCGACCAGCAGCAGTAGAGCCACAGGAGCATGGTGCTCTGTATGAGCTAACCGTCTAGAAACTCCCATCCATGGTCTACTAGGCAAGAGCGAGCTCTGCCCTGCTTGAGGTCATCCTGTTTTTTTGAGATACAAGCTAGGGAACTTATGGCTTCCTGGAAGATGACAACACAAGTGACAAGGCATCCTGACAGGGTTTATAGCCTGCCCTTTCTAGGCTTCTGTTTTTCCGAACAACACGCTCCCGCTACTGACACAGCTCCACTAATGATGAAAACAGAGCGAATTCGTACAGACAAAACTCCAAGAAGCCAGGATCTATAAAACTTTAAGCACACGATCCCTAGGACTGTTTTTGCTGCCTGTTCAATAGTATGGCTAAAGATGCTGTCTCTCCTACTACAGGAGATGTATTGCTTTTAATAAAGCTGAGAAGTGTTCTCATGAAATTCAGCACTCGATAAGACAAAACTTTTCATATCTTTTTTTTTTCAGTGCTTTACTTTTTCAATTCTGACACGGGACATTTACAAACACCATTTGTGTCTTTACTTGGTTCCTGAGGTACACTACTGGTGTAAAACACACAAAACAACAACAAACCCACAAAGGCCATCAGCCCAATACAGAGAATCTTTGAACACAATTTTAACCCCAGCATGTTATCATCGTGGCTTCAAAGCCAATGTTAAGTGAGAGAAAACCATATAAGAATCATTTGAACTATCTTAAATAAATATTGTTGTTATTCCCCCTCACACTTTTTTTTTTTCTCTTCCAAGTTGAGGTTTCTTTGATTCTTAATGCTGGTGAATGTTTTGTTTTTTTTTTAACTGCAAGACCAAAACCAAATGTTGGTAACAATATTCCACAATAATGTGGAAATGCTTTCCCTTCAGACCAACGACTGCAAATGTTCAGTTTTTAGTGTAGAGGCCCTCTAGTTGCTACTGATGCTGCTGCTTTTCATATTTTATCTTCATTTTTATACTTAGTTTAGACAGAGCAAGATCTCACAAATAAAGCTATAGTTTGATTTACAAACAATCCATCTCCACTTTCGACACCAATGTTTGAAATTGCAAGTTTACACCAGTTATTAAGAATGGTATTAAGATATACACACCAGTTCAGCTAAATTTGCTTCTGATGTGACTGTCATCCTTAGCCTAACAAAATTCTCAATACCATTGATCAGCTATTGCTGGATTTACAAATCATCCATCAATTACTTAACAAACTTGATTCAGTCAATTTTGCTCATCTTCTCACACAAGCCAGAAAGAAAATGGTAATTCATTCGAGCTGTCTAAATTGCTGATCAATATATAGGTTATAAGTTATGACTTCTCAAACCACTTAATTTTTTATCTCTTCTCAAGATCCTGTCTAAAATTCTAAACGCTTTGTTGTTGTTGTTGAGCTTTGATCTTTCCATCAGGAAGAAATATTGACCAAATAAAAATAGAATTTTAAAAAATAATAAATTTTAAAAGCCTCTGAATTATACACATGAGCTTCCAAACGCACCATGGATGGAAGATCCACAATCTATGGACAATCCATGGTCTCATTAACTGGTTTGCAGAAAATTGTACCCAGCAAAGCACCACATACGTTGAAGATTTGAACTCTACCCACACACAAACTCTTATATTAGTGAACTATTAACGCCGTTACTCAGATAGGACCATCAGTGATGTCAGTAAAATACAACCATCAAAGACCTTCTACCACACTGGCAACATGGAAACAAAAACCCCACTGTCTCGTTTTACCTTCTGTTTCTTCTAGGTGGGGGTCCTGTGATCACTCCATTTATCTACACCAACATTTTTTAATTTTCTTGCACGGACCGGATAGAGATGTCTTCTCTCTCCCTTTCTTAAATCCTAGGATTTCTCACACAGAAAATGCACCAAGACATGAAGACATGAAGAAAGTACCCAAGTCAACACGTCTGTAGAGGCATTTTGACTCTCAAAACTCCATCACATTGCAGAGTTCCCAGTAATTCTGAAAGGTCCACTATTTCCCGTTGGCCATCTGCCAGAAAATAAATTAAGAGATCTTCTGCCCCCAGGTACAATTTTTTTCTTAAAGTAGCGGAAAGGGAGAAGGAACCAACGGGACACTCTATTTACATCTACCTCACGCTGAGCAAGGAGGCTCCAGGGGATGTTATTTTGATCAAGCTAGGGCTCTACCCAATGTGCTTAAAAGAATAAATAAAACCGTATTTTTACCTCAAACGCAGTGTACATTATTGTGATCATACAGTATGTAACATGGACGTGATTAAGGCCCAAATTTAAAAATGCAGATGACAGAAGCAGGTAGGCATAACCCTTTGAAGAACAGATGCCAAATACCTGGATTTTTACTTAATATACCACCCTTATACCCACTTTCTGCATGTTATATCTATACCTTGACGAGATGTGACTGTGAATTCCACAAGTCCAGGATACACTTCAGAGGCATATTTTCAACTGGACCAAAACAGAATTGGAAATCATGGAGAAACACACCAAGCCTTCAGTATTTCACTCTGATATTTTTTTCCCCAAGTGAAAACAGATAACATGACCAGCGAAAGCAAAAGATAATATGGGTTAGAGAGACTGAGGAAGGGGTTTCTCAAAAGGGTTAATCTGTGCCAAGTCAGAGTGTCCTGATTTAAAAGCTGTGAACACATGACATGTCCTAGAGACTAAGCTCTCTCCCAAAGGCGAGTTTACCCTGGGCTAAATTTGTCACCTTTCATATGCCTACATTTCAATCCCAGTGCACTCAAATCTTCTGTTTTCAAATGCACAGCCTGCCCTTTTGTCTGCAGCTGTTTCAGTGCTATTTGCACCAGGTTTATGCCTGGAGGTTCGCCCCCCTGTTCCTGTGCCCCTAGCTTGAGAAGCTCATAATTGGCAGATCTGGGACACTAAATAATTCTAACAGAAAAGCCAGGAAGCTTCTAAAACCAACAAAAGCAACAAACAAAACAAAAGAACATCTCTGTGGGGGGAAAAAATGAATGAAAAACAGTAACAACAGAAAAAAATAATGAAAATGTTTATTTCCAGGTCACTTTAACTGGGGAGCATTTGATCCTCTGAACTGACGCACTTGAGAAACATACTCCTTACTCCTCCAGTAGCAGAAGGAGTATTTCTGTGTAGATGGTTGCAGAACCACAGCTAAATTCATCCCTCGTATTAATACATAAAACTGTTTGAAGCACAAGGAACACTAAATAAGCCTCAACATCCATCTACTAGGTCACACATGAAGCATTAAAGAAAGTGAAGGAGTTACCTAAAAGTTCACATGCCAATATGCAGCCCTGCCATGCAGTTTCACAATAGAGCTCGCCCACTGTAACTGTAGGGCTATCACTAAGAGGGCGAATCCTACCACTTTGCTCCAGTACCAGCAATGCCACCACCACCCAGCCACCTACACAGGCCCACTCATCTAAACAGGAGCTATCAGACACACGCGCACCAAATCAGGTCTCCCTGAGAGTTAAATATCTGCACTTGGGTTTGCAATTAATCCAGAGTAAATGTGGCCTAACAGTGCCCTGTGAATTGCTGTGGCAGTTCCCAATGATAGAGCCCAACGCAAGTAGGGATGCCCAAGTCAACATCACCAACCCTACCAGGCAAGCAGCAACCTCTGCCAAAGGGGACGATGACAAACATAAGTGGAAATTTCCGAAAATTAGCACAGTTAGATCATCCAGAGCTTGGCCACTTTGCATTGGAGGGAGGGTCCTTGCTAAGGAGCTGGACAAATCCAATCACTTTAATTGACACCTTTTTGCTTTTCTACGTGTTGTCTTCAGGACAAACCCACAAAGAAAACAGCCTAAAGGGACAGATACGAGGTGGGTATTTTTACTGCAGAAGAGGGAGGGTGATGCAATTTCACGTCTAGATAAGCCAGCAATATACCACAGCTGGATGACTTTGAGTCATTCTGTGATTTAGGTACATAGACCAAGCCCTGGCAGCCCTCCACTCTGGTAATTATCATCTGGCAGCTCATCCCAAAGAGCTGTAACAGACGCAGAAGCCTCATTTGGAGATGTCTCTGCTGGTAAGCCTGGCAAAGCTCTTCCATGTCCAAAGGGCTGCAGTAGAGGAACCGTGGAGGTCCCAGAAGGAGTAGCAGAGGCTGGAAGCTGGACCAGCAGGTCATGAGGGCACCGAGAAGCACAGGAACAAGCCCACACAGAAGGGTTCAGATATTTGTTCAACCACTAGAACAGTCAGTACAATTTGGGCTGATTAACCTTAAAAAGAAAACAAAAAGTCACCCTTCCTACAACGGACAGAAGATGAAAATGATGTATGCATTTCTGCTCCACATTTCAGAAGCACCAGGGCGCAATCCAGCTCTGCTGAGGCTGCACTACCACATCACATTCATTCTTTAAGAGCTAGCAGCCTCTTATCCTAATTTACCGGGTACCTGCCCAGAGTATCCAGAGCCCGAGCTCTGAATTTCAATTTGAGAATTAATTTGAATGCAGAAGTGAACACTTGTCCTGTCAGCCGCTGCCCGTTCTTCAGAGGAAGGAAGCTACTCAGACATGTTGCATAACTGCTCATCGGCATAATCAAAGAGATTGGACAGTAATTGGAAGGCTAATACCACTTCTTCAAATAGGTGCAAAAATATACTGTGAAAAGCCCATTAACAGCATAGATGAGGAGACATTCAACTCCTCTCAGTGTCAGAGCTTCTACATCGTTCAGAATAATTTAGTGCAGCATCCAAAGAAAATGTCCTCCCATGTGTATCGATGCTAATTCACAGAACTGAAAAGCAAATTCAAGAAGACTGAAGAAAAGAAATGAGTTAACAGTAAAATAACCTTCAAGCTTGGGCTAATTAACCTGGTAGCATGCCTAGTTCATATGCCCTAACATACCTAAAGCATGTCATCTTGGTCAAGTTGGTTGTAACGCTGGCACTCCTGACAGTTCCCAATACACAAGTGGTTTCTGAAGCGTGCTTTTAGCTTCCATTCAGGCTATCACTTCAGCCAAGACAAGCACATTCACACTTAAGGCAGTTTTCTAAAAGGTTCACACTGCTTTTTTTTTTAAAAAAAAAAGTATAAAAAGATGCTTTTAATCAGAAAAAAATGTTTGACTATGCTCACACAAGGTTTATTTTGCTTGCAGTGGTCACGTATATGGTACCCTTGACAGCATCATGGAAGAAGACATTGCTTCCACTGAGACTAAGAAGTAAAAACTTGTCTGGTACAAGAAGTATAGATTACGTATTCAGATGGTAAAATAGAAAGGGAAAAACACGGAGGCATACAGCCTGGCAGTCCTCTTACTTCTAAAGTAATAACTAAATAAAGGGAAAATAAAATCAAGGCATTTTTCAGATTTCTTTTTTCTCACAGAGGTACATTCATAGACGAATACACAGTGCAGGGTGAAACTAAAAAAAGTGTACATTTTTCTACAGGACTTCTTGGTACTAAGTAAGCTGAAAACATCCCCGAGTTTTCCTTGCAGCGTTCTCACAACAACACAGGTCGCAGTCCATTTGTTAGGTATACTTAGCAATTCTGTGCAGATTACTAAAATAAAATCAGCAAATGCTCTTTCCGTAAAAGGTAACGTGCTGGAGTGCATCAAATCTTACAGAGAATGTAAGAGTATCTCAGGTGAGTCCCAGCGTTTAGCACTATGCTGCTTTCCGATGAGAGCAGTCCGAAAACACACAGCATCTCTCCCAGAACTGCACGCAGCAATGAGGCTTCATTTTATGAAAGAGTTTTCCCTTTCAAGGTCCCAAATAAAGACACCCACCCACCAAAACTGACAGCTCACTCTGCTCTTCGGCAAAAATTTCTAACAAGTTGCAACCTAAACCCAGGCACTTTAATACACAGCGTCCTCCAGGGGCTCCTTGTGATCCGTCCACAAAGCAGCACGTAGGACGTTAACACAGGGGACGTCGGGCCCTGACTCTCAGGAGCCCCGTGCTGCGCACCCCCGGCAGCTACCAGCTGTATTCACCTCCTCCACCCAGTATTTAATCCTGCCACTAAAAAGCAAGCACGAGAGCTATACATACGGCTTTGAAACAAGAAATACACGCCGCAAACCCAGCTTACCCTAAAAGACCATCAGCATCCAGTGCAGGAAACCCAGGTAAGATCCTCCGCCTCCTCCTCTTCAAGGCCCTTCCCCACCAGCTGCCTGAGCTCTGTCAGAAAGGCTCCTGTTAACTGTTCGCAAGCCTTTGGCTCACTGAGCCTTGCCACTGCCAGGCAAAACATGTTTTGTAACCTGGCCAGGGCTGACTTAACAGCTAAAAGCTCAGGAATTGTCTATTAACCGCCCCTGAGGCTCTTCAGGATGCATCTTCCGTCTTCGTGCAAGCTACTGTTTTGCTACTGCTTCTCCACATCGACGCAGCAACACCCGGATAGCTAACTGAGAGCTGCAGTGCAAGGGAAACACACCTCCCTGCCTACCCTTAGTTACAGAGCAGCTGTACACTACCACATGCATTTAAATAAACAAATAAATGAATAAATAGAGCAGCTCCAGAATCAGGTTCGTCACCAGAGAAGAGCCTTGTACAGATCCAACAAAAATACACGACTAGCTGATACCCACTGTTGCCCTGAACAAACGGAAGAGGCAGCTGTAATAAGCATGGCAGTGCACCTGCGGAAGAGCAAAGGTTTTCATCGCTGGAAGTCAAGCCAATGACACAAGTCATACCCCCAAGGCCTCCACCACGTACAACAGGGCTGCACTACCAGCTTATTTTAACAATCCAGAGTTTTTCCTCGTAGATACCAATAACGATGTAGTAATTGTATTATGTAGTATGTTAACTGTACGCCAAATGAACAAGACAGATTGTTACGTTACTTTTCATCGCCGTAAAGGAGTTAGAAATTCAGCAGTGGGCATCCAAGCAGGCAGATGAAATAGGGAATAACTCTGGGAATTAATCCCGCTCTGCTCCCTAGGCAGCCGTCAGACTGCAATGACGAGCAATTTATCTTCCATCTACAACACCGTCGGCAGGTGAGCGGAGCCACTGGGGAAGCCAGCTCCAGTCCACACCCTTCACAAAACCAAATTCGTGCCTCTGAGGAAGGAGGCATGTTTGCTTAGCCGATGCCTGTTGCCCTGATGCTCCCTGTGAGGGAGATGTGACAAGCAATGCCAACTATCGACTACACCTTCCCATCACAGCCTCTCAACCGGCTGTGAGAGCCCCCACACCGCTGAATCTCAGTGATCTCAAAACAGGAGCAACCCCGCAAAGAGCAGCTTGAGAATCCAAACCAGAGCCCATCCCTACAAAAAAAAAAAAAAAAAGAAAAAGAAAAAAAACCTCCATCCACAGAATGATGGCATCCCATTTACCTTTAGAAGCACGACTGGGATGCTTTTCAGCCATGAATCACTGCCCAAAATACCAAAAGAATTTGCTTTGTACCCCTTGGAACAACAGAATACTTCTGGTCGGTGGCCGTGAGTCATGGGTATTTGAAGTTTTGTCTGAAACAAGGCATCCGCTAAAACTGAAAAATTCAGGAACGGGCTTGCTCCAAAGTTGTTTGCCTCAGGTCACATATGTATTAAAACCCCAATTTTCATCAGCAATAATTAAATTTGCTCAGCAAGGATATTAAATAAAGTTCTTCTGCAAATTATAAAAAGTCGCCAGCAGAAAGTTTCAGCTCTTTGCTTTTTGCCGTTGTGCTTTGCAGAGTGCAAAGATTTACCTCAAAAACTTGAAGACTTCCAGAAAAATCTTCCAGCAATGCAATCTCCTTCCTACAGAGAGATGGGCCTTACTCCAGGCAGCACACCAGCTCTTCCTCTGGGCGTGCTTCAATGCTCTTGTGTTACGTACACATGGCAGTTCTTTCGTCCATTCCTTTTTGCTGAACTGCCGTGATTTCCCCCTCAGCTCGGCAGCCACACATCTAGACAGCAGTGGAGATTTGCAATGCCGAACCAGTTATCAGTGGTGCCACTAATAAATAAATAAATAAAAGCAGTAATTCACTGCTGGAAACTATTTTTTGCTTTCATTTAGACAATGTAACCAGTATTTGCACTACTGCTGCTCACTATTACTGCCTCTCAGAAGACAAAAAAAAATGGATGTGTTAATAAAGACATTACCTTGCCAATTCATTAGTGACTGGGGGTGTTTCCACTTAAAGCAATTCCCAGCCGATTCCTGGAGTTGTATCTCCCTCCACAACTCCGATTTATCATGAAGATGACAAATTAACAAACAGGCATTGGCTAAGAAGAACTCTGTGGCTTTACCCAGCCCTTTTGCAGCTGCGCTTGACTCTGACAGAGCTCTTCCCCACTCCGTAAAACCCCTTTAACGGTGGATGTACCCCACGGATGCCATGTGGGACCTTGCTGACGCCCAAGTGTGTGAGATGCCATTAGAGCACCTCTTTTCCTCGCTCTGTTCTGAAGAAGGCAATGCCAGTTACCGACTCGGCTCCAAGCAGCAAGCGGGAGGAAGGGAAGAAAGCCAACGGAAAGCCTGCAGAGAAATAACTGCACTATATTGTTAGAGGGAAGGGAGACAGGAAAAAGGGAAGAGCACCATTTGTCCCAAACACCATTGAAAAAGAGCCATCTACCAAACAACATGCAAAAAAATAATTGCAGTTTGCTCCGTAACTCACTGAGTGGGGCTGTGGATCGTAAGCCAAAGCCGTCTTTCAACTACAGACATGTCACCAGCTGTTTTATGGAGCTCAGACTCTGCTCTCAAAGTGCTTCTGGCTGCGTGTAGCCAACTACCAGCAGGATTCAGCGTTTCCCATTTCTAGGCTTAAATGCTGCTGCTTTCCCACACTCATCCTCGGTCAGCGAGCCCCACCGGCCACCCTCCAGCATCCATGGGCACCAGGATACCCGGCTCACCTGGGGATTTTGTTTGGCTGTGGACACGTTTCATTGAAAGGGAAAAAAAACATTTCATTCCAGCAGCGCTGAAAAAGTTTGTGCACGTGGGAAAGTAGCAGGTACCAAGCTGTACAAAACCAGCCCGCAGCGCACAGCGCAACAATTCCCTGTCGCATGTTAAACAAGCAGGGCAGAGATAACAGCCCATTATTTTGTGAATGATCAATCTGCCACAGCTTAACCAGATTCCGTAAATGTTTAGCCAGGCATCTTAGTCACCCTCCCGTGATTTTATCTCGCTGGGACAGCACGGCCGGCACGCACACCCAGCCGCAGACCGGGGCACGGCGGCTGATGCCTGCTCTGTGTCCTGCACACCAGCCGTGGTCTGCTTCCGCTCGGGCTTCAGCGTCACCTCGTTCACTTATCACGATGCCAGCTCAGGTGTACGTAATGCCAGGGTACGTTCATCTCCTCAAGTGCTGGGGAGGGGTGGGGAACCGGTGTGCAAAGGTCTTGTAGCAGCGAGAGGCTGTGAGTGTCGGAGCACACAGAGAGCACAGCAGCAACCCCCCACGAGTGTACTCCAAGTGCAGCTCTCAAGCATCTATTCCTTTTCATCACTTTGGTTTTGAATAAATTGTGCTTTTGTATGTCTTCTGAATACAGTACCTGGAATTACAACAAGGAGGACCAAAAGAAAAACCTGTAAGATGCCCTTTATGCTATTTTGTAAGTGCGGATGGATAGAAGATATAAGAACCTTGTATTTTCATAACCAGGTAAAACCAAACACAGAGCTCACATTGCAGAACAAACATGAAGGCAGCTCTTGCACAAAGCTTTACCATTTGTCATTTCTGCTGTTCTCACCTTCCTAATCTGGGAGGTCATCACATAAAATGTCAAGAAGTGGGCTGGGAGGGGAGAGCTGTGAAGAGGGAGAGGGCAGCCTGCGCAGTAAAGCTTCTTGGATTGGGTTTGCAGCCGGAATCGCATCCTGGGCTACAGCCTCCTGGAGAACAAGGGCTTAGAAAAAGAAAATACAAACCATATTGTGGTGTTATGCTCATACCATAGAAGTACTTAGGTAGAGTTCCGACCATCAAGTTTCCCAGATAATCTAAAGAAGCAAACGCGACACCCAGGAGGCAGAAAATGATGAGCCCTCCTCTATTTCCTCTTTCCGCACTCGCCCCTTTCCATTTAACCTTTATCTCTGTACTTTGCATAGCTGGAAAAAAGCACAAATCTGCTGTACCTCATCTTAGAAACCGCTTTTATGAAAATAAAAGATATTGTATTGTGTCAAGCTCTTCGCTATACGAGGCACATAAAATTTAAAAATCTGTAATTGATTTTGGGTGTGCTTCAAAAGTGTATTTTAAAGCATGTCAAGATGGAAACGCTCCACTGACAGCTATATCTGCAGTGTATGCTTCAAGTGACAAACAGAGAAAGATTGTCTTCGTGTGTCAAAGGGTGCACGGATTCGCAGCCTGTGAGAGATTTGTTGGGGAGAAGAGCAAGGGGGCTTCTGGTGCCTGGACACCCTCCTTTGGGCTTCATGTGCTGAGTCATAAATCAGCCTTTTCAGGTGCCTGGAGTCTGAAAAGCTGGAAAGACCCTGAATACACACACACTTTTTTTTTCCTAAACACTCTAAATTTAGCATCTCAATGAAGTTGCTATTCCCTCCTTCCCCTTTCCCCAAGATAAAAGAACGCACTGAAAAGGAACGCGCAGAAATCAACCAATCTGGCCCACGAAACGCGAGCCACATTCACAGGACCAAAATAGAAAGCTTTCATCTTTCATTATCAGACACTCTACCACACAGCACAGGAAGCTACAGCTTCAGGCAACTGTAGGTTTCAAATATGAGCAAGGCTTTCCTTCTCTGCTCTGTGAAAGGCTAAAAGAAGTTGGCTTGATAATGACAAAAAAAAAAAAAAACAGTCGAGTTGAACAAGCCTCTCCAGTGGCAACCCAAAGAGAAGGGTCCCGGGGCAGGCAGTCGTTGAAGCAGTAGCATCCCTCCCGCTGCATAACTTCTAGTGCTCAGAATGACAGCACTTCCTTTTCACGTCTGGTGATTCTAAAACGGTACGTTTTAAACTCAAATTCTAAAATTTACAATCTGTATGATTCAGTCCTAGCCCCCGCAGGAAGAAAAAGGAAAACACCATTGCCGGAGATTTGATGTTGCGTGAGCTTCAAAAACCTTCCCTGCCCAGAGCCCTCCAGCCTCCCTCTGAAAAGAGCAACCTGAATTTAATGGGATTTGTAACTGCTTTCTAAGGTTTGGAGCACCTTCAGCCCCCATCTTTACAGTCTCAGCAGCATATGTGGCCATCTGCTGAGCTCCAAATTTTCATTTGTATTTTTTATTTTAAGAGAAGCAGTGAAAGAACCACCGTGCAAAGTTACAATCCTTTTTTCAGATACGCTTTTTCTGGTGGCTTCATTTTCTTACCTGCTTATGCCTGCTCTACAGTTCTGCAGTGAAACTGGAGACTGGGCAGGTCTCACCTCATTAGAAGGGGAAACGCTGCTTGCGAACCTGAAAGGACTTCAACGTGCCATGAACAAAGCCCCCGATGGAAACCTCATGGACTATTTGAACTCACCAAATTGAGTCAGGCTGGCTCTTTCCATCATTCACATCTCACCCACTCCTGGCTTTGCTCCACACATCCAAAGGGCACGCAGGGGGTGAGACGGAGGTAATGCTCACATCGCATTCACATTTCTTAACCCAGCCACATGTTTCTGCTTCTTTTGTCCTTGCAAAATCCTGACAGGTAGCAGAGAAATTGTTTCCTTTTACACAGACGGAGTTCAGCAAAGCAGCTGGGCGAGCACAGGGCTCTTCCTGGGCAAAAGGACGCGGTGCCTGGCAGGGTCACCTGGAGGGGGGCAGTCCCGGGAAGAGGAATTGCTGCAGCCTCCAAAGCACACGGCACAGCACGGGGGATGGATGAGGAGTGGGAGAAATACTCTACTGGGGTGAGAAAAGAAGTCAAAACACAGCTTTTGTGTTTTTTTTTTTTTTTTTTTTTTTTCTACAGCGTCACCGTGTCTTTTAAACAATGAAATGAAAATTTCACTTAGGCATCCCGTAACGCTTGCACAGAGAACCTGACATCAGGGTGTCCTACAGGCAACTGTCAGCAGTCTCCAAATGGAATTATCCTTCCTATTTTCCAGCCTGGGAAATCCAAGATGCCTGCGAGGCACGGAGCATGAAAACAGAAGCAAGACCCAGAGAGCTTGATGCACTCAGAAGCAGATACACCTCAGCAATCACCAGCTACGGATTCTTAAAGAACAGGCAAATGAAATTGCAAGGCTAGGTGCAAGGGCTTCAATAAAACTGTTAAATGTAGGGTGATATGTGATTTTAAAGTGTTCAAACACAATAAATCCATTTAAAAAAAAAAAAAAAAAAAGCAGAGGAAGCAGAAAACAAAAACAACTAATCCAGGCAACTGCTGCTAATAAAAATCACCTCAGCAGAAGCATATGGCATTGGAACATGCGGGAACGGGAGGCGTAATTAAAGAAAGAGGTTAAAGGAAAACAGAATAAAACACAGCATCAGCTTGCCAGCACCAGGAAAAATCAAATCAAATCGAATCACAGACCAACATGACGCTCTTTTTAACCACAGAAGCTCATTTTTTTAGGCAAAGAAAGTACGTCAGTCCTAACTCAGCAGCATGCAAGACTGTTGGAGTGGAGATGGGATTAAGAAGAACATTAAGGTGGGCAGGACACTTGCTAGGAGGCTCCTACAAAGACCAGGCCACTGCACAAGTCAACTTTTCACCTCGGACACTGAGACAAGATTTGCCAGGATATCCTCGGCATTAGGTCTAAAAGTCTCATCAAGAAGTGGTTAAGGGGAAAAATAACTACTTGTGTGCAAGGCTACCAGACAGAGCGTGGTGTATTTGCATTCCGAGGTGGCTCCAAGTGTCCCTCATATGCGTTCAGTAAGCCTCGAAAAAGAGAAGAGCTCCTCAAATTTGATTTTAAAATGGTTTAATTTGCCACAAAAACAAGTTTGGCTAAATCGACTGCGAGTGCATCTGTGTCTGAAATTAGGAGGTTCCTCACACCAGGAATGGGAGACATTGGGGGGGGGTGGAGGCAGGCAGCCTAAGGTGGAGCTTGGTTAATACATGAGCCCTATTATATGGGCTGGGGTGCCCGTAACAGCAGGGGACTGGGCTCAGTGCACCAGACCTCCCTAGCAAGGGTTTCTTTCATTCATAAATATTTTCACAGATTTTGATATAGGTGGATACCTCCTCTTCCACGAGAGCTTATTCAAACAGGTCCTTGCACAGTAATGCTTGCCAAAAGACCTGGAGATTGCAGTTGCACCAACTTTTTAGTTAAATATTTCCACACGGCGACAATTCCATGAAAACACCCCTTTCTGGAGGGGAAGGAGACTTGCTTTGTTTGTTTTAAACCTTATTATGCCTCCTTGCTCTGAACAAGCCTCAAAGTCCCCGTGGGAACAAGTTCTGGGACTGGCTTCAGGACAGCAACACCTGGCATATATTCTCCACACAGGGGCAGAGCAGAAAGGATGCGTAGCAACAGTCCAGCTGAAGTTTTATGTGGCTGAAATGTAACCGGAGACTTAACTGAGAAAAAGTAAGGCTTAATAACAATTGGGAAGCATGAATTTTAATAATGGCACTGCAAAGCAGGGATTTTCTTGCAAGACAGAGTCCAAACTGAGCTCTGCTTACACACCCATAGTTAATACTCCCTACTGAGTGGCCTTTTCTATTACTATCTAGCTGGCTGGATAACTGCTCAGAGGAAGTCTGGTGGAATTTGGGCTGTTGAGTTCCTTCTAGACACCTGGGATTCTGCAGATCTTTAATGTAAGTGGGGATAGCCTCAGCTGGACGTAGGCAGGTCCAGCAGCACTCAGTCCTCCTCACAGCATTTGTGTCAGATACCTACAGAAAGCAAACATCGATATTCCAATTCGGTTACAGGAGAATGTTCCTACTAACGCGTCTCACTGGGAAGATGGAGGAATGCAGGTGCTGTGATGGGAAAAAGATTTAATGGGAGCCATGAGAAAAAAAAAAAAAAATGAAAAAAAAAGGCTAGCAAAAAACCTCCACCCACAAACAACGGATTCAGAACAGCATGGTAAGTAAGAGGCGCAGAATTAGCTGCCAAGACGTGAGCAGTAATAAATAAACAACAACAACAAAAATCCACAAAACAGTTGCTTGATTCAGCAAGAAGAATCAAAATATCCTTAAAATGAGACAGTAAATCAGATCTTATTTCTTCCAGTAAGTTGCAGTAACATGAACAATAACATTCCTGAACTGGAAGTTATTGTTTATTTTATATAAACACCAAGCCCGAAATTCTACGGAGAAAGATTGTGTACTTTAGAAGAAATTAATTATTTTTATTCATTTATTCATTATTAAGATTTGAAACAAATCCCAGCTGTACTTCTAGATTCCTCTGCTGCAGGGAAAAAAAAAAAAAAAAGCAAGGAAACCAACAGAATGAAACGAACACCCACAAATCCAAAACAGCTCACAGAGAGGACGTGAAAAGGCAGGAAGGTAAAGAAGGGAAAATCATGCTCATCTAGTAAATCAAAGTAGGTTTCTATTTCTTGTTAGTCTTGCTAAATAAAAGCTACTGTGCATTCTTGGACAGCATGGAATTGTGAAATTTAAGTGCTTCTGCATACACATAAGTGCTGTAAGATTAGCTATAAGGCTAGATACATACCGCACTTCCCTCTACCCTGCTGCAACACTTGAAGTCCGGACCTTGGCCCGTATTCAGCTGCATTTGGAATCTCACAGAGTGAGCTCTCCTTTCCACAGTCTGCAATGCTGCTGCATACCCCAACAACCAAAAGGACAAAGGAATCTTGCTTACCATTCCCCTAACTGCTATCCACACCACACTGTCAACAGGCTTAGGGCTTGCTGCATTTCTTTACCTCCATTTAAACTACGAGCTGCTCTTCAGGGGACCTGAATGATCAGGGAACAACCTACAAAGATGCTGTCCCAGCCAACCGGGACACCATTACAATTATAAATAACCGAAGAACAGGTTGCCTTGAAACAGCTTGGGTTTTCCAGGCCAAGGCTGAACAGAGCTCAGACAAATGCCCTGCTTACCCTTACCTACCAAGCACTCAGGCATGGCTGTGATTCCTCCCAGCAATTCAGACTGTGCTGCCTTAGCTTATGACTCCTGCTTACCTGCTTTGAGTAACCCCCAGCAGCCACAAGTCCTGCTTAGGATGAAAAAACCTCACAGCACAAACACAGGACGGTCTCCATCAAGCTGTGTACCTCCCACAGACACGGCTGCTTCAACATGCCAGCGTTAAACCATGTCAGAGCTGCTTCAAGACCCTGCTCTATGGGAGGAGTTGCTTTTAGCAGCATGGAAATAAAGTTTCAAGAGGCAGTTTTATCACATCTTCAAGTTTTGTTTTCCTTATTCGAACTTTAGATTTTTAAATACAGTCCAAACATACATTTACTGTTCTGTAAGTAACAGAATATGTACGTAACGTATCTGTTACGTAATACCCCTTGGGTTCGGCTGATACATTATTCAGCTGAAATATCAGGACATCTTGGAGAAATGCTGAGCCTGCGGAAGGCTCAAAGCACCTCCCATATTCATAAAGGACCCGTTCAAAATATGGCATCAGATTCCTTAATATTTTTATCCTGAAGAACTTTCAAGTCCCAATCAGGATCGTAGCCACATTGTGCTAAAGCTGAGAAAAAGTATATTTAGATCTGCTCTATCTCCAGTGCTCTTGCAAGAAGACATGCAGCATATGGCAGATGGAAAAAAAAAATATGGGGCGGGGGGCAAAGGAGAAAGTGACAGTAAAAAATACTTCAAATAAAAACTTCACATTTTCAGCTAAAATGAATTAAAACATGTCATTTCTGTGCCAATTGTTTTGCCCTCCATCTCTTTATTCACGAGAGTAGTCATGCGCCTGATTTCTAACTAGTACCTTAAACTATTAATTAAAAAAGAAAAAAATTCACATCATTATTAAAATTTAACATTTCAATGGCTCCCCAAAAATAGAATCCCAGAATCCCCGAATGGTTTGGGTTGGAAGGGACCTTAAAGCCCACCCAGTCCCACCCCCCCGCCATGGGCAGGGACACCTCCCACCAGACCAGGTTGCCCAAAGCCCCATCCAGCCTGGCCTTGAGCACCTCCAGGGATGGGGCATCCACAGCTTCTCTGGGCAGCCTGGGCCAGTATTTCAGAATTCTCATTTTGAGAATACTTTCCAAAATATTGGTGCCTTTTTATTTATTTTTCCTAAGTTTAGATAAGAAAACATTAATTTCCTGTCACAAGGCTAGAATTCCCAACAGGACAAAACAGGAGTAAACTACAATATCACAAGCCAATGACTCATACCGCAACCTGGTGACCTTTAAGCGGTAACCGAGAACTTACATGAGCTCACTCCAGGCAGAACCGAGAATGGACGTTAACCTCCCTTCCCTCATTTTACTGCCAAGTCTCATAATATCAAATGCTTTTGTAAATTCTCTAAAACCACCTGAGCATGAGCCTTCAGGCTTACACAGAAAAATCTGGATATGCTGCTGAAGTTCATTCCAAAAGCTAAGAAATCAGAATACAAATAAAAACCACCTACTGCTTTAAGAACAAGCGCAAACATCACCCATTTTTCAAGTCAAACCTCAGAAAATTATCAAGTGAAAATGCACAGCCTTAAAACCTGAGCTCCTCTGTCAGACTGTGAACGGAGCCTCCCAGCACAGCTCCACCTGCTCTGCCAGAAGAGCAGGTGAAACACGGTGTTTTTGCAATGCACACCTCACATAAGGACCTGGCGCTTAGGGACATGGTTTAGTGGGCGATATTGGTGGTAGGGTGATGGTTGGACCAGATGATGTTGAAGGTCTCTCCCAACCTTAATGATTCTGTGATTCTGTGACAGCCCTCTCCTGCAGAGGTACCACAAGAAAACCGAGGAGCCAATGCCACGTCCTGACAGCAAATTACCCCTTGGGGCTCTTCTGGCCCTCAGCTCCACCCCAATGGGGTAGGCATGGCTTTCGGTGGCCCTCAAGCAGGTAAAGACTTTGGTTTGCAGCTCGGTGGGCAGGAAGGAGGACAGGCAGAAGGGGTGGCTGTTTACTTCCACCCACCAGTGGCTCCGAATAGCGATTGCTTCAATCAGCACAGCAGAGGCAGCGTGTCCTGGGAGTTAGAAGAGTGTACATGATAACCTGGCACTGGAAAGATTTAAACAGTGAATATTCTTAGCCTGCCCTCCCTCCCCTTTATATTTATTTATATGTTTCTTTTGGGTTTAAGCTATCTTAAGATACTTAGGAAGATGGTGGCAACTACCTCTCCCAGCAAATTAACCTGCAGCGAGTGGCCCAGCTAGAGGCTGGGCCCTGGCTCTTGGATTAATTCTCCAAGAGGACAAGCTATGAATAAACTACAATAATATCACAAGCCAGTGATTATTATTGCAACCTAGAGACCTTTTAGAGGTAGCCAATTAATTCTCCCTGCCCTCACCGCCTCCACCCCAGAATCGAGGGCAGCAGGTGAACTCTGAAAACGGAGGTCTTCCCCTCCACCCACCTGCTAAAACATAATGCTCTGTTAAATACTTGGTTAATTTTTTTTCTTTTCCAGCCAAGAACTGCTGTGCCCACCAGGCAGTACCAGCAGCTTTTTTGGCCTCCCTCAGACCTGTTTGATAGGTCTTTTCGGACAGGTGCAGTGACCGCTAGTGCTCCACGTGTCTGTGCGCCGGCCCTCCCCTTGTTATTTATCTAAGTCTCACTTCAGCACACATTCAGCAAGCTGTTACACTAAGCATAAAAACAAGCAAATTATACAGTAGATAAAATGCCAAGCTTCTCTTGCACTGCCAGCTTCATTAGAAAAAAAGTGATGAAGTATGCATGCATATAATCACAGTAATTAGACGCTCGTAACCAGCTGAGTATCACTGTGCACGCATGCTTACATTGAAGTAGTGGATTTTGAAAACTGTAAATGTGCAGGATCTGTGCAGTCCAATGCTGCAGAAGAGAGATGGAATATTTTTTGGCTAATTCAGCTCTTTCTCAAAGAAAGCTCTATAGCGTTGTCTTCACCATCTATCGCTCACTACACAAGAGAAGTTGCGTTTGCTGTACAGCAGCACTCTTGTTGTAAACATTTGGTGCATAAAGGAATTCAAAACTTGGCTGTGATTGTGGGTGGCCAAGCCTACATTTGGCCAATTTAATAATGCTGTGTATTTTGGTCTGTTTTGTTTGTTTGTTTGTTTTATATATATATATATATATTTGATTCTTCTGCTGGTATTAAAAACATCTCCTTTCTTAGCATATCAGTTTTCCCTTTGCACATTGTATAGCCTCTGAGAAAGCCACTTGAAAGTTGGCATTTAAATATGGATGAAAAGCCTTTCAGCTGGTTAGTTTTTCAGTTTAATAGTTGTCAGAACCAATATATCCAATAAATGCATAAATCCAGAACAGAACCAGTCTTCAATATTAGCACGTCACTTAACCTTAATTCCTTTAAAACAAGTCTGCTCATCTTAAAGTCTGCTCTGTTGCTAACTTCAAACATCAAAGTAACCCCTATTCAAAAGGCTGAAGAAAATTAATCTGCCAGACTGCCCCACCTTCTTTTTCAAATTTTTCATCTTTTAATGTATTTTAAAACTGCATGTCTTGGAGTCTTCCCTTTCCCTGCTAAAGTAATGATTTTACAACTTTAAGGATATTGCTTGCTTTTTGGAAAGACGAGAGTAATGTCTTCTGTTCAGGACGATGACTAACTTTCTCTAGACATGTCAGCAAAGTTTTCCAGCAGTTACACTCAGGAATAAAGTTAAGAGCATTCTACACTCATGTTTTACAATGCAAAACAATTGCTTTTTTACTCTTTGTATTGATACATTGTTGTTTTTCCATCTCATTATCAGAATGTCTTGAGCCTACAGTTAGGCTTCTGAATCCACAAGCTACACGTGTGCTTAGTTTTACACAACCTATAGTGAGCCCACTTTCCTCTCTTGTCCATTCATTGAGACTTTGTGAGACTAGTGTTTGAAATCATTTCACTCCTATTGAATTCTGCAGGAGTGAGTCAGTACAGTTACAGAATAACCAGAAAAAGGTGGCGAGAGAGACGGGGGGGGGGGGGTATTTGGGAACTTCATATTTCACGTTGTTTTACCTCGCTGTGTACACATATCAGAAATTATTATGCAAATTTACTCTTCGGGAAGTAGAATAAATGCAGGATTTCTGTCACGTGAGTACTATAGGGTTTAAATGTATTAAGACATGATTAGCATTATCATAGCTGTTCTTGCTCTGCTGTAATCAACTCAAGTATACAGTTGGTGTTACCAGAAACAAAAAGCTACCGTGAGCATATGAGCATCATGACTTTTTTAGAATGTATCTAATCAGTGCCTTGTTTGATGAAGCAAAATGAAAATGATTACTCAGGACAGATATTCATTTTATTCTCTGATGACAACAAAGGACAGTTTTTTACATAGTCTATAAACTTTACCATTGTTAAGACATAGGCAGAACTTAAAAGCTCTTCACCTGTTATTAGATTGTTTTGCAGCATATTTGAGGTTTATCGCAGTGGTGTATTGCAAGCATTTGTAATTTACATTTCTTATGGAAAAGAGTTGTTTTCCCAATGTCTGTAAAGGAATCTTTCCCCAAAGGAAAAGTTACCCCTCAATTGCATCAGGGAAAGTTCTTGATACCAATTATACTTAGTTATTGGTCCATATTCTTTCTACAAGTCATTTACTTCATATTTTACCACATTAATTGTTTCATTAAGAAGTTTTTAATAAGCAGGCTATATGACAAGATTTTCTCCTGTCAGATAGAAGGAATACTTTAACATGCAAAGACAAAAATTCAGTCTGAAATACTCAAAATACAATTGCTAATTAAAGTCTTCTTTAAGGATCATTTACTGAACGTTGCAGGTCTTCTGACTGCTGAAGAAACAGAACTACAGAAAAGAATCTCATGGTTGAGAACGGGACAATACTAAAATCACACTCGGTACCTCGCACGGTTGCTAACAGCAAGGGCTACAAGTTTCCTTGTCAGAAGTCATAAAACACTTCAAAAAGCTTGGCCGCTGGAGAAGACGCACATGGGAGAGACATCTGTGCGAGAGATCCCAGCCAACGCATGGAGAGGTGGTTTTGAATGCAAAGTGGTTAATGAAACAGCTGTGAGCAGCCCCCATCCTCGGCTGACTAAGATTTGGGTGAACAAGGCCACGTACCTCATAAATGGCTGCTTTAATGAGGTGTCCAAATCCCAGAGCTGCTCAGCACATGTCACTGTCAGGATGAAGTCATGAGGAGCTCCTGTTGCCATCTCAGCCCTGCAGCACTGCCCCGAGGACATCTCTGGCAAGCTGTCACTTCTACTGTGCCAGCCCCTCTAAGATGGTCGCTCCCATCCAGGTTTGTGACAGCAGAGCACGACTTTCCCCCTTCGCACAGCTTGTTTACACAATGAGACATTAACGTGTCAGGAAAAGAAGTGCAGAGACAGTGGCAAACACGACAAACTTGGTGCTGTTACAGCAGCTGCGCCACACGCAGCACTAAGGGCGCAACACGGCTCTGTCAGGCCCGGTGCTGCAGGCACCCCACAAACGGGACGGGAACGAACACCACAGACTCTGTAAGCTAATGAACAGCTTTGGTAACTACTCTAGACACAGAAGTTGAAAAGAAATCATCTGAATACAAAACACCATCCATCAGTGCACCCCAGACCGAGACAGCTCCCCACTTCCTGCAAGTTTCTTTTCCAGGCTTGCCAACAGCCGCCCGGAGCTGCCTGCTGCTCTCTGACAAAGCTCTCTGGAGCCCGTCTCTTCACAAATTATCCCGGGACTCCGTGGGATGCCCCCTCTTCTCCGGGTTTATGCCGTGCCTCAGAAACGGCTTCACTGAGGCAAAGCGGCTTTGCACAAACCCACAGCCCTGCTAGGCTCTGCTCTGAAACCACCGCTCTGGTCCTCTGGCAGAGGACCAGAAAGAAATCCTCTGGCTGTGTGCTGTTGTTTCCTCACCATCAAGAGCCCACAGTAGACGGAAACACACTTCAGCAAACATTAGGCAATATTTGAACGTTTCCCGGTGCCCACCGAGCAAGCAAGGTGCAGTACCACTTGACACACCTTTCCTTCCCATCCCAAAGCAATTAAGCAGGCGAGTCCAAATGGCTTCCAACACTTAAGAAGACAAATGGTATCTTCCAACTGCCCAGAAACAAGTTCGCTCAATGTCAAAATATCAATTATTAAATAAGACTTCAGACTGCTAGTGGTTCAGATTACAGCAGCACAGAAAAAAAAAAAGATTGCCCCCAAACACACATTAATTACTAAGATAGCAGGAATAAACCTAAGCCAATTCGTGGAGCACAGTTAAGTCTCTAGTCATACAGATTCTTTTCAAATAATAATTTAAAAAACCACTCAAAATTCTCTAAGTCTTGACTGAAAAGTCACTTAACATGCAACGCTAGAGGTGCTACCTGAATAGCTGGATTTAGGCACACCCTTACCTGCTTTGCTGAAACGGTGCCCAGGTCACTTACTAAATTTTTATCCAACTGTCTGGCATAAAAGCCATGTACTTCATTAGACACCCAAGCTTACTGTTTTTAGACCTAAGAGAGGCATCTGCATCTATTTAAAAAGCATCAGCAAGCATTTAACTTGCCGCTGATTTACAAGGTCTGCAAGGTATTTGCACTCCATGAGGTCGCGTGCTTTTAGTCAGAGGTTAAAGGAAAAGCAACGAGGAGGGGTATGTATCACAATGTAAATCATATAAACTTGTTCACGAACTTCCTCTTACAGCAGTACAGAAAATATTGAAAAACAACCTTCAAACAAATGATGGAGGTCAGCCTAAGGTCATTTAACCATTGCTAGCAATAGCAGGCTTAAAAAAAAATTAAAAAAAAATCCCACACATCAAAAGAAATACCTTAAAGGTCTAGTCCAATTTTCTATTCAGCCAGTTCAAGGTTCATCTTGTTTTCAGGCATCCCTAAATCATTCCTCAACAGTGCTGCTTGTTTAAAAAACAGAAGTGAAAAGACAACCTAGGCCATACGGATAAAGGAGTCGGTTGGGGAAAAAAAAAAAAAAAAAGACACATTTCAATCCAATGCCACCATTCCAAAGAAAAGACCACAACAACTCTTGGCAGAAATACAGTGCTTTAGACTCATGCTTGGAATGCTGAGCCTGAAAAAGAAGGCCACATGCCTGAAAACGGTACTGAAAGACAGAAAAGCAAGTGTAAGAACTGCAGATTTCATAAATTATTTCTACTTCAATAAAGTACCCATGTACGTAGTAATATATTTCCTGATTATTATTTTTTTTACCTGTCTGCAGGGTTAGTTAATACACTCTACCAGCTTGCCATTCAATGTACAATTGTGTAAGGATTTCACTTAACAATATGGGAAAGCAAGCAACACCATTTCCAGCCAAGTCCTCCCCAGCCAGAAGGATGATGCTTTCCTTTCTATCAGCCACATTCTTCTTTCAGAACTTTCTTCTCAGTGATCCTCTCTTCCATGCCCCCCTCCCAGGGTTTCTTTGGGTTTTCACCCCTCCCTGTATAAACTCTCTAATAATTCCCCTAGAAATTAAGACCACTGCCTCTCCACAAAGTATTTCCCCATGAAGGCTTACAGCTTACAGACTCCTATGAAGGTCAGCTGCATTGCATGTAAGAGACATTATCCAAACTAGAAGAAATAAAGATCGATCATCATTTATTCTTTAAGATTCAATATGCAGCCATGCTCTAGGTTAAGGCCACCCCCAGCCAATTAAACTGCACAGTCTGTTTGCATTCATTGAAAAGCTTGATCTTTGAAGCCTGAAGAACACTGATGCCAAATATTTTTCTCTTACTCTTACAGTGAACAAACTGCTAGTAACTGGGATTATGGAATAAATATATTTCACCGAAGGCCTATTTGATACATTTCATGTAGCACCCTTGCACCACTTGTTTGTGAAAATGACAAACCTAAATAACACAGCACATACAACAGCTGAGAAAAACTTGCTTTAAGAGTCTGGGATGGCTTTACAGGGACATGCAAGAGATATACTATCTCCAAAACAAACTGCAGTAATTGTACACCACATCACCTCAGAATTGCTCCCTATTACTGCATTAGGTTTGTGCTACATGTTCCAAGCAGAGATATACCTGGTCTTCAGGTGTGCAGTAATGATTTGCTCTTTATTATCCTATGTATGCAGCCATTTTTCCATTCTGAAAATGTAAAGATGAGGTCCTAGAGCAGAAGACTCACGACCGTGTGCGGGCTCCCAAGGCCAAGAGCCCGGAGCAGCAGTGAAGAGGAACGCCGTGTCCCGACAGCCAGTCCTCCCCTGCCAGGGCTCCACCTCTCCCCTGTCACTGCTGGGCCTGCCAGGATAAAAATGACCTAAGCCCTATTTGTCTTCGCTCTGCTCCTGCTGCTTTCAAAAAAAGCAGACACTGGATGCTGGTGCAGAGAGTGTAAAAAACAATAACAGAAGAGGGACAGAAAAAAAAAAAAAAGGCTTTTGCTTAGTATTGAAGTTTTCCCAACTTAAGTAAAATGTGTAAATCAAATCTTCATTAAAACAGCTAGCAAAAACTCTCTCTAAAACAAGTACTAGTACAGAACGGGAAAAGGGCTGGAAGGAAGAATTTAATTCAGAAAACAATCATAATTATACAACACTGACCCAACAACAATGCTTTTATTGTTGCCCATTCGGTAATTTAACTTTAGCAAGAAATGAAAATTAAAACAAAAAAAAAAATGCTGGACAGACAACGTATCACCTTCTTTCCTCCATGGAAAGCACAGAATTATTAATTCATGAATTCTGCTAACCATACAAGCCCAGTAGCAGAATGGCTAATTAATTCAGAAATCAAGCATACCAGTGCTGACACATCAGCTTTAGGCGGAAGGCGAGACTGCTGGAGGGCAGCACAAGCCTGGGACGTGCTGCAGATTGACACCTATAAGCTGCATGGCTCAGACAACTTCCCATAGACATCCATATTGCAGATTAAGCATGTTCAGCACAGCTACATCATACAGGCTATATTTAAAAAGAAGAGGAAGAGAGAACAGGGAACAGCTAGAATTATTGAGGGTTTCTCCCTCTCTTGATTACTGATGGCAGTAAGCATTGTAACAATCATGAGAGAGACCGACTGCCTAGGAAGGCTGGATAGTACTGTCATCAACTCACTGGGCTGAAGAGGTCTTGTCTTTGATGTAGAGGAATGGTGACTTGCCAATTTGCAAAATATTCTTTCTTTGCAATGAAGTCAAAACAAATAATGTTCATGAGGAACTTCCGATACAATGGAAATGAATAGAAAGGCTTATGTCTTAATCCCAAAGGGGAGGAGAAAAAGCACCACTACAGTAAATTACAAAAGGAAGAAAGGACTCCAGGGTAATCACAGAGCAGAAACAAATGCTATTTCACAACCAAGAGACGGGAAGCATCTAACAGATGGACCTCAACCACTGCACAAGGCTAACACTTTCCAGAAAATTTCTGTCAAGAAAAGCCTCAGACAGACCTGGCAAACTAAAGCAACAAAACCATTTCATTTTTTCAGCAAGTGGCACATATTGGGCTTATGTCAGGAAAAAATAATTAAAAAAAAGTACAAAAAAGCACACACTATTTCACACAGCATTGCTTTTTTACCCCTTAATATATCAACATTTTATAGGACAATTTTCAAAGTCACTGTGTAGTTGCTAAACTTGGAAAATATCTTCTTGTGCATCTGACAAATTTGATCGCAGTCTTTTCTTTTTTAATTGCTGACATGTCTAATTTGTTTGATTTCTATCAAATTAATTTTAAGGCTAATGCGAATATTAATTTGAACTCTAAGAAACTCTTTAATTGTGCTTTACAGAAACTAATTCTTCATTGCAATTAAAACTTGAAATCTTTTACGCTACAGCAACACTCTACAAGGTTTGCTAATCTCATTTTGCATCCTCCATAAGGCATAAATGCACTCAAAGTCTTTGAGAAAAAACTTTATATTATGAAAAAATATTAACATGATATTTTAAAAGTCTTTTAGTAATGACTAATAAAATGGCAGTAACTACGAAAAGGTCAGTTAAGCACGTAAGTCCAAGCACAAGATTATTTAAAAATAAATAAATGAGTTACCCACAGGTCTTTCCCACATAGCTCAGATATACTTCACAGAAATGTGCTTGGCTTTTTTAAGCAATGCCAGGCATCACTGGATGTATGATGCACACATAAGAAACTGATTCTCAAAAGTAACAATTTGATGTCAGATTTGAAAATGAACTGCTAAAGAAAATAAAAAGTAGATTACGAATGGCAGAAGCCAAGGCAAGGCACATTTACAGCACCAACTGGAAGCTCAGTTCTGTGCTATCTCCGGCCTCCAGCATGTTGCCATCAAGTGCTACAGCTACCACAGAATTCGCTGCAGAGATACCGGGAAATAAGTGTTTTGGTGCTTATTGTACTGTTAATCTTTACAAGGTTTATTTTACCCATTCAGAAGGGAGGAGTAGAGGCAGTACCTAAACAATTTTCACCTCACCTTATTACAAGAACGCTTACCTTGGCTTTGTTCAGAGAGGCATTCAGAGCCTCTGCCAACACCAATAAATGTGTAACAGCCCCCTCAGAGGCAGGCTTGCCCCTCAGCGCTTCGTGTTGCTCCTTGCTCCACACCACACATGAGAACTCAGCAAAACCATAGCACAAACTGATGTAAACGGGACTAAAACCTATTCTGGTCAGCACACCGGAGGGGCAGCAGGGACATGTGAAGGGAGGAAGCTGAGGAGTCCCATAGGCCGGCATGTTCTGCTCCCATGGAGAAGGACAACAGAAGCTCCTCCAACCCCCTCAAGTGAACTAATTGTTTTTCTGTTTCTTAAGTGATTGTCCCACTCTATCTTGCGCTGGTGCGGCTTCACCTCACGTATTGTGTGGTTTGGGGCACCACAGCATAAAAAGGACAAATCTATTAAAGAGCATCCAAAGGAGGGCTATGAAGATGGTGAAGGGCCTAGAGGGCAAGACACATGAGGAGCAGCTGAGGTCCCTTGGTTTGCTCAGCCCCGAGCAGAGCAGGCCGAGGGGAGGCCTCATGGCGGCCTGCAGCTCCCTCACGAGGGGAGCGGAGGGGCAGGCGCTGAGCTCTGCTCTCTGGGGACAGCGACAGGACCCGAGGGAACGGCATGGAGCTGGGACAGGGGAGGGTCAGGCTGGGGGTTAGGGAAAGGGTCTGCACCCAGAGGGTGGTCGGGCACTGGGACAGGCTCCTCAGGTACGTGGTCATGGCACCGAGCCTGCTGGAGTCCAAGAAGCACTTCTACAGTGCTCTCAGACACAGGGTTTGTTTTTTGTGTGGTACTGTATGGAGCCAGGAGTTGGACTCAATGGTCCTTACAGGTCCCTTCCAAGTCGGGATATTCTGTGACTCTGTGATTCTTCATCAGGGATTTGTCTTATACAATTATACAGCTGCATGAGGTTACCATGTCTCAGCCCAACACCTTGCTATCCTCCTCACTGCCCTGGAAAGCATTTCCTTGTCACTGTTGTCACAGAGCCGTGAAGCAAGCCCCAGTAACACAACCCCACAGCCGAGCCCCAGCCCTTGCTGTCAGCTGCAATGAACATTTACAGTGGAATAAACTTGCACAGGCAGCCCTTTGAGTTTGTCGAATCAGCATTGCCACAGACATAAGACTCGAGCTCGAACAGTAAACTCTCTAGAAGCAGATCCACGTGCCTGCAAGCCCTGTTTGTTTACTTTCCATAAGAGGTATTTTTGGTGAATGTTTCTCAGCAGACAATGGGAACCCAGTTCTGCCACCCTGGGGCTGGCAGCCCAAGCAGACACAAAGGCAGCGATTTTCTGCCTGCTTCCTGAATGCTCCCAAACCCCTCGGCTTTCTGTTACTGAGGGAAAAGGAGAACGAAACACACCATTTGCTCTAAAATTGAGAAAAATGAAAACGTTGGGATCTTTAACTAGGTGGCTGCAGAATAAAATTAAACTTTGTATCAGGAAAAAATACAGACAGATATGCCACAGTGGATTAAAAGACTCGGCCTCACATTTTTTGCTGTCTTGAGTTCTCTCCAGCCCCTGAGCCAATTTCTCCATGTCAGCTGAAGCACACTGCTTGCTCTCTCTTATCCTGCTTAGCCCAGGCTCCTGAAACAAGCCTCCTCGGCTTTGCTCTTATTTTCCAGCCAAAATTCAGACTCCCAGTGGGTTAAAGAGGAAGTAAGATTGAGACATCAGGCTTGTAACTGCAAGAATGGAGCCGAAGAGACTTCTCTCATCCGTGTTTTAGCCTGTATTAAACACATACAGCTATTATGTCCTATAACCACTCTTCCCTGATGTTTCGGATGCTCTCTCTCATATCCTCACCTTCTGCAGGAGTATTTCATCTCCCTTCACTTTTGTTATGCGGCAAAAGCATCTGCATTATTTTAAGAAGTATGTTCAGTTTTGTCACACAAGACAAAGATAAATGTACAGAACAAAAACCATTTGTCATAGCTCTTTTCCAAAATTCCTCCAAATTCTTCCTCCAAGTTGTAATATTTCAACCATATCTTCTCAATAACAAGCTTTCTTTAACCTTGCAATATGCATTTTTCTGCTCAAAAACACCCAAACTGTAGCGATGCATAGAATTTAGCACAGCACCCTCTCAATGCCAAAAAAGAGAATTAAAAATAAGTCATTAGTGTAAGCTTCTTCTTCCTTTGCTATATTCCAGCTTCAAAACAGAAGATTAAAGGTTCAATGAGTGATACTACCAGTCATGTAATCCACCAAAGCCCTGGATCGCTCCACACAGTGCCTGCTCCTATAGTATAGGAGTTCTAGAATGTGTGTGCTGGAATAAGTGTGCTAAGAGTTTACTGAATAGGCATCCAAAGCACGTGTCTCAGTCTAATCCAGAAAAAATTATGATCTCAAAAATGAATGGAAAGGGACCAGATTTCCAGACCCTCCAAAGAGCAGTAGCAGCACCCTACGAAGGCTGAAGCGCTTCATGTAGGAAGTGCTTTGCAAATCTCTTATGGAAGCCCTATTCCTGGACATGACCTGGCTGTCTAAACCTTAAAATAACTTGCATACATTTTCAGTTTCTGCCTGTATGTCCATGGCATTTGTTTCCTTTACAGATGCTTTTTTGTTTTCTACAGTTAAGGAAGATATTTATGCGTTTAAACCTTTCCTCTCTAGGAAATACTCTACGTTAGCTAAGCAGTTAATGGGATGATATAGTTATCAGTACACTGTCAGAAAATAAGCTGTTTAGTTTTCTTTTCCAAACACTAAACTTTGGCATACCTGTACCTAAAAAACAACTTGAAAACGTTCATGTACAACACTCCTATCTATATAGCTGTATCTTTCTGAGTGAAAAAAACAGCTGTTTTCCCCAAATACCTCAGAACCATTTGAAGTATATTCATCAAAGTCATTTCTTGATTGTACAGATTTAAAACTCGCTGACACTATAGCTTCTCAAGCTGCCTCACAGACTTACGAAGCCTTTTCTAAGCTCTCCATCCCAATCACTTACAAAGCACACAGGCAGGATGCTGAGCGTCTGGGCTTTCAAAGAATGACCTCATCATTACCCTGTCTCACATCATAGGCAAATAAATGCCTTGTACACTTATCGAGTACATTGCAAAATGATTAACTACCTAGGGATCAAATCCTAGAAGACATTTAGCCATTTATTTTGTATGTACCACACACACATGAACACAGCACACACGCACAGCTCCACGGAGCTCAATATATTAGTTTGGGAAGTTGTGTGTGTTCACGTTTGGGACTCAAACATGTAGAAGCTGTGCTTCCTCAGGGACACGCAGATTCCTCTGAAAACACAGCACTTTGTTCAGCAGCTCATTGCAAGAGCTTAGGATAGGAAGTGAGCACTGCTGCTCCAGCAAAAACTGCCAACAAGCCTGTGAAGCCAGGATGGCCATGAACAGCTCATCACGCTCTCCAAGAGGCAGCACCACGTCCCTGTAACTCTGTCAGCAGCCTAATGACTCTGAAAGAAGTATGACACCCAGCAAACTGCCACTCTGGCTCCTCAAGCTGCTTGTCCATCTCCATGGCTAACAGTACGTTGATCTTAACCTTGCCAACGTGCTTGCTGACAAAATTGCAGCACAATGCAGAATGCTACACTTGTGCCTGCTAGGTAAAGCCTAATTAATAGTAGGCCGTGTCAGCCCAGAATTTATTTGCTGTCATTGGCTTATTTCAAACCCTCTTCTAATGTACATGACATTTGCAAGCCCAGGGCATAACTATGTTTGCTCTAAGACTAGCAATAACGGTAAATCAAAGCAGTTCTACTTTTCATTTTTTATTAAAATATACACATTTTCTATTTTAATATGATTTCAGACTGCAAAAGCAGAAACTCCCCGTGTATTAGGAGGGAATGCTCACACTGATTTATTTCAAATGAGCCTCATTTGCTGCATTCGTCTCTCCCTCTCTCCCTGCCAGGCTGTAAAATCTACTCCTGCTGTAGGACACAGGTAACTCCCCATTCTGTTTTAAGGGCTCTGACAATTTAAGCAATCAGCTTTTCCCATTTATTGCTTTTGAGCTGACACTATTTCTGCTGAAGTCTTCTAAATGTTTATTACAATACAGCCTCTCACTTGATTAAGAGTTGATTGTGTTAATAATGAGAAAGCACTGTCCTCCTTCGGGAGCCTTTCCTTCAGGAATTCCGGCCAGCTTATGAGATGAATTTTGGCTAGGATACAAACAAACTACGTACTGCTGGAGAATGCACGTGCATGAGGAGGTGGAGGGCCCACAGGAACATAGCTGCAGAGCAATTGAGTCCAGCGCAGAGAGACCTGACTTTTGGCATTAATACCCAGTTTTCTAAGCTCCATTTCTGACTTAGGTTGCTACTCCTGCAACAACGCTCAGTGGTGACAAGCAGTTATGATACTGGTTTCTGTGCCTGCAAGGCTTGCCAATAAATAATACTCTGTCGGAGGAAAAAAGTGAGGAAACTATCTTGCTATACAGCCAAAACATGTAAAATACTTCATGTTTTGTACCAAAGTCAGGAGTCCAGATAGCAGGGATTAAGACATGAGTTCAAAATACTGAACTGACTCAGCCTGCCTCCTTTGTAACAATGGACAAGTCACTTACTCATGCCACAGTTCCCATCAGCAAGAGGAACACTCATCCTTCCCCATTTCACAACAGTTTGCTCTGTCTCGAGGCACAAACCGCTGTCTTCCGGTCACACCTTCTACTTGTTGACCTGGTCTTGATGCCCGAATTCTGCTCTGCCAGCTCATTCCTGGGCAACTCATTTAACCTCTCAGGTGTAGTTCATGCCCCAACAGCACCTGCCTGCCCCTCCAGGCAACCAGCCTGAGTCATGGTGAAGTGGCAGCAGCCATACTACTTACACGGGTTAGATTCCCATACAATTTAAAAGGGGGCAGAGAAACCACATCCTGTGCAAAGCTAGGAAGGGGCATGTTGCTCTGCATTAGGTTATGCCGTTAGTTTTAGCTTTAAATTGTGATTTAAGAAGTTCATCAACTGATGACTTTCACTTTAGAAATTTACTGTTGAAAGACTGCAGTTTCTCAGAAGTAAAGCAATGCTATCACTTTAGTCCTGCTATGTTAGTTACAAAAAAAAAAAATGGTCTTGGTAGTGCTAAAATGAAGCAAGAATGAACTTCTCCCTGAGTCCCATTTTAGATGTGAAGCCAGTGAGCATTAGAAAGCAAATAGAAGTTTATTTTCACTTGGTGATTTTTATGTGTATTCCAACAGAAATATTTAATGAGGCAACTGCAAACATACAAAGTGGAAAGCCATAAAAATATGCATTACTTTCTAAGAGGAAAGTAGTGTCTACTGTTGAACAGCAGTTGCAAATAAATAAGTAGTGATTTTCACTGCAATGTTCTTTAAGAACGGGAAAATCACTTGAAATAGCTTTGAAATAGGCTTTTTGTAAGAGCACCATATTCCAAAGGCATGGAAAATAGAGAGTTGACTGCCAAAGTGTAGAGTCACTTGGCTTAAAGTGCTAACGAGCAAAAGGTAGGAAAATCAGGAACCAATTCGGCAATATCAAGACAAAGCATGAACAGAGACCTGCTTTCAGCTGATTTACCTGGCAGTGAATAAATTAGTGTCCGCCTTACTGATATATTTTGCTCCCTTGTTGGGGCAAAATTTGTCCTCTGAACAAAGCGTTTGGATTCCTCATCGTGAAACTGCTGCAATTACCTGTTTCTTAGGTGGAAAGTTACAATGACGGAATTCACATTCATCTAGAAAATGACACCGGCTAATAAAGTAGTTGGTCAGTTTTAAACAATAGAGGATAAAACCCAAAAAAGTAGGCGAGTTAGTGTTCCTTCGTGATCTGAACGTCCTGTTCTGGCAGCCCGATGATATTCACAGACCTGCGTCACTTCCTGGCCACTCGCGTGCTGCGGCAGCGGAGACGGCATTTTTGTGCACGGCTACAGGGAGAGCTGGACAAACAAGAGCAGACATGATCTGGGGGGTTATTTTCACCCCCCCAAAAAAAGCCTTCAGAGTAACCAATTCACTAGCTTTTAATAGTAAGGAAGGAGGGGTCAGGTCTGCTGATACGTATAATCCTCACCTGCGCAGCTCTTCCGAGATCAGACTCTTTAGAATCTTTGCATACATGTGACCGTATGGTGGTACCTTGCACCATACACCTCTTGAGCACAAATTCACAGGTACTAACACAACCCATGCCAACTTTTGAACAAACATCTTTTCCAGAAGTCTTGTAGTACCAACAACAGGCAAAAACAAGCTCCTGCTGAATACAAGCCAGTAACCCTACAAAATGCAAGCCAGTCAAACAGGTGTAGGACAAGAGTCACATTAAACAACCCGTTTGCAGTAGGCAGTTCTGCACAAGCCTCAGATATTTAGTGTTACTGCTGGCCTTGGTACCAACTGAAAAAATAATCACAGAATTCCTGGATAGCATAACTTATCCTTGCAATTAATAATCACAATAAGAAATTGTCCTTGTAGGACGAGCCTTGAGGATTTCTTGATAGCATGACACTTTTTTTTTTTTTGCTAACATCTTGTAAACAAAGCCTTACAGTCTTGATTATTTCTCCACAGTAAACTGAGAAATGTGCTGCTAAGCAAGAGGCGCAGAACTGAAGGTCTGCCAGGAAGCCGGCTGGTTTAGCAGATATTCACACCAATTAGAAAGGGCAAAGCCTTGGGAACCAGTGGCAACTGCATCACATTCCTTTTAACGACCAATATCCAACCTTTCTCCAATCAGATGAATAAAACCCACAATGGTAACACATTTTAAGCACGTGCTCTTTCTCCCTGCACAGGTAAAACAGCCGTGGCCAAGACCATGCAAGGTTCTCTCCTGCAAAACTCTCTGTTTCTATCTATATCTGGTTCCCTTCACAGCACACTGCTGTCCCCAAGCTGACCAAACGATTCCAGAGCTGCTGCTAACACCCTGTCCTGTGGGATAACTGCTATACTCCAACCTGTTTGCAGCCATGCCCACCATGTGGAAACCCGCTGCTATTTCCGAGCTATCACCTACTGCACCTCCTGAAAGCACATTTTTTATTGTTCCCGTTTATCATGATTTCCCCCCATTTTTATTAACTTCTCTAGTCTAGAAATGTGTACTGTTTCAAGGCTTACCTGTAACTATGAAAATATGGAAAGAAAAAAATAATCAAAAGCATCACCCTCAAAAAGCTGCAAACCCTTCAGTTCCAGACAGCCTTTATCAGATGTAAGCAACAGCTACCACGCCTGGCAAAGACAAGCATCTCAGCTGCAAAACAAGCGAAATTCCTCTGCAACATCCACTGTAGCAACCCAGCGTGATCCTATCCTGTGCATAGCGCCTAAGAATAGAGGATGCAGCAGCACACAAACTGCCCAGTCCAGGGACAACATTCATGGCAGGGACTCTGTACCCCGCAGGTCCTGCTGTAGAGGCAGAAAGACTCTGGAGCTGCAAGGGACAGAACCCATCCTTCTAGAAAAGGCACAAAGATTTCTGGATAGATCCTACAGCACAGCTTTTAAAAATACCTGGGTTTGGAACACTATAGGGGACTGCTCTGGCAACTGAGGATCTCCTCCGGCTCTTGGTGGCTCTGCTAGAGCTCAGCGACTAAGAGTGTCCCAACACATTTTCTCTTACAGCACAGACATGCAAACCCCTCTCATACCTTTGGACCGTGATACAACTCTTTGCAAGACACTGCTTTTGCAGGGCTCTCCCCTTTAGTCTGGCAGTACTACTAAGGTAGTGTGCAGGGTCCACAGGGGATGCTGGAAAACACCGGCCTGAAGGCATTAGGGCTGTGCTGCTCCTCGGGTCATCGTTAGGCAAGTCTCCTTGATTTATACAACACGGGGAGCTCCACCACCTTCCTACAACCAGACAGAACCTGCCTCTGTTAATTTCATCAGCCACGAAACAGTAAATAATCTTTTGTGCAATGCAGTTTAAGGCCAAAGATACATGGCATGCTCATCGGTAAGGATAAAAATACATAATTAAATGTGAACGCAGGTCCCAGGGAAGGAAAAAAAAAGGGGGGGGGAGAGATTTTGGATACTTTAACAGCTTAATCTCATTTCCTAGAAAATACCATACTATGAATATTAAACAAGGGCCTATCTAGCTATTAATTTTTTTCATTATAAATCCACAGAGACAGCTAATGCTGTTTACTTTTTAAATTGTAAAAAATATATAAATAAATACATATAATAAAGTAGTAGGGGGAAAAAAAAAACAGTAATATGCTAAGAAGATACGTTATATACTCTATGCTGTCTGGGGACTAGTACTTCAATTTTTAACACACAACACATGAAAATGGGATACAAGAGTCACCTATTCTTCTTCTGTTCTGAAAATCCTACATTTCTGCCCTTGGTGGTTAGTGAGTAACCTTCCCCTGCCATGCAGTGGCATTCCTCTCTGGTGCGATCACCCAGCAGTGTACTGACAAGTGACTATTTCATCATCTGGAAGTGCAGCGCGTGACAAAACCACGCATGGCTCCTCGCGACGTTTCCTGGAGAGGACCCGTGCTCCAGCACGGATTTGGAACAACAGATTCCTTCTGGAAGCAATGCTGAACAGCGTGCAAAAGACACGCTTCTGTAACAACTTAATGAGAGAGACTTACACGGATCCACCAGGCAGTTTCAGAGACTGAGAACCACGCTTACCAATATACACCATTGAAGTTACACGGCTAGCTTTTTTTCTTCTAAGAGTAACGAATAGAGCCTTCATTACCACACCGACATGTACAGTGCCTGGGTTTTCTGCCAAACCTGGAGCAATGCAACTAATGAACTGTCAAGGCAAAGCATTCCAAGGGAAGTTTAAAGCCCCTGTCCTTGACACCGTAGGAAATGTTTGCACCTATTCCTTACACTGTACCTTAAATTCTGTGGTGGTAGATGAGTGTGCTTGGTGTATCCCCTCCCAGATCATCTCACCCCTTCCAAGTCTTTGCTTTTCAGGTCATCTATAAATTGATAAGAGAGGGAGCCTCACGAGATCAATTCGAGTGCCTTTATTTACCCTCCTGCTCTAGCCTTCTGTCACAAACACGTTCATTTTCTCTTCTGGTTTTTGCTTATCACAACCACAAGCACTTTTATGCTTCAGGTTGAGGCAGCAGCTTTATTACACTTGCAATATTTTTCAGAAGGATGTACTAGATCTTCAGCGTAAGTCAAAAAGTCAAGTAACTGATAATAAAAAGTTCTGGTTTTCAAGTTCAGAACCATTAATTACAAGCATCCTTTTGTGATGTTTTGCCCCCCAAACTTTTCACATTATTGAATCTTACAAATAATGGAAACAAATGGATTTTCTACTATAATTTTCTAGTAAATTTCTACTATAATTTTCTAGTAGTTACAAGCTATCAAGCAGGTTTCCAAAGGTATTCAGAGGCTTACAAATGCAGCCATGAACCAAGCTGGATTTTCAAAAGATCTAGGCAAGTTAGGTCCACGATGCCCTTTACTTTAAGAGCCTGAAAATCTCACCCTTGTATTCCAAAATAATTAAAGCAGCAAGAAACATGTAATTATTATCAGTCATATCGACACTTAACCACATCTAGTTAATACCATTTAGTTAGCAGCCTTTCGTTTTCTACAAAAAAGAAAGTGACTTTCTTTGTTTGCTGTACTGTGGTACACAATAAACCTAATATATGTGCCTCTTGGAAATATGTCAATAAATTGGAAAAGTAGGATTGAACCAGCAGTTAGAGATAAGGTGACAAACAAGAAAACACTTTAAGACCTTCCCATGGGGCGAATGTTGACAATTTAATGGAAGATGTGGCATTAAATTATTTCTCTATTATTCAGCTCCTAGCTGTGCTTTTCCGAGGATGCAGATGTATTCTCTTCCAGACAGTTTTCTTCCTGTGAGAAATCCCAGAATTAAAAACAAAATGGGAGGTCTGTACTATATTTCTAACCTGAGTTTAAAAACAGCAGTTTTGTACGCAGCCTTGAAAGATGAAATTTGTCATCGCTGAAGCCAACGGGAGGTGGGACCGTATGGTACTACACACACTGGAGCAGACATGAGCCCCACTAACCCTGTATACGTACGTACATATGCATATATACATATATATTAATTTAACATTGTGTAACAGCCCCAGTCCTCGCCCCAAGTTGCTCTCCCATGCCAATAACCCCTAGCTCATTTAGCCACCTTGCCTCTACAGGGCCGCCGGACGCTCAATGCATCTGATGGAGATTTTAGCAAAAGCTCCCTTTGCCGTTCCTGCTTGGTGCAGCGAGCTTCCTTCTCTCGCCCAGCCATGCCAACACACTTCCTCAACACCTGTTAACACGTAACAGGAATACAAACACGGGATTAGGAATTGTCAGAGCTGACCTGCCCACAGAGAGGCAGGTACGTTTGTAACCACACTGAAGGGGGGTACCCAAGGCTCATTCCTATGGAGTTAATATCTCCAAGTGCTTACACTTTATACTTGGATAAAAATTGTTCATCATTATTTCAATTTGGAACTGGCTACAATTCCTATTAAACCGCACCAAGCACCACTTGCTGCTCATGTCTGTTCAAAACCATGTAACATAAACAAGAAATACGGAAAAAGAGAAAAATGTTGTGAGAAAGGCATCTAAAGATCGAATCACCCTAGGCAGCCTCTGGAGAGGGAATAAACAAGCCATTACACATCTACCCTTAAGAAGCCATTCTCCAAAACAAAAGGAGAAAAGCCAACTAAAAGCTTCTTCATCTGACTGCAGTCTGGCTAGGTCAAAGGCCAGGCAGAAGCAGCCAGGAATCCTGCATGCAAACTGCATGCTCTTTCTCAGCAAGGGTCTTGTAGGGCTTGGAGTGGCTTTTTTAGTGGTTTTCATTTGCTTGTGGGGTAGTGAGTTTTTGTTGGGTTGGTTGGTTTTGATACCTGCTGATTCTAACCCAAATCCCCTCTGGAAAGCGAGACAAAGTATTGGAACACTGAGATACCACATTTGAGACGTATATGATACTGCTGAGATAGAAAAAGAGAAAGGAATAGTGCTATCTGCCACATAAGTGGCAGAAAAATATATATATATATATAAATAAAGAAAAAACAAACAGAAACCAGTCTTAACAGCCTAATAATGCAGTAATAAACTTTTCTGTGACCAACGCATATATGTAAGAAAACACTTGAAGGCTGCTTATTGATACTTAGACGGGAACAGACATATATCTGAAGCACTCAGAAACAATCTGACATATAAATGGCCTATGTATGTGGCACCCTTGCTGACCACATCCATCCACGGGAAGAAGGATCATTGCTCAAGTGCCTCACGCACCCAGAAAGCATCACCCTTGACCCTTCAGACTTTCCAGCCCTCTTTGCTGTCACCCCAATGGCCCCAAGCATCGGGTCACCATGTATATTCATAACCCCCTGGCTCATTGCACTTTGCAGAGGCTCCCAGTCCCCTCGACTTGCCAATGGTCTGACGAATGATCGCAGTTGCTCCATTCACCCGAGGACTGTGGCATTCTGGTTGTCACCACCACATCTGCCAAACGTCTTGGACAACAGCAAAGCTTAAAGCCTAGTTTTTGGTGTTGGTGAAATATACGCAAGAAATGTCGTATACAAGAAAAAATGCTCTGGATTCCAGACATTTTTGAGTTTTTGCAATGTTAGGATTTTTCAACAGTTAGTCATTAAACTTCTCTCTTTTTTTATATCCGAAACTAAACACAATACCAGAAACACATCACATTTTATTATTATTTCCACTCACACAGCACCTACAAACCCCTTCAGGGCTCGGAGTACACTGTCCTGCTTGAAAATCAGCATCACACCCCACAGCTTTCAGCATTTCAGGCTGGACATCGCAGTGCAACGAACAGCAGGAGGTTCAAAAGGAGGGAGAGAATACTGAAATAAATCCACATGTTTACAGACAGTAACTGCATAAGGAGCCCAGAAAAATAATTAAAGTTCTTGGGGGAAGGGAGAAAGACTAGGAACTCCATTAAGTAAGGCATTCAATGGCTACATCATATTTACAATGGATTATTAGCCTTTCCAGGATATTACATTTAAGCAAACATTCGGTGAATACAAAATAGGATCCCACGGTTAATAAAACAGACTCACAGCTGGACATGCAAAAACTGCCAGGATCATGCTAACTCAGAGCGAAGCCAGTCACCAGTTCAGGGGCTGCATTTCGAGAGGCTTGCCTGCTACCAGCACCGAGTCCAGAAATGACTTCATGAGGAAAGAGGGCGACAAACATAGGCCGTTCCCTGAACCAGCCTACCTGCTCTTGCGAGGCTGTCCCCTCTCGACTCTTGCTGTTCCAGTAAAACTGGGTTTGGGTGAGGGATTAGACGACATTTCTCTCTGTTCATCTCTGATTTAGAAGCATTTACCTCGGCTCTTCTAAAAGCAGTTTGATCGCTGTACCTGATCCTCACACAATGTCTTGCTTCCTACCCTGAGCCATGCTCCGTGGCCAGCCACTCACCTCCTACACAAAAGTCTTAAAGTGCCTCCTGTTCTTTATCAATTCAGGTTTTATAGGTATGTTTCTACAGCATTTCCCAAGCGTATTTCTTGTCCTCACTACCAATGCGTGAGGCATCATTCCTTTTATCTGGGCTGGGATCCGTACTGCTGTACTCCAGCGCTATACTACGCCTGCACTAGGCCTCTGAACGTGTTTAACTCGTGTGACCAACTTGTTCCTGCTTGCCTCTGAGCTATGGAGAGAGACAAGCAGTGCCGGACACACTTCAGGGATCACTAGGAGGTGAAACGGGTGTCTAGCAGACTCCACAAAACATCTGCTAACTACACGGCCACAGGCCACAGAAGCCTGTAATGGTGGATGGGGAAGCCTTCAGCAGAGGACCAGAAGCCACAATTACAACATGCCACGGCAAGATAAATGGAGAGATGAACAGCACAGCCGAGCATCGCACATCCATGGACATCTGCTGCAATAAAGGCATCCTGTGAGCAAGCAGGATAATCCACTGGAGGCAAAAGAATTGTTATTCCACGGGGAAGCGCAGAGCAACTCCTCCGTTTCACAAAGATAAAAGCAAAGCACATAGAAGCAAGCTGAGAAACCATTTTGTTCAACTTGAGTCACCTAAAAGACAGGCGTTTAGCCTAGACTGAGTCTAGGTGACGCACCCCACCTCCCTCAGATTTGTGACTTAGAGAGCTCAAATGACACCCTTTGCTTTGAGCCAGCTAAACGTATAGCAGGTTTTACCTTGCCCAAATGACTAGCAAAGAGCTGAGCCGTGGTCTCTTCATCCGGACGGAGATGTAAGCTAACAGTGCACACTACAAGACAGCTGCAGGAACCTGGGCACAGCACACGATCCACATGCAATGGCACATCTGCCCAGCACCGCAGGAGGAACGAAAGGCTGACCACTGGACGGGGGAGGTCACCGAGGACTTGTCACAGCGTAAGAGCAGACGCGAAGGCCAACACCAGCTGTAGCAGCTATGCTAGAAATGTAGCACAGGCAATTGTTTGTGTAGCCCATAGCTGGCATTTTTAACCTGCGGAGTTATGCCTTGACATTCCTGACCATTCTGAAAGAAAAACGATTTTCAAAACAGAAGCGTACCCAGGGAACAGCTGTTCAAGACCCCTATGCAAAAAAGAGAAACACTGGGTCCCTCTTTAAAGCCCGATCCTGACAGGCGGTCCAGAACTCTCCCAGCTTGGGCTCACACTTCCACTCCTCGCCATGAAATGCAGGCACCCAGGTCTTGTTGAGACAGGGGTCTAACATAAACGTGGTGCCAAGCAATTGTTTTACTTGGCTCGGCAATCTCCTGGTTTAAAAACCTCCCATTCCCTACATCCTCCTTTTTAATTGTAAATTGTGCAAGGGTTTATTTGCGCATTCTTCATACACATAGAGAAGCCGCTGCCAAAGCAAGTATTTCTAAAAAAAGCAGCTGGGTTAACTGAGGCAGACTGAACGATCTCTTAGAAACGAGGCTCATTAGGTACTTCACACTAGCGCAGTGGAAGCTGTTCATTCAAAACTCAGTACACAGACTTCCATTACTAGCTGAAATAAAAGATCCACGAGACGTAGAAGGGGAGGGAGGAAACATATTTGAACATTTCAATCTGTTTTTTTTTCCTTCTTGGCACCATGAGGCCCACTAGTTCCAGCTTGCAAGAGCTGTTCCACCATGTTCTGATTTCCTACCTGGCTTTAGTCTACACAGGCACGGCAGACTGCCCTGCAGTACTCTTGGTTTAGTCAGCTCGCTCACTGTCCGTCCCTCCTCTCACCATGAAATCCTGCTCAGGAAAGCAGAGCAGGCCACAGGAACGGGCAGCTACTCCAGCTGGAAAGCCTTTCCCCCCTGCCCTCTTCTGATTTACAATTAAAGATGAAAGCCCACCACAAGCAGCCAGGTCTCTTGCACAGGGCTAGAAATAACTAAAAAGGAACTTACAGGGTAAGGAGAGGGTTCACACTTACACTTCAGTGGTTTTATTCTTTCAAAAACATCCGCTGGTTGTTGCATCTCTCTCTCTCTCTCTCGTGGGGGGATTACAAAAAGATTAGCACTTTTCATTTTTTAAACAGGTAAGTGAAAACCTGCAAAAGCCAAGTGTGGCTTGACATTAGGTCACTCATCATTCACTGGAAAAAATATCCACCTCAGCACCAATACCACATGCTTTTTCCCCTCAATAAAGCATCCTGTCAATTTTGAATCTGAGGGCAATGCCTTGCTAGAAGGGATGGTGTATTCAGAAATTGCAACTAAGCAGATGAAGGAAAGTGCAAAGGGACTTGTTCTTTACACAGAGAAACACGACCGTGGCACCAACTTTTCAGGGGATCAATGGATTCCCCAACAAAGGAGAATAAATCAGGTGAAGCAGTTCCTTCACTACATTACACTGAAAAGATAGAACTGCCAGAGAGCCCAGGGAATTTGGTTTAGCCATTCATTAGCTGCTCAGCAGAACAACTCTGACAGCATACAACTTCCCAAAGTTAGTGGCCAACAATTTTCCAAATACATTTTTAAACATTAATGACCTTTTAAATTTAAACTTCTAGAGAAGGAAATATACTACATGTTCCTCCATATACGGGAAAAGTTTCCAGACTGAGTAAAACTTTAATCCTGCTCAGTATTTAACAAGTCATAACTGAACAATCTCTTCTTACACAATCACACATAAGATTCAAGGTCAGTCAGGTTATTCAATACACACACAGACAGCCAAGATGAGCAAAGAAATTAAACCCTTCAGCACTGATGACCATCCAGTACAGCCCTTCTCTACCCTCACCTGGTGGCAAAGTCCTTTCTAGGCACATAAATATTGCCTTTTCTTTCTACTGAATTACACCAAATGAAGTTGGTAGTCTCCATCGTAGACCTCTTCCATTTCAGGGATCAATCCCAAAACTACACTGGGGCTACAAAGTTAGAAAACATGCAGTTTCTCCAACAACAATTTTAGTAGCTCATCTTTGCTGCTTAACTACGAGGGAGCAATGGATGTTTCTTTAGAGGCTGCAGTGTTGCTTTCATGATGCTTTCTTGGCAATGATATCACTTAACCTCTCTGATCGGTCAAGACCAGATAAATACTCAGGGATGCTTCCCAAATCCTAAAACATCATCCTAAAGTCTGCTTCAAAACCCTAGTTCTTTCCAGCTCAGTGCAACCAGATGCTAAGGTCACCAGTCACTACTGCCAGGATTTTTACTTGCAAGGATCTGAGCCAGCCCCCAGACTCAAGTCTTTCTAATAAAGGATTATTTACTGGTAGTTTAACAAGAACAGCTTTTCAAGGTCATTTGAAAAACTAGCAGACCTGTAGTGCTATAAATATTTTTTCTTGTCCTTGCATACTGTTCATTTATTAAAACCTGTTAAATGCTTGTGCCTCGCAATATGTTTTTTTCCCTACTTAATAACAATAAATCTGCATGGAGTTTCACTTCAGGGAAGACTTTTACATCTCAGTTGCAGGTGATATTCCCTAGAGTCAGACGCTCTGAGACAATTCATTTCCAGTTGTTTTTTTTGAAAAACAAGTATATTGCAAAATATGAAGTTTGATATCATGTGCAACAAATCATACAGATCTGGTAAGAAATATTAGCATTTTGAAAACAGAGGAAAACCCTCCATTAACATAAGAGAAAAAATTGTTTAACTATAGATTATTTATTAGTCCCTGTCAGTGGGTATGTCTGCCTCAAACACCCCAGGTTATCACAGCTGGTCAGGACAGCACACAGACACTTGAAGTTTCCCTGCAAAGAGAGAACACGGAGCTTATCGCACGGGCTTCACTGGGGAAGCACAGACTGGGAAGCACTGAGCTCCACCACAGTCACCTACGTGATGAGAGCACAGACTTAGTGTTGAAAGAGGGGTATTTAAAAAAAGAGTTGGCTTGTCAAGCCCAACTCAAACTGCATTTTTGCTTGATATGTGTTTTCCCAGCTGCACAGTAAGAGCCTTTCCAAAAGAGTCTGCCTTCTTATGAAAATAAACAGCTGCTGAAAGTTCCCAGTATCATTTCTGTATCTAGGACTGAAGATCTTATCCCCTTGTCATTAAACCATCCCCCTCACTCCATCCACCTAATCAGGTTTTGAATCTGGTATGGAAAAAAAGCCAGCAACCACAAAAAATATATATATTTTTGTTTGTTTGTTTGGCAATGTGGAGAAAGACCCAAGGTATATGCCCTGCATGAATGGGTATAAGAGGATTTATGTGATGGCTACAATAAACTGACAGCCCCATTTGATTATTGGATGCTGCTGGCTAGAGATTTTTGTGAATATACATTTATATGTATTTGTAGATATATACATCTTCACGTAAGTATTTAATGCTATTAAATAATCTTACTTACCATCCTCTCCTTTATCAATATACTTCTCAGAGCTTATGTTCAGGCAGTTTTATTACCATTAAATCCAAAGAAATGAGTGCAACAGCAGACACGACTGCCAATATGACCTGAGGAAACAGATTATCCTTCTGGCTTTCTGTCACTAGAAACAGACATTATAAATGAGCGCATGACAGGTCCTGGCTTCCTAAATCTTCACCCATGCACAACAGCTACAATGCAGTATAACTCAAGAGTTAATGCCATCCTCATGTACTCTGACATAACAGCATCAGAAGCACAAAAATAGAAAAAAAAAAAAGGTTAGGTGTTTTTTTGAAGTTTCAATTTGTTCACGATCATTTCCCACCATGTGAAAAAAAAAAAAAAAGGCGGAGAGAACAGAAGAAAAGCAGCAAAAATCTCAGCAAAGGCTCATTTTTAGAGAACAAGGCTAAGCCAACAACCACACACCATTCTCAGCAAGTATCAACAGCCATACAGGCTGGTATTCTCACACAAGCCCACACTCCTTCCACAAATCTTTGAGAAACAGCATTCACTGAAAAAGAACTGGCAGAAATGACAGTGGGGCTTTGCCCATATGAGCCTTCACAGGAGGCGAACACTAATATTCACACCAGAAATGCTTCCAGAGTCAAGTTTGGGTGTCTGAAACGAAGTTCAGACAATTATTCAGTAAGTCACAGTCAAGGATCTGAACAGTGGGTTCTGCACATATGTCTGAGATTTCCAAGGAAGAGGTGTTAAATCCACCTGAAAAACAAACACCGTGGCATTTCTGTAAACACTTAACCAGCTGGAGGAAGCAAGGCTACACGTCTATCCAATCCTTTATCCGATGCAGATGGCACACACAGTTCCAGTTAGAGCTCCCAAACCTTGCAGCACTAAAACAAAAAGGAAAGTTTTGATCGTATGCTTTGGAAGCAAGGCTTTCCAGTAGATCTAGCAAAGAGAAAAGAGCCTGCACCCGATAATTGTGCTTAAGACCCAGTATTCCTTAGTAGACAGAGGCAGTGGTAGATCTGGTGCCTACCAAAAGCCAGGGGCCTTTAAAGACCAATAAACGGTACTGCCATGCTCATGGCCTAGCCTGTGGCTATTTCATCAGCTATTTCACCAGGACTCGGCCAGGTAAGAGTGGAGCCATGGCACAGCAAAGATGAACACAGTGGAGACTGAATAAAACCCATGTTTGAGGCATGGGTAGACTTCATTCCTTGCACCTCTTTACTAATAAGGGCCATAAAAACGTTTAGCATGTAGCCTGATCAGGGTCACCAAAGCCGCTTGAGCTCCATCATCTTCTTTTCAGCTTCTGTGAGCCCAATTAGAGAGATACTAGTTGACCCCTACTCTGAAAATGGGAAAGTATGCCTCTCCATCCCGGCTGCGTGGAGAAGGACAAGGTTCACAGCTACAGTCTGTCGAGTACAGAAAACATGAGGGAGACTGGCTCTACTGTGAGTAATTCCTCTGGCCTTGATCTCCTTTTCCTTGGCCTTTTTTTGAAATATTCTCCAGACAGGCTCCCATCTGCTTCTTTGCTCTTTTCTGGGGGAAGAGTCAGCTTTTCCACTGCTAGTCCGACAGCAAAACTGCTGTCTCAGGTCACTGCTGGTGTTACATCCAACTGCATGAGAAGTCCTGAGGCTACCTCTCCTGACCTAAGAGGAGAATCTTACAAAAAGGTCTCAACTGGGATATTTTAAAGGCAAATACAAACATGCACGTGAAGACTGACCTAAATTTACCACGGCTATATGCTCCAAGAAAAATCAGCACCAAAAGGTCTGTATTTAGAAAGGGATCTTCTCATAGATTAATGATTAACCCTGTTCTTCCCCCTTCAGATCAAAAGCTGGTGCCCTGGACTAGCATCAGGTGTGGTTATTGCTCCCAAACACTGGAATGTTCATCTAAGAAAGAACAAATAAAAAGCCTCTGTATAATGCAAGAAAAATGAGTCAGAACATGCTCAATAAAAACAGAAAGACAAGCCAGAGCTTACACAAGATAGAATTTAGGAAGGAAATACAAAGCCTCCATTTGTTTGTTGTTCTCAAACAATCATAAAGGTTAAAACAAGTCAAAAAACTGTAACACTGGATGTCTAAACTGAGCACTTCAAAATTAAAATTTCAGAAAGCTCAGACCTTTGCAGCTCCTGTCAGTAAAGCATGCCCTTTAGTTATATGCAGTGCTGACTTAATGGCGATTGCATACAAGCTACCTTAATACAGAATTATACACCCCAACACATACTACGTAGTGTGAACACTCATTTATCATACAGAGCCAATATATTATCAGACCTCTAGGAACATTTCCAAACACGAGGTATTCGTGTTCCTGTGCTTAACAGAAACCTGGAAAAACCTAGGACTTCGTGTTTACATGAACCCACTGCTTAGAGGATGGGGCAGAGCCACTCTCCCAGCCCTTTAAGTAGTCTGCTGTGAAGAGCACTTCAGTGGAAAGCAGAAATACACAGTATTTGCATTTAAAAAAATAATAATAACAACCCTTCCAGACTCTCAGTGGAGGTTCTTGGGTTCAGCCAGAGTGAAAGGGATTTTATAGCACTTGTCAAGCAGAAAGCATGTGTTCAATAATGAATAAACGGCGCAGATAGAGCTACAAGAAGTCAGCAGCACAGAAGGTGAGCCAGGCTATGGGATTTCACAGCATGTGGCGACAGGGGGCTGTGCTCCGGCTGAAGCAAATGGGCAATCCAGAACCTGCTGACACGCTCCCTGTCTGTGGAAACCACACGTGTAGCAACCAAACGTCATCTTCATGCGAGAGGCAACATGCTGGGCTCAGAATATTTTATTTTATTGCCTCTTATTTCAGTTACTCTATTGATCTGACAATAAAATAAGAGCGTAACAATCTTCGAAATGTGTATAATCTTTGTGTGTTTGTTGGCTAACATATAATAAACTGGCCCTGTAAGACACCGCGCAATCTAAAACACCAGTATGCATAACATTACGTGCATTGGTCTGTCTTCACGGGAGGGGTGGTTATTAAGCACACTTAGAAGCTCAACATTAATTTTACGCATGAACTCTGCCTACAGGAGGGGAAAAACATCAATATCCCCATTTCAGATGCTTGAAAGCAACCTTGCCACACGGTGATAGACTGGGAACAGCAAACCGTTAGGTATTTCTACCTCCATGTAATGCCAAAATCAGCTCAGGACAGATTTTCCATTACATGGGATTTAAAAAAATAAATAAATAAAAAAAATAGAAAAGGAGTATATTCTTACACCAGCAGCTTAACGCTACTGCCAGAAGCTACTGTAACCCAGATACTAAATTTCCTCCTGTCAATGCAGCCACAGTGCCCTACGCATTAACCTAATGCCGAGTCCAACTGGCTTGGCTCCACCATGCACCAACAGATCCGCTAATCCTCCGGCTGTGCACAAAACCCTGAACAGAGCACTCCGATCCACTCCTCGCCCTGCAACTCCGGGCTCCAAACGCCACCCGGGAGTGCTCTAGAGACTTACACCAGAGAGGTGAGAGCTCGGAAACCAGAAGCAGGTTTTGGGAGCATCTTGAGCAGATGCCGTTCAACCTACCTGAGCAGATGGGTCATTCAGAAACTGCACAAGTGCAGCAGATCAGCGTTTAATGGATTTCCACTGCCCAAGTTTAAATGATGGCCGGACAAATTCCACGTGACCACTTTTTTTTGTTTGTTTGTTTTGTTCTCTCAGACAAAGCAATCAGATTACCCAAAGGTGAATTATGAAAACCTCTCTGCTTCCCAAAGGAGGGCCATCTGATGGCAGTGACTGTAAAGCTGTACACTTACTCAGTGTCCTTAAAGATACCAGGTGGCAAGAACTGTGCTTTACCAAACAACTCAGGTAACTTCCCAAAGATGCATCTAGACCCTACACATTTTAGGGATTTTCTCAGCATACTTTGTTATTTTAGTAAATAAAAAATAACAGATTTGTTATTTCGGGGGTGTTCAAGGAAAGGTTGGAGCTGGCGCTTAGGGACATGGTTTAGTGGGTGACACTGGTAGTAGGCCGATGGTTGGACCAGATGGTCTTGAAGGTCTCTTCCCACCTTAATGATTCTATGATTCAAGAGTTAATGCAGAGAGCAGGACCTCAAAGTTAATGCCCAGCTTCAAACAGTTTTGGGGGAGGGAGGAGCAGCACTGTAGCGGATCTCTCATGTATTTTGAGTGGTTCTGCAATCCTCTCTCAATTTCCTCTATTTACCACAATGGCATTCCTACAGTAACAAAGGCCATGCAGTTCATCATACCCACAAATACTTTTCTTTCAAGGGTGACTGTGATGGTGTAAATATATAAAGGTATAGAAATAACAGCCTTTTATCAAAGGATTTCAAATTACTTTACTGAGAACTAAAGCCTTGTGAGAATGGTATGTTATTTAGAACCAGTCCCTTTGCCTGATCCATGGAAAAACGTATTTCAAGAGCGCACAAAAACACAAGAACAACTGAGGCGACTTGCTTAATTCCTGCCAGCCTGAAAGTCTGATGTCTGTGCCAGCTCTTCCCCTCTGTTCCAGGAAAAGCTGCTATTACCACTTCAGAAACAGTGACACAGGGAGGCAGAGAAAGTTATTCCTCTTCTTTTTGCCAGTTCTGTCAGGCTGTATATCCCCTTCTGCACAAACTGAGACTTGTTTTTTACCCTCAAAAACAAAGAATTTACTGATAGAACTTAGTGAAATAAAATCAGATGACGATTATCTGGCAAAACGCTTCTGATGTTGGTTCCCCATAGGGTATGCACAATGAAATGGATGGTGAGAAAATGCAGCCCTTCTGATACAACTCCCTGACTTAATTCCTTGGTGCTCTGAAAAAGCAGCCCCGCTAGCGAATGCCTCATTCCCATCCAGCCCTGAAGTCAGGCAGCACCGTGCAGATTCGTGCATCTGGCAAGTGAGATGTCTGGCAGCGTTATGGAAGGAACCGTGCAAGCAGAGACACCTCCTCCTTCTGCACGGCCCCGTCTCTTCCACCTCCCCTGGGCTCTGGCACACGGACAAGGTTACACAAGGAATGGCTGTGAACTTACGATATGTGGGTTACTCCACAGCAAAGCTTCCTTTGTAGCACATCTCGAGGTAAAAGAGTGATGGCAGAACTTCTCTCGTTAGGATCTGAGCGACCCTGACGCCACACTGCATTTACTCAGCTGGAGAGCACCGGGTAGCTCTGGCTACAGCACCAGGGAAGGCAAGGAAATGAGGTCCTTAAGGCTCAGTGTCGAGCACAACTGCACCGACCTCCTTTTCAGCAAGCTCAATGCTGCTTGTGGCAGAAGGGAGAGGCACCATCAGCACCATGCAAATTACATCCTGAGGAGCTGGGGAAAACTGTAACACTGGTAGAGGTGAAAAAGGAGGCAGAGTAGCTGGCTTGCCAGCGTTTCCTTAAATCAGACATATGCCCTTAGAGCCGGTCTTGATTTTAAACAATTATCTGCAACATTTTCTTTATGGCATGAATGAGTAAAATGATCCTCCCAAAAGAAATGCAACATTATGAATACCCTAAAATAAAAAATGCAAGAGAAAAAGAAAAAAAAAAAAAGACAAAAAACAGAAGAACAATAATTTGGGTAAACTTGTTAACCATTCCGGTTGAACAAAGACCTACTAAAATTGCATTAGGGCTACATTTGTGATAAATTAATACCGTACAAAAACCTGCAGGATTTTAATTTCACACAATTTCACGCACATATAAACAACAGCAGATCGATCTAATCATGTTATGGGAAGTACTTAGGATAAAAATTCAGTAAAAGGGTAGTGTTACGCTGGAAATAGCTCACGACACTAACTCAATCTTCAGCTGTTGTATTTTGGGTTGTTTTCAAATTACTTATCAGGGAAAACATACTATAAAAGCTTACAAAAAGCATCTACTAAGTTTAATAAATCTTTGTCTGCTGATAAAGATCACAGTTTAACAATGAGAGGTCAAAAAGGCAAGGTGTTTTCGGTGTTGGCAATAATCCTGCAGCCACCTAACATCTGATTTGAATATGCAGATGTGAAGAGTTGAGTCCTGTGCATCTTACCATTTTCAACAGTATTCAGAGCAGGCAAAAAAACAGCAGCAGTTTCCAACTGAAACAAAACATATGTCTCTGTTGGCCATTTCTGAAGACTTTTCTTAGCACTTGGCTGAAGACTGAACACCACTCTTCCCCAGATAACCAGCTTTTCCAATGCGGTTGACGTACCTATAAGAAGTATGAGTGACGTTCAGCAGCTCTTGCAGTTTGCCTACATGGCGCAGCCAAGCAAGTAAGTGGCAGAAAAGTGGCCGTGAGATCCTTTGTGAGGGAAATGGCACACGCTGCATAAGGTGCAGTTAAATTCGTTGTCAAAAAAAAAAATAGAAAAATGTCTTCCCAAAGCAAAGAGAGAACTATAAAAATTGGTTATCTCAACACTCTACTCACAGAGGAAACCATTTTAAAACTATTTTACAATATTTCAGACTGCTGTGGCACTATCAGTATTATCTCTGTGACCACAGCATTATCCCTGTAAGGAAAGGAAACAGAAGTGGGGAAATACACTGCTGGGAAAATGGTGATGCTAGTGAAAGTGAAGCGGCAGGCTAAAAGACAAACACGAGCCCTGAGGGCAATCTACACATATAAAAATTTTCAGGGACTTGCTGAAGCAGAGATGGGAGGACAGCAAAGAGGGAGATGGAAAGGGAGCATAAGGATAGCCGTAGTGAAGGCAACAAGTGTACGCAGCATACAGTGATATGCTTCACAAAATCTGCAGGCATTCCACCACCTTTGAGAGATGAGAGAACAGAATGCCCTGAGCCCAAACACTGCTTTTCAGATACTTGCAAGGTGAAGTCGTGAACAGTGATGCAGTCAAAAAACCTGTTCTTTATATTTAAAATACATTTTTCATGTCACACATTTTAAAATAATAGAAAACGTGTAATTTAGTTTTGGAGTATGAATAAACTTACCGAGACGTCAGAAATTATTTCTCATTGATGCATCAGCGCCTTACAAAGTCAGCAACTCCTCAAATATTTACTGGCAGCATTGTAAACATCAGGAAAAAAAAAAAAAAAGATCTACAGCTGCGGTTTGCTGCAAAACCATCCCAAACACTGTCCTACCTTCACTGCTCCACACCTATGGCCCTGCCACCCCTGCATCTGCAGAAGCTCACTGGCTTTAAGACAGTATCATTCTTAAGCACCAGACTCAAGTGCTTGTTAAGGGATGAGCCTCTGAAAGGTTTCCCCTTTATCAATGGCTCTGTATGAATAGTTTCAGTCTTGCTAATGGCCTTGGAGGCAGAGAGAGAGAAGCCTTTTCATTCAGAGGTCAACCCTGAACAAACACAGCAGTGCCCTGTCTCCCGATTCAGATAAGGGTCAACAGCCATTCATTTCCCCTAATCAGATCCGAGTAGAAACTTGCTCTGTAGCAACTATATTACCTTCCTGTTTTCCTCCCAGGCCCCAGGAATAAGTAGGTATTGATAGCTGAGCTCTAATCCACAACGTTTCATGAAGCACTACAAAAGCTGTGGATTGGCAAAATGTTACACACAAGTGGAGGATGCTGTTCAGAGATCTGAGGACGTGTTTAGAGGAAGAGGTACGTACCTGAACTGCTTATTTCATAAATATCTGCTTCGGGCACGCTTCATCCAGGCATTCAGGAGCATGACATGGAAATGGCTTGCTCCAGGTGACCTCAGCCTCCTAAGCAGCAGCTATTAGAGATCCTTCCAGCAACCCTAAACGCCCTTGCAGGCTGCCTGGTGCTAACCACTGCGCTAACTGCACAAAGGGGAAAAAGTTAAATGTGGTTATTGACCTATCTAAAAAGCAAAGCATAGGCACCTCTTGGAAAAACAAGCAAACAAACAAACAAAAACAATGCAGGACAGAACTCCTAAATGGAAAACAGGCCCAGGCCCAAGCTTTATGCTGTTGTTTTCCATCCCTACATGCACACTCTTCTGAGCTCACCCTCCTGTCACACAGGCCTTCTACCACATGCAGGGACACAAATGCCACATGTCACACAGGGAATAGGCTGTAGAACATCCAAGTACACAGTTTTCAATTATTATGTTGTTGTTTTGTTTGTTTGTTTGTTTTACAAAAGTCACTATGCAGACAAGATGCCAGGGGAGGTTCAGGTTGAAAACGAGGAGACATTTCTTCTCAGAAAGAGCAGTCAGGCACTGGGACGGGTGCCCAGGGAGGTGGTGGAGTCACCGTCCCTGGGGGTGTTCAGGGAAAGGTTGGACCTGGTGCTTAGGGACACGGTTCAGTGGGTGGCAGTGGTGGTAGGGGGATGGTTGGACCAGATGAGCTTGTAGGACTCTTCCAGCCTTAATGATTCCATGATTCTAAGACCCAGAAATATAACCCATCCAAGTAAGAGCTGTTCCTCACTTGCTTTGTTTCCATCCTGCAGGCTGTGACCTTTTCTCCTTGTTCTGCATCACCCAGCAAAAACTTGCTTCATTCGCTAACGTTAAAATCCCATCCTGCAGATATCTGGACCTTATTCTGCTACCCTGGCTCCCCAAACCTGAGCAGGCCAATTAATTTTGCTAAGCCTATTTCAGGAGTGCTGGGTTATCAGGCCCTAGCTTTTGTAATTAAATTTTCATAGCAATAGCTTTTCATCTTAACTGTTTGAATTAAGGAACCTATCATTAACCAAAAGATACCACTCACACGTTATGGCAGAGTGGGTGTTATGGAGACAGAGAGCGATAAGAAAGGGCAAAAATCAGCGTGGGGACCGTGGCAGCAATACGGAGCACACTTAGCAGCAATTATATTTAACAAATAATTTTACATCCTGGGCCTGTAATTACTTTACACAGAATTAAATTACCATCACCATGAGGAAAAAAAAAATAATAAAAAAAATGAAGCAGAATTGTAGGTGATCCAAAGTAAATATTTTAATAATCAGAAAAATGGGTGATGTTCACCAATTCTTCCACCACAACGATGACTGAAGAGAGGGGCTCAGACCAACAAGAAGTATTTTTCACCACGTGGTGCACTAGCTTTTCAATTAGCAGTCTTTCTAGCCTTTTTCAAGTTTCCTGCATCCTCCTCCACTCCACTTAGAGTAAAATGAACCACATTTCATGTGCGAGATGCACTTTTCTTTGAATGAGTATCTCCAGGCAGACTAAACAAGCCATGAGGTATTTAAAAATACACACACAGCACAGACACGCTTTTTGCATTTGTACTGGTCCATCTAATAACATACATTCTGTTCCCTTCCAAGGCTTTTCTTTCTTGAAAAAGCAGCCATCAGTAGAGAAGAGTAGCAGAGACAAGAAGTTGACCCTAGTGCTTATTTTCTGTTTTTTCATTTCCAGCTTTTTGGAAATTATATGTAATATTCACTCTTCTGCCACTTTTATGCACGGATTTCAATGCAAATCCTTGCTTAGAAAGATTCAATTTCATAAATAATGGTGGCAGGGAGTCAGGCACTCTAGAAACAAAAGTACATTAGCAAACCACTTTGGTACATTATATATTCAGTAAAAGAAGTAGAAAGAGTATGATGGTTTAAAAATCACATTGGTTTATTGGATTATGAAAAATTGATAGAAGAAAAGATCCTATGAACCATTCAGAGCCATAGTGGAGTCCCGCTTCGCACCACTCCTATTTCCTGACAGCTGGTAGAGCTGTGAACTGAAAACCAGAAGCCACTAAAAGCGAGGCGATCCTCCTTCCACGACACAGATAAGGGCATATGCATGCAGGTGAGCACAAAGTACCTGAGACAGAACAAAGGCAGCTGCTTTCCAGGCAGTGAAAGCTGACCCACCTTTTCTTACCTTTCCCTATATGTACCAGTTGTCCAACATTAAAGACGGTGAGTGCAAGTAAGCTGCTCTTCTGATATACTCGTAACACTATCCTCCCAAAGCGTGTGCTACAGAGAATACAAGAATACACTGTACCCTCAGTGTGCAAGAAATCTATACTTGAACCAGCGTCAAAGAAAGCAGACAACTCTAGGCAGAGCAGTACTCAAAAGGACACAGAAGTGCCAGGACTGTAGAAATCCACATTTTCGCTTGGGTGGCCAAAGAAAAGGCACTGTTTCAGTTTGGTCAAAGGCCAATTTAATTAAAAGAGTAGACTGCACCTTACCCTTAAGGCAGACAGACCTGAGGGAAAGGAGCAGAATGTCCAAGCACTGCCTCACGTTTAATTCGTACTGTTACCATACTGAAGTATAATCAACTAGAGTGTGACACCACTGATTTAAACACAAGACACACTGTTCCACCTGCAGTGTGCGTTTTCGGTGGGGGAGAGGCTAGCAATAAGGAAGGGAACAAACCTAGAAGTAGGAATCATAAGCAGAAACTGAGGGGATAAATGCAATTCCCAGCCTCACCAACCCAAAGAAACAATCAGCATTCCTCTCCACTTGGTTAATTGCATTGACTGGTCAGTTTCCCTTCCTACAAGTGGAAACGTCTCAAGAAAGATCATCTGAACATCTGCATGCACTATCACAGCATGAGAACGTTATGTCTGTAAAACCTCCTAAAGGTTAAAAATGGACACTTCAGATCGGTCTACAATAGATTTATTTAAATAGATTTATTTAAAACAGACAGAAATTATTATTTTTTAAAACATTTCCTTTTTGGGGATTACGTACAACCTCATTAACAAATTTATATACAATTGCATTAATAAATAAACTGCATAATAATACAACTGGATTACTAAGTTCATTTTCCAGAGAATTTTACTCTTATTATTTCTGTTTTCTGTAGGAATCTTTTGAATTGAAGACAAATCAAGTGCTTTTGAAGAGAGCCTTTATAAATTGATTAACATATATTTTAATTTATTTTTTATTATTCTACCTCATTTTATTTAGATTTTCTGACATAAGGGATGTACCAACACCTACTTCATGTCATCTTCATAAAAACACACTTAAGATATGTCATAACACTCAGTGTTCTGGGCACAGAAGAGGAAACACCATTATTCTTCAAGAATGTCCATATTTCAGATCATTATCACACACCAGCTGTCATGATATAACGTGCGAGATCGCACACATTTTATGTAAAACTAACCTTGGACAACCCTGTAAGCTTCATGCTCTTAGTGATTTAATATGAATGAATATTTTTAAGGCAATACACCTAGACGGATAGAGAATCTCTATTCAAATAATCATTGATGGATCAAGACAAAAAGATGAGCAATGGGAAACAAACGCCAGAGCTTTTCATCCCGAAATAGTTTTGGCAGTGCAAAACATGACTGCCTCCACGCAGAGATTGCTATCCTTATAGCTGATATGAGCTGCTGTGCCTGTTCAGCTTTTCTCAGCTACTTCGGTGAAGTCAGCCAAGTTGTTCAAGCAGCCACACGGATGGTGCACAAGATGCCCATAACTGCTCCTTTGAAAGTAAATACAGGTACACGGTTTTTAATAGAATTTCACTCTGTAGCAGTGACTCTTTAGAAATAGAACGTGAAATCTTAGGTCCTGTGCACACAATAAATATAAACCTATTTGACAGGATTCAACTAGAATTTTTGCTTTAGAAGTCCATGCCAACATATGCCCCAAAGAAAGTGACAAGGGCATACAAATTACTCTCAGTAAATCCATGTTGGGCATACAGAACATTTCAAGGAGAGCCACCTGCCAAGGCAACTGTCATGGTTCCAGAAGTAGCACTGTGATATTTTAACAAGGAGAATGTAAATGACCTGGGGCAGCAGTGTAACTGAGACTCCTCAATGGGATTTCCTAATAAAGTGCTCTTGGTAACTACATCACATCACACTACTCTGACCTTAAGGTTAGGAAAACACTGAAAAAATAATAATAAAAAAAAATCACAAGCACATATACAACAGCCATGCAGGGAGCATGGTCATTTGCAGTACGTATGAAATGCCAATATTTCTTCATCTTTAATACCTAAAATAATTTTATTTTGGAAAGGAAAACAAATCTAAAAGAAAACTATGCTACAATTGTTCCCTTTTATTAATAATAAAGGAATGAAAAGTAAAAAGGGACCCTGGAATTTTTACCTGTTATGAATCCCTCCTAAAAATGTAAGTATTTTATAATGAGCTGATCAGATGTATTTAACATACTGCCTTTATCTTACAATTTCAACTTCTAAATGATTGCTATTAATTAAAGTAAATGTGACAGGAATAAACTGCAATGGGACATATCCAGCAAAACACTATACAGATACCTTTGGTATTGGGGAGTAAAAAAGTAGCACCACGAACAGTAAAATTAAGAAGCCCCATTTCCTACCAGAGTTTGTCTGTGGGTGATAATCCGATAAACACCAAAGCCTCTGGATTAAAAAACAGCACAACACTGAAACTTTTTCTTATGGACAGGGCACTCTGCAAGATCCCTTAGGGTGCCAAAACGCAGGGCCCTCAGGGCAAATAAGTGTGAAGTTTCTCTTATTTTTTCCTGCTTTTTTCCACAAAACCCACAGCGTTATCATCACAACTTAGACCTCTACACATCCACCAGCTTCAGCTGAAACCAGCCACGATGCCCCTAAGTTGTCAGTGTGAGGAGAAACACATCAGCCACTCAATATGATGCCTTAAGCTTCATTCTCAGAGAAACCATGTTTAAACAAACGGAAAACAAAAATCCCACAAAACCAAAGCAATCATCAACCCGATTACAAGACATTATCGATTTTAACCCAGTAAGCCTACTTTGCAAGAACCCTATTGACCCAGAAGGAGCGACGGCTGCCCTTGCAGCAGTGCTCAGCCTTACACACAGGCCGCACGGGTTATTTCCTGATCCTCCCTCTGGGCAGCTTTGCTCTACTAGAGCAATATAAAGAAGGCCTGTAGAGAGCTGGGGTTTCACCCTCATTGCTTGGGGACAGATCTGAAGCCCATTCAAGGTGGTTGTTGGTTTTTCAAGTTGGTTATTGACTTTTCAGGGTTGGACTCCAGTTTGCGGCCTGCACACCTGTGGCCAGACACAACGCTGCTGATCAGAGTCAGTTAAGCTGCCCGCCATGTTTATTGGTTTGTATCATTATGACTAACTGAAAAAGTAAATAACTGCAAATTGAGATTACTGAGCCCACAGGCTTGTTGTGCAGTGATAAATCTGTCTTACTTCAAAACTCCCAAGTCATAAAATTCCAGACTCTGGCACCCAAAGCTGAGATCCCAAAGCTTCCTTAAGGCATGCATGGACTTTATCCACCAATGTCACTGTCTTAACATAGGAACCTCATTTTAAACAACGTCAATTTTCTTTTTCCACTTTTCTCTTTACCCTCAGATTCTAATTTCCATCTTAATTATCAGAGGAATTTGCTAGAGTGCCTTGACTGGATGGTTATATCCATATTCTAGGACTTTGCATCTTGAATGCACCATGAACAGGGCCAGAGGTCAAGTGTTTTTACAGGTACCTGCAAAGAACAGCAATTTTTAAATAATCTCAAGGTGTCTGTGATTTTGCTGGAGTTTCCTAGGAAGAAAGGATGAGAGATCACTCAACCTCTACGATCATCCTCTTCTAAAATCTTGAGTACATTCCAAAACAACGCTGTGGTTAGTTAGACCAAGAGCAACTGGCATTTTCTACTTATTAAGTGCTAGACCCAATGCATGCTAACTGATTTGCTTGTAAACACACAGCTACTAATACAACTTAAATCTAAATCTTAAAACAATTAATTGCTACACGTGAACTCAAGAGGCCATGCTCAGGAGAATATTAACAATTCAGAAGTAAGCTTCCAGGTATCAAGTAGTACTGGCACGAAGGTTGGCTATAGAATCGCGTTTGAGCCTTCTGGTGCATGCACTTAAGGATATAGTATTTAATCGTGGAAGTGCTTTTGCTGCCAGTGTTTTATTCAGCATTCAGCTTTTATGCTCAGTCAAGGCACAGCATTCAGTAGTCACTTTTACCTGCTGAATAACGCAGGCCATATGTGTTATTTGCTGAATACTGTTAAATCCTAGGTTGAATTACAGATTTCTTAGCTTTGATAGGTGCTTTCCAGTGGTGTTTAGCATTAAGCACCCATATACTTTTGAAGTAAGGTCATTTGTTTTCAGAAACTTTTGAGGATAGGAGGGTTCATCTCTGTGTCACAGGCAAGGAATGACAGTCTGTAGATACAGTAAGGCCTAAAAGTCTCCACTAATTTGAGTTACCCAACTTAAGGTGTCACTGATGTCACTTTTTCAGAGTGCTCTGCACCTAAGAGAACTCTGTTCTCAAAAGAAACCATAGCCTCTACTGGCCTCAGCCACTGCAGAGAACACTCAGCACTTCTGCAAAGAAAACCACATAAAAAAGATGCACACATGCAGTCAAAGAAACACTGTAAAAATAAAAATGACATTAGTGATTCGTACAGCTTCACAAAGGGGCTCTGTAGCAGAAGAAAACATGAAATCCAACCCCAGCAGTCAACCGTCAATTTCGCTAACCATGAAACCATTCTCTTTTTCCTTGCAACGCAAGTCCTCTGCATGGTTGTATCAGAGGTTCTACTGGACAACAACCTCCTTCATATTCTTGAAAGACTTATCCTGTACACTGGAGGCAGCATGCAAGCACACAAGAACTGCTCAAAAAACTTGTGAACCCCTTGAAGAGGTTCCTTCCCTTTCAGTATCTTTCCAGCCATAAAAGGTTAAAGTCTGCCACCTGAGAGTTTAGGAGATGACTGAGAAAAATCATCTGAGTCGTCACTTTTAGGCATTTTACTGCTGAGCAGTACATCCCTCAGAAGCTTCACTGAGGATTCAGAGCTTGACATTCTTTTGGTCCCATCAGATCAGAACAGTACTACAGTATTTCCACGGTGTATTTCACTATTGATATCAGTAATGATTCAGGATAAGCCAAAAAGTCAATCAAGTGTTACTGCTTCAGTGAAACTGTCAGCCTTCCCTCTACACATGGCTTTCAAATAAATAGAGATGATCAATCAACATTCAAACACTCAACCTATTTACAGTAGAGAAACAAACTGTTAACCCAGGAGCTGTAAATAAAATGGGTAGATATTATGCAGAAAATATTTCAAATTCCCTAAGTAGCTGCTCTCACTGAAAGATAGACCATTATCAACAGTCTTACCGCCCCTAGGATAAGCACCATGTACTTTTTGAAGATAATACAGAACTGATTAATCAGTTGTGTTTTTTAATAAGAAAACAGAACATTGGCATGGGGAAGGTACCTAAAATCTCAAACAAAGTCTTGGCGATGAAACTTTCAAACGTACAATAGCATTCTTACTGATACAAAGCACCAAATTTCAAACATCTTGCAAAATATTACAGCAGCATTGTAGTTATTTGCATTTGTTATTCTCCTGATAGAGAGGCATCAAAGGAAAGAAGAAATGAAGTTCCATCTCTTTTTGCAAACCCAAGTATTCAAGATAGTACGCACGCATACCAGCTCATTACTGCAACTCTCTTCTTATCAAAAGAGGCCAGCAAAACTATTCTTGAGAAAACAGGAAAGCATACTTCAGTGAGATTAATTTGACACTTTCCCCCACTACAGTTTTAGGAATGACAATGGAAGATCCCACACAGTAAGCATTTCTTTTAAAACGCAGATAATGACTCAGAGAATACTAAAAAGTACAAATAGTCATTTGAGTTTAAAAAGCACAACGGCTTTACAATTATTCTTCACCATGTAACAGCTTCAAGAGATTCTCAAAAGATAAATAATTCTACATGCTTCATTTTGCATTTCTTGTCCACTCAAAATTCCTATTGATGTAGATGGGAAACCTCACCAGCAAAGGCAGCAAATTATTGTAGAACAGGTTCTAATAATAGCTAGCCTTAGCATCAATGCACAACACCATACCCTAAACCTTGAAGAACAACTCAGTGATCAACATGTGTGCATACATGTGCATACCACACACCAACATGCTATGCAGGCGAGCAAGAAAGTAAGAAAGAAAGTGGTATGCGAATCTTATGGTACAAAAGTTCAAAGAATCTTTCAAGAGGAGAATTGACGCCTTCTGAAAAGATATTGGCTTTTCCTCCACAAATTGAATCACTCAGTCTACTGTACTCACCAATATTTTGTTCTCCACTTTATCTCCCTTCGTTTCCAGCTTTACTTTCTTCTTGACCGAAATTTTGATTTTCCTCCCAATAACATCCCTGACACTTTCTGAAATAAAAGAAAACACCTTGATTAAATACTTTTAGCGTCAACATGAGAAGGAAACACCACAGTCCTGTTTTCAGAAAGACTCACAGCTATGTTGGTCAACTGCTTGCACTCACAGAAGTCTCAGGCACACGTAACAGTACTAAACACCAACTAACACAACTTTTGTAGGAAGTACACCATCCACGCAATAATCTACTTCTGTTATGGTGGGGTTAGAGTTTTCATATGCCAGCATTCTAAACATAATCTTATATTTCTTTCCAGTGCTAGTCGCACATCAAAAGCATTCCCAAGACAAGCCCCAGCACCTCTTAGCTCTGCTCAAGGAAAAGAGAGCAAATTCCTCACTTGCTATTATTCGTACCTGAAAAGCTTGCTAAAGCCAATTAACTCCTTGTACTGCAAAGATGCTCACCTTTTATTGTTCCTGGGGGAAGGGGGGACTAAATTAGATGATGGAAAACCTAGAGTTTGCACATTTTGTACTTGCACATTCAAGATGCAAAGACAACCGGTCTGACTTCCAGCCACTAACACCTGACAGCTATGCAGCGGATGCTGTGGAAGGGAGCGCTAGTCTCAGCCCAAAGTGCCTAGTCTCAGCCTCACAGTGCCAAAGTTGCATTAATTGCATATTTTTTTTCTATCTACAGGCATACACACACAGAGACAGTCTCTGCCAAGCACCAAATGAACCAGCCTTTCCCCTGAAGGCTTGAACCCTGTCCTGAAGGGAGCATACACGCACGGAATCGTGTCAGAAAGCTTATACAACTGATGTAAGCCGTAGATAAACAGAGGCGCTCATCTGGACGAGCCAATTTGGCACCTTCCGCACATTTCACTCCCCAGCCCCCCCAGACAAGGGCTGAGGAAGAAATCTTTTAAACACATTAACCTATTTCCCGCACCACTACTGGAACCTTTAAATGGCAAGTCTCCACCCTCCCCAGACGCACACACTTCGCCCTTGTGCAGACTGAAGTTTAAAGGCTAAAACCCAAGATAATAGGCTCTTCGCAAGGCTTTTAATTACAGAACGCTTCTTTTTCCACACCGCTTTCATCCGTTCGCCCGAATGCGTTCGTTCAGGCAACACATCATTTCCCCAGCCTCGGAGCTCTGCCGGCAAGGCAGAAGGGCGCGCGGGTCACAGACACGCCCGGTCAACGCGACTCTCCGCCAGAAAGCTTCCCTTCTGCAAAATCAGAATATTTTTGGTTTTGTGTGTGTGGTTTTTTTTTTTTTTTTTCCCCAGGAATTTCAGTTTTCCTCTCAGGAAACAAAAGCTCGTCGGCAGCAGCGAGCGAGCCCGGCGAAGGCCGCCCCGCGCGGCGGCAGCCCTGTGGCAGGCTGCCAGCGCGCCCGGCTCCCAGGGCAACTGCTTGGGAGGGAGCCAGGCAGCCAGCTCCCCGAGCAGCCAGGTAAGCAGCGCCCAGGGGAAAGTCCAGCCCCGTCCTCCCTCCCGAGGCGAGCTGTTTTTCCGAGGCTTCCTCTCGCACGAATAACGCCCAGTCCTGCTCTTTCTGCCCCGGGGTGGGAGCTGAGGAGCAAGCTGACCACACAGCCCTTTTCATAAAGGAAAGCCTGATCTCCTCGCGGAAGGAAAGGTGCCGCGGCGGTCGCTGCTCATGTACCTCCACCCCCAGCCTCTGCCTTTTGGTTCCTCCTCTCTGGCAAGCAGGGGATTTCCTCCTTGTGGAAGAGAGACCCACTTCCCTCACCGTCCCACAGGTGCCACGCAGCAGCGATGGAAAGGACCGCAGGTCAGCAGCTCCAGCACGGCTGGGGAGAGGCCTGGGACCTGCGGCTCGGCCAGGCACCACACGCCTGCTCACCCCATGGCTGCACCTGCCTGAAAGGGCTGGGGGACGTTTCCGCACAAAGTTAGGGGCTCGGCTTCACACAGGTCTCTCCCGCGTGACCGAGGGCTCCTCCGCACACACTGGCCGCAGGTGGACTTGCCGAGTAGTTTGTCAGATTAAGGAGCACAAAGTTAAGGCTCTAATTCTCGCGGACTCATTTTTAACACCTGTGGCTATGACTGCCTACATTCAAACACCAGCACCTTGGGGGTGCAGATCCAGGTAAGCCAACATTAATATAGTTTTTATTATTATTATGATTATTATTTTTAAAGACTACAAACTCCCTGACTTAGCAAAGGTCATGCAGGAAGTGAGTAACAACAAAAACCTGCAGTTCTGACCATTCTCACTCCCGGTTTAATCTCCACGCTCTAATCACCATGGTTTAAGGCACATCCTTCCGTCCTGTTCTCAAAGCACAGGGTTATTCCAAAAAGTCTGTTCACCAGGTTACATTTTAACATGCAGACGCCAAAATGCTGGGAGAAATCAAACAAACCCAGGTGGACAGGCCCGCAAGCCCCCGGGGAGCTCTGACAGAGCGCAGCGTGTGGGCACAGGGCGCCAGGAGAGGGGAGGGGGGAAGGCATTTCTTAAAGCTGCCCAAAGCCACCAGAGGATGGGATGCGATGGGACGTTCAGCTTTGCCTTTCTCCTTAACATGCACTACGCCCCACCTATGGCATAGTACGGTACAGTGCAGATGCTCACTTGCTATCATGTATTAGTATCTCAGATGTAATAACAAGAAAAAAAAAATCACGGTTTTGGCCACAGCTCATCACTTCTCAGTAGCCAGCCTATATGCTAACGCTAGTAACCCCCCATGGTTTGCACATTACAAGACCACAAAATACAGCATTTTTTTTCTCTATAGAGGAAAAAAATATCTGTGACAAATGCAGCTTGCCATCCGGATTTTTACCAATATTTTATAAACATTTAAACTAATTCCCAGCAAAAGCACTGCCTGAAGCGATCAAAGGCAAAGCAACAGTGTAAATGAACTAGGCGATGTTTGTAAGAACTGCATTCAGTGCAACATGTACCTGGTTGCATGACAAATCTGTTTCCATCTGTCATTAAGGCAATACTTTAAATTAATTCCAGTGGAGGCGCGAGCTTCGTATTGCCCTTCAGCTGGATCCTAAAGCATCAGACCAGTTATCCCCAAATGACACCGGTTGCCAGCAGCCCATCGCACCGTTTACTGAGAGCTCCCAAGTAGCGATGACAGCATTTTCGGGAGGTCATCAGCCATCAGCCGGCATTGCTCAAGCGAAGACCGTGGAACATGGGGGGGGGGGGGTTGAACATCATGTAAACCCCCCCAGGGCGCAGCTCAGAGCCTCGGCCCCGGCTGACAGCAGGGCTGCTACCGGCCCTTCCCCACGCGTGTCCCTGCCCCGGGGGGCCCCCACGACCCCCCCAGGATGCCCAACACCCTGCACCCCCACTGCAGAACCCCCCAGGAGCCCCCCACGGCTCGGGTCCCCGCAGGCAGCAGCGGGGCCTCGCCCCCCGGCCCTCCCGTCCCCCGGGGAGCCCGCGGCCCCCCAGACTCTCCCCGGTGCCCCCCGCCCGGCAGGCCCCGGCCCTCACCTATCAGCTCCCGGGGGAGCTCGGAGCTCTCCTCGGCCATGCCGGGCGGCGGGGCTGCTTCAGCGGCTGGCCGCCCCTCCGCAGGGCCGGGCGAGCATGCGAGCCGCGGGGCGGGGGAGGAGGAGGAGGAGGAGGAGGAGGAGGAGGAGGAGGAGGGCCGGCCCTGCGCCGGGGTGCCGTGCGAGGGCGGAGGGAAAAGGGGGGGGGAATCTTCAGAGATCAGCCGGGAGGGGCATTTCCCGGGGAGGAAGCCAGCCCCGAGGCAGGCAGGCAGGCAGGGAGGGAGGGAAGGAGGGAGGGAGGAGAAGGAGGGAGCCGGGCGGGGGCTGCCCGCCCTCCTTCCCTCTCGCCGCCGCGGCGGCAGGCAGGGAGATGGAGAAGGAGGGAGAGATGGATGGATGGAGGGAGGGTGCCCTCCCCCGGCCTCCGCACCTCCCAAGAGGGCAGCCATGCAGGGCAGGGGAAGGCGGCCCCCCCAGCCCCCCGGTAGCCCCCCGTGTGAGGGGAGGGCGGCCACGGGAGCCACCTGCCGGCCGCCGCCGGTCCCACCCGCCGCCACGGCCCCCGGGGAGAGCGGCCATGGTGCGGCCCCCAAGCGCCTCCAGCCCTCAGGCTCCGCTTTGGTCCCTGCTCTTCGCCTCCTTCTCTCTCCAAGGAGGGTCTGGGGCCTGGGGAGGGGGTCGCCACTGAGGCCCTGGCCCTACTGAGGGGCTCGGGGGGCCGCGGTGACAGGCCGGGCACGACCCGAGTGCAGGTAAATAAATAAATGCGACAGCGACAGCGGCATGAGAGCTGAGCTGCTCGGTCCTCGGCTCGCAGGAAACCTCTCGCATGGATGATCCGTCTCCTTTTCCACGGTTTGGCTGCGCTGGTGCTGGCTGTTGACAAACCCTGAGCGCCAAGAGGAAGCATTGCAACACCACATCCCCGCCAAGTGCAGATGTTTGCAGCCTGCGCTCGCGAGGTCCCGCAGGACGTGGTGCTCCATGGACGTGGCCTCTCCAGCCATGCAGAACCACCTACGGCAACGAGGTCTCAAGATCTCGATGTTGGCCCTCCTCAATAGGTCCACATCCTCAGCAGATGCACCCTCTGGCCATGCCCCACAGGAGTTCTCCTGCTCGTGTGTTTCTTTAAAGAAAAAGATTGATGCTGTAAAGGGAGTGGTTGTAACCATCAAGTCAGCCCTGGTCTCCTGCTGCCTGGGAAAGAGCTGGCCAAGGCCGGATCACTTTAAACCCTGGCGAAGGATAACCTCTGATCCAGAGCTCCTCTGTCTCTTCTGCACTCCCCCATCTTGTCTCCACAGGGACGTCACCTGTTCTGAGGTGATGCCCTTGTTATAGGTTGTTTAGCAAACACCTTATGAGGGGAAAGGCAAGTATCCGGGCTTATGCTGGACTGAAGGAAACCAGAAGTATGCCTCCTTCCCCAGGATCAAAGAAAAACCCACAAACAGCAGTGTTTTGCTTGTTGCACCGTGCTGTTGGGCATTTTTGTTATGTGTAACAGACACGTTATAGAAACACAGCACGTGAGCTGCCTAATTGCGCCTATAAAGATAAGGACAGAAAGAAGCCCATTGGATGAGAGGAGAGGAAGAGGCTAGACGGCTCTGGAAATACTTAGGCTCGCTTCTGGTAGCGATGCACGGTTTCAATGAGAAGATCATTTTCACTGCAGCAGGACTGTGATTGGTCGTCCTGCATCCTGAAGGGGTGGATTACTGCATAAACCTCATATTTCAGGCGCTCTACAAGTGAGTGACAGATCTGGGAGATCAGTCATTTATACCTGTTTAAGACGCCTGAAATGCATTCAATGAGAGCAACAGCACAAATCCAAGAAGATGACTTATTTTCCTGGTAAAATGCTGTGCTGTTTGTTGTTCTCTGCATCTCAGGGACTACACATGCCCTGCTCTTCAAAAGAAATATCACTAGCAGTTTGAAATTGTTGGTACTCGTGAAACAATTTTATGATTCCCCGCAGCACCAACCAGCTCTCTGAATAATTTTAGCGATTATCTTACCAACATAGATACAATTACTACAGAAATAGCTACAGATTTGCTGCCTTTCCTTTTTGTTGTTTAACTACATGAAGCAAATGGCGACATTCTTTAAAAGAAAATAAACAAACAGTAAATATAGGGCATATTGGTAACAGAAGGCACGTGCTTTTAACACACAGCACTGCCAGTCAAACCTTACCTGGACATATATGCATATAGAAAGAGAGCTCTATACCTGTTTGTTGATGGTCCTCTGCTCCCTCTTCTTCACTGTATCTGCATCCTTTTCCTTCCTCTGCAGAATACCTGCTGACTTCTTCCTCCCTGACAGTCTTTCCTCATAGCTCAGCATTAAAACTGCATTTCTTGCTTGCTGCACATAAGCAAGCTTACTCCACTGAGGAATATGGGCATCTTTGGGCAGAAAACAAAATAAGGAATTCAGTTGTTCACATCTTTTCTAATACCCACGAGGGAAAAATCATATTATTAGGTCCGCATAAGAAAGGTAAGTAATTTCATGCAGTTACTTCTGTATTGAATCTAACGCCCTGTGTTTGACTAAAACTTCCAAAAATGATACCTTCTCTTCCATGCCTATTCACTTGCTCCGCAAAAATGTACATTTTTTGATCTACTACAGCTCATACATGAAACAGGAGCAGTTTCATTGCCTCATTTCTACCTGAAACAGTATTTGAAGCGTGGACCTTGCTTCCCTGGCTCCTGCCACACAACCGCAGGCCTCTCAGCGTGCACCAGCTGCAGAAGCGCTGTGCTCCTTCCAGGCCTGCCTGCCTTTAGCACGCCGCTGGGTACTGCGAGCACCCCTCCATCCCTGCTTCCTCTCACACGAGGCAGCCAGCACAGCAAAGCCAGGATATGTACAGAAAAGACAAAAACGGTAAAAAGAATGGTGGCAGCAGGCAGTGTTTTTTTCTGTTCTGTTTTGTTGTTTAATCACCAGCCTACCGGCTAATGAGCCTGTACCACTGCCAAGGCTACTGTATAATTCCTTTTTGGGGGCCCAGAAGACTGGACCTGGTTCAAGGGAGGGAAGGTACAGACTAAAGTTGGGTGGATTAATGCCCCCAAGGTCAGACTCAATCAGCGGATTGCATCGTTTCCCATTCCTTATTCCCCAGGGAGGAGGCAGGAAATGGTCGTTCAGGCAAGCTGCAGCTGTAGCAGCGCCTGGATACTGGCGCTATTGCAACATCAGCAAGCCCTGTGAAATGAAGGATGTTTCCACCTCCCAGGGCAGAGAAGCCTGGACCACCTCCCCAGGGGTCCCAAGCATTTGGCTCCCAGAGCTTCCCAAATGGAGATTCTCCTCTGCAGCTTAAAGGAAAAGCCACGCCACCCCTGACATCAGCACAGCTAAGAACAGAGGTGCTCAAGTGAAACTGGGGTGACTGAGGCAGACAGAGCTGGGTTTCTGTCTGGGCTCAGTGGTATTCCTGTAACCCCGAGGTGCAGCTCTTGTCCCAAGCTGCTCCTGAGCAGTTACTGCTATGTCTGCTAGTGGGCTCTCCTCATCTCACATTACCTGCAGTGGTGAAAACGATCACAACATCATGTCCTCGCTAGGATCACACTACAGTAGTCAGGTAGCGTTTGCAGCAGGCCCACTGAAAAGGAAGGAGGTTACATTTTCTTCCACCAGAGCAGACCCAGGAAGTCATTTTAAAATAAGTCGTCCAGAGGGTAACCAACTTGCCTGCCACAGAAATGGGATCTGTGTGGTTTGCTTGTAGACTTTTTTTTTTTTCCTCTAAAAATTGTTCAAGCTACTGTAGTTTCTGGTGTGACAAAAATGCTGACGAGAAAAGTGGGTTGGATCGTGCACCAGTTAAATTCCTGCAGGGAGCGGAGCAGCATCCACAGCTTACACTTAACTGACAGAAACAGAGCGGGAGGGAACTAGAGATATCAGAAGACATTGAGCAGGGAGACATTTGAGACAGAAAAGGTGATGGCTGGGGAGAGGGGGATGTCCTCAGAACTGCAGTGTTCATGTGTCAGATTAACCATAAATTACATGAAGTAGCTCACAAAGAACTTCTGACCACCTCTCACAGGTGGTCAGGGCACCTCACACCCTGTGTTGACACATACTCTGTTGTATTCCTATTTTCCAGCCTTTCTGCTGCCCTCATCCTACTTCTCAGCCGAAATCCTGTCTTCTCCTGCAGATCAGGCAGATGTCAAGGTGAGCTGGTGCCAAGCTGCACACACTGCCATAAGGTAGGCTACTCGTAGTCTCAGCTGCTGAATGTCCTCCCTGCTATCTTCTCTGCCACTTGGACTAGGGCTTTAGCACTGATGAATCTCCATCTTTTTTTCCCTAGGAGCATGATGTGAACAATATTACGATGCGATCTGTAGCACGATCCTGTTCCTGCTGAAACTGGTGGAAAGATTTCTGCTGCCGACAGCGGGTGTCAGACTGACATTCGAGTCACACCATGGAGTCACCCTGCTGCAGAGCAGCACCGTGGTAGGAGGAATCAGGTGATCAAATCTGATTTGCAAAGCTGCCTCGCAATGTGCAGCACAAGCTCATGTCTATGAAAAACAGGGCAGAAAGCAGCTCTAGATAGAGATGATCCAGCCTTGCTAGTTGCATTTCTAAGAATAAACTAAAAGGGCTGGGTTCTTCCCCAGCTGTGCCCTCGCAACTCCACAAATATTATACACTGCACTGGGTGAATGCAGTCAACTTGGGCCACATGGTGCCACCTGCCACCATCCTAGCCAGTCAGGCATCGCCAAGAGCAGCACTGTTTAAAGAAGTGTTACTTTTCAATCACTGGAATTATTGTGGGCATTTTAAAGACCAAGAGGCAGCTAACCTGCAACTGTATGGAAGTATAGAAAGTACAATTAAGTCACGTACTTCCAATTGTGTGAGCTCAGAAGTTCATGAAGTCTACCCATCCATGCCAGCTTTATTTCCACCCAGCCTAAAAATGATTTGTAACACTTCCAATTTGTAACACTTCCAATCTGGCTCTCTCCAGATATTTGGTTTTAATTCTTTTGTCCAATAATAATCTTTGCATTCATTGCCTGTGTTTAGTGACATCATTAAATGTGATATTTGAGCCCTGGACGTTGGCCACATCTGTTCAGAAACATGTAGGTAATCCAGGATTTAGGAATATATTGACATGAAATGTTCATTAGAAAAAAAATAAATAAAATAAATAAATTAAAATGGCAGAAAACAAGTTGCTAGCCAATTGCAAAATAATAAAGGTATCTTATATTGCTGAATGATTGGATGCCCAGTTTTGATTTCACCAGTTGTGGCAAAATCGATAGGGAAAAATGCACATCCTCCATCAATTAAAGGAAATGACACACTTGTAAGTAGTCTCCTGTTGTTACCTGCGACTAAGTCTTTTCAAACCCTTTGCTCTCTGCTGCCATGCTGTACGCTCTTACAATTGTTTCAGTGCCCTGCATCAAAAAAAAAAAAAAAAGGTATTTTGTCTTGATTTTAAATAAGGTGACTATAAATGCAGCGGCAAACATGTATATTTTGATAAGGCATACTTTGATGGTAATGTGAAGAAAAGAATTACAAAGAGCAGCTGACACCTCATGAAAATCTTTATAGAGAAATCTATTCAGAATAATTCCGGTTACTCTACTGTATTATTATTATCATCTATTTCCATATTCCTCTTCCCTCATTCGCTTTTAGCAGGCCTATTTGCATAAAACCGGGATCATTGTTTCTTAAGAGCTCCTGCTACTTAGCTCTCACGTGAAAGCCTAATCCTTTGCATATCCTATCACATTTAGTTAGAAGCTGTTACAATTTTTATGACTTCAGATGTGGAACTGGAGAGCAAAAGCAAATGATTCTTAAACACAAAGCCTAAAACGGAGTCCTAGCTTTCTCTGTTCTGCACCAGGCATAACTAGTGACACTTGGGATACACTTCACAAGATCCTCAATGGAAAGAAAACATTTTAATCCATTTAAAACAGGTCTGCGAGTGTTGCAGCTCCTCAGCTCATCTGTCACTAAGTCAAAGCGCCCCATTTTTGTGAAATCCCATTTCTCCACCAGTACACGCATCCAGCGTCTCAGCAAGCTCCTTTTTCTTACTGTTGACTCCAACTTAATCAAACAACACGCCTTGATTGGGTTTCCGTCAGCCCTGCGAGATTAACAGCCCCTTGGAATCCAGGTGGTGAAACATGCTCCATACACATTATTTGTACTGTCTGAAATAACTGAAAAAGAAGACAGATTTTCTTCATGGCCAGTGAAGCAGGTGGAAATGAGCCTGTACAAAAATAAATCTGGAGTAGTTCTGACCTAAATTTCAAACTGAACATGATTCTCTCTCTCCCTTTTAAAAGTTTGAACTTCACTCTCCACCTTTACTATCCTTATTTCTTCCTCGACAGAAAGTACTAACAGCCTTTCTATCAATACCAATACTGTTCATTCAACCTAAAAACCTCGGCTGAAAAAAATATGTTCTTTAGCTCTAAGCAGTACATTCTGGAGAGGTCATTGACCGTGCAGTTTGTCAACAAGAGCCTTTAAATGCGCATGCTAAGCCTAGATGGGTTGACAAATAAACCTCTAGCTCACAATGTGGTGGCCCTAGAGACAGGGAAGAGAGGGTGAAAAGTGCGGATAAAAAGTTTTCTTGAACGATTCTGCCTTGGGAGCAGAAAAAGTTGACTTTATGGTGAAAAGAGAAGACTGACAGCAATTACAGGTGAATTTTAAGTATTAAAAACCTTTCTAAATACACTGAGCCTTCTGAATTCGGTAAAATCCTTGGGTGCCTTATTGGCTTCAGGAGAATTCCATGTGAGAACAAGATCTTTCTAGGAGGATCTTTGCCATTTCTGTAGTGTCCAAAGTTGTCCTAGATGTGTTATAAAATAAAGTAAGGAAAATCAGTCATCTTGTCATCTGGACAACTTATGAAAGTTTTACAAACATATAGAGGAATCAGCAATCAGGGAAAGTGATATGAGCAAGCAGAACACCGTACCTGCACGTCCCTAATATAAAACAGCTCGGATCTGATATTACCATGTAATAGGAATTTACTGGCAAAATGTTGATTGCTGTTTCTGGGCCTGGCTATAACAGGATGCTAACATAAGGGCTTTTACTAGCACAGTAAAGTTGAGGTCACACCAGTTTTCTGGACACATATATGTCATCAATAATCTGGGGCAAAATATTTTTAAAAAGTGCTACATGAGGTTCAAATAATCACTTTTCAGATCTAAAAAATCTCACATGGAATAGGATAATCACCAGCACACACAACTTCTTTTCACCAGTGTAGATGCATTTGTTCCTATGTGTAGATTTACCTCTGCCTAAAGCCATTTACTTGGTCTTACTGAAAAAAAAGTCTTCAGGCTGTTAATTCCAAGCCCCATGTCTGATGCCTAAATCTGACCAGTATTTGGGGGCAAATGGCATCATTGAGCCAAATGCTGTGAGGGGTTCTGGCTTGCCGAAGAGGGCCAGAAACTGTCCTTGCCATTCATCGTGGCCCTTCAGGGTACAGCAGGGAAGCAATTTAGCAGTTTTCCTCACCTTGCACTCCAGTTAGGCGTTGTGCTTTTCAGCGAAGGAGGGGGAAGATTCACCACAGGGGGAGAAGTTCACCACATCAGTGGAACAGCTTTTTAGTGCAAATGTTTGCTTTTCAGGGGCTGGGTGCAGTTGCTGACATGGCTTATTTCAGGTTGATATAGGGTGCTCACAGGACTTCTCCAGCGCAGTGAAATCATTGGACATTTTGCCAGAGAGGCAACGATGCCAAGGCAGAGGTGCCAAAGGAGCTCTTTGAGAACAGCAGAAGGAAAAACACTTGTAAAATTCCTGAGATAAGCCACAAATATGACAAGGTCCCAGAAGGGAAGCCTGCGTTGCAGCTCCCTGCTACCCCACCAGCAAAAACACTCCTAATTTTCATTCACTTTCATTCCTCTAAGTCGCAAACTACCTTTGAAAAGATCACAGGCTTACTGAATATATAGGCTATTAAAAAAGAACTGCTTCTCCAGAAAATCATCAGTGAATTGCAAAATATGATTTTAAGAATAAGTATTTGCAGTTTATAATCTCCATCTCACATTTTGATCTGTTACAGACACCTCCCAGCTAGGGCAGCAGAAACAAGACCGTATTATTTAGGTCAGGACATAAAGATGGCAAATACAGAACCCCATAGCTGGCAGTTAGGTTCACAATTTGCTATCCGCACTTTTCAGTCAGTGACACAGGTCACATCATATCATTTCTGCTCCCCTTCTGGACGATTTGCATAATAAAGCAGCACAACAAGAAAAGTGTATTTCACAATCAGCCTGAAGTTTGCTTTTAGCATACGAGCACCAGTTCTAATCAAGTTCAAGTGCTCAAATGATCTCTGAAAACAATTACGGAATGGTTACTCCCATGGTGGACTCAAAATCTGCTCATGGATTTGATTAGAGATTTTTGGAAGCATTTTCCCCAGCCACCAGCCCTGGCTGTCATTTCCTCTAACGCAATTGCTCAAAGCACAAATATATCACTTTATTATGATTATGTACAGTAAAACAAAGGAGCGTTGAGGATGACTTTGGATATAATTTTTTTTCAGCTTCATTTCTACAGAAAGGATCCAGTAGAGTTTAGCAGCCTTCGGTCCACCCCAAGCGGTTAACTTACTGTTCAGAACAGGTTTTTATTACCCTTTCTTCCTTCCATGCCTCACTGCACAAATGCTCCTCCTTTTTTTTTTTCCCCCCCTCTCCAACTTGTTTCTTTCGGTTCCTTTCGCCGTGTATTATCTGCTGCTGGCAGTAATCTTAGCACTCCAAGTGACAGCAAAATTATGAGGTGCTCAGTACGAGATGACAATTTTCTTCCCCTCATTCTAATTCATTTGCAGCCCCATCAAGGAATCAGCGTCATCTTTTCAGCGCGTTAACAGCTCTCTGCTGATAGAAAGCATTAGCTCCACATTCTTCAGCAAGAGGTCAAAAGCGATTTTTGTTTTGTAACAACCCATTAAATTTTGTGCTTTGGAAAGTTCCATTGCTCCCCAATGTCAAATACCTAGGCTGTTACCTCAGTTAACACGCAGCAAAAGAGGAGCTTGCTGCGAGATAGCGAATGAGTCAGGCAGCAGAGAGTATTTCCTAGAGAGGAATGTGGTTTACCACTGTCCACGACCAGTTTATTATTATTTAGGCTCCTCTTAAGAAAGCCTCTTTGTCTTTGTGCACACAGAGGTTCCTGAGGTCATTTTATTACCTTAAAAAAAAAGCAACAGCTAGATGTTCCTGTAGGCTTCTACAAATAATTTACTTCTTTGTAGGACAGCTGGGTCAGCATTACGCACACCCTCATTTACGATCAGCATGACGGAAGCCTAAGATCTCGGACATACTACCTCCATTAGATTATTTGGTGTGTTTCTGATGGGTATACACACAGATTACAAATCAGACCGTAAGCATGTGGCAGACTGAGGGGTCCAAAGGAAACGAGGGTCCATGCTGGCTGCCATCGAGGTCCCCAGGCATCGGAGCGGAGCTGTGCTGACCTGCTCCATTCAAGGCAGCGTGAAGGAAGCAGCAGTGCTGCTCCGTGTACTGCAAGCAGACAGATGGTCCCGTGTTTTTCCTACCACTCTTTCAACTGCAGCACAGTTAAACACAAAGGGTAAAGCTTGCAATAACTCAAAAGCAAAATCTGGAGAGTGACAGCTGGAAACAATCTTGTTAAAAATAGCCCAAACAGCAAGCCGGTGGTACGATATACATACTGCAATATTTGCACGCGGGGCTGGAAGGAAGCAGAGGTAGCATACTGTGGTTTTGGATGAAAATAAAAGTTGAGAAGCTAATTCAGCATTCAGCTCGGCACAGTCAGGGCCCTTGCTGGAGAAACCAGCAGGGCACCTGGACTCTGCAGCACTGATAGCAGGATGCCCCAAGGACGGGATTTGGAAAAGAGGAACCTGTTTGTGGTAAAAGGTGGGCTGCCTATTACAGATTGAGACAGTTTGCATATGAGGGAAAGAAAAAAATATATATATAAATATATATATATATAAACATTGAGGAGATGCAATGTTCCTCTACCCCAGCTGTGAAGAGAGCAGCCACAAGACCACTACAGCTTCCTCCCAGCCCAAGGGAGCAGAAGCAGCAGCACCCTCTCATGAAATAGGCTGGCTGCTGTGCAGACCTGTCCGAGGGCAGTGCTGTAGGCACGCTCCCCAGCAAGCTGGCAGCTCCACCAGCCTGCATTTTATTGCTGCTGCTCCGGGAGTAGCTGTAGCTATTTTCAGTTTTGCATCAGATGGCATCTGAAATTAATGTTCTTTAATAAGCAGCCAAATGAGCGTTGTCAGCATCTCGGTGTGAACACAGACACACGTAGACCTTTAGCAGATCCTAGTTATGCTCCACCTGCACATAGAGGCACTCCTCAGATTTTATCCTATGTCTGTCCTGGACTGCTTTATTTATTCTTCTCTGATTCAACAAAAGGAGGTGAAAAACATCCACAGACACAAAGGAGTCACTCCTCCTCACTCTTCCCAGTTGCACACACCCAACCGACTCATTTCCTTTCTCAGCAAAGGAATTGGGCCCCCGTGATGCAGTATTTCCAAAACAAGGATGTTCAGCCACAAAAAAACCTTCGCCTCTGCGTTGGGGAAAGTGTGCCAGACGTCCTTGCCACATGCGGGAAGGGGAATCGCTCAGGCGACAGCACACAGCGCACATGAGTTAGCTTGGGGAGGTGCAACACGACGGAGCATTTAATGCAATACGTGCCACAGCTTTTAATGCAATGAGTTCAGTACGTGCCAGGGCTGCTGAGCTGTTGGGCAGCAGGAGACACTCAACCCTTCAAGCACAGACACTGTGGCCGGGTAGGGGAAGAGGGAAATGTCAGGGGCTGGAAGTTGCCTGGTGAAGCCCTTTGCACTCACCATAACGTTTACGCAAATTAACCCAGCAGCTTTTTGCTTTAGGAACATCCTTGCTTTTTCCAATGACACTAAATTATATTTTTTTCCCCTCATTCCCTTGGAAGACCCATCTAGTTTCTGTTATTTCCCTTGCTGAATTGCAGCTCTGTGCTCCCCAGAGACCCTTCAGAGTTTGCAATGTTTACCGTCTAGTGATGATTTCCACATGAAACAGGCTTGGGTTCAAGGAGAGAGTTTTTCTTGAGCTGCCAACTCAGCCCAGTCTCCAGCAGCTGAGCTGGATTTCTTCCACCTTATGCATCATCACTGGCAAACGAGGGTCCTGCGGGCAAGCTCCAGATCCTGGTTGTGCGGCCATCAGCTGATGCTCTCAGCAAGGGGACTATTCTGTAGTGGACTGGACAGGAAGCGTTTTCTTCCCTTTCCATTTTTTGCCAACCCAAGAAAGAATCCCCGGAGAGACAAAAATGCCTCCCTACACCCCAGAAAGCAATGTGACACCACAGAGTGTGAATTCATGCACATTCACACACTACTCAAATCACACACACTTGCAGTCAAAAAATACAGCAGAATAGAAACAAGCAGCTCAAACCAACACTGAATTACACGTGGTGTGTAATGCGTGTTTTCCCTCTTGGGCAAATCAGTGCTGTTCTCCCACACTAGTACTCAGGGTGAGCACGTGCATGCAGGACTGCTACTCAGAGCAAACGATGCTCACCACATGAACCTGCAGGGAATTCACTGTCCATTAGCTACGGTAGAATTGGAAAATATGTTTGATATATTTCAGTTGCTCCTTTAGGATTTCTGAAGACAAAGTGCTGTTTCTACAGCATCAGTCGGCAAAAAAGCTATTTCATTATTAGAGCGTTGCTGAAAAACTGGCTATGAGACATTTAGATGGTGCCAAACTTTTTAAAGGCCTTGCTTTCCCTTTTATTTTTTTCCTCATTGTTCTGTTCTGGGCATGTCTCTAAAGTTTCCCTTTTTGCTGGTATTTTTCACATCTTTTTGAAATAGAAGTATGTTTAGGAGAGTACAGCTTCTTAATACTTCATTGCAAAAATGTAATAATAGATTAAGTCAAAACTCAATTCCATTTATTAGCTATGTAGGTGAAGCTGCCTACTTGATATGTAGCACTTCTAGCACTACATATTATATTGTACTTAATACTACAAAGCACATATGTGATGTCCTTACAAGATAAAGGGAGATTTTGCAGTTGAGGGCTATATTCATCCTTTGAATCTACTGCCTTTTCATTTTCTGTTTCCCCACTTGCCATTGCTCCTGGAAGAGCTTAAAACTTGCTACAGTCCTACTTCAGAGAAACGTACCAGCCATTAGTTCTTCTTGTGAGTAAGGATAGACACCTTGTGGCCAGGAAGTGTTAGAGAAAAAATAATCCTATTACATTTTGATCATCTGGAGATTTCCCAGAGACCAAAGTTTTTTGTTGTTGGTGGTGGTGGTTTGTTTGTTTGTTAAACCATTGTTTATTTAGGTTTTTAGAGAGCCCCCAAAATATCAGACTAAGGTGGTTTTGTGCTCTTTCCTGAGTGCTTTTATATGGTTAAGTACAATTGAACTTCCTTTCTCCCAGAGAGAGAAAATACCTTTGGATGATTCGCTCTTCCTGCAGCCTGATAGGGGATTTCTGCTCCAGCCAGACCATCCTTTAGAAAAGGGACAGCTCAAGGGTCATCTCACCAGGAGACTTTGCTCCCAGTCCTTTGGAGAACATTTTTACTCCACTAAAAGCATTTGCAAGAAGTGGACAAGCACACGTGGTGTGATCTGTCTGGAAATTGCTGTGACTGTCAGCAATGGGTCCATACCCATCTGAGACCAGACTTTAGGCTGGGAAGTAAATACATGAAAGGGGCACCGTAATCAGGGGACAGGACGTGTTTCTGCTGATTCAGGATTTTGTTTTTGCTTCTGACATAAAAATTCCATATGAAGTTTGTGATTCTGTTACAATCTCTGGCTTCTTAATACCCTGTTAGAAATAAGTAGAACAGGACTCTGAAATCTATTTAGTTTAAGGAAATTGAAATGTAACAGGTTTGAAACACCTCTCACTGACCCTGGCATTTCCTCCTATGTGGAGATGTGTTTTTATTATTTAAATTACACTAATTCCCAGGAACGCCATGTGCTGAAGTCCCTTCCAACCTCTATTTTCCTGATTCTCTGAGTTATGGTTACCTCAGAAATCATTGTAAGGTGTCAAATGGG
>CM021732.1:96355931-96472168 GCA_011075105.1 Heteronetta atricapilla
ACCTGGGGGGGGGGGAGAAACTATGCCCAGAAAGGTTTCTTCAGAAATGCTTTCCTAAGATGGTTGACAAGTAAAAGCATCAATGAGTGGAAGAGAATTTTTATGTCAGCCCATGGAGTAATTTGAGCCTCATCTCCCTCTCTCCTACCAGATTTCTTGTGCACTCTTCAGAAAACACAATATTTTAGTATGCAGCTTTACATTTTTCTTTGGCTTTGAATCATGCCATTAGGGTCACTGTCAGTTTTAGAAAGTCAGAAATCATGAAACCAAATGACTGAAGAGGACTCTATGTTATATTAGTTACAATAATAACAGTTCTTTTTTTTATATCCGTTCCAAGAGGTGATCTATACCTTCCAACAAATTCATCAGAAGGAATTATTTAATTTCCTCTAGCCTTTAAGATAAGTTTTAGCTCACCTTTAAAAAATTTATTGCTAGTTTAAGTGTTGCCTCTTTTTCTGGTATGAGTTAAGATAGTTCTGTGACACATCTAACCATTGTTTATTTTATGAATTGTTATTAAAATTATTGAAGCATAATAATAATCACTTTCATATAAATATGAAATCAGAATCCTAGGACATAAATTTGCTTACAGAAAGCCAGTTGCAAACACTGAAAAAACAAACAGGATATAACCTTGCCTTGTGATAGGAGGCTATATATCAAGGGGCCTGTACTTGCATAATGACACAACAGGAGATAGTGTTCCAGCCTTTGTAGCCCTAGCAAAGCTCTTGGGGTGTTGTGTTTGGCCATGAAAAATAGTGATGTACATTAGCACAACTACATGTGTTAAAAAGAATAAGAGAAAAAAATATTTAGAAGGATACTGAGTATTGTTAGTACTCAGAAAAATTAGATTAAATTAATAAAAAAGATGATTACGAGGACTATCAGAAGCAATGTTTTAAGTAATGGAAGTAGGCTTGAAAGGAAGAGATAAAAAGCAGCTCAGCAAATCTGAGAAGCAACATAACTTAAAAAGCATACTTATCCTTGATTAAGAGGTTTTTATAGAGAAGCTTACTTCTTATCTAATTAAAGCATAGCTACAACATCACAGTAAAACATTCTTACCAGATACAAATCTTCTATGTACTTCTTGGTGTTTTGCTTGAGTGCATCTTTTCAAGGAGGAATATTACTCTAAAGCCACATGGGGAGCTTCTACACAAGCTCTGCTTTCACAGCAGATCCCGTTTTAGGCTTTCTCCTTTACAGAACCACAGTCCTATTCAGGCTGAGTTGGTCCATCTGAAAGGGGTTAGCAGGTGGTTTAGTTCTTACACCTGTTTAAGTTTAGATTGCCTGAAAGCTTGCCTTCGCTGAACTGGCTTTACTGCATAAGGTAGCTGTCTGCAAGTGAGGATATGGAAGTTTAGGAAAATATTACGGAAACTACAGGGCTATGCCTGAAGTACAATATCTGTTTGTTGACCCATAAGTGTTGCAGCTGTATTTTCAATGTTTGATGGGAAAATGCTAAAATAAATATTTTAAGAAGTATGGCTTTTATTTCTCCTGCTGTTATTCTGGCCCAGCAATAATTTTTATTTTATTTATTTATTTATTTATTGGTCAAAGGTGACCTTCCTGCAGTGTTTCTGACTCAAATGTACGTATGCAAGCAGATAGAGTGGGTTTATCTCTAAATCCTTACTACTTGATGCTTTATGGTAGATTCTCTCTCTCTCTAGAGCAGGTACCTGTGGGACAGTTGAGTACAGAACAAAAAAAGCTATCAGTTACTTAAGAAACTTCCCTCCCCCCCCCCAATACAATGCTATGCCAAGTTTATTGTTAAGATAATCCACATGTTTTTCAACCTCTGAAATTGTTTCTAAAAATATTTAGTAGATACTTAGCCATCACATCAATATTTCTAGAATGATTAATCCAGCTAATTTTAGAAGAAAATACCGAGAAGCTGGGTATTTTCAAGTGAAATGAAAATAAATAAATAAATAAATAAAGTTCAGTGTGTGCTCTTTATAAAAAAAAAACAAAAAAAAACAAAAAAAAAAAAAACAAAAACAAAAAAAAAAAACTTAAAAGAAAACACTGTTATCCCAAGCACAAAATTTATGCATGTTCCCTTTTGATTTTGTCATCCCTTTGAAAGAGTATATGAAATTTTTACTTTGTTTTCTATTAGTGTGAAGAAGGCTGTCATCCTTTATTCACATTTTTACCTTTCTACCAAATAAAGAGTCATAAGAAGCAGGCCATTTATCAAGGAAGAAAGCTGAAAGCTTGTTTTGCACATATTTTCAAAAGTACACAAGGAGATCATAGCCCCACTGAAGCTTGCAGCTAGAGAGCACCAGCAGGAGGTAGCCACCACGTTCTGGAGGAATTAATTTCTCAGTGTCACACTTTGGCCTGATGAAGGCTGCTTTGGCTGCAGAGCAAAGTGACCGCTTGAGACCACGTGTAAAAAAGGGTTTTGTTCCGATCACCCTTTCCTCAGATTCACGGCATGGCTGAGGCTGGCAGGGCCCTCTGGAGGCCGCCTGGTCCCAGCCCTGCTCCAGCAGGGACACCCAGAGCAGGCCGCCCAGGGCCACGTCCAGGGGGCTTCTGGAGATCTCCAGGGAGGAGACCCCACAGCCTCTCTGGGCAGCCTCTTCCATTGCAGCCTGTTTCATCTCCCTTAGAAGAAGCTCTGGAAGCAATACCTGCTTCCTGAGCAGTCTGTATGGTCCAGTGATGCTGTTAATCTGTAGAAATTCTTGATCGGTGCCACAGCTGTTTAAGACTCCCAGTCCCAGGCTTGCTACATTCATGTGCCACTCTTTACTGGTGAAACAGGCCACTGGCAGACCACCTCACAGTGTCAGGCTAGGCTGCCAGTCTGTGTTTTATCTTCTCACAATAGGTGCAAACAGGTAGCTTTAGAGCTAAAATGGGGCTTTCCACCTTGTATGAGCTTCAGGAATGTCCCAGGGTGGGTACACACATCCATTCAGTGATCGCCCTGACTTTCAGTAACAAAGTTGAAAATATTTTTCTTAATTGCGCAGGGTAGTTCCTGCTTTTATGGGGTTGAAAAGCTGAAAGAAAAGCACTTCTCCACTAGCACTCCCAGCGGGTGAGGACCTGCAGCCAACATTTCAGTACCTCCTCCCGGTGAAGGAACAAGAGGTCAACCCTTCTCTGTAGCTCAGCTGTGTCAGGAAAAGCTCCTACTGACAGAGACCATACTGTCCATGTGGTTCCTGCTTTTGAACATCTGTGCAATCAGAATGATTTCAGTTGGGAATTTAAGGATTTAAGGACAGAAAGCACTGTCACGTCTGACATGCTGGATAACACTGATCACATCCAGTTCTTGTGCTGAGTCAGTGAGCACAGGATAGGGTAATTCAGCTCTAAAGATTATTGTCATGACACAAAGACCAACTGTATTAAGTAGCAAAAAACCTGAGAAAAAAAAAAAAAAATCAAGTATTTAGATTTAAAAATAAACTGAAAAAAAATACTCCATTTAGGGAAGTGATGAATTAGAAGTTGCAAGGAACTGGTCAGTAGGTGGCACAAGAACAGCACAGGACTTGGCTGCAGCTGAGCAACTGGGTTTATTCTGTGCCATTAATGCGGACTTTTTTTCCCCCGAGTATTTTATAAAGTATTTTATAAACCCTATTACCTAGTGATTTAACTAACTAAAAAAAAGCATTGCAGTGAAGCCCACAGAGTAGGTGGAAATTCTCCTCTAAACAATAGCTACTGCATGCCTGAGTGTAGTGTGCTCTTGACATCGACTAACATCACTATACCTTATTACCTGCTTTCAAGCATTAAATAAGGTTGATTTCCCATGTACATCAAAACAGATGTATGACATGTCAAAGTGCAATGCTCTTTTTAGCAGGCTTGTGGTTTGTTAGCCTGAAAAAATATTGTTTGAATTGCCATGAGAGCATCTTAGAGACTGCAAGAGAAGTGGGGGAAATATAAGTGCACAATAGGCCCCGTTTGCTAATGGAAAAGGTTCATTAACTGTGTTTGCTTACCAGCAGCATGCTAGGAAAAAGGTAGCAGGCCCACATGTTAGGGCTTGAGGCACCAATTTCTGGCCATTGCCATTTGCAGGGGGACTCTCTAGAGGAATGGCAGCCACTAGAAAAATACATTGTGCTGAGAGGTCAAGGATGAGCACTGTCTTGAGTGATTACTTTTAATTTTGGAAACTCTGTCATGACTGGAGGCTGTTGCCCCATTGTACTCCGGAGTGGCTCTTGTTGACTGGAGTTACAGGAGCAACATGGCTGAGTGTAAACTGGCTCAGTGGTTCCTACTTCTACTGTGTAGCTGCATGTCTCTTCCTCTCCACAAAGGTTTTCAAGTTAAATGCAGGAATATATGTACTGGGTGCTCCACTGTGTGACTCTGACAAGTCAACATTCATTTACAGAAAATGGGCTGGAGAAAATGACTTGCATAGTTAAGCTTTTCTGAACTTCTCTTTTGCACTTTGGTGCCACACGACTGCATGTAAATTGCCCCAAATGTTGTGATGAAAATAACAATGAATTGGAACCAATCAAGCATAAAAATGTTGGCTTCTGCCTGCTCAAGGGTAAAAATAGGTCTACAAGTACCTTCTTCTAAGCTGAGATGAGTTTCTGATTTAAAACAAATAAAAGAACAAAAAGGAGGACAAACATCAAATATTCAAGAAAACAAGCTATCATCAGCACAAATATACTGTCATTGTAACGTATTTTCCTTAAACAAGCAAAATTGAATGCTACATAGCTAGTCTGTAACATTATTCTTATTTATTCGTCTGTATGATTATAAAAATACAATTATAAGTACCATTTAAGCATAAAGTGCACCAGACCTGTCATACCTTTCTCATTTCAGATCTAATTGCTATCTCCAGCCCACACATACCTGCTGTTATATCTCATTTATTGCTCTAAATTATGTGCATCAGAATCACTGCAAGGAACGCATGAAACTGAGATCACAGCTGAATTCTAGTCCCAAAGTGGCTCTGCACCACTTAAAGTCGCCTCAAACAGTACTTCCTTATTCCTCAAGCAAAGAATGGGCAGGAAGGGCAGGAAGACTAAATCTGAGACATAGTTTATTTAAGGCTGGAAGTATTCTGGGATTGCCTAAAACGTGCTGACCCAGGAATCCCTTCCAGTCTGGTATATCAATGATTTCTGCAGAGCCAAAACATAGCATGGTCAGCCCTTCTTGATGGGAACAGGAATAGATGATGGTGCCCATTCAAATATCAGAAGCATGTTGGTGAAGAAAATAATCTAGGTTAGCTGCTCCCTGTGATGCCAGCGGTGCTGTCCACCACAGTATGTGGCTAATTCACTCTGACTGGTCTCAAGATGAAGTTATTGCACAGTAACTCAAGACTTGGAGCAAATTCTTCATGGTTTCAGAAGTGTTTTTACACTACCCATTACCTTCATTTCTGATCAACACCGAATGAATAATCTGATGTGACTGATGTCTGACAAAATTAAATGGAAGCTTGCAGAATTTTATAGCTTCCCTTGACAGTGATTTGGGTTTTATTTTTTTTAAACTTCCAGACTGTTCTGGGTTGTCACTCTGAATCCTGTGTGAATTCCTAGTGTGAATGAGGTACACACCGTCTTTAATGCAAATTTCAGGTGCAAATATCACTGAGATTTTCATGTTCCCGACGGGGATTCAAAATAGCACTTTTGGCCCAGACTGGGATGAGTCCAATGAACTTTAAAATGAAGCTCAAAGGCATCTGCTGGCTACTATCTATCACTGTAATGAAAGTGCAAGATTCACCTGGTTACATCAGACCAAAAACTCGTCCACGGCCCTTTGGGTGACCCTACGACGAGATTCACATTTTGATGACACCCAAAACTCAGCCGGTCACCACTCTCCGGTCACACTGGGTGCATTTGGCACAGCTTGCAGCCCTCCTGGCCACTGTTCAGTAGTCTCACAGCAGGACCTTCAGTCAGGAGAGGTTCCAGAGGTCCTATGGGCAGAAAACTGCCTGTGGGCCTGCAACACAGCTCGTGCACTCCTAACCTGCTTCCTAGCTTTGCTCTTAGGATGTACTGGTGTGTGTGAATGGTGCCTTCTTCCTTGTGATCTAGGGAACGTTTATGGTAAGAAACACAAACATATTTGTTGATGGAAAGCTTACAGGTACAAGATCATGTGCTTAAGTTGTAACCTCATTGGTGCAGAGGCCATTTTGTTGTGGTACAAACAAGAGTTCCTGCTTCCACACATTGCCAGGGAAGTGCAGCAGCAGGGCCTCAAACACAGGCCATGCTTTTGTGATGCAGGTTTCTGTATGGCATCCTAATACACACTTTTGTGATGCAGGTTTCTGTGTGGCATCCTGATACCTCAGGTTTTGGATGAAGTTCAGCTAAGTGGCCCCAGAATGGACCCATTAATTCTCCAATGGGTTCCTTCCCCACCATGGGAGCACTGCACGGCCCCTCAGGGGACCGAGGCGCCGGCTGATGCTCTTTCTCCTCTGCGTCGTCGCAGGAGCTCACGTACACAGCGGGCGCAGAGAATTGGGATGAAATTACGCCCCGTCGCCTTCATGCATAAAACATGGCGCGACGACGACGCTGGGATGGCAGGGCCTCGGCAGCTGCCCACCGCATCCTCCCCTCGGCCTGGGGCTTCTCCTGGGGCTGCCGCCGGTCTGCCCGGCTGGGAGCAGGGGGTTCCGGGGGGCTCCGGGGACGGGCACTGCCCGGAGCCATGGACCTGGCCCCGTGCCTGCAGTGGGTGCGGACGCGGCTCTGTCGACGCGGGGCCCGGCGGCGGCGGCTCTGCAGTAAGTGTGGCATCCGATCCCTCCTCGCACCCTTCCCTGCTCTGCCCGATGGGTCGCCTTCGGGAGAGGGTGGCTCGGAAGGGTTCCTTCTTCATGGATAGGTGCTTCATCACATTTCTAACAGTGTTAAGAAGTGTTAAGAGGGGACGGTGTGGGGGTGGGTGGGAATATAAATAATGAAGAATGATACCACCACCACCCTCGTCTTTTGGTCAGCTGCATGAATCAAACAGGCTGGAAAGAAGGAAACATAACCAAATTGGTGGCTTGTGAGACAATGTAGAGGCAATGTCCTGAGCTTTCCCTCTTCTTCTACTGGTGAAGCTGTGCACATCACTGAGCTAACATATATAGCTTTTCTGGAAGTTGCTGAAATATATTATTCCTCATTTCATCATGGTTTTACTGGAGGTATCTTGCTTGGCTTCCGTGGCAGATCCTGTAGACTGCTGTGGGTGCTGTCGTGCAGAGAGCCATGCACTTCTAGCTGGTGCACTCAGGCTCCTGTCAGCTGGTGTCTTGGAGAGAAATGCTGCCTATGGTTCTGTAGAGACTCAGCAAGGGCAACGCGTCCCTGACAAATGGGGAAAAGAGAGGGGATTTCTTTGGTTCAGGCTGTTGTAGTGTCTAGTCTGTCAGAAAGAGAGGCAGCACAGAGGATCAGGAGAACGGGGCATGTTGGCTAGCAAAGCAAAGCATCCACTCTCATATCAAATGGGAGGTAGTTTGTAAAAGGGATTAGGAAAAAGAATGCCAATCAAAGCACTCTGCCAAAAGATAAATATGTAAAATGAGTATGCTGCCTGCCAACACCTCTGCCTAGAGCTCATGTCATTTGCCTTCCATAGTTTAGCCATGTTATCTGGAGATACCAAGGTTGGTTTGAATCTTCCAGTCTCTTAGCATTGCAGCACAGGTATCATGTTATCTTCTTAAATACTGTTTTGTCATGAATTCAGCTCCAGATCATTCTTCAGATTCAAAATATTGTTGGTAGATGTCAGAAAGACTGATTTTCCTAGTTGTTGGTTGGTTGCACTCATTTGCTCACTGGTTTTCAATGTTTATTTCTTTGCACGTACTTCGGTGTGCCACAGCTCAAGGATCAATGTTCTGGTTGTTAATGAAGTAGAAAAAAAAAAAAAAAAAAAAAAAAAAAAAAAAAAAAGCAGTTCTGCTTCATGTCTGCTTAGGATTATATTTACCTTTTCCATATGAGGATCCCTACTCTTCACAAATACATATTTGGCAGATAGTTTGGGAATGTATATGGAAAACTTGTTACCACAACATTAATCTTGAAACCTTAAATATCCTATGAATACATATGTACCTTACTCTGGCTGTCCTCTGAGTTAACAAGAACTGCTGCCAAAGGCGTGCAGCACCACTTAGCTCAAGCTGTAAGAATGGGAAATCCGAGAACGGCAGACACTGAATAATTGAAGGAGGTTTCTTTGGTTGACAATAGTGCTGTCTCTGCACATCTCCCAGAGCCCCTCTTTTGTCTTGCCTCTAGCTTTGGGCAGCGGTGCAGTACCAAAGAGAAAGAAAAAGAGTGAGACATATATGTCTGAAAAATATTAATTAGTTGAAAGAATGCTTGTTGGCTTTGTTACTGGTGATATTTTCTGTCATTCTTAATTAGGTTGCTTTAGCCTGCACCAGTGAAGAAGCACGGCTTTCTGTGAGCTGCTGTGGCCTCTGCTGAGGCCAGTCACCAGGGTCTGGCCCTCGCAACCTCCTTGTGTCTGGACTCTGCTTGTCCTCCCTAGATGCCTTCTGCTGAGGCACTACAGCAGGACTACTGATGTTCCAGGAGATGGGACACTGTTCTGCTTATAAAAGTGCATTTTAGAATTAAACAAACAAAATAAATCTGGTAAGGAAGCTACTTCTGGCTGGTTTCTGTAGTCTCTGTGAGCACAGGCTGTCACTGTACCTTCTTGTTAAAGCAGTCTTTCAGAGGAACAGAGGGAAGATTTTGCAGTACTTCTGTGCCTGCCCCTGTGGCCCCATTTTCCAGCTGAGTCCCTGAAGGAAGCTCCCTGCAGGCACGTGTGCTCATGGCAGAAATGCCTCTTTGAACAAAGACATGCTTTCAAATGATGAGTAAAGCTTTCCTCGCTGTCCTGGTGGATCTGGCTGTGCCTTCCAGCTGAGGAAAAGCAAGTGCAGCTCGTGCCAGAGGAGCTCTCTGACATTCAAAAAGCTTACTCTCAGTTTTCACCTCGCAGCAAGAGCTGACTCCATTAACATGGGAGAAATTGGAAAGAAAGCGTAAGTTCATGATAGTGCTGTAAAAAATGACAATGGAACTAATGGCAGCTGCTTTTCTGCTGGATGCACCAGTGTCCAAGCAGACAAAAACTGTTGGAAAGCTTCCCTGGAGGAGGTCATCTATAGCATCGCCCGCTCTGTGGGCTCTCTGGGGTCTTGTTCAGGTTGAATGCTTTTTTATTTTTGTTTTCACTTGCCCAGCCACGTGTGGTTCAGGAACACCGTAGGAACTTGAGGTTTCCAAAGCTGTTGGCCCACTGCTTTGACTGAAACTGGCCAGTGGGTTCATAAACATTGATGGAAAGACTGAATAGTGTGTCATCACATGTACAATGTTTCCTCAGGAAAACAGGCTAAAAAGCTCTGCTCATGTCAGTATTGGAAGCTGAGACTGAATAATGCTAATAATGCACTGCAGGAGTGGAACAAGTCTTAAAGCTGCATTAGGAAATTAGGAAGAGTCTGAAAAACAGCTGTTTGCTGTTGTTCCCCAATATGTACTTGGCTTCTGGCCACCGAAACATGTCAAAACCCTGGGGAGGAGGTTTCTCTGGTTTGTTTGTTTGTTTGTTTGTTTGTTGTTTGTTTGTTGTTGTTGTTTTTCCTGAAATGTAGCATATTTGGTTTGCATGTAAAAAAAAAAAAAAAGATCACATAGAGGAAGTCTGGTCCTTGGTGTTACTGCCTGCCACCCCTGTAAACCCATCCTAGGGCATTGCCATGTACCAGGGGGCCGACCATAGCATTTGCACATGGAATATATATATATATATATTTGCCAGAATATCTACACCCTTCTGCTGCTAATGCAGCTCGGACAGCCTGTAGGGAAATGAACTGACGGCAGGCAAGTTTTCTCAAATCTTTGGTCAAATGTCTACACTGGGTTTTGATTTGCCTCTCAATGGCAAACAAGCAAGCAAACAAAACCACTGAAACAAACAAACAAAAACCCTACACCAATCAATTGCCACCAAAAAAAAAATAAAATAAAAATGGAGAAAAGCAAGAAACCAGGAGAAAAATAAAAAAGTCATCTGAAAAAAAAAAATGGCAAAAGCTCAATTTGTACATAATCTGCATAGCTTCACATGATATCAGAACTTACTGTATTTCATGTTAGATGTAGTTAGTTCATAGGGAAAAAAATGTTATAGAAGTCAATGGTGTAAGAGAAAGCAGTGCTGATATATTGTTTTTGCTCACAAATGGAAGTAATCTTCTATAGGCTAATAGATGAGCCATACTTTAAACTACCCTTAAATGGCAATAAAAAACAGTGCACTATTTGTCCTACTCATTCCTGGCAATAATGCAGCTTTAAATGGTGTTTTTGTTTTGGGAGGGGAGGAGGAGATTGCTTTCCTGTAGACAAGCAGGCTTTAAGCAGCATTGGATACAAGAGCTGTACTTTGCCTGCTGCCTCGGGAAAATGTTCTCTGGGAAGCATGCTGTAACGTACCCAGCAGTGGGACGCTCCGTGCAGCACTGTGATACGTGTGTGGGCAAAAAGCCTTTCCACTTCAAGGGGCCCATTGAGAACCGACTGAGACTGATGGATTTCAGAAACGTCAAGGGCACGGCTTTTTGTCTTCGCAGACCTTTAACGTGTGGAAAGAAGAATATGCAAGTATGACTAATGCTCAGCCATTGCTGTGCAAAACCTCTTCCCACCGAGCCTTTGTGAGCGTGGTACCCATGTGATGCTTGCACTTGGTTCTTCACCAACTGACAAATCACAGTGGGCTTCTGGGTACCTTTTGAATCCAAATTAGCATGCTAAGAATTTCGCATCAACAACCCTTTGAATGCAACCCTAAAGACATTTCCCTATTTATTTATTTTTTCTTAACGTCACCTCAACCCTCAACACCACTCAGTGGTTTTAGGTGTGTTTCAGAAAAGCTGGAGCTGCTTTGTTATTCACTCACTGCAGTCAGGGGCTCTGACAGCTTAATGGTGGGCCTGCAGCAGCCCCCTGATAGCACAGCTGGCAAGGAAAATGTGCTAGATACATTTGTGTAATGCAATAATTCACACGTGCTAATATCAAGAGTTCCTAGGAAACAGGTTATAATTGCAATTACCTGAACAAGACAGACAAAAACTTTGGTAACTTAAAGTAATAGGAACAGTTATTTTGTTTGCTTTTTTTTTTTCCCCTCTTTTGGAGGGTTATGCTCTGCTTCATGGTTTTAGGCTTAGCATATAAACCTCCCTCCATTGCATCCTTTTGGATGCAACAAAGCCTCAGCAATTCTCGGATGAATTACCAGCAAGTATGAAACTGCACACACAGAGCAACAGTGGCCTCCTTCCCTCCTTCAGTTATAAAGTATAGTGTTGATGCAATAGTTGTCTTGTTGGGATGGCACTGTTGTTCCTTACTCTGATACAACACAAGCTTGCCAATGTCCTCTGAAGCCTTTTCAGAAATGTCTTGGCCTTAGGAGGCAACTACCAAAGTAAAGGAAGGTGCTCAGCCACTCAGCATTTCCCACCATGTGTGTGACCTACAGTGAGAGCCAAGTGGGCAGCAGGAGGGTCTGGGGGTGCTGGTCAGCAGCAGGCTCAGCGCAAGCCAGCAGCATGCCCTTGGCAGCCAGGAGGGAGATCTGCATTTTGGGATGCATTAAACACAGCATAGCCAGAGAGAAGAGGTGATTCTCCCACTGCATTTAGCATCTGTGCAGCCTTTTCTTGAGTACTGTGTGCAGTTCTGGGCTCCACGATGTAAAACGGATGTTAAGGTCCTTGAAAGCATCCAGAGGCAGGCAACAAGAGGAGAGGCTGAGGACACCTGGAGCAGTAAAGCCATTATATTCATAAGAGAGGACTTGGCAGTTCTGCTGAACATTTGGAAAACCCACAAGCCTCTTCACAGCAGGTTACATTACCTAATGCCCTGGGATAAATAGCTTTGATAACTGCTTACATAAAATCCCAGGGAATTAAATCCCCCAGTGGGCCAAGGGCCAGCCTCACTTAATTCCCACTTACTGTGTGCTACCAGAAGTTAGGCACACCTTGAGTTATGCAGGGGGGGAACAGCTTCAGATCATCTTCTGGCAAGTGAGGCGTGCAGAAGGCCTCCAGGTCTGAGGGTAACACGGCCCTTCAGGTCCTCCTCTGAAGATGAAGGGAGGGGAGCAGCCTGGACAATTTACACGGCTGTGTCGCTGCCTTCTGCCGAGCATAGCCTGCTGGATGTGCCTCAGTGATATTCAGGTGTGCAGCTGTGGCTTGCCACAGCAGACAGAAGGAGCTCAGCACAGAGCCCAGCAATAGGCAAAGGACTGCAGGGATTTGGTTCATTTTCCTTCAGCCCTCTAATTGCTGGGTATCCCTTTTACATTACTCACTTGTGCTCCTTTGGTAGGCAACAATGAAAGACAAGCTCAGGCTTTTCCAGGAAACAATTCATCCCCTGTAGTGGGGAAGGGCTGAAGATCCCAGGTTCCTCCCCTCTCCTCCCCGAGAACAGTGAAGGCTTAGTCTTGTCCCAAAACTTTGAGAGGGATAAAATTAGTCAAGGTAAATCCCACTCATAGTGATCTGCTAAAGAGGATTTCAACCCCAACTTTTTTTCAAAATAGGTAGGGGATTAGCAGTCAGCTGAGGAAAATAATGAGCTGGTCCGGAGCCGGCCATTTGAACAGAGTGGTTACAAAGTCCACAAGGCAGGCACCGCAAACCTGCGCCAAATAGAGCGAATGCCTTACATAAGCTTTTTAGCTCTGTTAATCCTTTTGATCTGAGTAAGGAGTGACATGTTGGAAAACTAAGCTGGAAAGCAAAGAGAAAGTGATGAAAAGGAACAACAGATCATGTCTGAGCAGAGCAGAGGATGCCAGGGCCAAAGAAATGCAACATACACTACTGCCTAAAAGCAGTCACCAGGCATGGAGTGGATACTAACCTGAGCTGTGGTTTGAGAAGTCCAGATACAAGCAATTTATTTTTAAAAAAATCAAAAAGAAACCAATTTAGATCTTCTTGAAGACTTAAACCCAAGCAGGATAAATGTGTCATCATGGCAGACTCTAAGGCATGGTGTATATGACGGAATGGTTTTTAGCCCCTTGCAGATCCTGTCCCATAGGGAGCGGCTGCACTTGTAGAGCTTGTGATGCCGCAGGATCCTGACGTCCTCTCTGCAAGTCACTTTCATAAACCAGCATGGGCTGTAAGTTGCCCATGGCTGCGCTCTAGTAATTTCATGAAATAATGCAATATGTATTTTACTTAGAGTCGCCCATTTTTTTTTGAAGTGAGTTTTCACTTTTAAATTTCATATCAGTTGTTCTCCAGCATACCCACCTGAAGATGCTTCCAGATTTGTGACAGGCACAACTCAGCACTTTCAAAAAGTTTACACCACTTGTTCTGATCTGAGTGAAATTGCTGAGGTAAGTTCTTTGGATGGATGCTAGCATTTCAGAAAACGACAATGAAATTTTCAATTTTGTTTGTAACATCCCAATTTTAGACCACTGAAACAATAACTGAAAAAAAAAAAGATGAATGTATTCCAAGTATTAAGGAAACAGTGTGCAATAAAAGAATAGTAATAACCCTGTCACCTAGTTTGCAAAACTGCTTAGCAGGAGTATCTGTTATATCTAAGGCCATATTGCCATATAATGCTTTTAAACAACCGCAGTTCATCAAAACTGGTCCCTATTATTTAACATAAAACCTGAGATCAGACTTGAACCCTTGTATTAAGACAATGGCTGTTGCATTCACCAAATCACAGCACGGCAGTGGATGGACCCACGGTTCGGGAGAGAAGCTCCACAGTGCAGAAGCATCTCCATTTCCCACTCATGGTCATCCGCACAACACGTGGAGATCGGCATTTCCCGAGAGGAGAAAGCAGCCAGGGACCCAGCCAGGCAGAGGAATCAGAGTGATGGAAAATATGGAAGATAAAGTAGCTCCCACAACCAGCTTTACCCTACTTATCCTTTCTATTTAAAAACTGTGCTGAAGGGAGTTGGGGATCTGAGAGGGTTTAGTTTTGGGGAAGGGGTGGGCTGGTGCCTAATTAAATCACTGCTTGTTTGGAGCGGTGGTACAAAGCCAGGCTCCCGTACTGAGTTTCTAAACTGTAACCCAAAAATGTCAAATCGACTTGAAACAGAGAAAAAAAAAAACTTCTAAGAACATAGAACAACTTTGGTTTGCCTGTAATTGCTTATATTTCGTTTGCTTTCCTAGTGCAAGAATGGTGAATAAGGTCACTATGGTTTAAAACTTCAGTAATTAATGTTTTACCTATTTTATCATAAGCATATTGGTTCTTTTTAATACATCCAGACATTTTCCAGAAGCACCAAAGTACTTCAGCAAGTTTTTCATCAGTTTTTGTTGTTGAAATGAGGTTTAGCTGATGACGCATCTGTAAGTAAAATTAATGTTATATTAGAAACCCCCACCACGGGGTGACCGAGAGCTGTAGGGAAGGGAGCAGATGTGAGGGAGGAGCCCCCCTGGGGATCCCTGGATCCTCAGCGCCACCTGAGCCCCAGCCAACAAGGGTTTCTGCCCTTCCCTTTGACCGATGACCCAGGTAGAGGAGGGGAGGGTAGGGCTCCCCCAGGAGCTGCTGCTCCTCACTCCATTGGGAAATGCCATCTGTTTAAGTCATTCACTGGGAAGCATTTTTAGGTACGTATGAAGAAGTTCCCTCCTCATCTCAGCCATGTGTCGCTGTAGGCCACAGGGCAGCAGGGAGGGAATCACCGGGTGACCACCAGGAGCATCTGTGTTGACCCCTCACTCAAGGTTGGGTTCATAGCTTGGGCTGATGTTGCTGCTTGGTTACACTCTGCAAAAAACTCCACAGTTCACTTTACAGTCACAAGGGTAAGAGATTTTGAATGCGGATATAAATAAGAGCTGAGATTCCAGAGAACAAGTTGGCAGATTTTAAGACAAATAAATGCATGTAAAACTGAATCCCAGCCAGCCTAAATAAGTCCCACCTGCAATCTGAAAAAACATTTGTAACTTCTTCAGTGAGATTGTAGGGTCTGATGACACAGGCTTGGCCAGAAGATATAGCTGAGCTGATGGAAGCGGGCTACCACTGGAAGCCACATTAGTGCTCAATCAATGCAGCTATCACCCACCTCCCAAATTCTGGCTGAGCAGCAGAAATATCAACCCATGCAAATAATATTTTTTTTCTGTTGATTGGCAATGTGAGGGTAGTTTAAGTTTAAATAAGTTTGGGGGATGTGCATGCTCGTGGTTGGGTCTGCAAAAGTTGCTTCAAATCCAGCTAAAAAAGGAAAACAACACAATAACCTCAGAAAAGTCTGTTAGTGTAGTTTTATCTGCCCTTCCTAATAGCCCTTACCTCCTCCCTGTTTGTTATGCCTTGTCATTGGCTAAGAAGACCACAATCACCTCTCGTTTGTCAATCAGATCTCTCCTTTTGGAGCAGTCATTACTGCTGCTGTTAGTATTTTTACTAAATGAAAGATACGTTTTAAAAAATGCCTTGCTCTTTGGTGGCATCTTTAACCTGTTGTAGTCGTTTTGATACAAGGAAACGATGGAAAAACTTTGCTTTAAAGAATTCGGATGCTATTGTCATCATGCCATTTGTATTCAAACTTGTCTATTCAAGTACCTATCAACAGAGCCTCAGAGAAGGTCAGAGGGAGGCCTGGTAGACTGAAATCAATCATTTACACTGTGCTACCCTGCTGAATTAATCAATTAGAGGTCTTTCTGGAGTTCTTTTGTGCCGCTTCCAACACTTGTATATTGCTGGGCTATATATTCAAAGCGTCATGCTGCATGAATTAGCTTTTGTGCAGGAAGTGACTTTCTTTTTTTTTCTTAAAAAAAAAAAAAGGAAAAAAGATTATTTAGTAATTGCAGGAAACCAGTGTTGTCATATAAGAGCTTCCCTTAGTAAATGGTGGAAGATGTATCTAAATGAAGGCACTAGGCAAAGAAAATCCATACCAACAAGATTACAGATTATGATATTTGTACATACAATGAAGATTTGGAAAAACAAACAAACAGACAAAACCAACCAACCAACAACAACAAAAAAGGAACCAAGGAATATGACATTATTTGAGGCTAATTATTATAACCTTAAAGGTTAATTGTGTTGAAACTCTAAGAAAAAGGGACCTTTACGATCTCTTTCTGCATCTTTAAGTGCCATGCTACGCTGCACCGTACATCAGAATCTACAGAGTTCTTCTTTGTCACATGAAGGTTGAATTAAGCATTGTAAAAGAGTAAAGCATTGTCTCTTCTGGAGCTATGACTGGAGGCCATTATCTTATTTTTCTGGCATGGAAAAATGAGTGCATTATTTTTGTTCCATGACACAATTATTTTGGTATTACTCTAATTAGCAACCACCATTGCAAATTAAAATGAAGGCAAGGTACTTTGTGTCTCAGATATTTTCATTAAAGGTAATTTACTTAAAAAATGCAACAGCAACAAAAGAACAAAACAAAACAAACAAGCAAACAAAACCAAACCACACAGACACAAATGATATCAGGTTTGCTATATCTTCTAAGCTTAAGTTTTCTTCCAGCACAGGCTCCACGTGTACGAGAGCAACATGAGCCTGTTGGATGCTCAGTCAGCAGGCTCTGGGTGCACCTTACCTGCGTGGGAAGGGAATGGCAGAGCTGCACTTGTGCATGGCCCCAGCGAGCCCCTCTCCTGAAATTGCTCTCTGTTCCATCAAGCAACTCATCCTGCAGCATGACTCACCCTTGGAAGGCCTTTCTCTGACTTTTGTTCTTTTGTGGGTTTTGCTCTTGCTGTCGATGAAAAGCAGAAGCTTAAGACCTGCTTGCTCTGGTGGCAGATGGCATTTAGGGGGCCATTTATTCCTTGAAGGCAGAAATGTGCGTCCAACCTATGACCTCATTTGCAGGGTGATCTTACAATGTGGCTGTGGCAAAGACACTGAGTTGCTCATGCCAAACCCCTACTAATTAAGCTCTCCATTAAACGAGAGTGCCAAAAATAAGGGGACATTTTTTTCATCTGTTACCTCATGAGGGTTGCTCAGTCATCCAGAAACAAAGTGCATCTCCACAGAAATACTCAGGTTGGTGCTGCAAGTATCCAGCTGGAGGCAGGATAAGTCTAAAGAAATGGAAATAAATGATGTGCCTAATAAGTCTATACACCCCGGTAGGTCCACTTGCATTACTAACACAGTATAGAGCAAGTACCTTGGTCACAGCTCTTGATGGCACATTTTTATTACAGCAAACAATTGAGAGGTCCATGTCCTGTAAGATAAACTTGACTCCTGTTCCTTCCAGTCCTCATGGGTCCCACGGGAAGCTGTGACTGCTTACTTTCCCTAGGAGGAGGTGCAGAGCACTGCCTGCAGCCTGTCCTGCCCGCCCTGCACCCCCCAAACAGGGCCCATTCCTCCTCTCCCAGGCACTGGGTCTGAGGATCACCAATGGATGCGCAGTCAGCTCATCAAAGATCCAGAAATATTCTAAAATCTCCCAAGGGAACATTTCCCTCTAAATGTCCTAAAGACAAGAAGTCACTCTGGAGGCTGGGGCTTTCAGCAGGGTATGATGCTCAGCTGTCCAAAATTATGCAGAGTTAGGTAGAAATTGCCAGGCATTGAAAACGGAACAACACAGAAAAAGCAAACCACCTTGTAAAGCTGAGGAAGAGCAGAGCAAGTCTCCCATCATTGGTTTAGATGAGTGATTAAAACACAGTAGGAATTTCCCCTGAAGACCATAAAAAGACTAAGGACTAAAATTTGATCTGCCTAAGGTTAAGCTTACAGCGGTCTCCTTAGCAATGGCCCTACCAGCTGGGTCTGTGGTCTGCTATTGCCAAGGTCACCACGCTCAGCTGGGTGCACCTCTTGTGCAGCCACACTAAATTAGTAATTAAAAGGAAACAAGCTCTCTCTCAAAACTCACATAAACTCTCCTTCCAGCCATAGGTCTAAGAGAGATCACCGAAGTCTAGCTTCTACAGAAAGCACCTTCATTACACACTCACCCCCTCTTGGGCTCAAAACATGTCCCAACGTGTTCACAGATGTTGTGTCCTCACTCCTTTTAATTTAAAGGGGTATTTTTTTGCCTCTGTGATATTCTTCCTGTAGTTTGGGGAAAACAAAAGGACAAGTCAGTAGCAGTCTACCCAAGAGACAGCCTCTGAGCAACTCTTCCCAGGTGGATGGTCCCTGGCTCCCTCCACCCTGGAGCTCTGTCCCTGGGCCACCGAGCGCAACTCGAGTGCCAGGAGGCCACCAACACCCCATCAGCCTCCTGCCTTGGGCTCAGCGAAACCCCAGCAAATGTGTCACGTTGTGGGGAAGGCAGTGAGCTCAGAGAATTAGCAGCTCTGACTGAGCGAATCTACGTCTGGCAGAGCCTGCGACACATGAAGCTTTCCTGAAAAATTTATGATCTGTTGTACGCTGCCAGTTGTGACTCCGTCAAAGTCTTGCCTGGGGGAGGTGAGACCCAATTTGCTTTGCATTGCCACGAAAAAATAATAATAATGGAGCATTCATTACCAAATCTGTCCAAAAAGGAAGATTTTAAAAAGAGAAGACATAGGCAGAACAGAATTTCCTCTTTCTTCAGAGAAAAGAGAAGCCTACCTCATTCACAATGCCTTTATGCCTGCTTGCTCCAAGCAAGGCAGCTGACAATCATCACAAAAGGATTTCCTCATAGTACTCATTCAACATTTCTGTAATACACATTGCAATGTGACTGCTTTTTGCTCCTAAGTGTTATGTGGCTTTATTTAGAAATAAAAATTAGCAAAATTATCAGCTGTAGCCAAAACAGTCATGCTGAGATGTTGCAGCTCATAAAGCTAAAATGCAAGATAAGAAAAATGAATATGTTTTTGTTTGGATAATGTGGCAGACTATAAGGAAGGCATTTCTCATCCCACGTGAGATGTTTCCCTGAGAGCTGTGATCCTTACAAGACAGCAGCTCCCTGCCGGAGCAGAAGTGTGGAGATAGCTGCACCATGGATGCTCTGTGATACCCACCACCACTGCTCAGCAGTGCCAATTCCAAACACTTTCCTGGCTGTGGCAAAAAGAGAAAAAAACCAAGAGGAAAGCAGAGTTAATTTCTTGCAGCAGTGAACAACCCCAAATACTGCAGGAGGGTCAAGGTCCTCCTGTTAGCACTGGCCTGAGTGTGCACAGGGAAGAGTTTTCTGCAAAGGTGGAAAGTGCATGCACTGAGGTGTGTGGCTGGAGGGCTGTTTGCACTAGGGCTCCTCTACGTTTGTTAGGTTTGTCTCTCATAGTAGTGTGGTCGAGCTTTGGGGTGATTTGGAGGAAGCTGATTTTGTTCTCATTACCTTCAGTTCCTGATTTCAGGTTAATCAGCCGCAATAGTTTCATGCATTTTAAATGCTCTAAAAACCTTATTTTCCTACTTTTTTCTTTTCTTTTAAATGACTTGCCACGGTTGTTTCTTTGTGAAATTTACAGAGATGCTATAAATAAAGATGGTGTTAGAAATTAATTCTTTAGCTCGTGTGAGTGATGCTAAGCATCCATGACATTCATTAACATTCATCTCCATCTCCCTTTTAGACAGAGCTGCTGGCACCACCAGGCATGCCTGCAGACACCTATAGCTATTGTTTAGGAGCACTGAAAGCATTTTGAAAATGTTGCTAATTAAAGCCCAGAGCCACAGGAGGATTTAGGTGTGGCCAGCACCGCTGACAATTGTGTATTTTGAATAATAAAGTGACACAGCTGCTTTGTGCTGTGCCAAACCACGTGCTGGTGCATATGTTGGGAGCACCATGAGCACACCCAGGAGACCCAGCTGCTCTGGGGATTTTCTGTAGGTTGGGTTTTCTTGACTGAGCACCATCAGAGGGGGCATGGTGGGAAAAGATGAGTACTGGTATCAACACCAGGGTGGGTGGCAACGCTTCAAGGTCCACGTAAATGGCTTAATTCTGTGAAGTAGCTTCCTCCTGCTGCCTGGGGACACCCGGCCACTGCACTGAAAGCAGCCTCAGGTCTGAGAGGTGCTGAGATACTCGGTGCCCTCTCTGGGAGTCAGTAGTGAGATTTCAGATGCGTGTGCTTACTGGTGAATATTTGGTGCCGATGACCTTTGAGGAGTTTTGGCCAGACTGGGTCTCAATGCCATCGGTGGACTGAGGTGTCCAGGTCCAACCCAAGTTGCACTCTAGGTTCAGGCATGATTTTTACTTTTCCTTTTTTTTTTATTTTTTTTGATCCTATCCTTTATGAATAAGCAACCAGGACCACACAAGAAGAGTCAGTGGAATTCTAGCTTCACATTTTCCGAGTCCCTTTTGACACATTTCCACCGCACCTCACTCACCGTCTTTTGTTGTGTCTAAACTTATGTTTGTAAAAACACACAATTCTGAAAAATAATGTCCTTTCTCTTTCTTCCCTCTGCAAGTTTTTTTTTTTTTTTTTTATCATTGTAACAACAGTCACAAAGGATTCAGGATTGGTAAAATTAACTTTGGAGATGCTTTCAATGTGAAGAATGGTATAAAGATAGCATCACTGGTAACCTATGTATTTTCTAGTGACCCACTACAAGTAGATCAGCAGTTGTTAAAAGACATTTTTAAAGTATCAAGAATAAGGCCAAAGATTTGTTTTGGACTGGAAAACATTCTGCTGGAATACCATTTAGATGTGAGTGGTTTTACTTGCTAACTGCTGACATTTAATATTTAGCAATAGGAACACTTAGGGAGGAAAACATGGGAAATCTCTGAAGCTACATTAAGTTACCAGAGTCTGTGGGAGGACCAGATGCCACAAATGAAGTAGTAACTTTGCAATTATGTCTAATTATACAAATTGTATAATGGAGGGGTCAGGAATATAACCCAGTTCCGAGTTACAGCATTTTCTAAGTCTGTTCTCTAACTGCAAGGTGGTTGCTCTGCCTGAAATGAGACTTCTCACAGCAGTCTGCATTGTTAAGATACACACTCACTGCTTTCCTCAGTAAAACTGTTCAGTCAACAGCTCAAGAACCTCTGACGTTTGCTGGAGAAACCAACAAATTTATAGTTGCGGTGAGACCAGACCAAAGGGGACCTTCTCTTACTCAATTGCAGAGATAACTGCAAATAAAAAGACATGTCTTGGGGCCCAGAAACTCTTCAGGTTGGAAGCAACAGGCTTTAACTCCAAGACAACCACACTCAAAGTTAAGCAATAGCTTCAGAAAACTGCAGCTTATCCCAACAATGTTAATAATTTAGATGTCTCTAGAGAAAACTGTGGCTTGTGACTAGTGGGGAATGCTAGGCAGAAAAGGGGTGAGGAATTAATTAGCCCCTGTAATAGAGACAGCAAGAGAGGGGTAGTTATAAAGGAATTAGCTGGGATAAAACCTAGGGGAATTATTATGTGCTATGCAATCAAATTTTCTAATGCATTTATTATTTTTTAGTATTAATAGAGTTAGAAATTTTAATTTGCACTCTAGCATCATAAATATTTTGTAGGTAGGCCTACCTTATTTTTTTAGGTTTAGGGTCTGTCATGAGATACAGCAAGAAAGTCCCTCCAGGATGAAAGCAGAACTCCAGCACAAAGAGTTGTTGCAGCATTGGGAAGAATAACCCATTACCTTCCTTCTGTGCCCTGGACAGGCACACAGCCTTTGGGACACTTCTCTATTTTACGTGGGCACCCAGAAAGAGGAACTGATAGTGCTACTTACCACCCAATAACCCGGTTTCAAGAACAAGCTAGCCCACAATGAAGGAATAGCTCCTGAGTTCCTGCTATGGCTGTACCTTATACCTCGGTCCCAAATGCCCTGAACATCGACGTGTCAGAAACAGCATTAAAAATCAGGTTGTCCTCTCCCAGCTTCTAGAGGCCACTGCATGCCACTGTCTGAGAGCCCAGGGCCAGCAAGAGGTGTGTGCCTACTTAGTGGGATTGACCAGGAGTGAAGAATAAAGAAGGGATTGTATTTAAAAGCAGAGGAGGAAACCCTGTCAGACCAGTCAAATCCCAAAGAAGCCATCACTGGCTGTGATGGTCTTAAAGAGATTTTCTTCTTGGCTACAACTGAGTTTCTGTAAGCACAGATTGCTGTTTGATGGGTTCAAGGAGGAAAATGGTGGCAAGGGAAGGAATTCTTGAAAAATGCCTTCTCTAAGCATTGAATTCTACCAGCACATATCTTCAAGCAATGGGAAGATTTCTTTTTTTTTTTTCCTTGTTATTTTAATTTAGTTTTTTCTTGGAAGAGGGTGTTGCCAATGGGCTGTGCTATGGAAGCAGCATCCTGCAGTATGTTATTTGCTTCCTTCCAAATCAAAATATTATGGAGTTGTTATTGCATATCCCTGCTGCAATTTTGGAAATTTAAGCCCCAGCCTTTGAGGGATCACACTCCTCCCTGCCATGTAAACCTTCTAAGCAGATTTTCTGCCAGTTTTTAGAGCGTTCCAATTTGAAGTTATTTTGATCTGATCTCCCTCATGTTTCCGTAGTGTATCTTATATCAAAGATTCTTTATTGCAGCCAGAGATTGCGCTCAATTGCAGCCAGGCTCTGTGAGCGCAGGCTGTGCCGCTGTGGAGCTCCCATGGTTAATGAAGATGGAGCAGAGCACAGCTGGGCTGTTCCCGTAACTCAGCTTGAGGAGAGACACAGGCTTTCCAGCTTCGGTTTGAACTGCTGGTTTTTGTCTCACCTAACTTTAACCGGTGTGGGTATAAAAAGGAAGGAGTTCTGCGTTGTGAGTAGCGTCCCTAAACGACACCATAACTCAAATATGGCTTTTTAGAAATGTCCACCGCATATCTCAGATCAATGAAACTGAAACACCTCACCCACAGAAACGGTGTATCGTGCATGAAGTGTGCTGCATAGAGTAGAGGCGCAAACTATAACTGAGGAAACCTATTAAAAATTATCTGTAGGAGAAGAGCTTTGGCACTCCCCTCTGTCCCATGGAGCGGGCAGGAATGTGAAGTGCTAAGGTCCCAGACAAAAGCTTTGCAGGCACTAAAAGCAGAGGGCTTCATTTATCCACCTTGGAAGCATTTGAGCTCGCTGCTCCAGGGTGATGACAATGCTTGCCCATGGCAAGGCGAGCTTGGCATGCTCGACCTGACACTGAATGAGAGGCTAAAGAAAAGACTCTCTGACAACAGGACATCAGTAGCTCCACCATATCATATGCTAGTGAGGGAAAACTATTTGCGTAACCCCATAAAACTGGGCATCACACCCTCGTGAAGCAAGCACCAGAAACATGCAAGTAGCGACACCAAGTCCTGCCTCTTACTGCTGATATCCAGGAGTGGCTTTAGAGAAATTTTAATAACCATTTTGCTTCATTCATGATATTGATAACACACAGAAAGAGTTTGTTCCTGTCAGAACCCTCATGTGATACGGAGGAGGCAAGCAAAACCTTTCCTTTGGAGGGTTTTTCTCCTCAGGGGGCTGCTGGAGTTGCTGGTCCGTGCTTTGCAATTTTGGGTGAGCGTTCCCTTGCTCACGCCCTGTGCTCCCTGGGATTTCAAACCCTGCGCAAAACAGTGTTCCCCTGCTGGGACAGTCATGCAAATAAACAACTTGCTGCAATTTTATGACTTTCCTCAATTTTCTCAGCGAGACATTTCTAAGCAGCCGTTAATGAGAGCAGTACAGCACAGCATCATCTGTTTGCGCTGGTGGTTGGAGAGCCCTGGTGCTTGCAGCTGGGCATTGCACATTCCTCCATGTGTCCTAATTTAGATATGAACCTCCCCGGCTTTCATTTGCTTGATTGCTGGTTTTAATAATCCTTTACTTATGCAAAGCATTTCCTTTGCTTGTGAAAATGACCAGCAACAGATGATGTGGGATGCGGTTTAGCTGAATCGACCCACTCACTCCTCGCCACACGCAGCACTAGCTTTGCCCCTCTTTGTCATGGACCGAAGGAGTTTTCCCACCTCGACCAACTCAGACTGTCTGCTCTCCACCTCACCCTGTACCGCCCGGCAGCTTGTTCCCTGTTGCACCTCGTGTGCGTGCACTATCAGATGCTTGCTAGCACGAGTGGCCGGCAGCAAGCAGAACTGAACCAGAGCCAAGTGCGCGGGCTGTGGCCACACTTAAACATCCGAAACCTCCCCTCCTGGCAGCAGCACAGATCAGGTGTGGTTCATTTTGCTTGTGAAAGGCCATCTGCGAGGTCAGAGCAGGACGGGGCGGGAGGAGCCCCTGGCAGGGCATGCAGCAGGCGCCGGGGTGGGGGCGAGTTCCGGGGGGGGGGGGGCAGGGGGGGGGGGGGGGCCACCAGCACGGGCTTGGTTTCACAAGGCAAGGGGTCTGCTCACCCACGGGGGTCATCTTGTTCCTGAAACAATCTCTGCTCTTGCACCATCCCTCAGGCTGCTGACTGTTTCTAACAAGGAATTCAGGGGAAAGGCTTGAGGTTGCTGTGAATAAAGGCTTCCCAAATGTATTGTTCAGGAGAAGTAGAGGAAAATACAAATCCCTAATCAATGTATTTCCTTTAAAATAGAAATAAATATGAATTATTTGCTAAAAGGTAAGCGTTGAATTGCTGTTTGGTCTTAAACTGCAGCAGGACAGATTTGAGTTAGACTTTAGGTTATTTTTTTTCTAACAGTGGACCTCAACAAGCAGTGGGACAGGCTGCCTGGGAGAGCTCAGATCCCCAGCTCCAAAGATCTTAGGGAATGACTGAGACAGTATCTGCCAAGAGTAGCCTTGCCTTGGAGCATGAGAATGAACTTCTGGAGGTCTCTTCCAGCCCTATTTTTCTATGATTTTTCTTTCTAAACTTCTAGGCTTCTCCTCTGTAACTCTGTCCTTAACTTGATGTCCCCTGTCCACCTTGGGTTGCTGTCACTTCCAGGTCCTGTCCTGGGGCCGAGAGGTGAGGTGGCTGTCCTGCCTATTCCCAGAGTTTCCATGGCTGGGAATTTGCATACAGCTATCAAACAGTTGGATCAATGAGTTTGCCATGCGGCAGAGGGTTTGCTGTCCTGCTGATTGCATTTATCAGAGGCGATGCTTGGTCACAGTAATGTTCAGCTCTGAAAAGACGTCGTGCCAATCAGCTTCATCAAACTCTTCCATTTACTTCCCACAGATTTGTTGGTGACTTTGGGTAGCCTTTTTCCTAGTTGGTGCCTGAGCTTTGTCAACTCTCAAATGTTTATGAAAGAGCTATATGGCTGCTGAGGGTTTTCTGGTGAAATGGACCCTTACAGACACCCCCTCCCCCCCATGACCACAATTTTCACATTGAATGCAAATTACAGCTGATGGTCATTTCGGCCTCTACCAGAAGTTGTGTAACTTCACTGAGATAGTTTTGCAAAATGCCCTGTGAGAAAGTTGCTGGGGATCATCTTGAAGAGATTTTTAACTTCAGGTTAACTTCAAATTTCATGTAGGATTTCGGCATCTCTTTCCGTCAGGGAGTGGCTCTCTGAGGCTCTCTGCCAGGGAGCGGCTCTCCCACCCAGCTGCTGGGTCTCAGCTGGGCCAGAGGCTTTATATTTAGCTGACGCTAAATTCCAGTTCCCCAAATTCTTTCCTTCCTTGTCCCTTTTCTCTTATTTCTCTCCTTTGGGGAAAAACATAGCACAGAGTTACCCATGCTGTAGCTCTGGTACCCATGGCTCTACACCACTCTCCTTGTGCAGCTCAGTAGCCCCATCACTCAGCTATAACTTACAAATTGTCTTCATGACAGCAGTGCTAACAAGTTAAATGAAGTAAGAAGCTGCCTTTAACACTGGCAGAGCTGCCAGTGCTCGTAGCCCCTACCTGAGGTGCCATCACTCACACAGCCTGATCACTGGGGCATCAGCAGAGCTTTGCCAAACTCCCAGCCCTGAGAGCATGCTGATTTCATGGGGTTTGCATTCACCCTCCAGTGTGCTGGAATTGTATTAGATACTTGACTTTTTTTTTATATATATATATAAAATGTCTTTCATCCTTAAATAAGAAAATCATATAACTATGTATTTCCACTATGGATATTTTGTGGGTCCTTTTATTGTTGTATGTTAATTTTCATTTTTTGTTGTTATTGGCATCCTTTTAAAGCATAGCGATAGAAAATTTGTCTTTGGTTCCCATTTCCTGCCACTGAAATCAAAAAACAACTCCCACTATTTCAACAGCAGGGGAGAGACCTTGTATCAGTAAACACGTGCTTTAAAAGCTATACCAATATTTTTTATTATTATTATTTCACATATAGTTTGAACTTTCATTGCTTTTAATAGGGCTGACTAGACTTCATTTCCCAGTTGCTCTGTGATGATTAAGTGCACACATATCCCAACTTTTTGTGCTCTTCCTCCTCCCCTCCCAACATAAAGAGAGCCGTAATAGGAAAAGCTGTTTCTCCACCCACCTTCAGCCTGTGGTTGACCACCAGGCTGTTTTGTACCCAGCAGCTGTGGATGCTCCAGTCGAGGGTATGATGCTGTGAATTTTCACAACTTGCTCTGGACATGCCGAGATTGATAGCATCATTATCCGTCCCCAGCACTTGGCAGCCTCGCCTGCTCCTTGCTGCTGAGGGTGGTGAGGCTTCACGCTGCTGTCTGGGCTGTCACAAGGCACCGTTTAACCACTGGGCTGTCCCAAGGAACATCACCAAGACCTTGCTGAAAGCCTTTGGTTGAGAGATGTTTGCCAGCTGTGCTCTGCATGGCCTCTGTAAACACCAGGATAAGATCTGGCAAAGCTGAGAGCAGGATATCAGGACAGTGTCACAGTGCTGCCACATGCCAGAACAGCTTCCTTGTCCTCAGAAAAACACCAGAGTAGCTCAAAAACAACATACTGATGTCTGTGGGTGAGGTGCATTACTGTTGGTAGGACTGCTGATGGCTGCTATCCTCTTTTCTGGAAAACAAAGAAAATACATGAATAGGTTTTTGAATATTTGCTTGAGATGGGTTTCGATCTGCTGGGATTTGTGTCTGATCGTTCTTTGGCTTACAGGCGGCTTGCGAGCCCCTAACCCAACTGCCAGGATTGATTTTTGGTATATCAGGTCTTCCCATGCAGCGTGGGGCTCCCAGCGTGGAGGCTCCCTGGCCTTCAGTGAGCTGTCAGACTAAGGACACGTTATACCCTTGGATCTCCCTGTTCCGGGCCTTTCCTTCAGCAAAAGAGCAAGTTACATACTGAGAAACAAAGTGCAACAATTCGTCAGAGGGAACACAGCGGATGCGATGGGAAGCGAAACCAGGCAGGCTGAGCAAAGGAAAGCTTTGTGCAAAACTTCTGTGCGGTTGGCTCTTGGAACAGGTTTCTGCCAAAGGGAGGCGATGGCTGACCTGTGGGGTGCGAGCAGGGAGAAGCGTGGAGGGAAAGCCCCTGGGTGTTTTGCAGCCAAGCAGGTTTCTGCCACGCTTCCAGCAGCCTCCCCAGTAACACCTCCGGTGTCTCCAAGGCCACCATGAGCTGAACCACTGTCACATCAGCCATCGCCACCAGCCATCTGAAGAAGGGCTGTCTTCTGCATCAGAAGGCAGCCATCTTCTGGCTCCTTCGGCATGCCCATCGGGCTGCTCCTCCCATCTCCGAGGCTTCGAGCTACTGGCTGTGCTCTTACCACCACCATCTTTTTCGTTCTTTGTTCCACGTCTGGACAAACCTCTTGGTGCTGGCTGCAGGTACCTATACCCCCCCCCCCCCCCTGCACTGAGGAGCATCAGTGCCGTTACTGTGATGTGTCTGTCCTCCCTGCGGTTTCCTGAATGACATCTACATGCCTGCTTTCAGAAAGGGCTGACATTTGTTTATTTATTTATTTATTTTTCAAGTTGCTGAGGTTCGTGGTTGTTTTTGTTTGGTTGGTTTTGGTTTGGGTTCTTTTGCAGTAAGGAAAGGGTGAATCTGTAGGGCTATAAAGGAACCAAAAGGATGTGTCTTCACTTACCCCCTTTTAAACTTTCATGAAACCCCTGGCCCTCTCCCCGGTTTGTTATGGTCTGTACTTCTGTCACAGGCAGGCACAAACCTCTGAGTGAGAACACTCCCGAAGCATGCGAATTTGAACTGTACACTGCCTAAACCCAAGCATAATCTCTTCTAACATTTCATTTGGATTTGGGCAGTAGATCCTAGACAGGAAATCAGACCCAGGTCTCCAAGGTAAGGCTTAGATTAAATCTTTCATTTTACGCTCTGTGCAGATTTTATCTCCTAAATATTTAGTTTTATCCCGTAACTGCAAACTTCCTGGCTCTTCATTTTGCAAGTGATGAGAACTGGTCTAGTCTAGCAACTGTGTATCTTCTAAACAGATCACTCTGTGTGCTTGTGCTGGCAGTCATCGCTTCCTTGATGGAGGAAATTAAAGAAATCAAGTTTTTTACCATCTCGGTGATAAGAGAAATTCAATACCTTCCTTGCCTACGCAAGCAGAGAGTTTCTTTTTAATCGCACAGTACTGTGAGCAAACAGGTCTGCTTCCAGGTCTCTTATCATGGATTCACCGCACCTCCCACATCCATCACATAGACTACATGAATAAATAATGTATGAAAAATACCTCCTAGCTACGAGTGGCATCCTTACTATAGGAACACGCAGCACTTCAGACCGGGAAAGACCGAGGAAACTTGTTGAGGTGAGCTCTGAAACAGTTGCCATAAGAATTCAGAGAACGCTGGTTCGAAGGAGATACGGCTTTTTCCCAGAAGAAATGCCACTGGGCAATTAGAAACATGGACAAAGATATTATAACATCACCACGGGTGGCAAGAAGGGGCAGCCAGCCCTTCCCCTGGGAGCACTGGGGTTGTCTTGCTTGTAGAGCTGCTGCTGAATCTGCTGGGAGGTGGTTATGAGTGCACCCTGTTTCTGCAGCCACTTCAGTCCTTGCTGCAGGGCTGCAACCCTGTTGCTGGCTGTCAGTCATGCAGTAGTTATGGCTTTGGTACTGCATTTAAATTGCAGCACTCTCAGTAAAGATGAACCTCCCTGTCTCCAATTTCCACACCCTCTGGATAGAGCAGCAAGGAAACACCAACCTCACAGGAAACCTTCCTGGCTTGAAACTTAGCTGTAACACCAGGAGCTGGTGTGTCTGGCTTTTATTTGCATTACCAGGCTCTAGCCTGGGGCTGGTGCAGCCATTGCAGCTTTTGGATCTGGGGCTGCCACTCTGCAAGTTCTGCCCACGTCTCCTCAGGTGGAGCAGAGCAAAGGAAGCATCACAAGGAGATACTGCCCCGTGGGCTGTACAAGCCAAGCTACTGCCCTGGCAAGATTTACGAGCAATGACAAAAAATAACAGAGTCAGAGTGGTATAAAACCCAGTCACAAAAGAAAACTACATTAATGCACTGCATAGTGTTGTTCATATACCTGCTGTTGGGTTTTGCTGCATGCTCATGAAGAAGCCTGGCTTCTACATGTTTGGGTGCCGTAAGTGTGCATGCATGACTGCCTGTACTAATATAAGTGGTTTATAGGTCATTCAGTCAGTATCCTATACACCTTCCTATTGAGAAAATTGCTAAAAATAGCTAGCACTATAGCAGTTTCCTTCATGTGGGTTTCTTGCATCTTTAGAGAATCTCTTCTGTTCTTCTCTTCTTCTAGCTATGCCATATAGGCACCTCATCTTTCTTACACAAGCATAACTGCCTCTCTGCCTTCTGCCATTCAAAGTGTTATTTGTCCTCAGCTAGAGTTACCTGAGTGGAGCTGAGTTATTTGAGTCATTCATCCTGAGACTGAGTCCTTCATGAGCTTCCATTTGTATCTCAAAAATTCATCAAAGGAATTATTTAGCTGTTCACAATACATCCGAAGCAGCACTGATAAAATACATCAGCCCTCCCTGTCCTAATGTACTTGAAACACTCAATTTCCCAAAGTACCAATGTGCTGTATAGGAGCAGGGAGTAGCATCAGGAATTAGCAGAGTTCACTGCTGGTGGAAAAGAGCGTCACAACTCCCCGGGCTGGTGTAATTCTGGCACTTTGCAAAACCATTTCGAATTGCAAAGTAAGATGAAAGGACTGAAAGGGAATCTGCTGCTTGATACTTCTATTACTGAGAAACAGCACTGAAAATTGGATTTGTTCCTGAACAGAGTCAGGATGTCACTGCGTGGGGATCAGATTGTGTTGGCTTAGCCTCTTTCATGACAGCCTTTGGACTGAATAGTGTCAGCTTTTCTCTTACAGGTGGTGACAATCCAAATGCTATTCACTTTGTTCTGGCTGAAACAAAATTTTGTCCTTGCTGAAAATTAATTATTGACCATTCTGCTGCTTTGTAATGTATTTAAATGCTCTTGGGGACATCTCTCTGTTAGAGCACAGGAAACATCATCGTAAACACAGCTCAGGCAAGAGACGTGCCCAGCTCTGCTTTGTGATGCCTGTCCTCCAAGTAACTCAGGGCATGCTATCTACAGACAGCACTAATATGCCCATCAGCAGAGCTTCTGAGCATTGCCAATAAAGATGACCCCAATCTTCAGGATGGGCCACTGTTCTTACACAAAGATCTTTGCTTAAAAGGCTTTTCTCGAGTTCAGGTGAAACGAGCACCAGGCAAGCCTGCATGGAGCTAAATACCATTTTCTGCTGAGGTTTGGGACGGGGCTCAGGCCCATGACAAACACAACCTTCCAGGGACAGCCCGGGTGGCATGACTGGCATCTGCCATAGCTCCCTTATTTTCCTACCCTCGATGGTGAGCTCTTTGCTTCTGGGTTGTGAGGTTTGCTTAATGGATGCAATGACACTACTGTGTGTTAGGAAACCTGATCTGAAAGGCATAGGCTGTCCTGTGAAGCACAGCTTTGCTCTGCCTTCCCTGTTTTCGGAAAAGAGGACTCGAGCAAGGGCTGCTTGCTCAAGCATGCTAAGGCCAGGTGGAGTCACTTGGCTTTGACTCAGGGTGAGACTGAGATGAAGGAATGGGATAACGTGGGCTAAAAGCTCGGAATATTGCTATTCCAGTAGTTCCCTGGAGAGAGAACAGCAATTAAGAAAGTAAAACCCACAGATTCATAGGGCTGGGTCAGTCCTTCAATTGCTGTTATGCTGTTAACATATTTTGTGGTCCTCCTACACTGAGTTACTTTTTTCTCATACTTAACCTTGACCACTAAGGAAAAAAAAAAAACACAACTGGCAACATCCAGTTTGGTGATTCATTCCACATGTTACTGCGGCTTCTAAAACATAATCTACTCCAATGGCTTAATTGCAGGCTTATGGACTGCCTCAAAAGCTGAGGTTGGGCCTTGAAAATGGGAAGAGCCTTACCCAGGCACACTGAGAGATGTAGCCCTCCATCACAGCGGTGGTCAAATGGTCAGCAAGCTGACCGAGCTGCTAAAGTAAGCAGGGATTCTTGGGGGTTGTATTAAAGTTTGCAGACAACACCAAGTTGGTGCGAAGTACTACTCCTGTCCCTGGGTTATATGTGAAATATAACAAAATATACAAAATAACTTCTTCACAGTGAGGGTGATGAAGCATTGGAACAGATGTTGCCCAGGGAGGTTGTGGAGTCTCCTTCTCTGGAGATACACAAGAGATATTCTGGAGATATTCAAGGCCCATCTGCATGCCTACCTGGGCAACCTGCTCTAGGGAACCTGCGTTGGCAGGGTGGTTGGACCCGATTATCTCTCGAGGTCCCTTCTAACCCCTACAATTCTGTGTTTCTGTGACTTTGTGATATATAATACACAGTCTTTGCTTTTAGGAAGAAAAACACAGCAAAAGCAGAAGGATTGGATTCACCTGATTCTGTGTTCAAGAATCCTGGCTACCAGCTCATGAGTGTACCCAGGCCTGGTTTGTGGCCAGCTACACTGTGTTTCAGCGGGGAGGTCTTTGCCTGTCCACCCTGAGTGTGAGTGCCATGCAGGAAGCCTGCAGTGCTGGAGGGGCACACAGGGCCACGTCCCACAGCAGCCCCCAGCCTCACAAACACAGTACCCCTCCTCATACCCAGAAAGCCCAATGTGAATTTATTTGGTCTGCCTCTCTTTTAGCCTCCTCTAAGTCTTGAATTTACCTGAAAATTTGCCATCAAGATTCAGAGACCAGATTGAGATCAATTCAAAATTTGGCTGGTGAGCCAAGGCTCAGCCAGTGCTGGCTCTGCACTGGATATGTCACCAGCTGCATTTTTTTCTCTGCTCCACTCTGCTCCTAAAGATGAGCAGCTTCAGACAGGCAGCCTTCATTCTCCACGTCTCAGATGTTTCTGAACAGCCCAGTTTCACTGATCCGCAGCTTGGAGCTCTGCTTGGCATTTGCCTCCAAGGGCTGTGAGAAGGAGGAACACCCCTGATGATTGACACTGCTGTGGCCGCTTTCACTTTTCTCACATGAAATGATTTTTTATTATTTTAATTAATTAATTTAATTAATGCTTGGGTTTAACTACTGATGGACTGGGCTTCTCCAGCTCGTTACTTCTAAATCTTTCCACACCTTCCCCATCAGAGGCCTGGAGACAACAGTCCCTAGGGATGGAGGATTTTTGGTTTGAAAATGTGAGACCTTCTGGGCAGCAACTACCATCCCAAAAAGCAGGTGGTTTGGGGCACTTGCCGAAACTGCTGTGGAGGCAGATCTCCACAGGGAGAAGAAAGATTCAGACGCTGCTCTCAGTCAGTTCGGCCCATATGGTGCAAACCCTTGCAAAAAGGCAACAGACTTCATGTGTGCCAGTTTTGACATTGCCATCCTGTTTCCTGCCTGTGCTTCAGCATGCTAATTGCTTGGAAAGGGGTGAGGAGGAGGGTAGGCAGAAGATCTTACTCTCAGATCTTCGTGTAGGTGCTGTTGCTAAGAAGCATGATGAAAAAAATTAACCTTTTTTCCTTTTTGGAGGAGGGGTTGTAGGAGAAGGCTTTGAAGGACAGGGCAGAACAATCCTTTCAGCTTCATCTTGCAGAGAGTGAGGGAGATGTTATCGCACACGATGAGAGATAGCAGGGATGAAACGAGCCCTCCAGCCTTCTGGCGGACAACTGTTGCCACTTACTGCTTTGCAGTAGATGGCATGGCAGTGTGGTAAATGCCGCAACAGCCTTGGTAATTAGGAAGGGGGTGATTAGCCTGCAGGTAGACCTGCTAATCCACCAGGAGGCTGCAGCTTCTGTGGCCACAGCGGGGTGTCCTTCATGGTTCTCTCTGCCTGGTGTGGGTCCCAAATAAGGGGCTGCAGGAGCCTGCCGAGAGCATGGCTCCCTGCTCCAGGAGCCCCCTGGTCCCACATCAGCACCAACACCCGGGCTTCTCCATCCCTGCAGCAATCCCTGGGCTGTGACCTTTGTTTCCCTACCTGGCTTCAAAGCAAAACGGGCAGCATGAACCCACACTGAGATGAAATATTCTCTTCCCCCATGCCACCCCTTAGAGCTGTTTCATAGATGGCAGCACTCTCCATGCGCAGAGCATTAAGTAGGGCATGCCGGTGCATCTCCCACAATAGCTGTTTTGTCATTTGCTGGAAGTTGCTACTTTCCTATCACTTTTCTATGTCTTGTTTGTTCTGCAACACCAAAGCTTGTACCGAGGCTGTCAGATCAACCAAGCACTGTCCTGTACTGGAATAAAGAGTCTGCCTGTGGAGATGAGCTAGTTTGTTTCGGATTTTCCTTCTGGCCTGCTTATGTCATTTTCTGCCAGTCAATAATATTATTTCTGAACTGCCTCTGTATAAAATACTAACACCTGTTAGCACTTGTACTTTAGGCTGAGCTGCTTTTTATTTACTTTGAGAAGCCAACTCCGTGTTCCTCCGCTATTTGGGAGAGTCTGTCACTAGCCTAAATATGTTGGGGGGGTGGGAGTGGGGTGGCTTCTACACAAGAGTTAAGTCAATTAGAAAAAAGAAAATTCAGGAGATGCAAACGGGAAAAAAATTTGCATGAAATGCCGCATGTTGCTGAAACCCGTGTTGTTATTTTTATTCTCTGTGCTGTCAGGCTCTCTCTGAGGTAGTTCTCTCAGCAAACAAGGCCAGGATGAAAGAAAGACTGATTAACAAAATCAAGGCTGCTGAAGAAACACTGATGCAGTGGGTAGTTATATTATTCTGAGCCAGCTGTGTATTCATGTAGCAATGCAACAGGTTGGGACCAAAACCCTTGTCATGTATCACCAGTAGAAAGCTTTAGGTGCATTTTACAAGTGAAATTCAATTAGCATACCAAGGTCAACAGAAGGCAGGATAAGTACATGCTAATCCATCATATGAAGGTGGGAAAGCTGTTCTTTATGTCCTATCTTAAACTACTGTACCTTTGGGGTATGGAATTGCAGATGCATATACGTGTTTTCAGGGAGTTCCTCATTCAAAGAGGAGTTCCTCATTCTATGGCTATTACCATTGCTTGTCCACTCAGACGCCAGCATTTCTTCCCAAAAGATAGGGGCGGGGGTCCTCACTTCTTTCTTTGGTGGTCACCAAATCCTTTGGTGGAAGGGAAGGGAGAGGTGTTATTATTCACTTAAAAGCAACCAAAAGCACAAATGCTAAATTTGGCTGTTGTGATCATTACACCATTTCTGAGCTGCTAATCACTTCAGCAAAAGTGAGGCACTGCTAAAAAATATATATATTCCTCTTGTCTGTCCTACTTTGTAGGAGTAAAAATGAAGCAATCCCTCCAGGAGAGCTATTAAGAGCCCTGTGCACATCCAGCCCTGTGCATGCCCTGTGTGTCTTGCTCAAGGAGGAAGGCAAGCAGGGCGGGGATGCCTTGCGGTGAGGTTTCCTTTACCACAGGTTCCGTTCTCAGCGATGCTTTTATTCTGGGGCTGCAGAAAAGAAAAGAAAAAAAAAGAAAAGAGAGAAGTAAATCCTGCTGTTGCAATTATTCGGAGAACTCGATCCCAGAGTGGCACCGATGTACCAAGAGGTTGCAAGTACAAAGCGGAGACATTTTTCAGAAAGAGTTCTCAAAAAAAAAATGGGCTGACAGCCAGAACAGAACATCCTCATTTCAACTCTGTGTACTTAACAAAAAGTTCTCATCTGCTATCACATTCACAACATGCAATATAGGAGAGCTTATCCAACCTTTGGAGACAAGTGTTTGGTTACTCTTCTAAAACCAAGACAAGCTCTGTGCCTTGATTTTAACACAGCCCCACAGCTAACTGTGCCACGGTCACCTGCAATGCACGGGAGGGAACAAGCAACTGCAGAAGTATAAAAAAAACTTGCATCTGGGCTCTACCACAGAATTTGGAATTAAATGCTCAGACCCCCTGGGACCTTGGTATCAGGTGTGCGGGACACATGGCCTGGAAGTAAGCACTTAAGTCAGGCTTCACAGAAACCAGCAGCAATTTCTTACGTCTGCCAGGCCCTGCTGGTGGTGCTCTGCAAGATAGCTTCAGTCATGTTAAACAGGAATTTATAGCATCTTAAAAGACTGATTAAAAAATGCTTTGTGGGCAAGGGGGGAAATGCTGAGACTTGAGACCATCAGTGGCCTGGTGATGGAAGTGGCTAGGTCAGACTGCCTTAGAGAAATGCACACGTGCACCTTTTTCTAGCTTCTACAGGCAGGGTCTGAGCCATCACCCAACCAAAGCTGCCCATCCTAACCATGGTTTGCAAGAATATGTCAAAACTCCTTTAAAGATTCCTTCGGCAGAAAAAAAAAAAAAAACTGTCTTGAAAAATGCCTGGGGTCAGCACTGTGAAAAACCATCTCATAGCAGCAGCATGCTGTGCTAGTTGGAGCTGAAAGAAGTAGAGAAGACTGAGGAAGAAGGCCAGTTCTGAACTCTTTCCAATGGCTGGAGAAACTGCTGGAAATGGGGAGTGCACAAGGAAGAGCAGTAAAGGCCCCAAAGATGATTTAATTTTATGTGAGGGAGAAGCATTCATCTATGAACACCATTTGTTCAACAGTGTGATCTAAGTGTCCAAAATAAATGATCCAGGGCTTTCACTCAATTTCTCATGGTTTACCTGGAAGGTGAGAAGAGAGTCCTTTACCTGCTGGAATTTACCTTGCGTAAGATGGAAGACATTTAGCTGAACAATGAGAAGAGTTTTTCCACTGTATTTCCTCAAAACCCCAAGAGAATTAGCATTTGGCAGAAATGGCTTGATTAATAAATGCTATGATACAGAAAACTGGGAAAGTCTTCTGGATTTGGTGTAGACCTCGTTGGTTGATTTTAGAATTTGTTCACATTGGTAGAAAGATTACATGGTTGATATGTAACCCTTACTGAGAAATAAGGTTTTGATGCTTACAGGGATTGAGCATATTTATTGGTTTTGCTGCGGGAAGCATCAGGTAATTTGCATGTTGTTACTGTATGCAGATTGCTTCTCTTTAACAACTTATGGAAACAATCTGAAATACTTCTGAGAAAAACCCATGGGATTTAATCATCAAAGGGTGAAAAAATCCATCATGTATCCTTTGTTGATGAAAATGGCCTCTCCGGATCACAGAGGAACACGTATGAAAATAACTAGGAAGAAAGAGTGAAGATCCAGAAGAACAAGATCTGAGGATTTCTTACATAAAGGCAAAGTTGATAAGGTTACTTAAATTAGTTGAAACAGCAGAGATATTCCCATGCCAACCACGAGCCACTGGAATGTGCTGAACCCTTCAAGCAGCAGGACAACATAGCTCTCAGCTAAGTGTCGCTGAGAAAGAAAGCCAACAAGTAGAAATCGAGCATTACTCAATAGCTGCTCTATCAAAATAGCACTGAGCATAACCTCAAGAGATCCCCTACTCCCACCACCCTTCCCTGAGGCAGAATCAGCTATTCTTACATTATTCCCGATAGCTACTTGTCTACTCTGTTCTTCAAAGCTCTATGGATGCTTTGCAAGTTTAAAGCAGTTCTGATTCACTCAGCACTGACTCACTCAAAGACTATTTTGCCGCTTCACTGCCTTTACTGTTAGAAAGCTTTTTCCTAACTTGTTTCTCCCTACTTTCTGCTAGTTTCCTACCTAATTTGCTTCTTCTGTTCTGCAGTCTAAGTCCATGACTCCTTGTACACTGAAGAGGTTGAGAAGAGATGTTCAGGACTCTTATTAAGAAGAGTCCTGAAGGATTTTATAACCTCTGTCTTCTCTCCTTCAAACAAAGAGACTCCAGTTTCTCCTATCTTTTCCTTAGTTTCCAGTTTTCTAACCTTCTGATCAGATGTTGTTCTCAAAATTGTCACCAAATAGTCTCTGTTCTCCCTGAACTGAGATGCCTGAAGGCGGCATCCTACCTTGTCAGACACCTTGCTGACCCAGACCAAAGTGAGGGAATTACTTCATGTTTCTGTTTTTGATCACACCTGATGGCACATTGTCAGCTGTTTTCAGGTGTTAAAGCTGACTCACACTTGGCTGCCTCCAGCCTCTTTTCTGAAAAAAATAAATAAATAAAAATGCTACTTAAGCAACCATCCATCCAAAATGCTACTTAAGCTACCAGTCTGACTTTGTGAGGTTAATTACTCTTGCTTGAGCACAGTACTTCACAGCTCTCTCTCTTGGATTGCATTTAATTCTTTCCAGACCACTTCTTCAGTTTGTCAAGATTAGCTTGAATTTTTATTCTCTCCTCTAGTGTACGTACACTCCTGGGAAGCCAGGCAAGTGTGATGAGTGTTATTATATCTGTTCTATCATCAACAGTATCAAAGTACATTGGATAATTCCAGATCCAAGGCTGAGCCTTGCAAAATCACACTCAGCCATGTTCTTTTCTGATAATGAACCACTGGGAACTATGTATTGAGAACAGTTTTCCAGGTTATGCTCATTCTGTAGGGGTTTCATCCAGGCTGTCCTGCTTTCTCCCTTCAAACTGAAATAGTATGTTGCCTCGAGAAGGTAATAATTTACTTTCATAGGCCAAGTGATGCTTGACTGAAAAATGGGGTAAGAGAGCAGAATAAGAAAGCCAAAGTTATCTTTGATGGGGCTGGGGGGATGTGGTAGGTGTTGTGAATTGCAGTGACACACCTGAATGGACAAACATACAAGTGACCTCCAGGGCATGTGACAGATTCACTGCATGCAACATGGGGAGCACATGAAGAGAAACAATAGGGCACCGACAACACGTCGAGGTTCCTGCTCACTTCAATGTCTGCTGGGGCAGCAACTGCAAGATGATGAGCAGACATCCCCCTAAGACCTGAAACCAAGGTGTCTGAGATAGTTGTGGGCACTGGCTGGGCTAGGGGAGCCAACAGGCAGTTCTTCAGTCACCATGACTTTTACATATTTCAAGTGCGTTAAGCTGCTTCCCAAACTGGCACCATAACCTCCCTGGCACATGAGTTTGGTTTTCCTGGCTCATACACTTATCTCTACTGTCTAAAGCAGTACAGGGTTCCTCAGAAATCACTGTCCTCTCCTGTGGGTGACCATTTCCCGGAGCTTGCCCCTTTTTCAGTTTTGCAAAATAGATGGTGTGTATTTTGTAGCTTCATGAAGACCTGTGCACAGGTCTAGAGTTTGTAAGTATGTGTGTAGTCAGCCGTGTCTTCTACTGGCCTGGCCTGCTAACTCTTCTCCCTCGCAGTAAAAGGGAGCATTTCTGCCAAGTTTTCTCTGGAGTTGAATATCCCCATAAAAAAAAAAAAAAAAAGTGTAAAAAGTTTCAAAGTTTGGCATACTAAGCTCAGTCAGTTGCTGACACAGACAGCCTAAATATAATCCAAGTCCCTGGAGTCCCTGTAACTTGCAAATGAGTTAACAACTAGACATGATATTGTAACTCAGTCCTCAAGGTTTCTAAGGAGGATGTTTACAAGGAGAGCTGACAATGCAGCAACATCCTGAGCAAAATTTATACAGGTACTTTAAGCCCATACGAGCACTCCCTTTCCACGACCGACAAGTAACTAGCCTCAAACACATTTCCTATGGCCCTTTCATACTTTCTACAGCCTCAGGGTCACCTGCCTGTCCTTTATCATTTGCCTTCACCCTGCTTTTTTCTGCTTGTTTGCTGTGTAGTTTCTCACCCCAAAGCAATCTTCACTCCTTGATAGCCCCATAACAAAACAGAGCACTAACAAACCCTTTGGGGCATGACCTTGCTGTGTCTTGGGCCTTCCCCTTGCAGTGGAACAGGAGGGAACGTGCATAGGGTAGATGCTGTCTAAGACCCCAGGTCCATCCCTTCTCTCCTGCTGCTTGTGGACATGTTGAATCTAACATAAAGATGAATCAAAACAACCCCGATCAACATATGGGATAAATCTTCTTTCCTGAGGACACCAACAGGACCCAGAAGCCTCCTCTGGAGAAGACGTGGCTCTCAGAACAGCAGACACATGGAGGCTCAACTTACGCACCTCCCATTAGCCGGGGTGGAAGGACAGGTTGCTTAAATAAAGTTGCAGGGGAAGAGGAGTAAGTTTAGGGTGATTTAAAAAGAGGTTTTCTAAAGTCTGCTTGCTCGTGCTTGATCCACCCTTGTTTTTGACATTGCCCTTGTCGCCCCCACTCTTTGTTGACAGGCTCTTAGAGGATGGGTGGTGGCTTTTTCTGATAGCAAGCATCAGATGTGGTTACATGAAAACCACACACATGAGGGCTTTACAATGACTGCAGAGCTGATTAGGTTGTTTTTCTTTCTTTTTTTTTTTTTTTTTGGGTGTGGAGTGGGGCTTCATTAGCCAACAGGTGAAAAGAAAAGGTACTGGGATTTGAAGCAGCTCAACAGGCTCAAGACAGAAGTGCTTCTCGTGAACAAAGAGGGCAGAAGAAAAGCTGAGGTGTTACAAAATAAAGCTGGGAGGAAGCCACTTTGCTAGTTCGGATGGTTGGGATCAGGGAACAGCAGAGACATGGGCACACAAATCTGCAGGGCAAAACCGCACCTCCCTGGACACAGAGATGGGGCAGGAAGGAGGGGGCCAGGCACTGCGGCGAGGTGGGCTTTCCGCCCGTGATGCATCATCCCACCTCGAGGGAAGGAGCGCGGTGATCCCCTCGGGGACGGGAGGAACATCGCGTGCTGCGGGCGATGTAGGTGAGGTTGCCATCGGGAACCGATGTGGCAAAGGGGAACGAATCAAAGCGACTCGTCTTTGTGCATTCGCAGTGGAGGCTGAGTCATTACCATTCATCACCAGCCCGGCTGGTGTGCTCATTCTGGTGACAGCTGTTTTTGGGAGAGAGGACGGCTTTTGATGCCTTTTAATTCCCAAAACTAAAAGAAAAAAGGGCTGTCAAGGTAACAGGCATCCGGAGAGGCTGAGGGAAAACAGTGGGTAAGGAAATAACTTTAAGTCTCAGGGAAATGCAGCACAAAAGGGAACTGCCACGATCACCAGGATAGTGTGGCTCACTCCTGCATCTTTCTGAAGGAAGCAGTAAATGGCTAAAACTTCCCATGCCCAACTTACAAATGAGGTCCCATTCCAGGGCAGCACAGAAAAGTTAGCATTTGTATTTTAGTGAGCAGAGTATTTTCTCCAGGTTTCTTCCTGTGAGGCTGGCTGCGGGGTTTGTGTGCTTTGCACCCGTATGTGCAGCATCGCCCACCTTAAGACTAATTTGAATCAAGCCCAGAAAAACAAACAAATAAAAAAATCATTAAGATCAGCAAAGCCTCTTCTGGCCCTCACTGGTCCTCAGAGGCTGATGTGCTCCGTGGCACCCCATGTTTTTACAGGGCTGGAGGTTTCTCCCATCCTGCTGTTTCAAGGAAATGATAGGGCAGTGGCCGCCCATTGCCAGGAGCAGCTCTTGCCAGGAAGCGCTTTAATGCAAGGTACATCCTGTGCCTGCCCTTCCTTCTGCACTTCTCCTTTCCCTTACCCCCAGCAGCCTTCTCACGGCTGGCTCCCACCACCCCTGCGAGCCCAGCACTTCCACCTCTGTCCCCATGTGTGCTCTGGGGACACCCACAGCAGTGCCATCCCCTCCCTCCAGATCAGTGCTTTTTCTCTGCTCTCGCTTCTCCATCTCTTTACTCCTGCTGTGACATTTCTCTCCCCTCTCTTACCGACCCCTTCTCCTGCTCTGCTTCCTCTCAGCATCCCATAGTGGTGCTTCTCTCTTTTTACTCCTTTCTTCATTTACTTCCCACCGCTCAAGAGGCCGGAGAGCCTCAATGAGGCAGCGGGATGCTCCCCTGCAACCACCAGACCTGATCAGAGATGGTCCCCACCTGAAGAAATTGCTGTGGACAGACTGGGCAGGAAAGAGGATGAGGGAGGAAGTTTATTGAGAAGTGTTTTCCCTGAGCCTGTCCAGCAGGGCCAGAGCCAAGTCTTCTCTCCCACTCGCTGGCCAGCTGTCTCCGTTTTCAGCCCTGCAGAAACCCATCAGGAGAGCTTTAAAAAATAAATAATTAATAAAAAACACTAGATTAATTAGGGATGAGCTCATATCTGGTTGTGACTCATCTACTGCAAGCTGCAGCGACCACCACCGCTGTGCTGGGAATCTCACTTTCAAGGGTGTGGTGACACATGCAATTACGAGACAGAGTAATCAAAGCTCCGTCCACTGAGTTATGCTGACAGCAGAGATGTTACAGGCTACCAGTTTCAGGCCCCACACCTGTATGTGCATTCACATGCACATGAGTAACACGTGAGCAGCCCTGTGGAGCCATCAGGACTATCCAAGGATCAGCCATTACCTGAATACCAAATGTATTTTTGTGCAAGGCTAGAGTAAGTTAGTTTGTGGGCACGGTCCTCTCGTAAACTGAGACCTGGTGTGAGAGAGTCAACCTGCTCTATTAAATTCAGAAAACACAGCCACTGAGAGGGCTGGTGTGATGCAGAATCAGTACTGACAGAGATGTCCAAATAACCTGCCTATTAGTGCCAGAAGGCAGGTTTTGCTCCAGATGTCTTTATATCATTCACCTGACCATCAAAAAGACCTTTAGGCTTGGTAAAGCTCCTAAGAAAGTGAATTGGGAAAGCCTAACTATGGGGTCTCCTCTCCTCTGCTCTCCTCCCCTCTCCTCCCCTCTCCTCCCCTCTCCTCTCTCTCGCAGCAGTAAGGAGGATGCCCCACCTCAGGGGCTGTGGGTTGTGACCAGGAGCGTTGCTTGTATGAATGAGCCTGTTTTCATTGGGGCAGATGCGGAAGCTGTTACAACCACAGCGTTTAGGAAACTGGTGAAAGGAAGCAGTCTCTCAGTGGTGCAGGGGCCGGTTCAGGCACTCAGCTCTGGCTGCTGCCCCGAGCTGCGTCCTCGCCGCAATGCAGCACGCCCAAGAAGACCCGACTGCACCCGGAGAAGAAGACGATGCCTTTGGGGAAGGTAAAATGATCTTTTTATTCAGCTAATCCTTCTCCTGTGCAGGCTAGGAGCAGTTTTCTAGCATGGGTGGCATTTCTTGGTAACTCTGAAGTTCTCTGTGGGCTCCAGAGTGGCAGGTTGACCAGGCTTTCTTTTCTTCCCCTGAGAGAACGGAGAACAAAAGCACGCCAGATACAATAACAACAACTTCCACATTGTTCAGCAGCTTGCCTCCTCAGCGAGGAGCTGGCTGCAGAAGAAGAAAGCTGGGAGGCCACCAAGTATGTTTGCCACGGCAGCTGCCAGGAAGCACGCTCGGCGCTCAGCGCCGCAGGTGCAGCTGTCCTTAAAGCAGTCGGGGCTACAGGCGCCTGCCTACCTAAATCCTCTGAGCAAAACTAGCCTCCTCCTCTCCGACCGCCACAACATGGGGCAGGGTTTCTCATCCCCAAAACTGCTTCTGCTCGACTGCTCGCTGCTTGCAGCCTGTGCCGCCGCGTACACGTGTTTCGAGCACCAATAGACCGCAGGAGTAAAGCCAGTGAGATCAGGCAGTCTGGAGGAGAAGGATCTGGCCCACAATGTGTAATTCCTGCCGTTGCTCGCTGCACTCGAGCAGAGGCTGGGGGACAGCCCGCTCATGCAAATCTTCCCCCGGCCCCTGGCAGTTTCCAAGGGAGCTGAAGGCACAAAGAGCCGCCTGGATCGGCTCCAGAGACTGTGAACCTTTAAACTCGCTCGCAGCACAGCTTCAGCAAACCTCATTTAAACAAAGCTCAGCTGCGGTTGGTATGGAAAACTTAGCCGTGAACGGTGCCAAATCGAGTTATCTGAGCCTCAGTGAAAGACATCAGCGCAGAAAAGAAAGCAGCCCCGGTGATGTACTGCCTGCGTTCAAATACATTTCTCACGTATATATGACCCCGCTCCTCGCCCTGTGACACAGTCCTGGCTCAGGAGGGCAATGGATTTGCAGAAAGGAGAGGTCGGAGCATTTGCATTCAGGCAAAATCCTAACTGTCCAGGGAAGAGCTGACACCACCGGGCAAGCCAACTCACACTGAGAGCTGCATTCCCAGCGGCTCGCCCCCACGCAGGTGGAAGCTGCCTCTCACGATAGCCCGCTGCCTGCTCCCATTCAGTCTGGGCATTTGCACGTGGGATTTAGGCTTCGTTGCTGTTTCCAAAACCTGTAGTCTATGCTCTTCATCAGAAATGTAGGAGGGAAGGAGAGAGATGTGTGCAGGTCATTTGACATACATGTTGTGTTATCTAAAGGGAAAGATACAGCACCCAAGAAATCTGTTGAAGCCTCTCAGCTAAGTTGTTTCTGGAAGGGCTGATCCAGCAACAGCTAGAGGAGTCCGGCTTTTTGAAGGCAGGGACATTTTTTGAAACCTCTCCATGACCCTTCTTGGAGCAGGGGCTGGACCTGACGACCTCCAAGCTCCCTTCCACCCTGACCCACCCTGCGAGCCTGCAAGCTGCTGCTCACCTCTTCTACCCACCTGAGTGCAGCTGAGGACAAATTCACCCCAGCTGCTCCCTTGGCCAGAGTGCTGGCTCCCAAACTTGCCAGCTGGAAGCCCCAGATTAATGAGGCATGGTGCTCGCCTTCCCTTTAGCCCTCCCTCCATTCTCCTGAATGGCTCAATGTTATGTTTTTGGCTGTTATTTCTGGAGCACTGCTGACCCTGGAGAACCCAGCTCGCTCCCCTGGGCTGGGTGGGATCGGGGCGGGGAGGAGCGATGCCTGCTGTGTTTACAGGGCAGGGTGGGGAGAAATGGGCAATAGCAGGCATGGGAACCTCTTCCAGCCTGCCAAAATCCTGCGTGGGTCTGCTGCTGGCCCCTGGCGTGCTTCAGCTGAGCTCCTGAGACCACGCAGATGCAACCATGCCGGGGGTGGACCTGCTCTTACCCAGGGTACGATGCTCATCCCCCCAGCTAGGGGGAGGAGAGGCACAGCTCAGCATCCACCCTCCCCTCAACACGTTAATCCTGCAGGGGGCTGTGCCAGCGCCAGTGTTCTTAAGCGTGCTTAGGTTGAGACGGGAAATTAAACCCATGTCATTGTGTAACTATACAAGAAATCTATTTCTGTCAGAACCTTGCTAAATCTGGTAGTGCTGGGGGCTGGGTGCACCTTCCCTGGTGCCTCAGAGGGAACGCAAAGCTCTGACACCTGAAACTTCAAGCTGCAGAGACGTACGCACCCGACAAGCCCTGGCTGTGAGTTTTCAGGCCAGATGGAGCCACTTGTCAGGTGCCCAGCTTGGACTTTCAGACCATAGCTTTAAGGGTGTGGGCTTTCTTCTATTTTTTTTTTTTTTTTCACATGTGGCACGATTTGGAAATGGGTGGTGGCACCCATGCACCTTTTTAAGTTGTCCCGGTGGTTAGCTGCTGTCACAGTTAAAACCTGCTGCATCTTACTGTTGGCGTTAATTTGTCTTGGTTTTGGAGTTTGTTGCCCTCTTGTCCAGGAGAGCAAAGCACTTGCTCTTGCTGTAGGTGTGTGCCTCATAACTACCCACAGGCTGTGATCGCACCACTCTTGCCCTTGCTGTTGATGGCTGTATCTTCATAAAGTGTGACATTTAATCTTTTAAGCATTTTCATGGATTTACCTGGAACCGACCCCTTGGGGATGTGGACAGCAGCATGGAGCAGACTGCTCCAAGCCTGTTACACCAGGCACAAATCCAAAAGTTACCTGATCTGTTCTTAATATGTATATACCTAACAGCAGGATCACTTCAAGGATCAGATAATAGGTACAAAGACTTCTTGAGTCCTTTTGGTTTCCAGCATCACATGAGGGGACCCTCTTCATCAGATTTTCCTCTATAACCCTCAAGTCTCTCAGCATCATAATTTCTCAGAACCTGGTTAACACTATTCCATAGTCTCGGCCTATATCCTTCACTCCCAGATAGGCCCATACTAAGACCAGATGATTCAGCTTCCTCTCTCAGTAGTGTTTTCTCCCAGTTGCCATCCCAGACACTGGGCCATCTACCTATTCAGGCAGTCGCAATGTAAAGTTCCCTTTCAGGTCATGGGCATAGATTTAGACCCCATAGGGACAGAACCAATCTGTGCAGGTCCTCACTAGACCTCGTCATCCTTGATGACTCCTCGGCTGGGTTACTTCTGTCACTCATCCTTGTTTTGAACCCATCCAGCATGCCCCAAATTGATCTACCCCACTTCAAGTTTCTTAGTCAAGCTCTCATGCGGTGCCAAGTCCAAGTTTAGTATCAACACAATTATTTTCTATAAAACCCTAATGAGTGCCGCGGGTTGTATTCCATCTCCTTTAATTTTGCTTGTATGACTCCTACATCAGCTGTTCCGTGAGGAGGCCAGGACCACTGCCAGGCTGCCACACCATTAGTGACAGAGCATTAACTCATAGTTCTCTGGAAATCCTGTGGTGTTTCAAGTGGGTTTTGAAATCAACAGAGAGCTCCTTGGATAATTCTCTTCAAAGCTATCGTTTAAAATCCTCCTTTGTGAAAAGTAAGGGGAAAAAAGTATTTCCACAATGAGATGGAGCTGGCACTGATATTTTCTCACATGCATGCAAAAACATTTTTAGGAAATGTCTGTATTATCTGCAGCATTATCAATAATTTAACTATTTTATCTACTTATGCTGCCATAGCATTGTTTTTCCTTACTGTACCTTGGCATCCTAAGGCACAGGGTTGGGTGTGACTGAGCACAGCGTACATCATACCTTCCCAAAAAATCAGGCTGGCTTCCTGCAATAGCCATTCAAAGCTCAAAAATGTTCATCCTCAAAGAAAATCTGTTAATTAATTTTATTGTTTTCTAATAACACCCTTGCACTTACCCAGTGCTACCTCCCTCAAAGGATCTATGGAGACCTTGCAAACAACTCTGCCTAGGTTCAGTGGAGCACAGCTACCTCCTGTCTGCAGCTTGGCCATTGTGCGGCAGCTCACAGCTGCATTATGCAAAAGTTCAGAGAAAAAAAAAAAAAAATGTTTTGGCCCCTTGAAAGTACAGGCAGTGATATGTTTCACATCTTTTATGGCCGCCATCACCATGCTGATTCAAGCATGGGAGGCATGACACCATGGGAAAAATGGGGAAATAGGGAAAAATGAGGATGAAGTCTTGGGTGTTCCCCTGACCCCTGTGAGAGCGGGGATCCTTGTCCTGCAGCCCACCTCCATCCCTACCTGTCCTTTCAGCTCACATCTCACATGCCGGGTGATGGAGAAGGCGCGCAGCACACTCTCTGCAGCACAGGGGAAGGAAAAGTCCCCACTCTTCATCACCAAGGCAACGGCATAGACTTGAACTAGATAGATTTTAATATGAGGCGCTTGGCCTATAAACTCAGGTTCGAGCACGTTTCTCTAGGAACACAGACAGACCCACTTGGAGGGCAGCGCCGAGCGGAGGCTACGCACCACGGCGCAGCTCCGCCTGTTCCTGTTTGTGCTCACCTGCTTCGCACAGCTGCTGCTCGGGGCCTTGCTCCTCGGGCAGGCGGAGAGCTGTGCAGGCGGGTTTGAGCTTTTCTGGTGCGAGGAGGTGGTGTGGGATGCCCGTCCCCACCCTGGACATCCCCACGCCAGCCCGCCCCCACTTCCAGCTGTCCCAGGGCAGCTGGAGTCCTATTTTTAACGGGGCGTCGCAGCGGGGATGATTGAGTCCTTCAGGCCTGAAATTAAAAAATAATTGAAATCAGAGGCACTTACTGCTTTGTTGTCTCCCTATTTTTTAATTAAAGGTCTTTGATCTTTTTTTTTTTTTTCCCTTTCTCTGTGTCTGGATGACAACTTGTTTGGTTTGCATTTGTCGGCAATATTTCTGGATCACCATTAATAACAACAGCAAGCAGAATAAAAACAGGTCAAATAATAAACAAGTGGCATTTCACCAGCCCTCAGGAAAAAAGGAAGGTACTTACAAGCCAGAGAGAGGCCACAGGCGGTGGTGCTCAGGTGACCTTCTAGGCTTTCCAAACCAGTGTCTCACCAAAGTTTGAAACAAAATAGCCTTCCTTTCCATAATTTTATTCACATTTTTAGGTAGCTTCCTTACAAAGCTCCACGAAACACAAGTTTTTGTGTGTGTTTTTGTTGTTGTTGTTTTGTTTTGTTTGGCTTGGCTTGGCTTGGCTTGGCTTGGCTTGGATTGGATTGGATTGGATTGGATTGGATTGGTTTTGTCGCCTGGTCCCTCTATTAAAGTCACAAAACCAGTGTGTGCCCAGAGCAAGCTGATGGCACAAACAACACCGCCCCGTTAGCGATGCAGGGCACAGCTCGCTGCCTGCAAAGCAGCCTTCCGCCTGAAAACAAAGGTTTGTGGCTGCTGCACCGGGGGCGCGACACACAGAGCAACCCGCTCAGGAAGTGCAGGGTTGAAGGCTGTGAGTAAAAATGAGAGAAAACAGCACCAGGACGTGAATTAAAGGGGCCGGATGGAGAAGCCAGGAGCTTGGCAAGGTTGCCGAGGCACCACAAGGCTGGCGGTGGGCTGGTTTCCCAATGGTAGGGGTGTTGTCAGGCCCTGCAGAATTTCAAGCAGTATTTCCAAAGCTGGGACCTGACATCTAAGAGCAGTGAAATAATACAGGGTAACAGGTGAGGCAAACCCACTAGGAAATCCTCAGCACAACAGGTTTAATGCTGCAAAACCTACAGACAGGAAAGGGGGATGGTGGTGGCTCACTCTGGTTTAAATGCAAGGAGCCTGGAAATTGCAAAGTTCGGGGCCCCAGGGCTTGGAAATGGTGCCTGGAGCTTAAATAGTCGGTAAAAATATGGAAAGACAAAAAATGAAGAGGAGCCCACCTTTAACTAATAATGATCCACCCCACAGAGAAGCAAAGACGCTGAAAATACTCAAGCCCCCTCCTTGACCCAGGACCTTCAGTGAAATGACCGCCCTGGGAAGCCAAACCCCAAACTTCCCCAAAAGGCTGAGGTGTGTGCAGCATTGCACAGGAGCTCTTGCAACACCTCCCGTTTCATCATGTCGGCATCGCTCAGCACACGGACTCCGTGGAGCAAAGGGAATTTTATTCGCATCCTTCTCACCCTGTGCTAGCTCGGGGCGGTGGAAAAGCTCTGCTGGGAGCGCGGATGTGACCAACAGGCACTGCGGTTTTTTAGCACACTTGCTGTGACTGTGTAGAATGAGGCTGAGAGCTCCCTGCGAGTTTCAGACCCCACATACTAGACTTCCTCACTTGAGGAGAAAAAAGAAAAAGACATGAGAGGACCCAGCTAACGTTATGGAGCCAACAGAGGTAGCACAGAGCAAATGAGAGTTTTTTCTGCCTCAGACATCACAGTTTCTTAGTGGTGATGATGTACAGAGTGGAGAGAACACAGCCCACCTCCTCTAGGGAATCATTGACTTCTGTGGTGGCATCTGGAGAAGCTGCCTTGTTTATAAATGGGCTGGTCTGGGGAGCTTTGGTTACGTCAGAACGGGTGGATCGGGCCATAACGCGCACTGCTCAAGCTGAGCTGGCACATTTCCTTCCCACCGGCATCCCGCAGAAGGATTTTAGAGATGCAGATAGATTTGAAGCTAGATGGCATCTCTGAGATCCCACAGCAAACATATGCGGGGAGTGCCACACTGGCAATGCGCTCACGCAGTTAACAAGTGGGGCTCTTTTTTATTAACAGAGGGGTGGAAACATCGGAAAGAATCCTTGTAAAAATATTGCCAAAGATAAATGAAGCCACAGGAGAAGCAGAGACCTTCAGCACTGCTGAGCACAGCTCTGGAGCTGCATGGCTATAGCTTTTATTAGTATTATTATTATTTATTTTCCCATGGAAAAACAGGCAGTTTAAAAGGTCCTGAGCTGCTCTGCCTCTCCTACCGCTCTGGGGAGCTTCCTGCCCTTTCTATTCCTGATGCCGGCCATGAGCCAAGGAAGAGTTAGCTTAATCAGCAACACCAGCCGCTGATTAGTGCCAAGCTGCTGTCGTTAATCGCTTCCAAAAATCACCACGCCGAAAATAGTACCCAGGGTCAGATGCTCAAAAACTGGCCTCGTTTCACTGGTATCACGTAACCTCTGCTGCAGTGCCAGGCCGCGCCCCCGAGGCAGCACTATTTCTTTGCTTTACGGTTCATATCATTTGTGATTTTTATAAAAAATTAATTTCCCCTCGCAGCCCCAGTGGCACGAGAAGCTGCCCTTCGCCTTCCGTGGAGGAAACACGTCCTGCACGTGGTTAAACACCCTCACGTGAAGGGCAGGCTGGACCAGCAGGCAACCTGCATCCCCCTCAAAAAGACACACACCGTGCTGTCCCGAGGGCTCGGTCGGCACCGAGGACCCCCCTCTGCTCTGGAATCTCAGCCCAAATATTTGGCAGATGCTCTTCGGGCTCCTTGCATGACACAGGCGGCGTGTTCAGCGCGCTCCCCCGAATGGCATTTCATGTGCGCTGCACTTGTTTTGTATCTGCTATATTTATGCTGCAGAAATATGCGCCGATGAGGAAAAGGGGGCCGTGGGGGTGTCTCGGAGGCAGTCGGGTTATGGAGACTTGCGCGGCAGTCACTGTGCTGCCATCGGTCTGGAAGAGATTTCAGGGCAACTGTGGTTTTACAGAGGATGGAAATTGCTCGGAGCCTTATCCCAGAGGACTCTTCTTGGGTTTCTGCTGCAAAAACTGTCATGTGAGGAGCTGGCAGGAATCCAGGTGGCCACCAAGGCAGCCTTCCCACAGGGCACTTGATGCTGTAATTGTCTGGCTCCTTCCCCTCCACCCCAGCCTTTGCATCTTTCTCCTACCTGACCATCCAGGGTGGCTCCCCCATCCCTGGAGGTGCTCAAGGCCAGGCTGGAGGGGGCTTTGGGCAGCCTGGTCTGGTGGGAGGTGTCCCTGCCCATGACTTCAAGCCAGCTCAATGCCAGCAGCACTGCCGGCAGCTGCACTCCCCAAAAGCCCCATGTAGCACTGTACCTGCCGCTTCAGGTCTCTGATCACGGCTTTGATCGTGGCATCGCATTGCTGACTTCCAGCTGTCTGGGAAAGCAAAATATTTTCCCAGCAGTTCCTCTCACACCTTAATTAGGAAACAAGGGACATTTTGAACCCAATAGGGGACAGAAGGGAGGGTAGAGCTGCAGTAACAGAGGTGCCATCTGCTCACAGGAAGAGCGGCTCTGCTGGGCCCGGTCGCTGAGCAGGCCGAGAAGCAGGAACGTGCTGCTCCCCCCAGCCCACCTGCCAGATCCTTGCCACCCAAAACCTATCCTGGGGAGGGGCTGGATTTGAAGGGGGAGAGTTCTAGAGGGAAAAATAGTAAAATTGGTGTCTCCTGATCCCAAAAGTTACATATGTGAGGGCAGGTAGGGTGTGTGCCTGGGAAAGTGCCTCCTGAAGAGAAATTGCTGTCTTCAGGTGCTGGTGGATGCAACTACCTCAGACCACCACAAGTGCAGCAGGGTGTGATGAAGACTCCCCTTTCTGTCCCTAGCCCTCTCCCTCTGCTCCCATATCTTACTTTTCCTTGGTGTACCAAGTGTGCCCTGACCACCCTGTGGTAATACACCCTGTGTAATACCCCCATGGTGTTACACACACTCCAGTCATTCCCAAAGACCCAGCAGTGCCGAGCACCTGGCCAGAGGCCCCTAGAGGTTGAATCTGTCCCTGAGCCACCCCAGAGCATCAGCTCGAGCGACCTGACTTTCCCATAAATCACCCTGAGAGCTGCAGGTGGAAAGTTTTGCAAAAGCAACGCGAAGAAGAAAGCAAAATGAGGAACTTGAGGGTGGAGCAGCAACACAGTGATGGGAAGTAGAAGGGGGGAAATGGTTGCACAGTGGTTAGAGGGTGCAAGTGGTGAAAAACAAGTGGGTATCAAAAGCTTCTAGAAGGAGAGCAAGGAGAGTTAGCTACAGGGCAATGGTGAGAGCAAGTCAGATGCACCGAGCAGGCTCATCTGGCAGAGAAGGTAGAAATACAGGAACTGAGTCAACCCAAGGAGCAGGACGGGCAGGGCGAGGTGCAGAGAGCAGGAGAGCTGTGGCAACACAGGATGTTGAGCAGGGAAAAGTGATTGTGGGCTGGTGTAGGGTCAGCCTTGCCCAGGCTGTTTATGACAGATAGCCCAGTTTTTTGTTAATGGAAAAAACATACACAAATAGCCTGCCTTAAAGGCTAGGGGGCCCTAATCTGCCTCAGAAAACCAAAGCTCCAAGCCACTGTCTGGTGGCCACTTCCTCCAGCACGTTGGCTGGTCCAAACACGCTAACGAGAGGCGTCGATGCAAATTGCCCCCTGCATGGTCTGCTGCCACTAGCCCCCGCTTTCAGCTGTCTGAAAGCAGCCAGGACTGGGCTGAGCCTTTGTATCTGCACAACATGCATATATGTCCCTGTGGCACACCAAGGAATGAGCAGAGATGCCCCACACTCATCAAGGTCCCCACAAGGTCTTCCCTCTGAGTGCTTTGTGGGGGTAAGGGACTTCCCCCCAGACCTCCTTCTTTCCAGATTTCTCTAGAGGACAGCAGCTGCAGTGGAGCTGAAAGCCATTGCTTTGGTCTTCCTGTCCTGCTGATCGGGATGATGGCAAAAGTGAAGTACTTGTCATTACATTCCCCACCCAGAGTGGTGTGTAACATAACGGGGCCAGCACCCACAGGGGCCTACAGGACAGCTGCGGAGGGACTCTGTGTCAGGGGTTGTAAAGATAGGACCAGGGTTAATGGCTTTAAACTAAAAGAGGGTAGGTTTAGGTTAGCTATAAGGAAGAAATTCTTCCCTCAGAGGGTGGTGAGGCACTGGCACAGGCTGCCCAGAGAAGCTGTGGATGCCCCATCCCTGGAGGTCACAGAATCACAGAATCACACAACTGTAGGGGTTGGAAGGGACCTCGAAAGATCATCAGGTCCAACCCCCTGCAAAGCAGGTTCCTCAGAGCAGGCTGCCCAGGTAGGCGTCCACATGGGCCTTGAATATCTCCAGAGAAGGAGACTCCACAACCTCTCTAGGCAGCCTGTGCTCAAGGCCAGGCTGGATGGGGCTTTGGGCAACCTAGTCTGGTGGGAGGTGTCCCTGCCCATGACGGGGGAGGTGGACTGCATGGGCTTTAAGGTCCCTTCCAACCCAAACCATTCCATGATTCTGTGATTCAGTGATGTGTATCAGCCAGAAAATCCTGCTCAGACCTTTCAAGAAGCCTTCCAGGTGTCTGGGAGGAGCACAGCATTTAGGTATGCCCTAATCTCTTCCTTGGAAATCCTGATTTGCTCTTTGGCCTGGGAGCAAAGGCTAATAGCAAAGTGCTCCTGTAAAGCCCAGCAGGTAATTTAAGAACTCAGGCTTAGATCTCTGAAGTATAACTTGGGCTGACATTGCTGGGAACTGGTGCTTGTAAAGGTGCACGGGAGCTGGCAGAGGATAAAGTGCACAACAACTGACAATTGCTGTTTCGGAGAGGTCGCTGTGTTTTCAGGAGACAAAGTCAGAATCAGCTTTGCTGTTGTCACTTAGAAATTGTGCTGGGGACATTCATGCTGACCTGTTTTTAACACAACAGCAGATTACGCTGCAAGCCAGTGAATAATTTATAGGAGCAGTAGCATGATCAGAGCCACGACACAATGGCAGCTTCGGTTCCTGCCTAACGATGGAGGGAGGCAGAGCTCTCTGGCATTTTCCACTGAATTAGCAAAACAAGACACACGTGGGATGACTGACCCGATCCTTTCAAAAGCGTGTGTGTCAGGATGAACGCATGTTCAGAAGGGCTATGTGGGGCAAAGATTTTATCTAGAGCATCCTTAAACCTCCTCAGCCTCCTAGCAGCTTTGACAAGCAACAGCCCTGGGAGCAGGGAGGTGGGAATGCATATGTAGGGGTGAGGGTGAAGAGAGGAGTGAATAAGATTTCCGTGTTTGCTATGCAAAACTCTATTGAGAAACCAAGAGAAACAGCTCATACATCCCCAGCACATGTATTTGCATAGGATTGAGAACATTTCCTTGAAAGAGGAGGCTGCAAATGAAGGAGGCGTTTGCGTCTGCAACCTCAGGTTCCAAAATCCTTCTTATCTTCCGATACGACTGACAGGGCCAGAGGGAATTTGCAACATGGGGCACACAGCGTAATTGCCAGGAACCACTGTAGGAGGCTCAAGGTTGCAGTAAGATGCTGCAATTAGCAGACGGCACTGGAAACCTTTAACAAATTAACCAGACTTCCACAGTGAGAGCTGCCACCCCCTAAAAGGCTGAAATGGACTCAAAAGCATATTAAGTATGCATGATGAGACATTTATAGCTTTCAGCATTGCCACAAATATTCCTTCTCCTCTTCCCCTGACATTCCACAGCCCGAAGCGTGCAGCTGCCTTTTTCCAGAAAGCAGCTTCTCCGCCTTGTCCCCCCAGAGAAACACACGAAGCAGGGGCAGCGCTGATTCAGGCAGAGGCACACCACAGATGACCCTAAAAATGTACCCAGGGACCTGCAGCAGCACCTCTGTGCCTCTCGAAATGTCACCCCCAGGATGGCTGCTGAGCTCAGAAGCTTTGGGAACCTTCAGGTCCCAGGGGTCTGCGCACCCCTGCGAAGAGCACCCATTTAGGCTTTTGCTGAATCTGGAGTGGTTTTCCCTCATTTCTGCTTCTGAGGGCTACAGGGTGCTGTTTGTATTTGGCATACAATATAAATACCACATGTTCATTATTACTGCTGAAAATTACTTAAGATTATAGGTCAGCTGGAATTGGCAGCTCAGATTTTTTGTTCAGTGAGCTTTTTTTTTTTTTTTTTTTTCCCTCCAAGAACAATGCTTTGTGAAACCCTAACTCTTTGTTGTCATTTCACAAACTTCTCAGTACAGTATCATCCTGTGTGTGGCAGGTCTGAGTGCTCCCTCGGCAACATTTGCATTTGAAAGGGCGAATCTGACCCAAATGGGGAAAGACAGGGGCGTACAGGGAGAGCACCAGTAGTGCCACCTCCCAGACTGTGTCGATTTACCAAACCCACAGCCTTGCCAGGGGTTCCCAAAAGAAGCACTTTCAGTTGTTTCGGAGACATAAGGGAGAGCTTGTTGCAGCAGCTTGAAGTGTTGGAAGAGGGACAGCAGAACACATATAAATATATATATATAAACATGTATAAAAGCCCATATAAACATATATAAAAATAGTAAAAAAAAAATAAGACATGGGTGTTTGGTACTTCTGCTGGGTGATGTTTGGAGTAAAGCCTTGCACAAAAAAAAAAAAAAAAAAAGAGCTGTGGAAGAGAAAGGGCAAAGTCCTAAGGCCAGCAATAAATAGGTTCAGGATCTTCGCCTCTGCAGAGAGATGCATTTATAGAAACTAGGACTGTGTATTTTGGATGGAAGACTGAAATTGAAGAAAATTTCCTTTTCCCTACAATCTCTGGGAAAATGCAGCATTTCTGCCTTTTTTTTTTTTTTTTTTTTTTTTTCTCAGTGTGGTGCAGGAGGGAGGGCTCAGATGAAGAAATGTTAGTCCCCTCTGCTGGCGTGCTCCTTCCTCTTGGACCTGGCACTTAGGGACACGGTTTAGTGCGTGGCATTGGTAGTAGGGTGGTGGTTGGACCAGGTGATCTTGGAGGTCTTTTCCAGCCTTCATGATCCTGTGATTCTCTATATTCACCTTTAACTGCTGTTTGCAGCCCTCAGTGTACCCTGGTGTAGGGTCTGCTTGCGGACAGGTTACTGAAGGCAGCGGGGGGGGGGGGGGCAGCAAGCATCCTACGGATGGGGGCAGAGACCTGGGGCAGCCGCTCCCTGACCCCTCCTCTTGCTCAAAGCGACCGAATATAATAATAATAGTAATAATTATAGTAATAACTATAAACCGATAATAGAAAATAATAATAAATTGATAATAGTAAGTTAATAATAAAGAATTATTAATAATGAATTAATGATAATAATAATAAAGCCAGGAAAAATCAAATATACATGGCCTGGGTCCACAGGGAGCTGATTGCGCCCCCCAGAAACTGCACAGCCAAGGGCAGCGGCACCGGGACGAGCCGGGGGGCGCCCGTGGGACCCCGCACCGCCCGCGGGGGCGGGCCACGGCCGCGCAGCGCCTCCGCCTCCCCTTCGTCCTCCTCCTCCTCCTCCTCCTCCTCCTCCTCCTCCTCCTCCTCCTCCCGCAGCTCCGCAAGGAAAAGCCGGCAGCGGCTGCGCTGGCTTGCCAGAACGGCGAGGCAGTGCGAGCGGGGAGAGGCTGCTCCCCATCCTCTTTAAAAATAATAATAATAATTAAAAATATTGAACATTATTGTGTTCTCGCCCGGGATGGGGCGGCGCTGTGGCCGCGGAGCCCGGGGCTGCGGCGGTGGGCGAGCGATGTCCCGGGGCGGGCTGTGAGCCGCGGCGGCCCCGCCGACAGCAGCAGGTACCGGGGGCACCGGGGAGGGAGGGATGGGTGCGGAGCTGCCGGCCCCCGAGGTGGTTCGGCTGAGCCCTGCTGCCAGGAGAGAGGCGTCGGGATTTGGGGGAGGGAGGTCGGGCTTCTCCTGGCTCCGACGTGCGCGCTTTGGGGCTGGGAATGGGAAAATCTCGGCTGGGGGCTGTTGGTGAAGGGCTAGGGGAAGGTGCCTGGGGGAGCTGTTTAGTGCCCTCGTGGAAGTGCTCAGCCGTCTTCCCACCCCCTCTCCCCGAGTCTCAGCTTTTCCTCGGGTCCTGTCTTTCTGTTTCCAGTGAGCTTTTATGGTATTGCCGGTTTGAGGCAAGCTCAGACCCTCTTAAGTCCTCCGTTTGGTCCCTGGCTTGTTCCCAAGGACTGATGCAAACGTCTTGCGCGCTGACATTGCTCTTCGGCTTACCTCTGAGTGCCCTGGCTGCCAAAGGTCATCCTAATCCCACGCCAGGTCTTCCTATCGCTGCTTTGCTGTCCCTCATTCAAAGTTTCAAAAAAAAGCCCTTCTGGAAGCTGTGCGTGTGGCCACGCTGCCTCCGCGCCCTTTCGCACACCCCTCTGTTACGAGCTCAGTGTGTTTCCAGCCTGATTTCTGCGTTCATTAATTAATCCGGCCGCACGCTCTGCCCCGCTCCTCCTAATTACCGTGTTTCAGCTGCTGTCACACAGCTGGAGCCCCGGGCAGGGAAGGCTCCGGAGCAGGAACATTACCTTCATATCCCCCTGTGGCTAATTAGGTTTCACAAGCGTCGCTCTCCTTCCGAATAAACAAAAAAAAAGTGGGAGCAGACCCCAGCGGGGGTCTCGAGGAAGAAGGGGCGAGAGGAAGGTGTCTTTCCTGGAAAGGTTTCCGTGCTCGCTGCCCAGCCTGCTGTGGGTTATTCCCTGTGCTGGTCCCCAGGACGTGAGCTGCTTTGTGACCCTACCGGGCACGCACGACAGATTGCTCCACGCCAGCCCCAAGGCTTCAGTAAGTACAGGAGGGCAGGTATCGGGCAGCGTGAGCCATCTGAAGGCACCAAGCGCATCTTTTCTCTCATAAATTCAGCATTTTCTTGGCCGGTAACTAAATCCTAGGACAGTCCCTTAAGATGGTGTCTGTGCTGCCTGTCGGTGCAGGCAAGCACAGTGTTGTGGGCTTGAAAAATCCCACCCCCACGACCCGATGCTGGTTTAAATGTTGACATCCAGCAGCGCTTCCTCGGCGGGTGCGGGTGTTCTGCTTGCTCGTGGGCTTTGGTTTTCTTTCTGAGGAGCAACAGGTCGCGTTTATTTCCAGGCTCCTGCTTAAGGAAGGGATCAATTAGCTTTTCTGTGTCTCTGTGCTCCTCTCTAACAGCACGGTTATATTTTATAGAAATACAAAATTAACATTTCTCAAATGTTTGGGAATGAGTATTGGGAGAAGTCAGATTTGTGCAGGGGGGTCCCCAGACCCCCTCGGTGACCAGGCTGCTCTACCTCCTTGCGGTCTCAAGGCCCTTGACCACTCCATTCAACCCTATTTTATTACACCACAGAGCAGACGCTGGGGGTACCAGCAGCACAAAGCACGGCCCCAGAGCCACGCGGGGCTGCTGCCTGCTCCTCGATGCTTTTAAACCCCAGCAAGGAGGCAGGTAACCCCCCGACGGCACCCACCGCGGGGAAAGGTGCCGGGGGGAGGCTGCCCTGCTTCCCCGCTGGGAAGGAGCGGGAGCGAAGGCGGAAGGCAGCGGTTGCTTTTGCCAAAAAAGGGATGGCTGCTCTGGCTTTTCTATTTTTTTTTTTCCCCCATGCTATATGCGTGGCAGGGACAAGCAGCTCGTGGACAACCCACTCGCTGGGGTGTTTTCCCACAGCCCAGCTAAGGGGAGGTGGGCGGCTCGTGCCTGCAGCGCAGAGCATCGGCTGCGGGGAGACGAGGGAGGTGGGGAGGAGAGCAATGCCTACACACACACACTGCTTGTCAGAGAGGACCGGGACCTGAACTAGTCTCAGATGGGGGCCCGTCACATCGCTTTCAGGCTGTGTGGTTCCTGGATGGCTCCAGTAACACAATGCTAAGGAAACTGACTGTCCTCCCACCTCGCAGGAGCTCAGAGGTCACTGGTTTTGCCCTTTCAACTTCCAGTGCTTGCTGCTTTTCCAAGGGGGTGTGTTGGCTTGTTAAAGGGTTTTCTCAGTAAGAGATTTTGGAAATGATGAGCAAAAGGACTCCCCAGCTCCTTTTGCAGAGGCCATGGCATGAGGGAGGGCAGGCTGCATCCACAGGAGCAGTGGGGTCCAAGCAGTGGCTCTGTGTGTTTGCTCCATGCAGTGCCGGGTGCTGCTCCCATCTTACTGATGTGCTTTTATCCCAGCCCAGGGCTGTGTCCAGGGGCTTGCACTCAGTTCCCTGAGTTTGGGCTCTCCAGCTGTAGCTTTTAAGTCTTTGCAGCTGAGGCTCCGGTGGTGTTGGGAAGAAAAAGAAACCCTCTTCCAGACATGGTCCAGGTTAATTGGGAAGGGGCAGCGAGGCACCCAGGACCAGGTTGTAGCTCAGCTGTGACCAAAAAGCAGGTCCTGGGACGTGCTGCCCCACTCACTGCAAGGTGCAGAGAAGAGCAGGTCCCCTGGGACTCTGCAGTTGCTTTTTGGCAGCCACAAGCACAAGCGCAGACCTCTCCTTGGTCTTGGTATGCAAACTCTGCACCCGGTGGCCTTTGTAAGAAGCAAGTCCTCTAAGTGTGATGCAGGAACTATTTTTTTTTTTTTTCTCTTTAAAGTTGCCTTTATCTGCTGTGTTTTTATGTTACAAGGGTACCCTCTAATTTTTACCCCCCAGCCAGCACAAAAGAAATGACGGATTAGCGCAGAAGAAGTACCGTAGCATCTTTCCTCTCTTCAATGGGAGGCACAAATCGAAGCTGACAGTTCCCTGGAACCAGTGCAGCCCACGGAGTAGCCACAATAATACATTTAATCTGCCAGCCCTTTTAAAGCATCGGGAGCACTATGGCCCCTGATGCCTCCTGTGAGCCTCCCTTGCCTGGCAGAGCCAGCCACCTCCTTTCTGCTCTGCCAGCCCTCAGGCAGCCCCGTTAGCCACTGCTGCTGGAGCTCCCCAGGCCAGGCAGCCTGCTGGTAGACCTTCGGCAGCACCAGATCGATTTCAAATAATCGCTTCTCCAAGGCACTCCTGTTTTGTAATTCAAAAGTATATGTATGTATACTTAGCTGCAGCACCCAGAGGTTTGACAGACTTGATCTTGTCCTAAAAATACCACTGATGGGAAAACCTCAAGCCATCCATCAACTCAAAAAGCTTGAGGAGCTGCAGCAGAGAAAATCTATCCGGTCATCACTGAGCTTCTGGCTTTAGCTTTTCTACGTGTTTTCATGCCTATGTGTATTCACATCCACAAAGCTCAGGCTAGGCCCACCCTACTTCTTCCTACGCAAACCTTGTAGGAAGGAAGGTGTAGCTCTGTGTTCAAAGTCTGGTGGGCATTTTCTAATTGTATGCAAGAGGGAAAACACCTTTTCTGTGACTAAGTAGCTCGACATCCTCCGTTTAAATATTTAAGTTAAGAACATTTGGTTTTAAAACAAGGAGGAGGGCATGTGTTACACCTTTGTGCAGTAACGTCCCAGCAAGCAGCCTTTGGCCAGGGAATCTTCCGGGGTGCGGGGACACCTTCTCTGCTCATCACTGTGAGCATCGTTGGATTGTGGTACAAACAGCCGTCCCGGGAGCCTCCCCAAATGTACAGGCACGTCTGTGGGCGATGGTGCTGTTGAAAACACTGCTGCTGCTCACTCAAGTGCATAACGTGTCAAGTCCTGCATGAATGAGTGCCCTCTCCTCGTCTCGTTCAGTACGTCCGCAACGTACCATTTGTTAGCTCTAAGGAGGACTTGGGTTTCTGCACAGAGCTGATCGTGGGCTGGGAAGCAGTTGGCTGTGAGGTGCTCTTTGATGCGTGAGACGTGTTCCTGAATTCAGTGTAACACTTGCAGACCACGTCTATTTAGAAATACACCCGGTCTTTTTAATAATAGACATCTGCCAAAGTAAACAGAGGTGACTGCTTGGCTTATTAGATGTTTAGATTAATAAAACCAAGAGCTGGAAATGCTCACTAAGTCATCTGTGCTACACAAAACCAAACCGAGCCCGTATTAAAAATGGTAAGACTTCAGCTGTTGCTGAGGCTGCAGGATAAGCAGCTTAAAATTTTGCGTGCATATACCAGGGCTTCGCTGTCTTTGCAGTCTGGGGGTGATGCTGCCTTCCTCTCCCCAGATGGCAGCGGGACCACAAAGCCTTGTTTCAAACGCAGCCTGGTTTCCATGCACGCAGGCGCAGGACTGGTAGTGCTTGCAGTGTATTTTATTTCCAAGCCCTGTGCTTCAAGCAGAAGCATTTTTTAAGGGTAGAGCCAGGGAAGCATGGGGAAAAAGCAGCCCCTTGGTGGATAATGGTGGTGCACAGCTCCTGCCCGTGCTGCAGCATCCACCCTCATGGATGAGTGAAGGCAAAGGCTGCCATCTCTGTGGAGCAGAGCGCCTCACAAGCATGTATTTGGTGACGGAAACACGGGCTTCCCTCTGGCATGGCCAGCATCCTGCCACCAGGTAGGAAAGGCTATTGCTTCCATTGGAAAAAGGGCAGCAGAGTTTTCCCTCAGAGGAAACAAGAGATGGGAGAAAATCATCGTATCCTCATTTTCCTGTGCCCAGAATGACAGCCCATTATTAGTGTTATGTGAATTGGAAAATGCAGAAACGCCAACAGGGGAATGAAACGAGGAAAGAGTAGGAGGACAGAGGAGGTGCAGTGCTTTTCCTATAACGTTTTCATTAGCCCGCAATGGCCCCAGTGGCTTTCTTCTTTAAATGGCAAAAGAGGGAAAAGCAGGCCTGTTCTGAGATCTGTGCACCCTTAATTTATGCAATGAAAAGTTACATGAGGTAACTACCTTGTAGTTCAGCAATAATAAATGCTGTCTAATCTGTTTCATCTAGCCTTGGTTTATCTTTAATGTCTCTGTACCTAAAAAGTCTAAAACAATAACTAATCTTATAGCATGGCTGGAGTGTGTGGCATGTGAAACTCAAGATTTATCTTTTTAAATGTTCACTACACATTAAATTTTCTGATTTAAACCTGACTAGCTCTACTTAGAGTACACTTAAGAGTCTCATCAGGTTTATATTGGCTACATCAGTAGCAGTAAACTACGTCTGTTCAGGCTTGTTCTCAAGCACTAATGGCAAAAGGCACAAACCAGCCTGTACCCAAGGCACTGCACTGCCCTGTCCTCCAAAACAGAAATTAAATGTGATTTCAGGACACTGGCAGCAAGGAGATCACTTCTCCCTTAAATTCTCAATATCTTCTTCAAATAGTTCCTGTAGATGCAGGCATGTCTGTAAAGCTCTCCTGCTCCTTGTGGTAGGCTGGACGTGCCACAGATGCGCGGTGACATGGAGCTGGGCTTCCTCTGCCTTCCTGCAGTCCATTTCCATTTCAGCTGAACAGACCTGTTGGTTGTCCAGTTGGTTGGCAGATCCCTTCTCCAGTACCAGCGTCTTTAACATAAGCTTTCCCAACAGGGAACCTTTAGCTTGCACAAGCTCCCCTTAGCACTTTTTCCTACATCAGATCTTTCTCATCTGCTTTTCACTGCTCCCTTGACGTTCCCCAGCTAGAGAATATGGTGGTGGTTCGGGGGAAGTTGAGGCTATTGAGTGCTACTATATACATGCTGTTGTCTCCCATACCTTTGAGAGCTCTTAAAGTTCAAAACAGTGCAGTCAGAAGAACAATAACCTCCTCCGTAACTTTAAAAATCAAAATTATATATGACAGCTCTTGTCTAATGTAAGGTTCGAGTTATAAATGCAGATGAGCTGAAGCCAAGAAATGAGAGTTACATCAGAGCACACAACCTCTCTTGATTGCGCATGGACAGTGTTCAGCTGCGGGGTGCACTAAAAGAGAGCTTCAGCCAAGTATAAATGAAGTAGCACGGGACTTTTATGGCAATGCTTTTGAAATGGACACACTTGTGGAGTGTTTGAAAGACTGAATTAATATATTGCTGCAGTACTCATACCTGGGACAAGAATGCCCAGCTTTAAGGACGATGTTCTGTCCTAAGACATGGAGGGACGCATCTTCAACGATATATTAATGGGCAGTGTGCCATTAAAACACTCCTTGAATCAAAACTAGCATGTAAACGTCCAAAGCATTTTAAGTCTTCCTAATCCCATGTATCTAAAGAGGAGCACCGAAGTGTATCTCATTAGCGCCTGAAAGGATTTGACAACAGTGATGTTTTACTTTCAGGGGCAAAAATCCTGTCTCACTTGTTTAATTTATCCCACTCGTGCTTATATTAGAGCGTACCTGGAGTGGATACTGAGTATGGCAATGGTTTGCCTGCCCTGGCTGGAGCAAAACCAATAATCTCTAGAGCAGCCCACTGGATACCTAGACTGTCCCACGCAGAGCTCGATGCATTTACTTTCTTGCACATGCAAAGAGGTGGCCTCAGCTTGCTGTCCTTGCCTGTGCTGCTGCTGTCTGCACAAAACGAGGGTTGTAAACACAAGAAGTACTGGTGCAAAGTAATAAAAGAAAGCAGCACTCTTAAGGATGCTTTTATACTAAACACAGCTGGGTCATTGCTTTCCTCTCCTGACAGTGAGAAGGTTTTTATGTTCACTGCTTATATGGTCTGAGAAAGTCAGTCCACTCTACTGCTTATACTTGACATATAACTTTGGGTCACTGCTTGGTGTCGTCATGTATTTTGGCCACAGACCCTCACTGGAGTTGCACGTAGTTACATCAGGGCTGGCTTCACCCAGTTGCTTTCAGACCTTACTCATGGGCTCGCCCAAACGTTACACCTGGTCAGTAAAGGACAGCATCACTCATGGTCACCTAGGACTGCTAACTCACTCCTACTGCTAATGATGACAGAAGTTCAGGGCAGATTTATCGCTTTTTGTGATCTCTGCTGAGAAACTGCAATTCCATCCCATACATATGGCCAGCTGTACAGTGGCTCTCTGCTTAGGGTGGAGGAGGTAGACAAGGAGCCAGGTTGCTGCCAGACAAAGTAATCCCTGCAGCCCATTTTGCATCCTCCTGGTTTTACTACTTCTCACAAGACCACCCCTTTTTAGTTTATCTCCTGATACAGGGATAGATAACACCATTACCCAAAGCCTTGCAGGTTTACTCTCACACCACTCTGCCAAAATGGCAGCTGGTATGATTCATCACCGGCATGGGTCACTCGCACCAAACCACTGCTCAAAAGCAGTGAAAGGTGGATTTCAAACACAAGATGCTCATTCTCAGCTGGTTTTCAGAAATGCTTTTCTTTATGTTATTTTCTGGCAGTTGAATGGTGGGGGGCTTTGCTTTTAATTAATCCTTTAATTGACAAAAACAATAACCAATGATGAGTAGAATTGGAGTTGACTCCTAATCAAAGATCATTCTGCACACCAGGGCTAGCTTAAAATGAATGAACATGAAATCTAATTAGACAGCCAGACTCTGATCTCTCAGTTATGCTCTTATATGCTATTACAAAGCAAGTTTTGCTGATCTGCGCTAATACCAATTGAATATGATCGCTCTGTACTCAGACTGCCGTAAGAGAATGGCATTAAGGACGGCCCTGGGTGTATTTCGTGCTCGCAGTTGCTCCAGCTGCCTGTACAAAACAAATGTTGGAACTGAAAAAATGAGGTCAGCCACCGTGAACCCATCTGTCATGTGTGGGAGCCATTCAGTCTCAAACTTATTTTCCTTGGGTTTATTACAGTGAAATAGCTCGTTTGTGTTTCCCTCTCCTTATGTTTTCAGCGTGTGCTAAACCAAGGTTAAGGAACAGTGCTGTAGGTGTTTCTCGGAGGGGGAGTTAAGCAGAGGAAAGGGCAGCTTGTGACTCCATGTGCCAGGAGCTCTGGAGAGGGAGCAGCTACGAGCAGGCTCCTAATGGAGCAAGACAGCACGCTGCTTTTGCCTCTGCCATCAGTCATTATTTGTGTCCATGAGAGTTAGAGCCAAAGGCAGGTTTTTCTATAATAATAAAAAAGCAAGTTAGAAGTCCCCACGTTGAATTTGGCACATACTGGTGTAAAAGACTGATGTGTACTGAATTTATGGAGTCACATTGCAATAAGAGCATCAAGTATGAGCTCCCATGTATATGCAGGCACGGATTCCTTTGCTATTCTGCCGGTGACCTGGGTTGTTAGCTTTCTTCTTATTACTAACATTACTGCTTTTTGGTTTATGTACTTCATCCAGTTTGGGTGGGAGGAGCAAAACAAACAGCACGAGCTATTCCAGATGGTAGACAACTTGTGTTTCTACTCAGGGTGTCTACTGATGAGCTAGCAAATCCTGCAGCATTTCAGTTGAAAATGTCCTTACATACAGCATTAAAAAATGTTCTTATGGAAATGAAAAAACAAGTACAAGTCTTGCTGTTTGTATCAAGTTTTGGAAAATATATTACTTGAAACAAAAGATAAAAGCCAAAAGCTAAACCCACAGTACCCAAAGCTAACATTCGTGTTTATCAGAAATAGGTAATGGCACCTTGTGCTTGCTTGTAGGATTTTCTGCATGATCAAGCAGATCTCTCAGCTATGACTTAAGCAGGGCTAGGAAGGACACACAAGCATTTCTTTGAGTGTTATAAAAACTGAATCCACCCAAACTGAAGGTATTAAAATACACCTAATGAAGGAACATATCACTGCAAACAAAGCTGTCGGCGAGAAGCGAGCACACGCCCTTGGGGAGATCCCGCTGGTGGGTCAGCAGTGCGATAGGCGAGGCTTGGATGTCCACGGGGGGCAGGAGACCCACCTCAGGCTGTGCTGGTTTGAACTAAGAGCTACTGCTGCATGAGATGGGGCAGAAACTTGCCTTTTTCTGCTGGGGCAAGAATAAGAGACTATCAGCCACTTTGATGCCCACCCAAGCATGACCCAGGTGCTCCCAGATCTCCGACTGGAAGGAGAGGGAACCATCTCAGCTATAGCTCCTTCTCTGTGCAGTACTGCTCTCTGCAGCCATGCTGATAAGCCCACGTGTCTCTTTTTCTGTGTGCTATAATTAATGTTTGAAGCTCACAGATCTACTGGCCTTTCACCGGCTGATGTAGGCTTGGGAAGTGTGCTTGTCAGCCTAGCCATATGCTGCTATTTAGGAATATCTCATACTCTTGGACTTTGATGGAACGAATGCACATGATTTTGTTCTGGCAACCCAGAATAGTTCTTCAGATGGAGCTCAGATGTCTGCACAACTCTGGCAAATACTACCCTGCACAAGAAGTAGCAGCCCAGTTGCTGGGAGCATAAAAAGTGCCATCAAAGTTGTAATTGCTGTAACCCAGTGATCAATAGGAGACACCCTTCTACAGATGTTTCCAGGGGATCCCATCCCACAGAAATGATCCTGATACATCAGGAATTAGGAGCCTATGCACTAACGCCTAAGAGTTTTCATTCTAAAAATATTAAAACTCTTATGAGAGAGTTAATTTTCTTGTGAAAGCTTTCATAATGCTTTTGAGTTCTCTTACCCATATATTACTGTCAACTTTTTATATTAAAAAATCATCCCCAAGAATTTCTAAATCATCATCCAAGATGCATACCTCTATGCCTTCTAGGAGTCTAGTGATCATGGAAACCATAAATTCCAGGTGGTTGTTTGGGCTACTGGCCATACTGGCCTTCTATTGCCAAGGTAATTCAACTAACTCCGAAGGAAGAAGTTGGAAAAATGATATTAAAATAGGATAGATTTTTAGACTACAAATGCAAGCAGCACCAGCTGAGTGCGTTCTGAATGAGCTTAGAATTGCACCAAGACTGAATTGTGCTCTTTGGGTTTATTCATGCAAAGCAGAAAGAATTGGCTCACTGAGAGGACATGACTTCTAGGCTATGATCGGCTTCTTCCCTTGTTGGATTTATTCTTTTGGAGGTGCTCACTTCTAAATGGGATTTTATTGCAATGAAGTGTTTTCACCTTTGTAAGTTGGCCAGCGAGTCTGATTGTCAGAACATAATCCTTGACACAGAGGAGAGGTGAACATATTCTTTCCTTTCATTATTCAACAAGTTTCCAGTTCATTTGTTAGACATACCCCATTGCCAGGTTTTCAGACAAGAGAGGTTCCTAGCATGCAAAACTGAGTCAATTGGCTTCTGCTGAGATAGGGTTAGTGGACCCCCTCACCTTACCTTACCCTAAGCAATTATCACTAAATGTTATCAGTGTGCAGAGCACAGATCAGCACAGGGAACAGCAGACAGAACATCTCACTATGGGGATTGCATCTTCTTAGATTCAGAGTGGGCCTTGAAATGTGTGCTGCACACAAAAAAAATCAGATAGGTACAAAGGATTATCAAGGATCACTTCAGCCCTTGAATCCAGTCTCACATTCCCATTTAATCAAGGATTATACATAATCCAAAAGCATCCCTGAAGCCTCTGAGCACCTAACCCTCATCTGCAACTCCCTAACACCCCACAGCAAACCCTAGTCCCAGAGCTGTAACTGTAGATGCTACAAGAAGAGAGCAGGAGCAATCATGGGCACCACCACCACTGGTGTATTTATTGCAGCTTGCTATGTTTGCTAGCACACGTGAAGTAAAAACAACTTCCCTCATCATATGGTGGTCTCTAGATCGTTCATGGGGAAAAGGCAAGCAAAAAGGATCCAAACAAAAGTCAGTCTAGATTGAGCAAACATGATTCTCACTGAATTTCACCTCTCTGAGCTGGAAGTTCACACCGTTTATCAGATATTTCGGCATTACGGGAGGTGCAAGTCCATTCAGAGGGTGACTAAAAGGGGCAGTCCTGTGGAAGTGATGGGCTCTGTGGTCCCTTCTCCTCTCATTAGCTCAGGCTCAGCTGTTCCGACTGAAAGGAGAGATGGGGCTTTTATTTCCCCGGGGACAGAGACATCATCAATTATCTGCCATTCCCTACTGCACACTGTCAGTGAGTCAGGCAGAGAAAAATACTGATACAATTTCACCTTATCCCTTGACACTGCTGATGGGCTAATCATTCAGCTGCCACACACTTAGCACGGGCAATACTAATTACACTAATTGTGCTTATACACAGCACATGTTTATATTAGCTAGTAAGCAGACTGGTGTTTTTTAAAAAATGAAACATCAGTGGTTTAGCAACTACTTAGATTTTAAAATGTAAGTGTACCTGTTGGGTTCACTGCTGAGGCAGAAGTCTCAGATCTCAAAAGCCTTTAATACCATTTTAGATGTACAGTATGCTTTAATATTGAGAGAAAAATGCATGTTGTATCTAGAAGATGGTAGCATTACATCAGGTAACTACTGAAGATGGACTGAGATACTTAGTCACTTTGTTGGAGCATCCCCAAAATCCCTTAGGGGTGTGCATCTGTAGGGACACTGGTCAGTTCAGCGACAGATCTGAGTGAGTCCTTGTGGGATGAGCCTTACTGAAATTTCCCTAGTGACTACCTATATGCATATAATCAGCAAACAGCCCTATTATTAAAATCAGAGGTAGGTTTATTTAGTCGATCTATTGCTGCCAGCACAGAGGCCTGTGAATGGTTTAACAGGCAGGAAAATAAATCCCCCTCAACAAAGCATTTTCCAACAACGTGACAAATACTCATCACCCAAAGCATATTTGCTAGATGTTGGTATCATAAATAATCCACGGACATGGTGCCCGTGCAAATCTGGGCTAAGAGGCTGCTGCTGCTGCTGCTAAAGAGGGTCAGTGCAGCAGTGTGAGGTCAGCTGGAAATGTCTGAGATGTCGGCAGTTTAAGTTTAAATCTTAAGAACAGATTGTGTTTGTACAGTGGAAGCAACCTCTAACCTGATGAACTGAAAAGTAATTGAACCCAACTGTGAGATTTCATCATTTCTGACTCCGTTACTTCCTTCTATCACAGCTTTCTTCTGTACAGAAACTCAACATACATTAATCACCAAGATTACACATAACATATATATATAGGGAGAGAGAGCATAAGCCAATCTGGGCTCTGACTTCTGAACATTTTATGCAAAAACAAAGCACAAGTAGCTCCAGGCAGGTCTCCAGTTTGCATTTCAATTGCACTTCATCCACACTTGCTTTCGGTACTGTGCGGAAAGTGTCGCAAAGCCTCCTGAGCACTTCGGCTACATAAGTAAAATAAATAAATCAGTAAATTCCTTTTTTGAGATTATGTTTTTAAGCTTCCCTAAAGCAAAAGAAAACCTAACGCTACCAGTATGCATGCAAACGCTCAAAGGTTTTGTTCAGACCTTTGCCCTTCGTTCATGTTAACACAGAAGATACTCACCGTGTGGAGGATGCTGGCATTTTTATATGAGTTTTGAATCCAAAGTAATTGTGTTTTTATAGCCAGCATGGTCAGCACCCAGGTTCAGGTTTGCTCTTGCTGCCCTAATTTCCTGAGGAACAGCTGATGACTGTGGGGCTCAATCTCCCGTGTCAGTGGGGTAACTCCATCATGCCTGCCTCTGTGCTCCAGGAGCAGGGCCAGCTGGGCTGGAAAGGCCTCCAGCTGTAAAGGTCTCCCAAAACGGGGTCCGGCCACGTCCAGGCTGCTTACTGGAATAGCCTCTTGCCCGTGCTAATCCCCCAAACGTGCCTGGGGATCGTTCAAGAGGGTTTTGGTTGGTGCCGCCAGCATGAGGGAGACCTCAGCAGCTGTTCCCAGGCTGACCAGGAACAAGGAGAGCTTTCCAGGACTACCCGGCTGGATCATGGCTACCTACTGGTCACAGCAGGGGAGAAAATTCAGCTTAAATACACATATCACAAAGCCAAGGCAGTATCCGTGAGGATTGCCCAGTCACACGGGGACCGATCCAATTCTCACTCCCGAAGCTAGGAGATTAATGCCGTTTGGGTTGTGTAACAGGGAGAGCTTCGCATTGCTAATGGCGCTGACAATTCTGGAGCTGGAAGAAATATTTTTGGCAGAGCTCTTACAGAAATACTCCTGACAAAGCAGCTCTTCTTGGGCAATGCAGTCCTCTCCAGAGAGAAGTAGATTGCCACGATGCCTAACGCCACCTCAGAGAGCATTTGTCCAGCCTAGCATTGCAAATTAAACACAACTGGAGTGGGCACATTTCCCCACAGATTTGCTTTTTCCAGTGAGTGTTTGCCGTGGAGGCACCACGTAGGTCTGCTCCTTATCTTTGATAAATAAATCTGGCTGGGGAGGCTCAGGCTGCGGATCCGTGGTCCTCACAAGTGGTTCCTTTTTGGGCACTCAGCTGTGGATTGTTCTTCATCTGTGGAGACTGCTTTAAACGTGAGGAAATGCCAGGGCTGCCTTTTAAAATAGATGGGAATTTTTTTTTCCTTTCTTTTTTTTTTTTTTGGTTATTTTTAAGCTGGCTTAGTTTCTCCATGAGTATCACAGCACGACAGCGTTAGTGCCCTGGGAAGGACGGAGGTGGTGGGTCCAGCAGGCTGGAGGACCACCGCCTTCTTCTCCTTAATCTGCTGATCTCTAAGCTGAGGCTCAGTGCGGATGCCGAGGTGGATGCTGGAAATGAGCACACACCAAGAGCTTCCTCGCAGGGGTACCAAGGCCCCCTTGAAAGCATGAGGCACAGAACTCATGGGGCTGGGTCACCCCCTGGGATGCTGGGCAGTCCCTGCCTTACCGCGTGCCTCTTGCCCACCTTTTCACCCTGACGTTCTTTCTGTTGTTTTTCAGGAATATCCTCCAGGCTCCCAGAAATCATGTCAATAGGATCACATTCATTCTCTCCAGGAGGTCCTAATGGGATTATCAGGAGCCAGTCCTTTGCTGGCTTCAGCGGGCTTCAAGAGAGACGCTCCAGGCAAGTACCGTGCTCTTTAAGGGGAACTTCTGAGTTGGGTGCTAGAGGGACCCTGGGGTTTGGAAGGTGGAAAAGAGGTGAGAGAGGACTAACTCCTCTCCAACTTGCAGAAAAAAAAGTCTTTTAGGCTAAAATATAGTGTGTGTATAATCAAGCTGTTACCATGAGTCTTAACTAGCAAATACTTCCCTTCCACGCTCAACGCAGGGCTTCCTCACATGCCTCAGAGTTGTGAGAACATTTCGGAGAACAATTTTAATTCCCTAATTTATACAGCGATCTTTTCACACGTAAAGTGCACAGAAGCACGCTACGCTTCCCACCGCCCCCAGCTTCAGACCGTCACTACCTAAAAGTCATTTTTCACTGTGAATTCAAAGCAATTCCCTTCCTTCATGGGGCTGCCTCAGCATCCTGCTGGGAGCAGGGCAGAGCGTGGGGGCAGAACCCTTCCTTGCATCGCCTTTTGGCTAGACAGGACTCCGGGCTTTGAGCCAGGCATTTCCCAAGCCAGGAAGAAGCCCCAGAGGCAACTTTATAATTAGCTTCCACTAGTGCACTTCCACGTTGCCAGCTCAGGTCAGTGATGGTTGTTGGATGCTGAACTAGAGAAAAGTGCCCAAGGAGGCACCTACGTGCGGCACAACTCCTCTATTTGCAGTCTGTGCTCAACACCAGCAGCGTGATGCTGCCCTCCAGGCACACGCTTAACCACCCCCCAGCCTCCCTTAGGAGCCCCCAGGCTTTATGCCTGATATTATCTGGGCTCCCCTTTGTTTTTAGCCTCTTTATGGTGATGGCTGAGCAACCAACCTGAGCCAGGACAGGCATGGGATGAGACACAGAAAGGGCTGAAGAGCCTGGGACTTAAGCCGGCATTCATATCTCAGAAAGGCAACTGGCACATCAAAAGCTGACAGCGAGTCCCAGGCTGCTCAGACCTCTCAACCTGTAAACAAACACAGCCCTTTAACTGGCAGGCACGTAAGCAGAATCGCTTCTGCTAGCAGAGATAACATCAGGAAGATTTCTTTAAGCTATGTTTCTTTGAGATCGTTATGATTTATAGGGATTTCCCCCCTCTTTAATGTTCACTTTGCAGGTGTAACTCTTTTATTGAAAATTCCTCTGCGCTCAAGAAGCCCCAAGCAAAGGTGAAGAAAATGCATAATTTGGGCCACAAGAACAGCACCACCCCCAAGGAGCCCCAGCCCAAAAGGATGGAGGAGGTCTACAGAGCCCTGAAGAATGGCCTGGAGTAAGAGCCTTTATTGTGCTTGCTGCCTGAAGCTCTCTGTAACATTTTAGAGCCTAGAATGACATCCCACAGGAGCAGAGATCCTTAATCATAGGCTAGAAGAATGCACCTGTTGGAGCCTTCATTGTAACACTTTTGATTGGAAATGTTTGTAGGGGAAATGGGGAAGAATCCCAGTTCCACTGTTTGATAGGAAAGCTCCCAGGGGCTGGGATTTCAACAGTAAATGTGTTTGTTTTTTCCTCCACATTTCCTTGAGTCATATCAGAGGCTTGTATCGCCCTTCAGATAATGTCCCAGATGATAACGGGGCTTTTAACAGCCAGATAGGAGAGCAGCGATTGAAGGCCCCCGCCGGTAAGCTGAGCAGCAGACAGCTTACTTGGAAGTGGTCGTTCAGCGACCGGGAAACACCGAGCTCCTATACACAGCTAAATAACCGGCTCCTACTTTTTCTCTGAAAGGCAGCAAGGAAGCTGGTTTTAGGACAGATCAATGCAAATGCATTTTTGTCTGGAAGCGCACCCGGGGAGGAAAGCCATTTGTTGCAGAGATTTCCTTTTACGACTCTCAGCGATCGGCTCCGTTACGTGCCGCAGAGCTCACGCCTCCCTTCTCTGGTTTGTGTTTACAGCGAGTATCTGGAAGTTCACCAGACAGAGCTGGACAAGTTGACTGCTCAGTTAAAAGACATGAGAAGAAACTCACGCCTGGTACGTGTCACGCTTTTTATTGGGTAGATGCACTACAATCTTCCAGAGGTACTGGAGCAGCCACGGGCTGGGAGCGGGAAGCTGGAAGTTTGCGCGTGTGCTGTTGGTCCCTTCCAGATCTTGTTTTTGATTTCTATTCACCTATAAATAGTATTTTCTCATGGTTCTCTGTTGCTGTTATGCTGCAAAATAAATCACAATTTCCTCTTCTCTGTTGCAGGGAGTCCTGTATGATTTAGATAAGGTATGTTACTCTCTTTGACACTTCTTGCAAGAAGGGTTAGTAGTTGTATGATGTATGGAGCTGGCGTGGGAGACCTCTCTCGGCCAAATCTATTAGTCAGGCCAACAGCATTGAAGCTTTGCGGTCTGGACATTCACAAAGAGCAAGACAAATGCCCCAGAGGAATAACTCAGTTGGAGGTAGGCTTGCTGGTAGCTGCACTTGGGATAGCTCTGGCCTGCATGGTCATCTCTCATCCCTGCTCCTGCCAATGCTGGGGAAATAACAAGCTGAAAAATTGAAAATATTCTTCCCCATGGGAAATTTTGGGTGAAACAAAAGAAAAGCTTTCAAAAAATGTTTCCTGAATGATCTGTTTATTTTCAGTCAAAATACCAAGCTTGTTTTTGCTTTCAAGAACAGTTTATTCAGGAAAAGAATAGATTTTGAAATGCAAAACCTCATCAATTTTAATACAGGTTTTCAAAGTACTGAAAAAATACAGTTTTACAAGCCAAAAAGTCTTGCGTTCCTTAACAACAACAACAAACTAGGAAATTTTCATCAAGGAAAACCTATGCAGACCCCACCAGAAAGCTTTTTTTAAAAACAAACAAACAATCATATTTTTATATAGATGCCATTGAGCTCCATTTTTTCAGCATCAGGTTGATCATAGTAAGGTGTTGCAGTCAATTCTGGATTTGTGGGCACTGAAGCCCCGCATGTTTTAAGGAGTTCCTCAGACTCTTGGGGACCCAAAGACACGAGCAGAGCTAGTGGAGATGTCCTAGTGCTGCGTTCAGTTGTGCCTCACCCTCTGCTTCTCTGTTTCCTGCAGCAAATCAAAGCAGTGGAGCGATACATGAGGAGGCTGGAGTTCCACATCAGCAAGGTAACGAGCGTCCTTAGCATGTCTTCTGCACCAGCTCTTACGTTATGAGGAAAACAAACCCGTGGCCAAAAAGGTGCCCCTCCACTCCAGTGCTGACAAAGCCTCTCCCACATTCAGCATTTATGCTGTAATCACTTGTGGGTCAGAGACAAAGACAGGGTTTACAGCTTCTGGTGTCCAGCTGCTCTCCATGCCCCACGACACTCCCGTGTGCTCTTAGCCATACAGAGAACATGGGATCAGACAGCTGCTGCGAAAAGCCTCTCTCACAGCATGCTTATTTTCAAGCTAAAGGTAGAAATGGCGTTACAGCTGAAAGCAATCTAGTTCAGCAGTTGTTTCCACCATGCACCATGGCTAGACTGGAGTTATTCCCAGTTTTCAGTGCTAATGCTTCTTCTGTGTGGCTTGGTGGGCCCACATCTGCTTGATTACATCGGTGAGAATGAGTCTATCATGAGTAGAGGTACTCATGATTTATACCAATACATTTTCGAGCTGGACAAAATCCACCACATGTATTCTCTTGGTTATAAACATATCTGCTAGCTATTAGTTACTTTCCTGAGCCTGACAAAAGAATGAATTATTTTTGACGGATGAAATGTCTTTTGAGAGTTGTTTGAAAAGTGTTCATGCAGCTTGAAGTGCTCCAATTATGACAGCCCATCCAAACCTTTTAATTTCATGTTCTCTTACTCTCAGAGCTGAAAAAGTCACCAGGCAATAGGCTGAAAATATGTTCCCCAACCCACCTTCTCTCTTGCTGGCAACATGAATGGCAAAATTATTGCTTGAAGAACATTTCCATTCACGTCCTTCCCACTCCAGCTGTTCAGAGCTAATGGTTTCTGTGCTTATAATAGGAACGAAAAGCACCAAATGCGAGAGGTAACGCTGGTCAGCCGAGCACATTAGTTCACTTTCTGTAACCCACAGCAACGGAGGCAGGAAAAGCAGAGGTGCACGGCATTAAAACTCACGGCCTTGCTCAGGTGGCGGCACACTGCTGTTCCTGAGCAAGCCCCGGAGGAGGGCTCTTTTGGCAGGAGGCTGTGCCATGCTGAACGAGGGCACCCGCTGTCCCTAAAACGGGACATGAGGAGCAGAGAGCTCGTCTGTCAGGGTGGACAAGTGCATCCCCACCACACAGAACGGCAGCCCCAGGTCAACTCTCTACACTAACAGCAGGAGTAAATACCAAGGGACAGCTATTTTTATAGGAGCTGTCTTTCGCATGGGGAGTGGTGCAGACTTGCAAGGGAAATAGTGGTGGGTATGACTCCAAGAAGCTTTTCCCTGTAACTTTGAAATGGCAAAATGCTGCCAGCACTTCCATAACTCCTTGATGCACTGTTTCACCTGCAAAGCAGTTCTCATGCTGGCTGGAGAACCCTCATTAGGGGCTCCAGCCATCAGGAGTCCAAGTTCAGTAAAAACCAACGTCATGCTTTGAAGCTGTCAGGAAGAGCAGTCCTGCTCCAGATAGGAGGTGACACTTTCTGTTGGAGGTTAAGCAGGCTTGGGAAAGTGGGAATCACAGCACACCTGGATGGTCGCATCAGGATCATTCCTAACATAGCAAAACAGCCACAGACTTAGGAAGCCAAGGCACTGGAAGGTTTCACAGAGAGAAATTGTGCTTTGAAAACCCACTAGTGAGCACCAGGTTGCACGGGACAGCCACTTGATGTCAGAGAGAATTAAGGGAAACAGTTATTCTAGGTAAAAACCAAGTATCATCCTATCTTAGAAGGGTCATCAGAAGAAGATGTACCTTTCTCTCTTCCTTTCTCCCTCCTCACCCTGATAAATTCAGATTAGAAAGCCTATGTCTCCTGCGTCTAGCAGCTTAAGTTTGTATAGATGAAGTTACAGCATTGCAGGTGCCCACTGAACAGTTTGGATGGAGTAAACATACACCTTCGGTGCAGGGTTTGCAGGGAAAAGGAAAATCAAAGCATGAGACACACAAATCCATCACACTCCGAAGCTAGAACCGGGTGAGACTATGAATTGTATGCAACCAAGTTCTGCAAAACCTCCAGAGCTGCCTTCTAAATGTCTGGTGTCTACATCATACCAAGGATTGAAGGAGACCACTAAAAAGTTACATGAGTGTCTGTGGAGGTGAAGTTCAAAATACTTCCTTAATTTGACATCAGCTGTTCCCAAACCTTTCCTGATTCTGGCTACCTCTCTTAGTTCTGGAGGATTAGTCTCAACCCCTGGCTCGTGTTAGCAATACCAAAGGCATTGCTGGCCCTGATAAACGTGCTTTTTAATGTGTCTGCTCCCATTTGGCAGTCTGGACATTGCACGTGCCTCTGAAAGAGCTCTTCCACACCAATACATTTCAGAAGCTTGCTGCATTCCTGCCATACAGTTGCAATTGGACACGTCCCAGACTAGGGGGAAAGGCAGCAGCAATGGCCAAAGGCATGCACAGGGCAGGCAGGTGAATTGCTGACAGCATCTACTGTTGCTGTAATGAAATTTTGGCAGCAGCAGTTATTTTTATCTCATGGTGTCAACTGTAAGAGTATCACAGCTTCATTTGCTCGCCCTGGACCTAATGGTTTACTGCTTGTTTGGCTTCGTTTCCTTGCATCACACACTGTTTCAGTTTGTTGGCTTTATTTTGTTGAGTTCTCTGGTGTTGTGTTGTTGTTGTTTGTTTGTTTTGGTTTTGTTTTTTTCAATACGGCCTTGTTGTTCCCTCCAGGTGGATGAGCTTTATGAAGCCTATTGTATCCAAAGACGTCTCTGCGACGGTGCAAGCAAAATGAAGCAAGCTTTTGCAATGTCTCCCGCCAGCAAAGCGGCTCGAGAGAGTTTAACTGAAATCAACAGGAGTTACAAGGAATACACAGAGGTACATCTTTGTTAGTTCAGTTCTTTTGCTCTTGCACTGTTGGAAGACCATGAAAATTTTGCCACTGGCTTCCATGAGGTAAAGGAAGCTAAGAGCAAAATTGGTGGAGAAGGCTTATTATTTTTTAATTTATCTTCAGGTGAATGCCTGATATAAAGATGGATGACATGAACCCAAAGAGCTCCTTGAAATAATTATGATCCACAAGACCAGGGTTATACCCAGGAACCACTGCATGTTAAGCAGTAAATCTGCCCCGAAGCTACATATGTTGCAGCTATATACGCTCCCTCCCACCCCGCAGATGCCAGGGTGGCAGTTTGGCTGGAACAAGCAGATACCTGCTGCATCCCATCCAGTATTACTTGCTGTGGTCACCACCTATTTTATTAAACAGGCAGTAAATTAAAGAGGGTCTAAGTGTTGCAAACATCACAGCACACAAACTGTGGCATCCTTCCTTGATCTGAAGGAAGAGCTGGAGGGGGTCCAGTACCCACCTCCCACAGTCTTTTTTTTTTTTTTTAATGTAGTCCACATTTCTTGAAAGATTAACAACACGCTGGGAGCCACTTTGGCGCGGAGCTGCTGCTGGCACACATCCTGTCTGGAAAGGACTGGGACAGTGACCGGGTTACACTGCAAGGGCCACAACTGGGTGCTGCCAACACAGGGATTAGAGAGCAACAGAAGAGCACGGGGTTACATTCAGCTTCGGTGCAAGCAGGCATAGCTCAGCTGCTGTTTTTAGGGCCAGATTTAGCTAAACAGCAAAGGTAGCTCTGGCACATTGGTGTTACTGCAAAATGCCTTTCATCTGCATAACAGAAACTTTTATTTCCAAATAGACCTTTAAAAAAAAAAGAGGGTTTGTTTGACCTCACTATTCTGTCTTCCAACACAGAACATGTGTACCATAGAAGCAGAGCTGGAAAACCTATTGGGGGAGTTTTGCATCAAGATGAAAGGTAATTGCCTTTTCACATTTCCTTTCTTTGAACAGCAGAAGTCTGCATATGTTACTGAGGGCACTTAGATGTACTAGTTTTATGTGGACTTATAATAGGTGTGCTTTTCCTCACTGCACCACTTGCTGAGCCTTCAAACCCTGACTTGTACCTCTGCCCACTGGAAAGGCTCCCAGAGCTAGGAACATCAAAGCTTACAGAGTAAAGATGATGATTTTTCTTTTCAAGGGAGATGTGCTAATTAGGCTCCCTAAACACTCCTCCCAACAGCCAAAGTGATTCAGTTTTGAAGGTTGCTGCACCTGTTGCCTCTATCTCCACAACCCTTTGAGAAGATTGGTAGGAAATTGTGAATACCCACAGAGCTGAAGTTCAAAATAACTTTCTTAATTTGACAGTGTCTGTTTCCCCATCCTTTAACCAATTTTCACTACAACCTTTTTTAAGCAAGTGTAAAAAAGCAAAGACCCAAGGGTAGTTTACCACTGAAACACATAGATAACTCTATGGTAGCATGTTTTACTCCTTGTCTTTATGGGTTTTAATAATGTGGAATCAGTTTTACTTGAAGCCCATTGCAATGAATCACTAGGCATAACTAATGATGTTATTCCTTTAACATTTCTTAAATAAGTGATCATGGGGGGATCTTTTTTGGATTCCATTTCCCTCTTCAACCGCTGGCATGAAAATAATCTGCACCCGGTCACGTCCCTCAGGGTTTTTCCTTATGTGCTGTGAACACAGCACAACTTAGAGTTCATGGCAGCAGGACTTGTTGCAGATGACATTGGGGCACCACAAGAGACTGGGCTGAAAAGGTCTGGAGCTTTTTGTCTCTTGCATGCCCAAGTCCTCCAGCAAAGCCCTTGTGCTGCAGAGAAGCCAGGCGCTGTGCTCAGGTGCAGGAGCAGAGAAGAAACCATGGACAACAGCCACTTCGAAACACAGTTCTCATAACATGAAGGAGCCCAAATTAGAAAATAGCAAAGAGAAATGCCGTATCATTAAGTATTCTCTAGTTAGGACACCTAGAATTTCTGACTAAATAATTTTGCCTAGGAATGGGAATCCAGTAGGACAATCCAGCCTTTGCTCTTGACACAGCTGAGAGCAGCTCTAGCACAAAAGCCTAGAGATCACGTAGCAAGCTTCCCCCTTTCATTGCACTGTGGCACACCCAGCTAGTGTTAGGATCTAATGTTAAAATCAAAGTGTTCCTCTCCCCCAAGCTTATCTGTTCCCAGCCACTCCAGTGACAGCTATTTTTATTTTGTGTCCTCCATCGCGCACACTGAAAGCAAGCCAACCCACACAGCACTGTCAGGAAGTAGGGGGCCCACGCTGCTTTTGTGTTATATATAATTTTAAAAGAGTCTAATCATTTTTCAAAATGAAGATAATAATCTTGCCAGCAGGCTTAGATTGCTGCTCAGGATTAGTCAAGTGTTGAAATTAAATAGGAAAACCCAGTATGGGGCCATAGAAGTCCCTGTATGGAAGCTGCACGCCCTGTTCTGATGCGCAGGGAAGGGCACCTATGCCACTCTGAAGCACCAGAAAGTAAGATGTTCAGCCATGTCAGAGTAATACACTGGTCCAACAGCTTCCCCTTCATCAGGCTGGAGAGCCTTGAGCAGCACCAACAGCCTCGAGAGCCCATTTCTAGACCCGGCTCCCACCCCACCATCTGCAACCCCCGGCCCAAACTGGTGCCTGGCAGGGCTGGTCACTGCCCACAGGCCTCGGCTCCACGCACCCCGTGCACGGAGCCCCAAGCTGTGTCCCCCCCTTCCCATCCGCTGAGCAGAGAAAGGGCCTTTTGTTTTCCTCAGATGCTCTCAGTGATGTGTCCCAGCAGAGATCAAATTCCCTTATAAAAGCGTGCCTAGGGAGAGAGGAGCAGCAGCAGAGTGCTAGTAAGTTTAAATTATTTATAAACAGTAAATAAATTAGAAAGGAATGGGTAATATGAGCTCTGAGCAAAGGCCTCCCTGTTCTGCTAAGCAATAAGATGATTGAAGAAAACTGTTTTCTGGTCAAAGAAATAAAAGAAGGATCAGCAGATCACAGGGATGGGCCATGACTGTGTACAGGGATCAAGGTGTTTCTACAGTCCAGCTGTAGCCTAGTAAATAAACCCAACACTAGGGTTCATCTTGTGCTGATTTTAACATGCCTATTTATCTTAAGCCATGGCATTTTAGGATAAATGCAGTCCAAAGACCCCAGAAAATGTAATTCTCATTTCTGCTGTGACTTTATGCATGCTTGCAGACTCATTTCTCTGCGTGTTGCAGCACTGTAGGCAGTCTGATAGATTACAAAAATATCTGTGGCTGCAGTAAGACTGAGCAGCTAAACAAAATGAAGTAATTGTTTATTTTTTAATAGCAAAACAAGTGCAATAGCTACCAAATGAGGAGATCTGTGAGGAAGAAGGGATTCCCTCTTTGGAGGGAGAGGATGAGGTGACTGGAAAGCAGCCCGTTGCATCCTGCAGAAGAGCAGATCGCAAGGCCAGGATGGGGACTGTAACTTCCCTGGGATTTCAGGACAGTCACAAGCCCTAGGAAACTTTCCATTTTGTACTCACAGTGCCAATATAGAAATAGCATCATGACATCCTTTTAAGAAAAATTCCCAAACGTATGCCACAAGTGCTTTGCTGCACTGCCTCACCCTTCTGGGGAAAAGCAGGAGGGATCTTGTGTTACAAATGTCAGCCATGGCTCTTGATGTAGTTACTGCTGAAAGACACTCAGGTAGCGTGGGAATGATCCCGTTATGGATGCACCAAGCAGAAGGAGCCCCTCTTGCTGTGTTTCTGTTAAGTTCCAACAAGGAGCCTGTGTTATAATGCATAGCTCAGTCTGATTTGGGTTAAGCAGCAAGCACTGCATGATAATCAGCAGCTTGCCTACGCCTCACAATAGTCAGGGCATTAAGATTGGTTTCTGAAGCCAGATGACGTCAGGAAGCTGTTTCTTCTTCTTTTTTTTTCATATATAATTATTATTTAAAAAAAAAGAGAGAGAGAGAGAGAGAATTATGCCTGGAGGGGGAAAAAAAAAGCTGGGAAGTGCGAATCTTTGATATGCATGAAACCACAATGCAATTATTTTTTTTTTATTATTTTTTGTTATAAATTAGAGGAAAGAAAACCCACACGTCCCTGCAGGGTGCGGGCTGCTGCCCTCTCCTGTCACAGCGCAGCAGCTGCCTGGCACCTAGTGAGATTGGGGCGTCCTGGGGGGCTGCATACCCACTCTGACCGCTGCTCCGTGTCTTTCCTCCCCAGGTCTGGCTGGCTTCGCTCGGCTCTGCCCCGGGGATCAGTATGAGGTATGCCACGCTTGGTTTCTGGTTTGATAGCACAAGAATTAAATGGGTGGCAGATTTCTGTCACTTTGTACTCCGTGGTGAATAAAACTTATGGACATCAACACACCAAGAAACAGCTGTTAGCTTTCCTGTGAACTCTCTGAAAAACATCACAGATCTCTCTCTGTCTTCCCGTATCAGGACCTCTGTCACAAGACCTGAAAATTATATTTGGAGCACTGGGTGTTAGCTACTCCATGAACTACAAGCTTTTTTAAAAAAAAAAAAAAAAATCACAACCAAAAAGCCTTATTTCTCCCAGAATTAGGACATGCTTCTCACCATCTTGTTCTTGACAAACATTTCTAATTCCTCTGGAAGAAAAAGCATGTGCTCCATCCCATGCATGCAGATCAAATTGAAGAAGTCCTTGCAAGCATCCTTTACTGGATGCTGAGGCTTTACTCAATCACCAAGTAGAGCAGCAGAAAGACACAGAATCACCAGTTCGAGACCCCAGTGCTACACGCTGTGAAGCTGTGTCAGTATCTCAGGTCACTGCAATGCTCCAGTGGAGAACATCAAGAACAGGTTCATTAGAGAGGGATTAGAGTAAAAGCCTCCAGCTCTGTCCAGAACAGAGTTGTACCTGCAAGGAATTTGCAGCAGCTTGATTACAGATCCCCCCAGCCTGCACTTCACAGCTGTCTCGATCAATGCATTTTTCCCCAGTCTAGTACATGCACGGCCCTTTTCCTCCTGGCTTGATGGGAAGCAGAAGGGCAGCACCTACAGCATTAACTCTTATAACCTATTTTGGACCCTTTTCCCAATTCTGTTTCTGATACTTGTGCATCAGGAGAGTAGATTTCTCAAGATAATAAGAGGACTTCTTTTTCCTCAGATTTTCATGCGTTATGGTCGCCAGCGATGGAAACTGAAAGGCAAAATAGAGGTGAATGGCAAGCAGAGCTGGGATGGAGAAGAAATGGTTTTCCTCCCTCTCATCGTTGGGCTGATCTCCATTAAGGTATGCATGCTAACTCTTTTGCCTGCAAGCAAGGCTGCTGCCTTTACATGCACCATCAGCAGAAATACAGAAGTAAATCATTAAACTTTGGAAATGCATCATCATTAGCATTTCCAACACATCTACTAAAACAAAGTGCTATAGGACTGCTTGATCCTAAGTGATACAAAACTGATCAGTTTGGGAGCCCTGTGGGAGAGGTCATCTCCCTATACTGGTGGCTTTACTTACACAACCCTTGCCTCACATCACTTTCCAGCAGCTCTTAGTTATTTGCACCTAAGCACGGGAAAACTAGAAACCAGTTTGCTAACAGCATTCAGCAAAACAACAACAAAAACAAAACAAGAAAGTCCACTGCTGATAAATTTGTTAATGCTGCTCAGATAAGAGAGCAGCATCTGTTCATCTAGAGAAAAACAGAGGTCTCCAGTTTAAATGCACATGGGGACAGTTGGGCATGAGCTAGAATAGTCTTGAGGCCCAACTGCAGCACCATGCACAAACAGGAGCACTACACAAACTTGTGCACCTGGTATTTTTTGCAGCTTTCTAGAACACAGAAGTTCCCAAAATTTCTTAGCGCCTACAGTCTCCATGTCCTGCCCTATAGGGAAAGAACAACCCTCGCAACCCAACTTTTCCTCACAGACAGGAGTTTTTCCACCACTGCTCCATTCCCTTACTGCCCCAGACCTCCCCAGGGTTCTCTTCTGGTTGAAAAATCCACTTGCTCATGTGTGTTCCTACCAATATACCTCCAATCCAGAGATGTTAATTCCCTGATTCCTGTCTAAAAACTGCTGCTAATAGTTAGTCCAGGAGTTCCTGTTTAGGTAGGTGAAGTCTTGAAAGTCAAGGGAAATGTCCAACTTAGGCACTGAAAAAAAAAAAGAAAAAAAAAAAAAGAAAAAAAAAAAGCATTTTCAAAACACCGACAAAATAATCCTGGATGTGCCAGACAGCAGATTTGCATAGAAATCAAGCTGTAGCACATGGTGAGTCACTCTCCTAAATTTAACAATATAGATTTAAGGTGGAAGGATTAGTGAGAACACTTTCCTGCAGCACAAGAGCTATAAACGAGAGCCCCAGTACTGTTAAAGGTTAACATGTAAATTCTCACTCCTTTATGGGCTCTCTACAAATGCTTTCACAATGAAGGTTCAGGAACTGACTTTCAAATAAATAGCCTAAGATTTGTTTGTAGGTGAGCTGCACATATAATCGTCCCTCTGAATTTTCAGGCAGGGATAGATATATACGCATGCAAGTTTGAATAGTACTGTGCTCTACTCTTACCATAAATCACGTATAGAAGTAGTTCCCTCCTAACAGATTTGTGGAAATCATCACCAAAGACCATTGTGAATGAAAACAGTTGGATAGGTTCAGAGTTACAGGCAATGAATAGACAAGAGCTCCCTCGGGAGTTAACTAGGTATGCAAGCTACCTCAGGAGATATCCTGACAATAAAATTGTCTATTGCTGGGAGAGTATTAGATGGAAAAACAACATATATGCTGTGCCTGTTATTAGTCTTAAGTTCTGCTTATGTTCATTGCAAAATACCAAATACAGAACTGGATAACCCTTGGTCTGACCTAGTGTGGTTGTTCTCTTCTGACACTCATAATAAATAAATAAAATATACCTGCATTTTGTAAGCATAATTATATGCAGCCATACACTTAGTAAAAAACAAACAACAAGAAAATCTATTTTCCCCAAAGAGGCAACAAATATTCATATCTTAGAAGCCTTTTAGCGAGGAGTCCAGGCCAGGATAAACAAAACCATTGCCTTATAATTAAGGACCACAATACCTTGTATCGTCCTAAATATCCTTTTATTCTCTCTTACAGGTCACAGAAGTGAAGGGACTTGCTACTCACATCCTTGTGGGAAGTGTAACCTGTGAAACAAAAGACCTGTTTGCAGCTCGACCTCAGGTGGTTGCAGTAGACATCAACGACCTTGGCACAATAAAGCTGAACCTTGAAATCACCTGGTAGTAAGTAAAAACAGGTTGGGTGGTCTCTGGGTGAAGTAGCTGTTTTTAAAAAAAATAAAATTAATTTTAAAAAAATATATCAACTGAACAGAAAAGGTCTATGTGGTCTCTTCAATCATTGTAGAAGAAACTGTGGTTTAAAAGCTGGCTTTTGTGGGCTTCATGCATGGCCTGAGGGTGGTGGGAAATCTCTTGGTGTTATCCACCTGCATTGGTAGGCATAGGTAAGCTGACAGTGTTAGGATTCAAACCCCATTTTCAGTGCCTCTAAATTAAACAGGTGACTGTTGCTTCTAAAGAAACATTCAACTTTTACAGTCATGTATGCTGTTTCTTGTAATGCAATAAACATGAAGCCAGCAATAACAGCAACTGGTTTCCTTTATAATGCAGCCCCTCTGTTATCCGTAGAGCACCTCTCTCATTATCATGTATGATGCTTGACAACTCAGATCCAAGAATACTCTTCGTGTGAGAAGAATTATATCAGACAACGCTACATAAATGATTTCTGAGAGTAAAATGCTTTTATCAGAAATGAAAAACACACTTCTGAGCCTGCTGTCTAATTAACAACGTTTTCTTTTAAACACTTCAGTTGAAAAACAAAGCATGCTACCTCTGGGTTTTGATGTGCTAATAAACCACCCTTTCAAAAAATTCTTTCCATGGACCTGAAATTCCTTCTCATTCAGCCTAACAATTTTATTTTTCCTGCCTGTGTGTCTGCAGCCCCTTCGATGTTGAAGACTTGACCCCCTCCACAGGAAATGTGAGCAAGGCATCTGCTCTCCAGAGAAGAATGTCCATGTACAGCCAAGGCACTCCAGAAACGCCAACCTTCAAGGACCACTCATTCTTTGTAAGCCCTGCTTAGCTTCATGTTTATGTAACGAGAAACCCTACAGCAGTTCAAACACTGCAAACGCTTCATTGCTTTACACATCTACGCTTTTTCCCCTGGCTTCAGCAGGCTACCCTTTCAAATACTTACCAAGCAAGTGCAATGCAATTCTAGCTGCTAATCCTAAAAGAAGGTGACCATGATCCTGGCATCCTTGAGGCACCGTATGGCCAACTACAGCACACCTACTCTTCTTGCCTGACTGCTATAATACTTGAGTAATCTTTATAAAATGTGTGTTCATTTTGTAACGGTAGTGAAACAACCATTACAGCACTATTATTTTTAATGTATGCCTTGGTAAAATTTGCCTTTGTACCAAAGAGATTCATAAGGTGCTCTTGCATTTTGCATGAATCAAACTCTGAATGCTTAATCAGGTCTGTATATTAAGCTGAATAGGCCATCTGTAGAGTTATGAATTTTACAAGTGTTACGTCCCATGCCTGTAATTTCAGTACTCTGCTACAAAGCATTCAATTAACTTGCCCTTCCTCACACCCTGTTTGCTTTTAACTGCTGAAGAAATGGCTGCATCCCCTGCAAGACAGGCCAAAGTTGGCAATCTTAGATGCTCTGCAAGACACTTTCTTTGACAAGCTTCGGCGCAGTCGCTCTTTTAGTGACCTGCCATCGCTCAGGCTAAGCCCAAAAGCAGGGCTAGAGCTATATGTGAGTCCTGGTTTCTGTTTGGTGAAGGAGTTTTTCAGTCCCCGTGTGGCATCTCTGTTCCCACGCATGCTTCGTGTGCTGCTCTCTGTTGCAACTCGCTCATTTTGCTGACTGATGGAAGGGGAGAACGTGACTGTGAGCCCATGCTGCTCGCATTAAATCAAATTTCCTCTTGGTGTCTACAGGGATGATGGTCAGAAGCCAACCGTCTGGGGGAGGAGAGCAGGGCAGGAGTACAAGCCAACGTGGTATTTTTTAAAATGTCCTGCCATGCAAATTGATGTTAGACGTTTGCTGAGTAACGTGACTTTCAGCAGCAAAGGAGAGGCTGAAAGCATACCCATGTGGGGGGAAAGAAGAATTGAACCTTTGAGTATCAGTATGTACAGGGAAAAAAAAGCTGCTGGGAAAATTATGCAAGTTTTGGACGTTTTAACCTTGTGTCCTTTGCCAACATGTGAATGCCTGTATTTCCTTCCAGCAAATTGTCAGCAAAATATAAGTTGTGTTCATCTGTGCTGTACTTTTGTGTGAGTTTGCCACGTAGTGAAGGCTAAAAGTTGTTTCAGAATCCATCAGTGTGAAATTGCAGGCTTTGATTTATTACATTCTGGCTCCAGATAGGTTCTCGTATTTTTGCTCCACACTGCTTTTTGCCTTTCCTCTGTTCTAAAAATTGCATAAAATAATAGAAGGATTTGTACTACAGCTCTGAGATGGTTCAAACCTGATGACAGGGAAGAAGACAGAAGAAATGTTATACCTCTCTCCAATGTGCAGTAAGAGAATTTAACATGAGGCAATATTTCATTAAAACAAAATTTGTAGGTCAGATAGGCAGGCTGTGACACCTGCAGTGAGTTTTACCCGTAGCTCAGCCAGTTTTTGTCTCCTAAGTGATCAGTGTCCTGGTGAACACACCACCACACGTTTTCTTCTGTTTCCTTTCAGAAGAAACTGATGTTGAACATGACACTTCTGTAGCTCATGTTCCACAGCTAGTAGAGATACCCATGCCACATGCAGAACATACTTTCAACATAAAGAAACAGCACAGCAGTATCACCATCAAAATGCCATGACACTGGAAAAACTCTTAGAGCAGCCTGTTTTACAGTTTAGGGATTGCTATCAGAAAATAAACACAACAGAAAACTAAAACAGGTATGAAAATGCAGCCAAGGTAGCTTAAGTACAACCCCAGCATGGACTGCTGTCCTGTAGGAAATAGGGCAGTGCCCCAGAACTGATGCCAGAGTCAACCTGCTAAGAGTGGTGGTGCCTGGGGCTGTGTTCTGGGACGCACTTACCAAGCTCTTGGCTTACCCTGTCCCAAAAGAGATGCTGAACTCAAGCTGCCCAGCAGAACTCCAGCTGAAGTCAGGGGTTGTGACAGATGCAAGCACAAGTTCGATTTGAATATTTTTTTTTCCCCATCTCTCAAGTCTTGGATGCTTCTCAGATCTTTTTCCTTGCATTTGTCCTTTCTGGAAACACAGTATATTCTCTTTCTCTTTCCATCTAGGCACAAAAAACATTTTCTCTTTCTCAATTATCTTTTCAGTCAAACTTGCCAGATGACGTCTTTGAAAATGGCACGGCAACCACTGAGAAGCGGCCTCTTTCCTTCACTTTCGGCGACCTGCCTTATGAAGACCACGTGCCCCCTGCCAACTCACCGGGGTCCTCTTCTGCTCACGTCAGCTCCAGCCCTGAGATCGCCGCCACCCCCACCCAGCGCCGAGCTCTCAAGTCTTCCTCCAAGAGCTCAAGCCCGGACTGCAGCAGCAGTGACTCCCGCAGAGACTCTGTCCCTGAGCCTAAGGACCGGCCGTCCCAGGGAGAGGCAGCAGTGACGGAGAACAAGGCCGTCCCCAGGGCGGCTTCTGAAGTTGGCCGAAAGACCTCCGACGCTGGGAGCGATCGTGTCTTTATAGAGACAAACGTCCCGGTGTCCCTCCTGCAGGAGACGGATGAAGGTTCAGAGCTAAAGCCGGTGGAGCTGGATACCTATGAGGGCAACATCACGAAGCAGCTGGTAAAAAGGCTCACGTCCGCAGAGGTGCCCATGACCCTGGAGAGGCTGCCGTGTGAGGGATCCATTAGTGGGGAGTCAGAAGGATACAAGTCTTACCTGGATGGAAGCATTGAAGAAGCCTTGCAAGGGCTTCTCTTAGCTCTTGAGCCACATAAAGAGCAGTATAAAGAGTTTCAGGATCTGGATCAGGAAGTGATGCATCTGGATGACATCCTAAAAGTGAGTACGTTTTCAGAAAATACTACCCTAAAGAAAATCTGAGCGGGGTAGAATCTCCTCCCATTCCTCACAAACAACAAAGTAGACGTTTTGGAGATCTGTAAAATACCTCAGTAGCGATAGATTTGCTCCTCTTGGAGCATCCCTTCACAGTGTTGTATTTTGAAACTTGTGTCTGCAATGTGCTGACCATAGCCTTGTATCCTCAAGCAATGGATTTTTTACTTTACTGGAAACCCAGGGGAAAGAGAAAAAGGCACAATGGCAGAGGGTTAATTAAATTAATCCCTTCTCTGAAGAAACCACTTGAGAACCTGCTGCCTGTACCATACCGGAGATCAGATTGTAGCCAATATTCTGCCTTTAAAATCTACGGGTCACATCCTTGGTGGGTGTAGTTTGACATACTACCCCTGAACTTATGTAGAGCTGTGAAAAACTACACCGGCTGAGGATCAGGCCTTGTAACCGTAGAAGCTGAATTTTCTAAATTGCCAAACCAATTTAGACGTACAAGTCTCCCTGAACGTTGCCATTCCTACCTTGCCTAGGCTTTTTAGCAAGCCTTTTCCTTTTTTCCCCATCCTTTTTTTGAAGTGAGAGACATCCTGTCTTTACAGCAGAGTATGTTGAAGAAAGAAGTAGAGGGTTTTGCATGTGTGTTGATAATGTTTACTGCCAATCACTGTGACTCATATCTCCCCCATGAATAGTAACTCACGACGCAGTACTGTGCAAAGAGTATTATATGGGAAATAATCATTTCAAATGCTTCATATTCATATGCAAGTTGGTCTGCTAGTCATTTAAACCTCACCACTTAAAAACATGGCTGAAGAGAAAGGAAGGCATTTATCTTTTTCAAAAAAATAATAAAAAATAATAAAAAAATAAAGCACTCTGTTAACATCTTTGTTTCCATCAGTGTTTGCAGCTGTATAGTACTTCCCCAGATTAAGTGTTTATTTTTTCTGACAACCTGCAGCCCCTGATCCTTGCACTATATCCCCAGTAAGTTCAAGCAGGCAAAGCTACCATTGCTATTATTTTTTAACATCGTGACTGCTCTGCAGCTTGTACCAAAGAGGTCAGCTGTCCAAACAGCAGAGGGACAACAGAGACTGTTCATTCACATTCCTTTTATCAGAAGCTACAAAGGGACAGAGACAGGATGGGGGGAGAGAGAGGACAGACGTGTGCAGACAGAATTCCTGCACAGCGGAGATGGCCGCTTCTTCCCGATCTACTCTCTGCACATGGCCTATTGACCGGCTGCGCTGGGCTCCCCGTGCCAAAAGGTGGAGCTGGAATCCAGCTGCAGCTGAAGAAAGCCCTCTTGGCCGTGTCAGATGGGCACAGAAAACGAGAAGCCCACATATCGCTGTGTGCTCCTGCCTGAAGAAGCTGCGCTACCAGCCCCAAAATGAACAGTAGCTGAAGCCATCCGTGCTGCGGGGCAGGTGGGATACACCACCTACGGAGGTGCCGTGGAGTATGTTTGATCAGTTAAAGACTGTATGGTCAGTTTAAGGCATCAAGCATAAAATTTGTGCATACAAATCAGAAGCAAAGCTCCAAGCCTGGAGGAGCTGAGCCTGAACTCGGAGGCCAACTTGTTTTTTTTTAAAGAGATGAAGCAAAGCCCTGGCTCTTACTCGGGACTGGAAGATGCAGCTCTGGAGCTGCACTGCTGGCTCCTAGCTGTTTCTGGTCAGACAGCCGCGTGGGGCTCAAGGCGTAAGAAGTCACTGCACAAACCAACAACGGGGTGAGCCCTCAAGTTACTGACTCATCATCTGCTCCTGCAAGGTGACCCTGGAAGCAAGTCCGTGGGCATGTCTGGATGAATTGCCACATGGGACTGGGGCCTTTGATGCTTTCCACAGCACCAGCAAGGCTGCAGTCACGTTTCTTCCCAGCAGTGAGATAGGAAGGCTTTCCCCCTCTCTAGGTGCTGCTGATTCACAGGTTATATATATATGCCTTTTCCTGTCACCTAGGCATCTGATGCATGACTGGCTTTTCCTTGATAAGCCACGTGGCTTCAACGGCCACAAAAGTCCTCTCATCCATCTGCAGATATGGGACCAAGTTCGTTCCTGGCTCAGCTCCATTAGAGTTGCATCTGGAACAAATTTAACAGTGCCATTGGATATATACATATAACTCAGCTCCTGTACCTGTAACAGAAGTTATGGAATGTGCCTTTCCCTTTCACCTTCCAATGCATTAATTACCGCCTCTCCTTCTGGAGGATGCTGAAAGCCGTGTCACTCGGACTTAAGATGTTCTCCTTGTTTCTATAGAACATACCAAATCTTGCCTTTGAGGGTCTTCCTCTGGGGAAGAGAGGGGGTAGGATGGGGAGGGGAGGAGGAAGGGAAGGGTTTTTCCAGTCCTCAGGCTTTGATTGTGTATGCTATGAATATGAAGGTTTGAAGTGAAATACCCAATAAAATGAAGTTTTAAAAATAAAATGAAGAATTTTAAAGTTTTAAGCTTTATCATTCATTTATTTTTTTCTTTCAGTAGTAGCTAATATCTGGGGTTTTCATTGGTTCGTTCTGCCTTTGCAGTGCAAGCCAGCAGTAACCCGAAGCAGGTCCTCCAGTTTAAGTCTAACAGTTGAAAGTGCTTTAGAAAGCTTTGATTTCCTGAACACCTCTGACTTTGATGATGAGGATGGTGGTGGTGAGGAGGTTTGTAATGGTGGAGGAGGTGCAGACTCAGTATTTTCAGACACTGAGATTGAGAAGAATAGGTAAGTTTGTAGTAAGTGCCAGCTATGCTTAAGCCAAACTGATACCCTAGCTCTTTGTCACTAACAGAGGATCCCGGTGCACACATTATTCAAGGAAGACCGACTAATCCTTGAGGAGTTTACAGGGTCTGAGGGTTTCCTGTGGCTGCTGTGTACCAAATCTTTAGCTTCCAGGATAATTTTCTTCCTGTTAAAATATGCACAATCTGCCCTCTCCCCCCAAGACAGATGGGTAAATTAAATTAACCTGACATCAATACTGGCAGAGCCTCTTCCTTGACATAGGTTTGGACCTGGTTTTCCTTGGATGTAATTACTAATTCCTCTGTGGTTTTTCCCCCCCCTCCCTTTGTCTTTTCTCTCTAGTCGAATGAGTCTTTGCAGTGGATTAAGCTTGTCAATAACAATAACACAGGGCCAGATTTAAGCAGCATGGTGTAGGTTTCCTTTGGAATGTGAGAGTGATGACTGGTACTCTGTCCATGGCCCCGCGTGTTACCTGCCCTTCTTTCATCACTTCTGGTCTTTCTGAGCGAAAAAGAAAAAAAAAAAAAGGAAAAAAAAAAAGAAAAAAAAAAGGAAAAAAGAAAAAGAGCTGTGTTGTTTTGTGTTGTGGTTTGCCATTGTCGTGTGACCGTTAAGATGCTGTGTTTCAATCATTAAATCCTAAAAGCATGTTTGCATCCTCGGCACTGACACAAAGCCCAACAGGCACACATGTGGCACTAGACATGAAAAAAAGGAAAATAAGGACTTGGTTCCCTAAAACCCCATGCTTTCTAACAAGGGAGTTATACTTCTCACATCTTATCATGGCCTTTTCAAAGCAATTTTGAATACAAACAAGCAATGGCCATTCAGTTCCCATCCATCTCACTGTGCTGTCTCCCTCCAGACTAAGACTTGGTGGGAAGCAAAGCGTGGAAAATTGTGCTGCTTGCTACACTGGCACTCTGAGCTCAGCTCAGTCTGCATGGATTTCAGATCTGGCTTTAACCAGGCGCTTCAAAGTTCAACTTAAGCAGAAGAAATTTAAGATACTGATAAGCTAACTAAAATCTTTAAGTAGAAGTTAAAATCCCATTTTTCCCCTCGGGCTGATCCCCAGGCAGCGTGGATTCCTGCTTCCATTTTTAGATGCGTGTGTGACTCAGTGCAAAGATCACAAGTGCTGACACTTCTGAACTTGCAGCCAAGCACGCTTGCAGCCTGGGGACTGACCTTGGGCTCTGCATTTAAACGCGGGGAGGATCATTTGTACAAGACAAAGTTGGAAATAATGATTTAAAACACAGTGAGAATAGCTTTACCCTCTTACAGAAACTACTGGCAAGCTAAGCTGTACACAGTGTGCCTAAAACGGCCTATGAAAACATCATGTCTCTTCCTCCAGCAGTGGTTTTCCTTCCCTTCTGCAATGAGTCCTGAATTTGGCACCAGGAAGACGCCGATAGCCTCCACCCGCCCTCAGCAGCTCAGTGCTTGAGGTGGCACAAGCTGTAATGCTGCCTCCTCCTAGCCAGTGGGGGAGACGATTTATCAGCAGATGGGTGTTTTCTCCTGGGGTCTGCCCCAACGTGCGACAGCAGCCGCAGGTTAAAGAGGCTGGCTTGGCGTTGCTCGAGGCAAACGAGCCAGGGCACCGCGGAAGAGGCCTGTCCCCACCGAGCACATGGCCGCTCTGCACCCGGGCACCACTGCTCACGTGTGACATGATGTCTTCAGCACCAGGTTTCTGGCTTTCCGAGGGCTGTGTGGTCCCAGAGCGCTGCTTTCGGCTCTTCTCCCGTGCTCGTTGCCCGTCTCGCTGCGTGAGCGTGTGTCTGTCTGCCACGGCGGCCGCCGGCCCCCACTGACCTCCTCCTCCCTCCGCAGTTACAGGCCGGAGCACCCCGAAGCCAGGGGCCACCTCAGCGAAGCCCTCACCGAGGACACGGGTGTCGGCACCAGCGTTGCCGGCAGCCCCCTGCCACTCACCACGGGGAGCGACAGCCTCGACATTACCATAGTTAAGCACCTGCAGTATTGCACGCAGCTCATCCAGGTACCGCAACAGCTCCCGTCGTTTCGGTCCCGGCCTCAGAGCTCAGAGCAGGACTGACGAGCAAACCACGGGGCATGCAGCGGGTGCTGCTGGTGCAGATCAGCAGACGGCAGGGACAGGTACTGCTCTGGGTGAGGAACCTCTGCTGGCTTCGACAGGAGATGCTCCTGGCCAGGAGGTTGCTCCCCAGTTCAGGTATCTCAGGTCTTCAGTGGTAAAGCAGGAGCCCGTGGCCCCAGCCCTGGGCAGTGCTGTGGTGCTCAAAAGCAAAACCATTTCTGAAATGTGAGGGGGAGAAGAATCTCTGCTTTGAATCATCCACAGAGTCCAAAACACAGCAAAGGTAGCACATAGCAGTCTCTCTGGGAGATCAAAATCATCCATTCGTACTCGAAACTAACTAGCACAGCCTTTTAGCAGGGTTTTACAGAACCTAAGCACAATAAATGTGATCTTAGACCTCTAGCAAGCTGCACTAGCAAGCGAGGGCATCAGGGTTTTATTGCTGAATCAAAACATATCAGAACTTCTCTTTGCAATTATTTGACTCTTCAACCTTAGATATAATTAGCTTTTTTTCCAAAGGCCCACTGAAGCAATACAGAGCAATCATGATTCCAGTACCCTTAGTGCCGAGCTGGACACTCTGCTGACTCACAAGCATGAGAAAAAGGGAGGCTTTGGCTTAAAGAATACTCTGTAAATATGCAGCTGGGGGAGGCAGGCTTGAGCTCTGTCCAGATTCCATATGAATGATATTGAAGTGGACTGCTGAAGAAAATGCAGATGTCAGCAGCAGGCGGTGTTGTCCAGGGGAAAGCACCAAGCAAATACAGGCAGCTGGGTAGGTGATCAGAGCTGAAACAGAGCAGAGAAAGAGCAACCTGTGGTTTGCCTCCAGGCAGGTACATCCTGGAAGTCCATGGCCTATGCTATGTGAAAATCAGAGTAATACTTCTTTCCAGCTTTAAGCTTTATGATGACAGAATCCTTTAGCTTACCAGAGTGTGTAAATCAGAAATTATGCAAATAGATACCGAGGTGTCTGGATCTCAACATAGATGTCAGAAGTAACAATGCATATCAACCAGGACCATAAAATATCACAAAAATAAAAAACATTTGAGGTTAAGGAGATCCTGTGATTACAGGCAATGAATTTGCTTTTGCGCTTCTTCAGGTAGCAGCTGTTTTGGAGGTTTTGTTCTGAGGTTTCAATGACTCCTGTTCTTCCTTTCCCGCTTGTCTCCATCAGCAAATTGTGTTCTCCAGCAAAACACCATTTGTGGCAAGAGGCCTCCTGGATAAGCTGTCCAGGCAGATCCTCGTGATGGAGAACATTGCAGAGATCAGCACGGAGAACTTGGGAAACATCACCTCCCTTACCGATGGTAAGAGACAAGTCAGGGGATTTCCTCTGTTTTGTTTGGGCATGTGTGCCTGCTGAAATAATCGCTGCACAGAGCTCGCTGTGACTGTGGGAAATGCCACCACAGCAAGGGACAACTCACAGTTACAAACAGAAGCAGCAGTCACCAAAGTTGATCTTATTCTGTCTTAAGCACTGCTATCCAGAAGTAAATATCCTGCGTGATGTGCAGGGGTGATTGCTGCAGTGGGGTGGGGATGCTGCCACCTCTGCCACCCAAATTTGACCTCCACCTCTCTTTCCTGAGGAGAGATTGGATCTGCCTTGTTCCATCAAAGGCATAATACAATTCCTCAAACAGTTTATCCCAAAGACTATTTTTAGCCATCTCTGTGGAGAACTACTTAGATATTTTTGTTGTTGGTTGCATTTATTTTAATACCTTGGAAGAGTCTGGCAAACAGTTATTCACCCTCATGAGCACTCTGGCAGGATGGGTAAATATACTGTGGTGTATTTACTTCATCAGAAAATTAAGGTAAAATTGAGTGACTTACCCACAGCCACAGAGCAACACCAGGACAAGGGCCAGCCTCAAGCAGACCATTTGTATTCCCTAGTATTTTCCCTCGTATTTCATGGTATTTAAAAGGATGAGACATCAGTGCCCAGAACTGGATCAGGAGCACATTTTCTCACATATTCCTGTGGGGAAAGGAAACAACACACTACAAACTGGGGGTCAGCACGTGACCAGACTCTGTGAAGATAAAGACACGGGGTCACCTACCATCCGTCAGTGGGATGGGGTGGATTTCCTCCACTCCTATCACCTTTTCTATTTAGGAAGACAGTGCTCCCAGCACAGCCTTGTTTCATGGTTCGTTTTGTCTTCTGCAGCAATCCCAGAGTTCCACAAGAAGCTGTCGCTGCTGGCTTTCTGGATGAAATGTACCGGTCCTTCAGGAGTGTATCACACATCTGCAGACAAGATGATGAAGCAGCTGGATATTAATTTTGCCACCACTGTGAATGAGGAATGTCCAGGGCTTGCAGAAACAGGTACCACCTGCTGCTGCACAAAAAAATGCTATCTGTCATCAAAATGGAGAGCAGTTGCGTACTGGGCTTTACTCAGCTGTCACTGCTTTGCTTTCCAACCCCTTGAGGTCTGTTTGGGCATGGCTCCAAGACCTCATTTGAAAACTAATGCAACAACTCTTGAAACAGTTTTGGCCTGAAATAATCAGATCAGAATAGGAGAAAAAGGTAACAATGTCATTTTAAGTTTTATCAGGTAATCAGAAAGCACATTCCCAATTACAGATCTGTAAGTGATACCATGACGTAGGAATCCTCTTACTTAACCCTATCTATGTAATGTCTGTGCCCTGTTACATTTCACTGGGATGAAATTTATATGCATTCAAGTATGTCTACCTGAAGATAGGTTGCTGTTTGGGGTGGGATGTACCACATCTCAAGCTCCAGCTATGTTGACCAGCTCTCCCTGGGCTGGAACAGGGATGACTTGCTCAGAGGTGGGGATGTGCCCACCCAGGGCAGTGTTTTTCTCCCTGCTGCTCTCCAGGATGATGTCTGAGGCTAGTTTTCTGCATGCCACACACTCAGGCAGAAATGCCAGCAGCTTTGTTCTCACTAACCTGTCCTTTTGCCCCTGGCTGCCTGCAGTTTTCCGCATCCTGGTGTCTCAGATCCTGGACCGGACGGAGCCCGTCCTCTACTCCACCATGTCCTCGGAGATCATCACCGTCTTTCAGTATTACAACTATTTTGCAAGCCACAGTGTTAATGATCTTGGAAGCTATTTGCTGCAGCTTGCGAAAGAAGGTAGGGCATACAAAATCTAGCATGTAATGGGGTATAAATACATTGACATCCTCCTGTGCTCAGCACGAAACAGTTCAGGCCTGAGGATGATTTTAGGAAAGAGGGAGGAAAGGGGGCAAGGAAGTGCCTTGGTTACCAAGTCTGACTGCACGTGAGCACTTGTATATCTCAAAGGGAAGGAGCTGATGCAGACACGCCCTCAGTCAGTTCTGTTTCCGTATTTGAATGAGAAAAAACTGTACTGAAAGAGTTACTTTTTAGGAAACAGCTGATAGTGCCAGGCCAGGCCCCAGACCTAGGAAGTTTTCAGTGCCCACAGCTTTGATGGAGTTTCAGTCTTTCATCATCCTTTGTGGAGATGTTTTCTGAAGTGCTGAGCTCTTCTCGGGAGCTGAGGGATCACAACACCTCAGTCGATGGCAGGCTTTGCCTCCGAGATCTAAAGAGGGAAGCAAGCTCTCCACAGAACATGCTAGAATGCCATTCCTGGCAAGCCAGGTTTTCTTCTTTTCAAGTTGAGAGGCAGTTTGAGGAACCTTGCCTAGTTTTCCCTTTTATTTGGGCACACTGGAGAGCTTTTGCTCAAAAGCCTGGGAGGAAAAAGGCACTTCAGCTCCCTCCTGAAACACATTACCCTGGCTTTTGGTGGGAGACATCAATCTCTTAGGAAAAACTCTCACAAAGATGCCCTGGAAGTCAATACATTAGCTAGGATATTGTGTTTCCCTTTTTCTGGTGAGGATTTACGTGCCACAACATCCCATCTAGCCCATCTACTCATACCCTCCTTTAAGAATGTCTAAGAAACCATCCCAAACTAAAGCCCAGATGGTTCCCTGTGCAGACACACCACAATGCTGCAATGCTCAGATGGGGATTTTTCATCTGTCCTTTGTGTGTGGAGTAAAAACTGAAGATTTATGGTGGGCAAAGGAACAATCTGAAATACTGAAAGGATAAAAAGAGTAACAAAGACCTTCCTCTTTCATTTCTAGCCTCTGTGGTTCAGATGCTGCAGTCCGTGAAGGATGGAAAACTGCATCAAAACGTGGCCAAAATAAACTCCAATAACCTCCCACCACAGCAAGAAGTTCTGAGAGCTTTGGCTTTACTTCTCAATGAAAATAAAAATGAAGTCAGTGAGACTGTGGCATCACTTCTGACAGCTACTGCAGAAAACAAGCACTTCAGGGAGAAGGTAAGTGGCATAAAATCAACGATCACACAAGGGACCAGTATAATCATGACTTTTTTTTCTCCCTGTGTGTCTCAAATGTCTACATGTATAAAATAATTGCTCCAAGCCTGATTTAAACTGATCCAGAGGGATTTCCCACCTAATTCTTCTGCAAATAGGCAGGTTTATTTCTGTCGTTACGCCAGTCTTCTTCTATCTGCCATTATACTAAACAAGTACCAAACCAAAATTGTGCACGTACTTAGCAAATGCTGCAGTCTCCATCTGTCTTCCACACTTCAAGATTTCTGCCATCCTGTCTCAGACTTGGCTTCATGGCAAGGCTCCAGCATCATCAATGCACAAGGATGCTGGTTCACTGCCTATGGGAAAGACCACAAAGTGCCCTATACAAAGGCATTATGAACCCAGCTGCCACCAAGTTGAGCTGCTCACACTTTTTTTTTGCTCAGCAATAGTTGGTAGTTCTTAGGACCAAGGAGTAAAGTGGTCTAGCAGCTCTTGCCAACCTCGTAATAGTTCATTTCAGTCCTTTAGGGGGTCCATCCCATCCTGTTCATCACTACCCCTACATTAGAAAGACCTACTCAAGGGTCAGCTCCTGGGCTATTCAGACCTCAGGTCCCACTTGCTCTTCACCAACTCATGTAGAAAGGCCCCCAGGGGTGCCGGACTGTGCTTCTCACAGATGTGAATGTTTACTCATCAAAAACTGGCCCCAGACAACACACTCCCAAGGAGCCATAACGAGTGGCCCGGCCTGGAGCTGCCGTAAGGAGTTACCCATCGCCTCGCCTGCAGCCAGGGCTGTGCCTCAGTCCCACCTGCACACCATCAGGAGAAGGGCAGCAAGCCCTCCCTGTCCATCACGGTGGAAATGCCTCCAGCCTGCTGCCCCACACAGCCACACACATTTTCATGGCTACTCTTCTTTATCTGTTTCCAGGCCTTGATTTATTACTGTGAAGCACTAACCCAGCCCAACCTCCAGCTGCAGAAGGCAGCTTGCCTGGCTCTAAGATACCTCAAGGTAAGAGACAAGGAATTTGGTTGTGGCACTTGGTCTTATTTTAAAGAAAGGACATTTGAGAGGTGTAAATAACAAAATAGAAATTGCAATAGCAACAGCAGTAGTGCTTTTATTTTGCATTGCTGCACTGCATCATTTTATAAGATAACTTGTTGTCTGGGAGCAGTTTAGCAGCTTTGTTTCAAAAGCAGAGAGAAAAAAAATCATTTTTGATCTCTCAGGAGAAGGCAGATTAGGAGTCAATGGTGGAAATGGGAGCCAAATTGATATAACTCAAGCAGCGTGTCTCAATGAATCATGAACAGTGAGAAAGGCAACTACTGGAAAAAATTCCACTGAGGGAGCAGACCTCCATTTTCTGGGATCTTCAGAAAAAAAAGCTGAAGCCTTCCTAGAAGATATTACTACATGTGAAAGCTGCAACTGATAGGTGACTACCACCCATGTAGATGTGCTTTTCCTGTCATATTAAATAACATATCTAGAGACACCATGACAGCTGCGCTCCGAAGGCCTAACATTTTTGTCACAGAGCAGAACAGGATCATTCCTTGCTTTCTTTCCCAAATAGCAGAGGCAAGGCAAAAATGTGGAAATGTTGGTCAGCACTTGTGTCAGTGAGGAGCCTACAGAAATACTCAAGTGACTTGGCCAGCCAGCCAAAACATTGCTATAGACACAGTTACACTGGTGAGAACAGGCTTTTCAGACCTCCAGGCTTGACATGCTCAGTCTGAAACATTCCCTTGTTGCCTGTCTCCCATCCTTCCTGCTGCCATGCTTGTACCTTGGCACCTTTATGGCCTTGTCCCATAGCCTCATACCCAGCCAAAAGTGTCAGATACGGCTGCTCAGTGATACTTATGGTTGTAGAGCATAGGGTAGAAAATACAGAGACTGTACTGACAGCAGAAAATACACCTTCTCCTAGATGCCCATCCTCAGGGGAACCCCTGAAAACTGCATTCCCCGTGTTCCCAACACGGTCCTCCTCTAGGCACAAGGCTTGAAACATGGAGGTTTCCATGTTGGTGTTGCAAACAGGTGAACACCCACAGCTTGGTGCTCCAGCAGCTTACCCTACACAATTTCCTGGCTGAAGCTGTTGGAGCAAGACACCTCATCCTACATGAATGGGAGAGAAGAAGGCGGTGGGGATGCTGTCATGAAATGTGGTTTGTACTAGTGCCTGGTAAACCCTTTTAGGATGAGCCCAAGGATGCAAGATGATATTTGCATAGAGAGTGGGAAAGGAAACGCAGAGGATGATCAATCCTTCTACACAACGTTCTGAAATTAAAACACAGTGTAATATGCAGTATTAATATGGTTCTCCTTCCAATTTCCAGGCTACTGAGAGCATTAAAATGCTGGTCACTCTCTGCCAGTCTGACAATGAAGACATCAGAAAAGTTGCATCTGAAACCCTGCTCTCACTTGGTGAGTTGCCTGCTTTACAGCAATACTTCATTTTCTTTTTTGACAGAGCAGCATGTAAGATGCCTGCAAGACACAAGTGTGAGATTCTAAAATTAAAAAAGGTGTTACCTAGAAACTTAAACAAGTTTAAAATACATGTTCTTATAAGTTGTTCATTCTGGAAATCGTTAAAATGAACCATAAAGGAAAGAAATTGAGCTGTCTGGCTCTGGAGGAGGAAGTAGAAAAGGAAAAATAGCAAAGGAGAAGTTGACAAAAGAAATACTTCATAGTTAATTTGAAAAACAAGCATAAATATTCCATACAATGCATTTATTAAGGAAAACTGTACATGGAAAGAGAGTTACTAGCCTGTTTTTATACCTCCTTATATCCTAATTTATGTCTCTCTGAGGTATACCGTGGCCTCCTTTCTCATTCATCCTGGAAATCACATAGCTACTGTGATTGTGTTTGATGCTCTGTTAGTTCCACAAGCAGCAGTGATGCAGTGTTTGCTAACCCAGAAATGCTGTGCTGATGTAGAAGAGCAGCATCTGTGTCCCGTGTCTCATATGGAGATGTGGTTAGAGTTGCTTCTTTAAAGTGCCAGGAAGCAAGAAGTAGATAAACTTTATATTGTCTAAATTAGAAGCAGATAAACAACATCCGCCTCAAGCACATTGAAGCTGCAGCTGAGCTCTGTAGGTCATTTAGCAAGACAAGTTTACAGATACTGCCATCTAATCATACAAGCCACAGCTGCTTCTGTTTTGCTCTGAATAAAATTAGCAAACTAGAAGAGCAAATTAAGAAGTAATTTGAACATTATTTTTTGCAAGTAACCCTTAAGTAACACCTTGAGAAGCACACATAATTTTTCCAATTAATTTCTGAAGTCACCTTCAACAATATAAGAAATTTTAAGAGGGGAAAGCAGCTACTGGCAGGTCAGTTTTTTCTAACAGCAGAGAATCAAGTAGTTTAAATGCTGTATGGCGATGATACAGCGTGCTTTAATGTTTTGTGTTCAGGTGAAGACGGGAGACTGGCATATGAACAGCTGGACAAATTCCCCCGGGAATTTGTCAAAGTCGGAACTCGACGTGGAACTGAAGCTACTACAGGTTTTTAGGTGGAAAAAAAAAAAAACCTGCCTGAGTTTAATAGTCGTGAAAGTAGGATGGAGCTGTAATTAAGCATGTGAAGTAGAAGGAATACTTTGAAGAATTCCGTGAGAATGTCCCAAAATATAGCAATTCACATCTTTGAGGAGAAGCAAAATCTAAAATCCAGCTGAAGAGTTCCTAGTGGCTCCTCTTTGCAGCTTATGATGGAGCAGTTGGATGCTGAGGAGCCATACTTTCTTGACTGATTTGTTATAACATAATTGCAGATATTCAGCAAACTTCTGTGGGTTTTTAGAATCTGGCATCTTCATATATTTTATTGGGTATTATATTTACTTTCTTGAAGTTGTTGTGAAAGCTTGAGACATGATATATATCCGAAATGGACTAGTAGGAGGCTACCTGAGCAGAACTACAAAGCAGCTTTCTCTGCAACTCCGAGCCAAGCGAATACTGCCTCCCAGTGTCCCCAGCAACACTCCAGTGGCCCGTAACACCACTTTGCTTTTTCAGTCCTGAAATATAGAGCAAGTATTTTTGAGTTTTGCCTTCAGAAACAGTGTGATGTAAACCCCTGAAGGTGTCACTTTAGTGACTCATTCTAAATGCCCCCACTGGTCTTTTATTTCCTTTCTCTTGCCCTCCAGCAATGAACCATTATTAATCCAGAGATTTGTGAGGGGGATCAAACAACCACGCAGCTTTTGAAAAACTAAATGAAAAGGTAAAGTGCATTTATTTATTTCCAAGAAGTAGTGAGTACAGCTAATTGCACAAGTCCCTTCAGCCATTCTGTCCCGCAAGTAGCAAGCAGGATTGGATTTCATACACTCTAATTAGCGGAGGATAGCTTCTATAGTGCAATTTCAATATAAAGAACTGGAACAAACTAAAGTGGACCTTGGAGGCAGTAATAAACAGTGTGAACTGAATGCATTTGCTCCCTTCACTGCAAGAAAGAAAGACAGTGCTTCAAGCTGTTGATTATAAGCCTTAAGATAACAGAGGAGGTAAATAGGATTTAACAGAAGAGTGTTCCTGTACTGTGTTCATTATGCATGAAATGCTATTTAGATGTCAATTAAAGTATCCAAATTTGCATAGACTACATAGAAAAGATTGCAAACAATTCACATCAAAAGGAAGCCTTGTGCGCCAAACACATTGGCAGGCAGAGTTTGTTTTGGGTTTTATTGTTGTTGTTGTTTTTTTTTTAACTGTGAATGTTACAACAATGTACATATCTGTATATTTATAAATATATATATTCTTCCTTTAATTAAAAAAGTACATTTTGTACAGTTCAAAATGCTTACTTGTTTACTGAGGGATATAGACTCTTTATACAGAAAGTGAAATATCCATGTTCTGGGTTTTGTACCACACTTGTTCCATCAGCTGAATTCTTCCCAGGTGTTCTTTTGTACTGACTTTTTTTTTTTTTGGCCTTTAGTTTTGTGGCATTTGTACTCACCTTATTTCCTATCACATTTAAGTTATAATAAAGATTATTTTTTAATTACTAAGCACATCATTCCATATGTATAGTCCCTCATTCTACCAGCAGCCTCTCCATTGTGAAGCTCATGTAACCATCAAACTATCGTGGAAATCACCTCCCAACCTTGTAGGCAGCTCAGTAGTAACTACCTGCTTGGAACTGGATTTGGGGCAAACCCAAAGTTTCTTTCTTAGACTAAGGGAAAAGGCCTGTAGGAAATACTTGTCTTTTCAAGCCTGATAACCACAAATTTTATAATACAAAAAAGTTGAGCTAAATTGTACAAAGTCAACTGCTAGATTTCCTACAACATAGAAATACTTTGTTTTATACCATACCAGTGTTAAGACTGGTCCATTTTCATTTTTCTGCTGGCTAAGGGAAGGTTAGTAGAAAATTATTTTAGAAAATGAAAGAGAGACAAACCAGAAAGGTAGGGAAAATAGAGGGATGAAACAATGGTGAAAGTGACTGCTTAGTTGTACCTCTGAGGTGAATTAAAGCACATTAAATAAAAGCAAGTTTTAAACTAAAATGGTATTTTGGAAGCAAGGTGAAGACTGTCTCCTCTCAATGTTCCTTCTTTAGTTTTTTCAAATGTGCACACCCTTGCTCCCATCCCAGAGCATCAGCAAGACGCATACTGTTTAGAAAAATATCTGGAATATTCATATATTCCCATATCACACAAAAGCTCCTACAATATATAACACAAACCGAAAAGCTTGCTTGGTTATAGTTTTTACATCACAGAGCAGAACACAATTTTGTTACAGGAAAGCAATGAAGTCATCAGACCGTAGGTACTGCATTCTGAACCGTTGCTTAGTTAGATGAGCCTACTTTCAAGCAGACACTAGCACCCCAAATTTCTAGCTACTTTTAATTTAAGTTCAGAGCAAAACAACTCTGTGTCATTCAAGATACTTACCAAGGAAGGCTAACAAAAACAGGCTCCAAGCTTTCACTGATTACTTTTTCCCTCCTACACAAAATGAGACCTATCAGACTGAACGTGTTCCTTTTCACCTTCAGAAAATTTTGGAATATGGCACAGATCTGAGGAACACAGAACTGCCTGTACAGCAAAGAGCCAAAGCTGTAGAGAGCATAGGGTTACTCACATATACAGGTACTAAGTCAAACAGAGCTTGTAATATGTTGGTTCTACTTTTTCTTCATTTTAGTTAAAGTGAGTTTGTTAATGTAAAGCTGATCCACTACACCCTTCTAACCATTAAAACCCATATATATATAAACACACACAGCTCACACAAAACAGGCAGGAGCAAATTGTGCTCTCAAAATCAGTGTGGAAATTCACAGGAATTTGAGTGGAAGTGTTGAGTTCCTCCTGTGGTACCTGACGGTTGTTGCTGTCGAACCTGGCACACAGATGTATAAATGCTAAATTTCACTTTGAGCATTAGCACTGTTTTAGGAAAGAAGTAAATAATCAGAATCATATCCTGATGTGATTCATGACAACATATGGGAAAAAAAAAAACAACACTGCAAACAAAACCAAACAAATCCCAGAAGTTTCTGCCTGCAGTGTTACAAGCTCCTGAAAAAGTGAGCCCTAAACCCTCCAAACCACGAAGACAAATAAAAAAGAACAAACCATTACATTTGTCTCATAACTTTTGTGTTCTCAAGCTCCCAGAGCTCACAATGTTGCCTTTTCCTAAGGCATTAATGCAAGAGCTTTCCTCTTGGGAGTGGAAAAAGCCCAAATGCAGAGAGGTGAATGTTAACAAGACAGACACTTCCCAACTAGCAAAGAAAGAGCTGGCAAGCAGTAATTACAAAACCTCTTTCTTCGGGCTGCAGCTGGTTGACTAACAAAGTTAAAGGTCCCGGCCACCCCAGAAAAGTAGGTTAGGAAAGAGTTGCTGTACCAAAATAACTCAGCAGTGGTGGAGTCTGAAAAGCTTGCCAGGAAAAGCGTACTCAGGAAAATGGGTTTGCCTGACATTTTCGTTGGTGGCTTATTCGTGCTATTTTGTCCTTCACACTGTGAACTACCGTGGTTTTCACGACCCCAGCATGCTGCTGCCATCACCGAGTTCTGCCTGGTAGATGTGCCTCTAGCTACAGCAGTAGCCTAAGTCAGCCTGTCCAGCGTTTCACACTGCCCTCGATACGACTGCTCCTGTAAGCAGGAAGAGAAAAGCTATCTAACGTAGCTTTACCCTGCACTGAGACCTGCTATATACTGATGATTGCTGACTTGAAGCATCCAAAATTAAGTCAGTAGGACTGCCAGACTGTATATCCTACATATGGACCCCTGGTGTGCAATCCTACCTGAGGATAGGATCCACAGTGCCCCCCTTCAAATAGCTCCGATGCCCCTGAGGGTACCACAGAGGAATCACTGTACCCAGGATATCAACCTTGAACATGACTGACCACATTTAATCACAGAGAGATGGGAGGGCTACAAAGAAACAGTAAATAAAGTTGTCTGAACATCCTTATCATTTGCTGAACGACTGTTGTATGAATGGAAAAAAATACATTAACAGTACACACATGTTCTGAAGAAAAAGCTGGTAATAATGCAAGTCAGTTGCAAGAACAGAACGCTACTAACACATGGGCTTGGCAGATTTTCAAACCTTCTGCTCAAAATCTCAAACCCAGTTCTGAAAAGAAAACAATCTTCAATGGCCCTTAAGGAAAAGTAAGTGAATGTGCAGTGCACTTCCTTGAAAAAATAAAATAAAATCAATAAAAACAATGATGATCAGCTCAGTTATTTGTGGAAAGGCTGCAAGATAAGCTGCAGCACATGACAACGCTGCAGGCACTCAGGTAAGCAATACAATGCCAAACACCAAGTATTTCAGTTGCCCAGCCAAGCAGTTATTATGGTCTAATTCACTTCTCTGTGCATTGTCTTAAACACAATGGGCATTTACACTGTAATTGTTGTTTTTGCTAAACCTGTCTTCAATTAAAGTGTTCTTCCTCACCCAAACCTCCCCCAGCCCCATGTTTGCTTGCCTCTGCTAGTCCCTGCACAGCTGTTTCTTCTTGAAACATCTGACATCTGCAAATGTCCTGACTCCCAGCGCTTCAGTCTTACATACCTGAAATTCTATCCTCAGGACAAGCACATCTTTTTATGGAGAAGTGCCAGGACCCAGTAGATGCACTCCACATATGGGAAGCCTCAGATCCTTCCGTGAAAGACAAAACTGTGGCCATATCCTCTACCGTGAGGAGGATTCAGCACACTGGTCAGGCTGCTGTACAAAAGCATTTACAATATCTTGGAAAAATCACTTTCCCCAGTTAGGTTCCAGAACTCAGACAACATTATTTATAATTTAGCTGAATATGAAATTTCTTTGGTTTTGGTGAAGTTGATTTTCAGTGGTTACACAGTTGTGTTTCACTGTTACATGAGTTTCCCTACATATTTAACCAGAAATTAAGAAGTCAGAAGTTTGTAATGAAACTAATTATAAACCCATATGTAATTTCTATACGCTTGACAAGTCTTTCACAGATGCATACAATGTTTTTTTACCCTTACCACATAAGACAATTCTACTCCATGTCTGAAAAACCCTGAGGAATTTTCAAGTCAATAATTAAAACTCAGCACTTTTAGAACATTTTAAACAGCGATGAATACAGCAGCACTAAGCTCCCGACAGTATTTTTATGTACGCGTATTTCTGATATAACAGGGAGATATTACTTGATCGAGGCCCAATGCATCTGTGATGGATAAAGAACACGTGTGGGTTCGATTCTCATACCACCACTCATCTGACAGCTGGTCTTCCCCTGCAGCATGCTGTTTCAGGAGGTTATGCAGCAAACTTCTGTGATCGTGAACTGAAGCTAGTAACACCATAACAGCTCTGCTTTGGAGGCTTCCAGTGCAAGCGTACTGTATTACTAACTGACCCGGGTGTTTTTGAAATAGGATCTTCTGTTACATTTCAGCCAAATGCTGCAATATATGCAGGACACATGAAGGACATGCAAGGTTTACTTTGCGCACCGTCTGTTTGAACAGAAGGAACGGTACCCAGATGTACCTTTGCCTTTGTTATTTAAATACAAAGAATCGAGAAAGCTCACAATTTAAAACTAATAAATATTCTTCCTGACCATCTTAATGGAAATAAGAAACCAGAGCCAGATCAAGATGATGCATGCGAATTCTGGATTTATGCTCTGACAGTCCTTTGTTCTAACAATAACACCTGTACTGCAGCAGTTAGCAAAGGAAAAAAGCTGCAGAAGCGTTGCCTTGGTTGGATTGGTCTGACTGCCCAAAAAGTTACACAAGAGAGCTATGCAGCTTTCTACAGCTTTTGAGAAAATGCGAAATACTCCAGCTGTTGAAAAACAAAGCCACTCCTGAAGAATAGTTATAAGCTACAACTAATTTAAACTAAATTGCACTGCATTATGGGACTATTCCAAGTTGAGTTTTGTCTGTTTCTTCACTTACTATTACTGAAGAACTACTTTGGCACGAAAAACCTCCCCTATCTAAGCAATAACGTCACTTGAATGCATTATCCATTTCTCTTGAGCAGAAAATCAGGGTTATTCTACAAAAGAGTAATCAAGTGTTTTTTATTTTAATTTTTGTTAAACAGAGCATTAGTGCAAGTTAAAGGAAATATACTTGCCGCTGTTTCTGCACCGTGATGGAAGGGATTATGTTTAGTCCTCCAATGCACAACTGGGAGGTGTAATCTTTTTACGTTTCCAGGAAAACATGATGCTTTACTTTGTATTTGCCAGATGCCAAATTAAATGGAAGCCAGGAGGCTTCCTACAATGGTTCTGACATTCCCATCGAAATCTGTTGTGAAACATTCATCAGTGACACCCACACGGACTGAACAATATACTAAAGGAATCTACAGAAACCGATCTCATAGCTCCACAGGTGTTTACACATACCCTGAAGCACCCATTTTGGCCGGGCCTAATAGAAATCCATAAACCACAATCCCTGATTATTTCAGCCCCCTGAAAGTCATTTGACTTTAAGCTCTTCGCAAGGTATTGCAATAGCCACCATTTTTAAAGCCTGCCCACAGAAGACCCTGTTATTTGCAGAACTGCTTGAACTGCTCAAAGCTCACTCAGGGCTAGAAAACCTGCATTCAATATTTCCCCCCTTCCACCTCAGCACAAGCAACTGCAAGCAAGTTTTTTTCCATATGAATACCAGATCAAAAGTTTAGAAGTGTGTCATTTTTCCTTATAAAGGCTTCAGAACTTTGCATTGGTAAACATATTGCCTTGTACCTTGGTAAATACTGCAACAATACTTCGAAAACAGACATTGAGTTTCCTTTCAGAACAGCTCTGAAGCTTGGGCTGCTTTGTCCCCATCAAGCTTTCAGCACAGCTGCTGAAAAACAGCAGGAACAACCCACCTCCTCTTTTCATAAAGGGGCAAGAGGCCTTGCAGAGGGATCTCAATACCTTGGAGAGCTGGACAGTCAGCAACAGCATAAAGTTCAAAGCTAACTGCTGGGTTTTGCACCTGGGACAGAGCAGTGCCAGGCACAGGCTGGGAGCCAAGTGGCTGGAGAGCAGGGCAGCAGGAGGGCCTGGGAGTGCTGGTCAGCAGCAGGCTCAGCACAAGCCAGCAGCATGTCGTGGCAGCCAGGAGGGAGATCTGCATTTTGGGATGCATTAAACACAGCATAGCCAGAGAGAAGAGATGATTCTCCCACTGCATTTGTGCAGCCTTGAGTACTGTGTGCAGTTCTGGGCTCCACAATACAAAAAGGCTAAGGTCCTTAAAAGTATCCAGAGGCAGGCAACAAAGCTGGTACAAGGGCTGGAAGGCACGGCCTGTGATGAGAGGCTGAGCACACCCAGTCCATCTAGCTGGAAGAAAAAAGAGGCTCAGAGGCACCTTGTTGCTCTCTACAACTTTCTACAAGTGGAAAGGGAGGTGCTGGTCTCTTTGCCCTGGGAACCAAGGACCGGACACTTGGGAACAGTACAAGGCTGCACCAGAGGAGGTTTAGACTGAACATTATTTTTTACCCTGAGGTTGGAAAAACATTGGAAAAGGCTTCCTAAAAAGGTAGTTGATGCCCTATGCCTGGCAGTGTTCAAGAGAGGTTTGAATAATGCCTTCAGTAACATGCTTTCACTTTTGGTTAGGTCTGAAGCAATCAGGCAGTTGGCCTCAATAGTTGCTGTAGGTCCCTTGCAACTGAACTATTCTATAAATAAAAAAGCAAGAGTATTTCCAGAAGACCAATACTTTCCACTCAGGCTCTCATACATCTTAGAACAGGCTCCTTTAGAAGAGGTAGTGATTTATGAAGCCTGAAAAGCATAAATCTAATTGAACCTTACGATCTTTTTGATTTTTACTACCCATTCTTCAGATTTTTTGAAGTCTCACCCAACAGCACAAGTTTTTTTTTTTTTTTGCTTTCTCCCTCCCCCCCAAAAAAAATAATTCTATTATCCAGAATTCTGCCCAGGCACTCCCCCCAGACAGCCAAGAAACTTCCATCTACAGTAGCCACATCTGCCTTCTGAACCTGGAACTAGCCATTCCTCACTCAAACAAGAGGCTGTTTTAGTAAGGCAAAGATTTATTTATCAGTTTTCACATGTCATGTCAGACCAAATGATATTTACACAACAGTTCAAAATACACAGTATTTGGACTTTAAACAAGCAATTAACTGCAGCCTGTAACAAGCTTTACAAGCAGTATACAAATACTCACTGCTACATAATTCCAGTTAAAAACCACGATCTGCAATGCTCCCACAAGCTTCTATACCTGGAAAGTTTTAGTACATCCTTTCAAGAGGAAGTCTGCAGTTAAAAGAAGGCATATACACAAGCCTATTTAAGGTCATCACCCCAGCTGTCAGTAATTTCACTTGAAGTATCATCTGATATACTCTTCCTTAAATCACATGATACTTGCAATGGCTCTTCTTCAGAAGTATTGTCTGCATCATCTCCAGGGTTAAATTCTTCATTTTCTTGTTTGGATTCCTCTAAAGCCAGACTTTTCAGTGTCTCAAGATTGTCGGTTTCTTGCCCTGTTAACCTCTAGAAAAATGCAAGGGACAGAGAAAGTACCAAGTTCACATTGAGTAGTAGCCAATGAAATACTGCATAAAGGATTAAGCAACCAAATTATTTATCTATTATGTACTATTATATACTACAGTCATTTTCCTAAAATTAAACTAACACATTCAGTTCAATTTTTAAAACCAGAAATGAAGTTATGTTAAGTCTAGAATAACTACAAGACACAGTGACTTCTAGCATTTTCCAGGTTCCATGGCTATGTTATTTGTCAGTTTCAGGAGCTGTTACAGACAATCTATTCCTTTTTCCACAGAATCAGTGACAAGGATACCTATCCACAGGGAACTCTGAAGTATAGCATCTGTGTAATTTCATCTATACCTTTGGAAGTTAACCTACTTTAAGGCTGCAATTTAAAGTGCAAAACAAACATTTTTTCATTAACCACTAGCTAATAGAATCAGCCTTAGTTTTTGCACTGAGACACAGTTGTCTTCCAAAACTTTGTTCGAGGAGCAGGAACGTGCTCTCCTGGCCAGCAAAAACTTACATTTACATTAAAAGCTCTGCACAAAAACTCAGTGTGAAGTATCAGTTTTCTTACATGAAGATTTTTATCCATTATGCATTTGGATGGAACAGAATTTCATTAAACTTTTTAGACTAGTCAGTATTTGTTACAATATCCTTGTTGATTTCTCACATCTTTTGCTCTACAACACTGCCTTTAAGTACCTCAATCATGCTGGTCATATAATGCACATGTTCAGCCAGGGACATTAGTTCTTCGTTTTCTTCCTTTAGGCGGGCAATTTCACCATCTTTTTGTTCAATTTCTTTGTGCAACTGTGTTCACAAAACAAGAAGTTAGAACAGAAGGACAATAGCCAGTGGTACCAAAGTTTGGTATCTTTCACTAGCTACCTTTTCATTTTCTTGAAGGACTTCATACAGAGCCTTCCTCCTTTCTTCAGCCACTTCTTTCCAATATTGAGATGAAGGACTTTCTGAAGGCAGAAGATACAGTAAGTCCATGCCTATGACTGAATTCTGGAGATCACCTTAAGATACCTAACCTGCATATAAGTGTTCCTTACACTGCAAGAGTAAGATGTCTGTGTAGGGTTTTTCCACAGGATTTGTTGTAAATTTACAATTATAGACATGAGCTTACAGAAGACAAAAATCCCACACTTTATTAATGGCTATACAGGCTGAGTCTTCTAGAAGCTGCCTCAGGCATGACAGCATGCTGTGTAAGATGGATGGTCACTTTTACAACTCCCAGCCTTAACTTGTACTTTGGGGAAGACAGAAGTCTTATCCCCTTGTCACTGTCCACACTAAAATTAATCAGTCTCCCATTAAACTCGAGATATTTTATACTGGTCCTGAGAAACTTAGCAGCTTCTGCAGCAGCATACTACATCAAGACACACTTTTAATTTTAACTTAGTCATTTGAAAGCTTGTAGATAAGCTGAAGTAATGAACTACTGGACTTCTCAGCACTGCACACAATGAGTTTATGGTAACCGGTATCTGGAACTACTGAACAAGAGACAGATATACTGTATTCACCATACTACAGAGGAAATACCCACTAAGTATGACACAAAAAACACTAAACGCTTTTCTAGCTGACAGAGGAATCATGCTTCAAGTTAGAATGTTATTCTCCCATCAGGATGCAAGTGGAACAAAGTATTTCAAGAATAACCACCTACTTTTAATGAGATCTACAGCTTGAATGATATCATCTGTGTTCTCATTTTCTCGCTCTTCGTCCACAAACACCTCAGCTTTACAAGTTGAGGAATTTAACTTGTTATTCCAGAGTTTCCTTTTGACTGATGATTTCTTCTGCAGAAGACACACAGGTTTAACTTCAGAGCAAAGTTTCAAAAAGAACAAACTTAAGTCAGTTTGCCCACTACTACAAGCAAGTCTACCAGCTCCAGTTTTACTAGTTCAAGGTTACAGACAACATCCTTAATAAACATGCTTAACACAAGAAGAATGTCAAACATTTTTTCCCCGAAGTACTCTAAGATCACTAGTTTTTAATATTGTTCATTACTGAAATAGAAAGCCTTGGTGGCTAGTAAGCCACTAGTTAGCGGATTATATGCTTTTTCCATTAAAGCTCAAAAGCACTTCACTACAAGCAGAAATAACCACACAACTACAGTTGATCTTCTAATTCATACCTCTTTATCTCTGCCAACCAGGCAACCTTTTGCTGAAGGCTGAATCATTTTAAGAGTCTGTCTTGGGGCAGCACTGCATGCAGCGTCTGTGAGGTATTTCTGAAAAGACAAACATTGCTTCAGAGGGCTGCCACACTTTTCTACATAAACAGAAACTCACAAGTTTATCATGCTTCTAATTGCTGTAACCCATCACTCATCTTTTCAAGAAATGATATTGAAGCCTATTTCAAGGCTTGTGCAAAAAAGGGATCTAATCATTTGGAGCAGAGATGATCTTAATCATAAAGTTATGCTCAGTCTCTGCCCTTAGCCTTCACAAGGGAACCTGAAGAAGTCATAGCAGAAATATTATGACTAGCCTTCAAGGCCATTTAAAATGCAGAGGCACACATACACAACAGCTGAAGCTCCCACAGCTGTACTTGGCAGCAGCAGTATCAGTCTCTGGGGGACAGAGACAAAAGTGACTGCTATTGCAAGTTTGCTTAGCAAAGGCATTCCCATTACTTTAAGCAGTACCCATTTTTACTACCTCTGAACACAGTGCTCATTTAAATAGATATGTTGCCTCAATTATTCACCCTACTGGAGTTGAGGGCTTCCTTGCTTGGATCTGGACAGGCTATTGTTTTGTATAAACAGTATGTTTATCACCTTTCTTGTCATGCATAAATACCTATTTCCTGCATTAAAGATTTCTGATTGGGTTGGTTACATGGCCACCATGGGATAGCAAACAATGGCAGACAACCAAGCAAAAACAGCCAGAATACAATGCCACACCAGCGTGAGAAAGTTACTGATTCACACCGTGCTCCGTATGACAGGAGTTCACCTTTCCCACGGTAGTTTCTGCCACCAATTACCCTGCTGTTGAACTGCAGGACAAACACTAACTACTGTGGGAACAGGAATCACACCATGTGTCAGATATTGCTTGCTGCTATTGAGGATTAGAGTCAAGTATACTCTGCCAAGGAACTATTGACCAATACTTGGGTTAACCCATGGCACATAAGTATTTATGTGAAAGTATAAGAAGCCTGACCTATCAAATTGCTGTATTCATTAATACCATAAATCCTCATTACAACCTCTCTACCCTCATGACAGAGGGCCATTAGACTATTTTATATTGCATTTGTACAATTCCAGTTAGGGTCTACATTTAGCCACAAAATAGTCTTGTAGCAAGAGTAAGTAAATTATAAAGTTGGGTAACTTTTAATCAGCCATCTCTTAGAAAAAGAAAGCAATGGAAACATCAATTCCAAGGCAACTTATAGTTCTTTAAGCTGGCTTGGAAAGAAACCTACCCACATACTTCAGTTAAAGCATGCTCAGATCAAAATGGATTTAAGTTCCTCCCAATAAAGGATAAAGGTTATAGAGCCTACTCTGCAGAGCCAGACTGAGTCAGTACTTGAAATACAACTGGTAGCTGGCAGCTAAAAGTCACACAGTCAGACAGCAAGCTACCTCAGTGTCAAATTAAAAAGGATTTGTTGAACATTTAAAAAAGTAGCCATGAACATGTATGCCCAAGCAGGACATAGCGTTCCCAAGCCACACTTCACACCAGGACATTACTCAAGCCAACAGGAGGTAAATCAGGTGGCAACACACTGCAACAGGTTCCTGTGCATTCCTTTAGCAGATACAAAGCCCAGGTCAGATTGACAGGCCACTTCCCAGACACTGGCCTGTACAAGGCCTGAATAGGGCAGGTAGTACATACTAGGTAACCCTGATAAATTTCGTCTTTGTGCGGGCAGACTTCGCAAGTTTCAACATGTATTTTCTATTATCTGTGTCTGTATCTCATTTGCAACACATCAACGCTTATACCTGCAAAGATCCCGATGACTTCTCCGCGTTCAACTTCTGTTTCATTTTGGAATTCATAGGATCACTACAGAGGAAAAAATAAACAAACAGACACAGATATGATCATGCTTGGCTGCAAGCACGGCTCAGAAACACGGGAGTACCGCGGCATCACCTCAGAAATAGCGCAATACCGCGACATCACCTCATTGCCTCTTACCACAGCACTGAAACCCCACACGGCTCACACATTTACTGAGTGCCCGCGGCTGGCTGAGGAGGGCACCCGGCCCAGGAGCGGGACCCCCAAAGAGCAGGGCCCCCCGGGACCGCCCCCCTCATATTGCCTCACGCCCAAAATGGCGGGAGCCCAGCGCACCCCCCCCCATGACCCCGCCCCCGGCCGCCGCTCAGCCAATGGGGAGCGGAGCCCGCAGCCCGCCAAGCCCCGAACGCCGCAGCGCTGCCGCCCGCCCGCCCGCGACCCATCCCGAACGGCCCCCAACGAAAGCGCGGCGCGTGCCCAACGGCTGCAGCCCCGTGCGTGCGCGCGCGCCCCCTCACCCGCTCGGCGACCGCTCCCCGCTAGCAGCAGCACGCACGCGCTCCCCGCGGCGGACCGCACCCTATAAAGTGGCGCGGCGGCGGCGCGGCGGGTTCCCGCCTCCCCTCCCGTCACGTGGCCTCGAGCCAATCGGAGGCCGCGCTGGCCCCTCCTTTCCCCGCCCCTCTGGCAGCGCCGGGGCCCCTGTTGTAGTGGGGGTTGGGGTCATGAGGTACCCGCGGGCGCCCGCCTGAGGCATTTTATTTATCCTAAAGTTATCTTCTGCTGACTTGCTACTAAGCGTCTGCAAAGTGAAGGTCGCGCTCCTTGCAGCCAAAGTCTGATAGCCTCGGACGGCTATCAATACGTTTTCCAGACAGTATTACGAAGCTGTTAGAGATTATTATAATCCCAGGCTGAAGTATTAATTGAGCCTGCCGCTGTCAGTCTTCAGTTTGGAAATAAAGTGTATGACACGAGGATGTCTTGAGAGTCGCGGTCTGACAAAGAAACATAAAAAATGAATTAAGTAGTCTATAAACAAGTACAAGGAAATATAGCTGATCTCTCTTGCATAAACTTGCTCAGTCTCCCAGTGACCCATTTAAACTCTAATTGTCCACAACATCCTCTGGCAAAGTGGTTCCAAGAGCTCCAGCAGCCATTGTCTGAAGGGCCCCCGCCTTTTTTGTTCTTTTGAACCCGATTCCCATAGCTTCACTTGATGTCCCTGGGCCTCGGACTGGAAATAACAACAACCAACCGGTCCTCACCTGCCTTCTCCTTTCACAGATCCCCCTCCAGTTCCTTCTCCCAGGTCTGCTCCATCATTCCTGTTCCATCTTTCTGCTCTCCTGGGAGCTACATGACATTTTTTAACCTTTGCCTTTCTAACCACTGCCAAACATTGGCCTGGGATTTTTGTGGAAACGTCTGTCATGACTCTGAGATCTTACTCTGTAATTATGTTCACTTCAAAGCATGTTATTCGACAAGTAAAATTAAGATTTATTCCCCCTCATTTACATTTATTTACCTCGACCTTCACTGGCGGCTGTTTTTCTGTCACTCAGTTCCATAACACCCTTCTGCATTTTTTCACTCAGTCCTATTCCTATTATCTCGAATTATGTAGTGCCATCAGCAAACTGTCACCTCAGTAAGCTTTGTCTTTACACCACAAAGTAAACTTTATGAAGAAAACAGAAATAACATGTCAAGAAATGTCTCACTAGATTACTATTGTGTTGTTACAGTAGTAAAAAAGTGCTCATGCTTTAATTTAAATCTTGTTGATTCTAGAATAAAATTTGAAATTTCCATATTCCAAAACACTAACAGATATACTAAATTCTGATTAAGCTTCAGCATAATTCTTTCCAGCATTAAATCTCCTTTCAGAAAGATGTGGATGTGGGTAAATTATACGTGAAAATCAAAATGATTTTAATATATGAAATATAAATACAACATAAAATAGTTATCTAACAATATAAATAGTATTTTTAATAAAATGCACAACATAAACAGCATTATATGCATTTTTTAAATTATATGTATGCATAGATTTATATGCATGAAAGGCAATACAATTTTACAAAGCAATTTTATGGCTGAGATACAACATTTGTAATGCTAATGTTCTCAGGCGAAACCTACTCAAAGACTGCCCTTTCAAAATTCAATTTTAATTTATAAAAACTTTTCAGGTAAGTTTATGGCTCAGAAGTGGAATAGCTGCTTTTGGAAATGTTGATAATTGGAAAAGGCCAAGGTAATGGGCGATGGTTCTGATGTGACAGCTCTGTTTGTTTGTCCTTTTAATCTGTTCCTTGCTGGAGGCATATGATCTGGAGTTTTATTACAAAGGTGCCACTCCTTCAATTTATCCAGCTGAAGAACATGGCCTGTAATGAACCGCTGTGTCTCAAGAGTTTTCCTTCTGTTCAGTTTCTCCAGTTTGAAAGGTTTGTAAAGAATCCCTTCACCATGTCAGAAAGAACACTGAGAGCTTATTATTAGAAGCTTATTCATAGTCTAACTGTGGGAACCAGCATGATTATGTATATATATATATAAGAAAAAACTCACAAAAAGGTTTCAGATGGCATTTTTTTTGGTAATAATTCCCATTCTTGTGACTGAAGGTTACATTTAACTAGGGGTTTTTACCTGAAAAAAAAAAATCTGTCAAGTCCAACACTAGCAGAATATACAATTCTTCAGATTGAGTGCAATATTCTGCCATTTCAACTTGTTTGTTTCATAAAAAATAAAACTTGGTGTGACGAATACTCGTGACTATTTGCACTTGAAGTGAGCCTGAGCAAACACGCTGAGGTTTCCCATAGAGCTCAGCCAATTTGTTAGATTGCTCACGGCAGCGGAGAATGTGTACTTTTTAGAGCTTTTATACTGTATTGCTGTCAATAAATGTTATCAGTTCTTACAGCACATAATGTGCGTGGAAACTTCTTAAGCATTGTGCAGCAGAGCTCACTGGAAGGTTTGGACTTAGCTGTCTGAATCGCGTACTGGCAAAATGGTATTTTATTTGACAGTCATATTGTGCCTTTTGTCAAGGCCTTTCTTTTAATCCACAGAATCAGCAAGCTCTGGGGTACTTAAATATTCTTTCTATTTCTACCTGCTACATTTAAGGCAGGTAAATTGCATTGTTATTTTGTATCATGTAAATTACCTTATTACATAAATATCACAAATGCTTCCCTATGTATCAGTATGTAATGTAAACAACTGCTGTGACTGTTCTAGATGTAGAGAACTGCCGCGGAGAGATTCAGGAGACCCAGCGCAGCGCTGCGCCTCTGAAGCATGTGAACATCTTATCTCAGTCCTGCTCTGGATGCAAGCCAGAAGGTGGGAGTGAAGCCCTGAGGCTGGGTTTTGGATCTCTGGGACGGCAAACAGGAGCTGTGCCTCTTGGGATGCCTTGCTGCTGTTCTCCTGTCTCTTCTCAGGTGGCCAAGAAGGCCAACAGCATCCTGGCTTGTATAAGAAGCAGTGTGACCAGTAGGTCCAGGGAAGTGATTGTCCCCCTGTACTCGGCTCTGGTGAGGCCGCACCTCGAGTACTGTGTTCAGTTTTGGGCCCCTCGCTACAAGAAGGACATGGAGGTGCTTGAGCGAGTCCAGAGAAGGGCGACGAAGCTGGTGAGGGGCCTGGAGAACAAGTCCTATGAGGAGCAGCTGAGGGAGCTGGGCTTGTTCAGCCTGGAGAAAAGGAGGCTCAGGGGCGACCTTATTGCTCTCTACAGATACCTTAAAGGAGGCTGTAGTGAGGTGAGGGTTGGTCTGTTCTCCCACGTGCCTGGTGACAGGACGAGGGGGAATGGGCTTAAGTTGCGCCAGGGGATTTTTAGGTTGGATGTT
>CM021732.1:96472268-96597064 GCA_011075105.1 Heteronetta atricapilla
CCTCGCTACAGCCTCCTTTGAGGTATCTGTAGAGAGGTGAGGGTTGGTCTGTTCTCCCACGTGCCTGGTGACAGGACGAGGGGGAATGGGCTTAAGTTGCGCCAGGGGATTTTTAGGTTGGATGTTAGGAAGAACTTCTTTACCGAAAGGGTTGTTAGGCATTGGAACGGGCTGCCCAGGGAGGTGGTGGAGTCACCATCCCTGAAGTCTTTAAAAGACGTTTAGATGTAGAGCTTAGGGATATGGTTTAGTGGGGACTGTTAGGGTTAGGTCAGGGGTTGGACTCGATGATCTTGAGGTCTCTTGCAACCTAGAAATTCTGTGATTCTGTGATTCTGTCCAATAACAGTGCCATTTATTTTAGGGGGTGGAAAGAAAAGCTGAGAAATCCTGGGCTGCAATGAATTAATCGCTGGTTTTAGTCTATCTTGCTCGGCTGCCGCCTTCTGAGAGACTTGGCTCCCAACGTGGCATCTTTTGGGGATTCCTCAGAAGTCCCCAGAAAGCTCGGAAGAAAACCGTGGGCATCCTGAGCGGACTGAGCACGTACGGCTCCCGCTCCCAGCCTGCCGGTGCGCCTCAGCGTGCCCATGGAAAGCTCGCTGCCACCCATCCCCTGGGTGACACTAGGTGGCAGCGTGGCCTCGCTTTGCCCAGCGCTTTCCCTCCGGCACTGTACTGGCTCTGCGGTGTTACCTCGTATCCACGAGTGTTTCGGGTGTTACTCACGAGTGCACGACCTTCTTCTTCTCCATAGGTTTCCCTGCATCACAGAAAGCTGTATTCTAATAAAACTCCAAGGGAAGGATTACACACGCAACACACTCCGGGTATAACTCACAAGGCAAAGCAGGTTTCCTATAATGGCCACTGCTGTAAATTAAATCTCTCCAGAGAGTTTGCAGTTTCTTTCTGCGTAGAAGACAAGATTGTCCTGTTAGCAGTGATCAGTAGTAACCAGAGGGGAAAGATTAAAAGAAAAAATCTACATCTCACCTTCTGAATTTTTCCTCAGTACTGTATAAGTTGCCAAGACATCCCTTAAAAGACAGTTAGGTCCTGGTCTCAGTGTTGTATTTACCTCAAAATAATAATAATAATAATTTGCCTGGTGCTTTAAGATTTTAAAATGAACCATTCCCTACAAAGGCTAGGAATTGATTAATCTAAAGCTAATTCCAATTCTGTTGACTGACAGTACTTAGAATACTGTTTTCAGACTCAATAATTAAAACAATTCCTTTCAAATTTTACTCTTGTGCTCGCAAGCACCTGCTGAGCAAACACAAAAACTACGTTGGACCATAACTACCTTTGTCACACCTGTCTAATGAAGACAAATGCATTTGCACAGCACTCGCTGAGAACATAAGTTAAAAATGACACGGCACAGTAACAAAGAGTCAATTGCCTTTCAGACGCCAAAACACTTTGTCCGACGGAATTTGAATCACAGGTTTGTGTACAAATTGCAGGCAGAGACCCTTGCTTTTAATAGGCAGTTCAGATATCCTCAGAATAAATGCTGCAGTTTTAGAGATGAGACATGTATTTCTTAAACAAAACCAGCCCCATGCTGTTTAAGAAATCATGAGCACCCTACTCAGAGGCAATTGCCTGTGTGCCCATGTTTAGGGATGCTGTCTTCCCAGCTAAGGTGCTGAGAACCTTTTGGTATTTTTGACATCGTAACTGCACATACTCAGCACTCCTAAACAGGTCAGAAAAGCACAAACTGGACAAGTGAAAAATGAAAAACACATAATCATCTTTATTTATACATATATACAAATATAATTATTAAGATAGAACAAACCCATCAAAAAGTAGGGGTGATTCAGCCAAAAGTTAAGGATCAGTACCTCACATGCCCACGGAAGTATGGCCCATTTTATGACCAGAGTCCTACAGCTAGAAGGCGGGACGCAGGGAAATGATGAACGAAGCTCAATGCTGCAGCAATAGCTGTGCGGTGGATGCACAGTTGTCCACAGCATGCTGCAAGGAATGTTTTCCACATCAAACATTGCCATTTCTCTAGACAAAAGCATTCCTGTTATGCCTTGGAAACTAATGTTTGCTCTAAAGATAGAACAGAGTCAATTACAGTATACTCTGAAGTACATGAAAGAGTTTTAATTGCCACTAATTTGTCTTGTTTGAATTTACAAAGGAATACTAATTTATTTTTGCCTCATGCATAAGCATTTGGCACTGAATTAATCATAGTTCTGTGTTTGAAGTGAGTAGCTTCGGGGCTGATACTACTTCTAACATATGCGGCCAGTACAATACAAAAGGGAAGTATAAACAGGAAGATAACAGGCTCCATCTCATCTCCTCCTTTCTATGTCTGTAACTTGCATGCCAATTTGTTATAATCCTTTAAAAATAAAACTTATTATTAAGTTGGAAATTAAGAGCATTGGCATTAGAGTACAATCGTGCCTACATGTTTATAAGTAAACATTTAATTCTGAAAACAGGAGCTAGAATCTCAAATCATACCAATTTTGAAAAAAATAAATAATAACCAAGGTGTTTCTATAAAGTTAACAACCCTCTTTAATGTGCAGGAAAGCCCACAGTGTATCATGCAACCTAAATGTGAAAAAGTACAATGCTTAAATTCACAGAAAACAGCAAGAAAACACTCAAACGGAGAATAGAAATACAAGTTTATCACGGCAGAAAATAAGATTTATATATATATAAGCAACCAAATATTTCAGACTTGCAGTGCTTCTCAAAACAATGTTTCTCACTTTGTCTCCCAAGGAAAATGATAGCAATAACATATTTTTGTGACAAGGTCTTTCCTTCACGGGCAGCTGTTGGCCACGCTGCCTGATTCTGTATTTCTCCCGGGGGACAGCTGAGCACTGTCACCCCTCTGCTGCTAGACAGAAGCCCCTGGGGATCTGCAGACCTTTGATTCCCCAAGGGCTCCCGGACTACAGTGACACGGTAGCAAAGTCCTTCTCACATTGAGTGGAAGAGAGGCGAAAGGACAGCAGCTCATTTGTATGGGCAGCTTTAACCAAGCTGACCCAGGCCGCTGACCGTTTAGCTCAGCCTGGATCTGACATGCACGAGAAACATATTTTTTTTACTGTGCTAATGGGATTGAAGCCTAAAAAAGAACCATTCTGTGTTTTGCATATACCGCCACAACCTACTTGTCGGGATTGTTTTGTATACCACCCACATTTCTCCCTCCTTTCCTTCCTGATGAAGTTTATACTGACTGAAACAAGATTTGAAGAGAGAGGCAGTCTCTCATTAGACCAAGTGACACAGCTGTACAAAACACGCTGGCACACAAGCACACAAGCCTCTTTTATAAATGATACAAAGTTGCGTAACCACAAGGAAGCATAACAATATGCAATTGTCAAGAAAATTATACAATTGTCAAGAGAACTGTACAATTGTCAAGAGAATTATACAATTATACAATTGTCAAGAGAATTACAGATCAATATCATTTAAACATTTATTTTGCTAGGTCTTAACTCCCCTGTCATTCAGTAGCAGCAATGCTACTTATGTAATAATGCATGTTATTTTAACTAAGATGTTGATGTATAATTTTTCTACTCTTTTTTTTCTGCTATATGAACTGTGGTTTTTTTTTACTATATTATGCATTTTTTTCTACTCTATGAGCTTCGTCATTGCGCACTGTGGAGAGAAAGAAGCGCAATGTAGGACAAGACAGCTATTAGTATGGCTTTCTTAGTGCAGGTATTTCTGTGCATATCCTCGTATGTATGATAAATGTTTTTTAGCTGTTTGGACTTCTTATTTGTGTAAACATTGCCAGGATATCTTTACTAGCCAATGGTCAAGAAGAAGAAGTCCTTCAATGAGTTTGGTAAGGGAGGCGGAGGAGGAGGAACAGCAATCTTTGCACAAGCAACTTGGAGCAACTTTAGGCCCTATCCCCTTCTGAATTTCTGTGAGAGGATTTGAGCAGCCTCTCGAAAGCCCTTAAGAAGGAACACTGTTCCTGTGCCAGCATGACATTAGACACAAATTTTTGGACTCACTCCTTTGCCCGGGGCTGGGCAGCTGCCCGGTCCCTTGTGCAAAGGACAGGAGCTGTGGCCGTATCCCTGTCCTTACAGCTCCCCGGAGAGGGCAGCTGGAGTCGCTGGGCTGGAAGAAAGCTCCTTCCTTTCTCCTCCACAGGCGGGCGAGGTGCCAGTTCCCTCAGAGGGCTTTCTGTGCCGGGGCAAATCCCCTCGCAGCCGCCCCGCTGTGCTGGGCCTGCTTTGCATCGGTCACGGCAGCGCAACGCGGGTCACGGGCTGAGCACGAGTCAGAGCTTAAAATAGCAGGGGACACAGATCGGGGGTTTCAGACTGCAGCACGGCAAACAAAACTGCTCTGACTGCAAAAGGGGGATCTAAACTCAGCTCTCGTTATGGCCGGGCTGATGTTCCCATTGAACAACGTTGGTGTTTTGAAATAGCCCCAGCAATCTAGAGATAGTGCGATACGACTTTTCAGACACCTTGCTTTTTTACCTCCGCTGCCAGGGATGTTTTCACACCTTGACATTAGGCGTGAGCACTCTTACAGCAGCCCCCAGAAGGGTAAGAAATGGTCTGTTTCTGCCCTGTTCAGGACAAGAGGGGAGTGTCCCTGCAACGGGGAAGGCAAGATGGAGTGTCTGACTCAGAGGGCTTGGCTAATGGCGGGGGGAAGACGAGGAGATCTAAGGGATGAGGAAGGACAGCTCCCTCCCTGTGAGACAGGCACTGGGAAGGTGTCTGAAGAAAGTATGTGAAAGAGAGGAGAGCTAAAGGGAAACAACCAACGGGAGAAGTTGTGAAACAACAAAGGAAACCAGCGGAGACAAGTAAGAGCAGAGTGCAGATAAACAAAACAAACAAACAAACAAAAGGACTGAAATTTACAGGAGTTTATCAGGAAGTGCCCATCGCCATGCTCTGAAACACAACCAAACAAGCCAGGCAGTGCCTGCACTTGCCTTCTGCTCGTCATCTTGTGTAACACACTCGGTTCTTGTGAGTCACGGACACCCCCAGGGGGGAGGTGGAGAGGTGCCTTCACCCCAGAGACCTCATTTTTACTCCAGAGGTGACACACCGTTGCGAAACAGCGAGTCACAGCCAGCATGCGGCAAACCCGAGCTCCCTGGCATTTCAGAGGCACCCTCCTTCTGGGCCATTTTGGGTGGCGAGGCTTTCCCTGCCATGCCTGGGGAGGGTGAGGAGGGGTGGAGAGTCAAATGCCCAGACTCTGAAGTGAAAATACATTTGCTGCCTACTTGTCTTAGGTCTTGCAATTTAAAGAAATGCTCGAAAATGTGAACCGTGCCCTTGCTTCTCTTCCGTGGTGGAGGAGGCATGAGCTAGGAGGTGTGAGCCTTTCCTTTAGCACAGGAATACAAACGCCTACTGTTCTTCAAGGGTTAGGCTGAAATAGCAACTATTTATTTCTAAAATCAATCAATCAAACAAACAAAACCAACGAGCAGACCTCCTCAGGACGCACCTCAGCCGCCACAGAGTCGCATGTACACGGGCAGGCGGGGCCTGCTGTTGCCAGGGCTGTGCTTGTCTGGGGGGTCAGCACCTCACACATTACGGTCTGTGACGGGATTTTTATTTTTAATTCAGTTTGCTTTGCACACACAGTTGACGAACTCCTTCAGGTGGAATTAAACGACAAGGAGGCGCCACAGCGCCAGGGGCAGGTACCACACAAGATGGGGGGGGGGGAGGGGGGTGCGAGGGGGGCATCGTGTCATGTTCCCGCCCCCCCCCTCCCAACTGCGTTGAGCAACCCCATCCGGGGCCTTGTCCCGCGGCTCTGCGGGTCACAGCTGCGGGGGAAGGGGGGAGCGGCCAAGAGGGACCCGTTTTTTTTGGCTTGGCGATGGCTCAGAGTCCCCCTAACGCTGGTATTCTCCTTTTTAATGCCTAAAAAATGGGATCCCGCGGCTAACGAGGCCACCGCGGAGCTTTCCAGCGCGTACAACGCGATTCTAGAATCGTGTCCCCCCCCGCGGTGCCGGGCGCTTGGTACGCGCCGCCGGGCGGCTGCTGCGCGCTGCGGGCAGGGCGGCGCCTGTGTGACTCAGGCGCTGCCATTTTGCGGGCTGGGTGGCGGCGCGCAGCTCCCGTCCCTCCGCGCTCCCGGTGCCGCCGAGCCCCAGGCGCAGCCCGCGGCGCTCCCGCTGCCCTCCGGCCGCAGCCCTCCGAGGACGACCCGGCCCCGGCTCGGGCGAAGGGAGCCCTCCGCCGGCGCCTCTATGCCCGCCGCCTTCCGTAGGAGCCACTAGCGCAGGGCCCGCCGCCTCCTTCTCCTCCTCCTCTTCATCCTCCTCCTCCTCCTCCTCCCTCCGCCACCATTTCCCCCGTCAGCGGGGCGCTGAGCTAGGCTATGGGGACCAGGCTGGGGCTGAGCGGCGGCAGAGCGGGCGGCCCGGTCAGCGCGTCCACCGCAGCGGGGATGGGGGGGCTGGGCGGCTTCGTGGCTTTATCTTGACATGGCTCCCCGCCGTGCCGCCAGCACCGCCGCCGCCTCCGCTGCTCCTCCTGCGCCCGCCGGCTGCGGGTAGCGAGCGAGACACGGGCTCGGCCTCCTGTCGGAGTCTCTCAGCCTCTCGGTTAAGTTGGGGGGGAAGTTCTGGGAGGGGGTTTCTTTTTTTTTTTCTTTTTTTTTTCTTTCCGTTTTCTTATTTTTTTTTCCCTTAAGGAGGGGTTAATAGTCCTTTCCCCTCTTTCTTAACCCGGTCCGACGAATTCGCTAACCAAAAAACTTCAAACCCCTACCAGCCAAACACCTCGCGTGGGGGGGAAAATGCCTGGAGAGAGGAAGAAAATTACCTGATAATCGTGGGGGTTGCTTTAAGGGGGTGGGGAGGGTCTTTCCGAGGTTTAAAAATTGCAGCCTCGGCTTGCAATTAAAAAAAAAAAAAACCTGCAAATTTAGTTTTTGGATTTCTTTTTTTTCGGCACCAAAATCTGTTTGGCGAGAAAAAGCGGAAGCGAAACTCTCTCCATGTTTTCCAAGTCGTGACCATGAAGTGAGAGGGGAAACGCCGTGCTACTGTGGGTGTCCCGCCGCAGCCTCTGTAGAGAGGCCCGTGGAGAAGCAGGAAGCGTTGGCCATGCACAGCCTCGGCTAACTGTGCTCGCTGTGGGGCTCAGCAGCAGCAGAGAGAGAGAAGGATCCCCGGGGGATCAGCAGCCCAGGGAGCCCGTGAGGTGTTAGGGAATGTAGGGCTCTCGCGCTGGTAAGGAGTCAGGGTTTGGGGCGTCGGTTTTGGGGTTTAGTCTCTAGGTGAGGTAATACTGGCCCTTAACCCCTGCCAGCTTCTCGTCTGTGGCCATCATGATCCCTCTTCCCTTTGGCAGCAGTAGCCTCAGGGCAGCGATGTGCCCGATGATGAGCAGAATGGTGTTAGAAGTGACTCCGCTGTTCTTTCTCTTTGCTTCCCTGCAAACCAGCGCTGTGTTGTCTGTAGTTAATTTTGTTGTTGGCAGAGAAATGTCATACTTCCCAGGATGTGCACTCCTCCTTTGCACCCTTTTCTCTGCTCTCCACCAAGTGTAATTGTTTTAAAGGAGAAAAAAAAAAAAGACGGGCAACATAGCAATAGTGGAAATCTGAGAATAATAATCAGTAGAGTCATGAATCCGGCTGGGGTAAAACGCAATTTATAATACCAGCTTCGGTTTTTTTTGTAAGCAGAACAAAAATTACCCCCCCCATGGATTGGGCTTGTGCCAGTTGCTTTTTATTGTACACATAAATTGTGATAAGATTTGTTTTTTTTTCTCCATTCTCACCCATTTATTCCTGCGGCTAAACTGTTCAAATTTGTTTTCTTTAAATTTCTTAGTTTTTTTTTTTTCTTGGTTTATTGTCAAACCTGTTTGTTGTCCAGCCATGGCTGGACAACTACTTTTGTTTCTTGACCCCTCCGATACGACTTTCTCATAAAATACTGCCTGAGGTGCGGTTTTGGGTTGCACTCGCGTTTTATCTATTCAGTCGTATTAGCAGGAATAAAATGACTTGTTTCTGTTGTACTTGAGTCTTATGAAAAAGTGCCCATAGTTTAGCGACAGTTTCCAAAGGCTTTAGTACCACCTGTATAACAAAATGGGGGACCCAAACTCCCGGAAGAAACAAGCTCTGAACAGACTTCGTGCTCAGCTTAGAAAGAAAAAAGAATCTTTAGCTGACCAGTTTGACTTCAAGATGTACATTGCCTTTGTGTTCAAGGACAAGGTAACTTGGTTTTTTTCTCTCTGCTTTTGTGTTGCAATGCAAACTTTGAGTTGACTGTGCTGCCCTGAATCTTACTGCCTGATGCATCCTAAGGCTATATCCTTAAGTTCTGTTGAATTTTTTGTGTTTCCTTATTGCTAACTGGTATTGACCAGTTCTCGTGTATTAACACCTTAGCTTTCCTTTTCAGATGTCTGTAGTTTTGTAATGCAGAGGGTGCCAATGCCTTGTTAAATGATCAGTTGGTAACTTCTGCATTGGATAAATGTTTAGCTGATTGATGCTGTACTTTATTCAGCCAAATTGGGGTCTGAATGGTGTAGTGGTTTGCAGTGAGACAGTTAAGTTGAGAAAGACCTGGCTGGAATGATTGCTAACCCTACTGCATTTATCTGGTTAAAGCAGAAGGGAAAACCCAGCAGTTGAAGGGAGTGGTTGCAAAAGGCAGTGTTGAAATGACCTGAGCATGTAGACACGTGAAACTGGTGCTGACATCTTGAAAGGGAGGGAAGAGAGGAAGTCGTCGTTTACATGACTATATTGTAGACTATTGGATGCTGTAAATACGGACCATACTTCTAAAGTTAACTTGGAGCTGGAGGTGCAAAAGAGTTTCTGTCCACAGGACGTGAAGAGAAATAGAATAAGTTTGGTGAACTAATTATGAGTGAGTGAAGATAGAAACAAATGGCAGACATACACAACAAAAGGAGGAAGTGCATGTACATGAATGCAATTATTGCTTAATCTTTTTAAAATGTATAGTTCTTTTCATTCCATGGAAGTTACTTGGTTCTAATGAAAACTGTTCTCTGAACTTAATTGGAAGTTTCCCTAAAATTCTGAAGTCCAATTCAGTTTGCTTTTGTTCATCAATTCTAATGCAAACACTTTGTATATAGTGACACAGTACTAGGTATTGTCTTCTAGTAATATAGAGACCATTGAGGTAACTTGTATTGAGAGGACAGTTTATTCTTTTTTCCTTCTGTGCTGCTTGTCCTAACAGATGCTGTTTCCCAAGAAATACTAGGGTTTAATCGGTGATACCAATTAGATTTTCTTAGCAGATATGGGTCCTAATATGCTTATATCAGCACCCGATTGGTTGTAGTTTAACATTCAGACTAATTTGTAGATACTTACAGCAAATGTCTGTTTTAAACCCTATAAAGCTTGCTTATGCCTAAGTGAACTGAGGATGTCTGTCTACTAGTTTGCTTAAAGCAGGAGGCTAGCTCAGCCTGGCTTGGTCAGCAAGTACTTGCCTGTTACGTGTGTTCTGGATGTGAGGGACATGGGATTTGGTAAAATATGCTGTGTTACATAGCCCTTTAGTTAGGTTAGTGCTTCTGATGAGCTATAAAATTTATTTTATTACAGAAAATTATAAATTCAGAAATCAGCAGGAACCACTTAGAAAGGATTGTCATTTTAATGCAGTGCGTCCTTTCTTTTTCAGAAGAAGAAGTCAGCGCTTTTTGAAGTGTCTGAAGTGATACCAGTCATGACCAATAATTATGAAGAAAATATCCTGAGAGGTGTGCGGGATTCCAGCTATTCTTTGGAAAGTTCCTTAGAGCTTCTGCAGAAGGATGTAGTACAGCTTCATGCACCCCGCTACCAGTCTATGCGCAGGGTAAGGTTGTTCTCTGTACTTGCTGAGTTTTAATTTGTATTTTAAACATCTGTATTTTTTCTTGTGAAACTTCAGGCTAATCCTGCTGCCTTATTTTCTTAACTCTTCTGCATGAAAATTCTGAAAGCATTTTTATGTGGGGTCTGGTTTGAAGGGTAATTTAGCACACGCATTCTGAAATTCTGTTTAAATCTGTGCTGATCATGCTTTACCTTTAATCTGTCTCATTGAAATATGTCTTGGGAATGATCTCTTCTGCCAACCTTTTTTATTAATAGGCACGGATAAATTCTTGCAACAACTCCTGGCTTAGAACTAAGTGGTTTTGTTAGATGAGCATTAGAAAGTAGATGGTCTTTCCCAGGAATGGTAGTTTTCATAAAGCTGGAGTTTATATTACCTGGATACTTTAAAATTCAGTGGGAGATGAAGAAGACTTGAGTTGTTTTGGGAGTGATATAGACAGAAAATCACACAAATGTAATAAGTACCACCTTTTAACACAGTGTCTGTATAGATGCTGTGCTTATCTGTATCTCCTAATGGATGGGCTGTTAATACAGAACTTCACTCATTACAGGATGTGATCGGCTGTACCCAGGAGATGGACTTCATTCTTTGGCCTCGTAATGACATTGAGAAGATAGTCTGTCTCCTGTTCTCTCGGTGGAAGGGATCTGATGAAGCCTTTAGGCCTGTTCAGGTATTTTTTAACTTAAGTAACATTTTGAGGGGGATGGGGTGGGAGAATCTTTGCTTAACCAGTCCATTGACGATAAGGTCTGTGACTTCTGTGAATATTAAAGTATGTGGGCTGGTTTTTTTGTATAAAGCACACAATCATTTGAATTCCAAATTCTGCTTCTTATTATGAATCGTGATCTTGGCACAAATTGATTAAATGGAAGAGGATCTGAGAAGGAATTTCTGCATTACAATTTTGCATTGAAAGAAACATTTCAAACATTTTAAATTAACTCTTCAGTAGGCATCGTTAGCTATTTACATTCAAATTTTTGAACAATTTGTGTATTGTATTCTGTATGCACTCTGCAATAAGAAGTTATTGGCAGAAATGTGCTGTATTGTTGATAACACAGATGTTCTGTCAGCTGAATCTTTTTTTATGGAGGCACTTGAAGCTGCACCTTTGTTTGAATTGTTAATGTCATTGTTATGACTAATGTCAGCGTTGGCAGACTGAAACTAGGGAGATCTTTTAAGTTTTGTGCCAAGGCTCAAGGGTGTAGTTGTTGCTGCGGTTCCCAATTTCTTTTTTCATAGATGAGAAAAGAAAAGAAACAGAGAAACAGAAGTGGCTGTAAAGCCCCAGATTGAATGAAATTAATTGCTTGTGTTTGAGTTTTTGCTTGGTAAATATTTTTATCACTATCCCTCACGCACCGCAGGCCAAGTTTGAGTTTCATCACGGTGACTATGAAAAACAGTTTCTGCATGTTCTGAGCCGAAAGGACAAGACTGGAATTGTTGTCAACAACCCTAACCAGTCAGTGTTTCTCTTCATTGACAGACAGCACTTGCAGGTAAACTTACCCTGTCCTTCTCTTTTTCCTTTCTACCTAGAGTGTATGCCTTTTAAGAGCTGTCCTGAATGTTTTTTTTCTCAGGAACGTTAGTGGTTTTTAGTGGAAAAATTGATCATGTGGTCATGCTTGCATGTCAGCAGTTTCAGAGGAAATGTACTATAAATAGGATTCACGCGTGCAAAAGCTAATTATAGGCCACAGATGTATTAATACGATTTTATGTTCTTGTATTAAATTCTTTTTTATAAAAAGATTTAGGTGTTCTAGAAAAATGAAAACATTGGCTTAGTTTGTGTGATACTACATAAATTATTAAAGTGGGGAAAAAATAACATACTAAAAGTAATATAGCTGTTAAAGAATTTTGATCTGGCTGTTGTGTGTGTGAAATAGTGGCTTTTACATGCCTATGATGTTCACCCACAACCAGCAGCAAGCTGTTACTTGGGCTGAGTCTGCGGGGGGTCTATTAGTCTTGTGTAAACTTTCATGTTTAAATAGCTTTTCTTTGGGTTTTCTTTACCTCTAGACTCCAAAAAACAAAGCTACAATCTTCAAGTTATGCAGCATCTGCCTGTACCTGCCACAGGAGCAGCTCACTCACTGGACGGTTGGTACCATAGAGGATCACCTCCGTCCTTACATGCCAGAGTAAGGTACTGGCCAGCAAAATGGGGAAGATCACAGAATGCAGCAGTGAATTTCCACTTTCCTCACCACTTTATTCTTTCAGAATTTAGAAGAAAATGGACTCATGTTCAGAACACTATACATTGTGAAACTTGATCATCCTGGATTTTTTTTGTCATTTGTATCTCAGAACTTTAAAAAAAATTTAGTTGTTTTCTGCATGGACCTTGTGAAAGAGAGGATGCTCTGCACACTTCTGCACTGCATCAGCATCTTACTAAAATGTGAAATGAAGGGACTGTACACTGAAACAAATGTATCTGAAAGCACAAGGTGATCATTTGTGGTGGTGTTCCCATTTGTGCTGGTCATACCCCCTAACATCTATGTTAACCATCAGTATTTGGAGGGTGAGAAGTGAATGTAACGGGTTTAAAAGCCTTATAGCTTTGCTGTTAATGATTGTATCAAAGAGCACTATCAGATTCATTTTAATGAACAGAGAAGTGGCTATTACAATAGGAAGTAAATGTGGGAAAGAAGTCTTTTCTTTATTTTTAAGCAAAAAAAAAAAGCATCTCATTTAATGTGTAGGCATTTTTTGCCTTTTTTGTTTTGCTGGGCCATGTCTGAGTTTACTGGCACTTTGGTTTTGGATCTCTTTCCCCAAGTTGCTGTATAACTGTATGAAAGTATTCTTTTGAGTTGGATGCATTTATACAGATGAGGCAGACCTGGAGTCTGAAGTTGCTAAAGCAGCTAAAAATAAAGTAAAATAGTAGCTGCAGAAACAATGTTGGTAGAGGATTATTTTTTCTTGAGAGTTGAGACTTGTAGACTTGCTGGTGAACTGTGCAGGAAATACTGGTTTCTAAAACATTTCTTACGGAAAACCTGTTGAGGTTTTTTTTTTTTCTTTTGGAATAGACATTATAAAACAATGTAAAATAGTGTTTGGAGTGTCAAAAGTTGGTTCTGACAGAACATTTTAAGATTGTGCAATGATAAAAGGAAGACTACTGTATAGTTTTGTTGACAAAGAAGGTTCTGCTTAAGGGTTGAGTACTTTACTGGAGTAAAACTGTATAAGCCTGCTCCCTTTGGATAAAACTAGTGCTTACCTGTTTAAAACTTGTATTTAGCTTTTGTTTGGAATTGGAAAAAAATGGAACTTAAATAAACTAGGTGAAAGATGCCTGGGTTTGTGGGAATTCTATGAGTTGAATTTTACCAGTGTCTTACCTCAGAAGCGTTACCTGTTGCAAACACTGAAAATACACAGACTGTAAAATGTTAATTATGACTAACGAAGATTAGTGGCAAAGGTGTGCGCTTATGTGTGCAGGGAAGATGTTTGCCTTGAAAAGTAAATGTCAGAAATAACTGTTACGGGCATGCTGTTGTATTGGTACATTTCCAGTTCTTTGATCATAAACTTCTTCAGGTTAAGCTGGAGGTAAACAACCTGAAAGACTGCAAGAAAGTTGCAACGTTGTGTTAATACATACCTTACCTTACATAGAAATCAACTTGAAAATGCTGCTGTACAAAATGCTCTATATAACGACTTTGGAATATTTAGTAACCCCCGTACCTGCTGATGGTGCTTAAAGTTTTCCAACTAGGTGTCCCACCTTAATGGCCTGTAAGACCCGTTACTAATGTCCTTGCGAAGCCTTAGGTTTTGTAGGGTTTTGAATATTTAAGTTTCATGAGTTTGGATTATGCTTCCTAAATGCAACCCCCTTCATAATCTGTCATTTTGGATATTGTTTCATACCAATGAGAATATGGCTGTCGTTACCTTGGTTAGCAAAGCAAGTATCTGAATTCCTGATGCAAGAAGTCACTAAAGCGACTGTTGTTCTTTATTTTGGTTTCTTCAAAACAACAACAAAAGCCTCAGTGTTGGCCTAGATGGATTTCTGCAATGCTTTTCAAGTGTCAGCATTGGCGTGATCCTTAATTTATAGCTCTCTAATACGGAGAACAATGTGTGCAGTTTAATTGCTTTTGGTGTTTTGTATGGGTTGCAGAAGACACACTGGTTATTTGTCTACTCTTCATGACGATGATCCCAGAGTTAAATGCTACTATGCTTTTTTGGAGAAGAAACGTGTATAATGCTGATTGGTAAATGGTCTGTTCAACGCAGCTAACAAATGCCATGTTTTGGTCTGCTATCAGTTTGAATAGGTGGACATCTGCACTCAATGTTGAAAAAAATATTAAGGGAATCAACAGGCCTGAGAGCATGACAGTCTCAGACTATGAGTTTATTTTTAACTCATTTGGCATCTTTGAAAGGCATTGCTTTCTCCACTTAAACATGATGACTTCAGAGTGAAAAGATGAAACTTGAAATTGTCTCCATCTTTTTTAATGGAGCATCTAAATTAAACTCAGGCTGTTGTATTAGTTACCTTACCAAAATGCCCTTTAGAAGTCAGTGTAAGCAATGTTTATGGTTTCAGACCCCGTCTCAGCTTAGTGGCTTTCTGGTAGAGTTCTTAACTTCAAAGTGTAGGTTTAATCTCACAAAGCTAATACTTACAAAGCAGTTTCTGTAAAGGTAATTATTTGTTTAGTAGAGCTGTGTGTAAATACAGAAAGGCCTCTTCCATAAGACAATTAATTACCTTTGTTACCACATGCTGTCAGTTGCTTGTGTGGCTCCTGGTATCCTACTACTAGGAACTGAAATATGCTCAGTATCATCTGGATATGTTTTACCAGGTCATTGCTTGAGGATTTGTCATGCGAACTTGCCAAGTGTGAATGGCGCAGGAATCAACATGGAGGCAGCAAAACAAAGTAGATAGAGGCCCATTAAATTTCTTGCATACACATGAAGTGTCTGGTGCAAGGAAGCTTGTGTTAGGTGCTTCCTAGATAAGAAGCATCTTAAGTACCAGCACCTAGCCTGAGTGTGGCTGTAAAGCTTATCTTGGCTTTTAAAGCTGCTTTAGCTGCATGAGTGTTAGCAGAAGTAGATGGACATAGCTGGCTGTACAAGCCTTGTCCAAAGATAAGGAGTTGTAATAGGTCTGTAGCTATCCTGCACTTGGTGCACTTTGCCATGTCTCAAAGCAATAAAGTGCTTCTGGAAAGCTGGTTTATTACATGAAGGTTGCTGTATTTAGTGATACGTCAGGTATAGCGACACTGGGATTATTCAGTGCTGCTTAAAAAAAAGGGGGGGATGGGGGGGGGCAACAAATGCCTTCCACAAACTAGAAGCATTGAAAACTTCGGGTCAGGCTACTGATCTCTTGTGACATATTGGTGTTTTGCATTACAATGTTAAACCTGTTAGAAACAAAGCTGGTGGAAAGATGGTAGTTCTGCTAGTTTCAATTTTCTTGACTTTTTTTTCAACTACTTCTCTAAGAGACCTGCTTGTATGTAATTAGATAATAACAGGATCTATCTTCAGCACAGGTAGGTGCTGAGTGACCTTGTGAATGACGTTACAGGCAACAGATGGGTATAAACAGTGGAACTTGGAGAAGTGTTTCCAAGTTCGTTTTGCTCACCTCTTACTGCTCTATGAAGACTAAACCTTACTGGTCCTCAAACCCACCTGTTGAACCCGTGGTGCCCTGTGTTGGAAACTAAGATACTGCAGATCTACTATATTGGAATGCAATGTAAGTAGCTGCTCTTAATGGTGTTAAAGTGTACAGTGCCTTGCTGAGATATGGTCAGTGCTCAAAATAGTATGGATTTCAAAGAATATCACGTTCTTGGTAGCAAGTTTTAGTATGGCCTAATGTAGTGGTTTTAAAATCACTTGCAAATGTGATACAAGTGCCATGAACTGCGTGTTATGTGTGCTCTTCTTTTGTGAGCTCTGCAGGATTTGTCCCCCATTTGTGTTTTGATGCCAGAACACTTATTTCCTTGTGCTTGTCATGTGCTGAGTCAGTAACTTGTGTGGTTAATGAGCTCCATTTCATGTTAAATCTGGATCTCTGGGGGTTGGATGGTAAGAATGGTTTTCTAGGTTTTTTTTTTTTTTTTTTTTTTGCTAATACACTGTTACAGGATTAATTTAAGATTACGTCAAGGTTCCTGCCAATAGCATGAAAGCTGTTAAAGTCAAGAATTTATAGAGTACATTTATGTACTCATGTAGCAGGTAGACACATTACATGAATTTACTTCATTGCTATTTTCTTTTATTTGCTTCTCCATTTTCAGCTTTGCATTTAAGGAAGTATCAAATTCAGCAGCTGCCCACAGATTCTGGGAGGGCTTTTTGGAATGAAGTAATGAAATGGCTATGACTGTTTTTGGGGAAAAAAGTATAGCACACAAAGTTTTGAGGCATGGTTACTAGCTTTAGTGGTGTTTATTTTAGAATTCCTTTTGTGGAACAAATTACCCTTATATTTCAGTAATCTGTACATACAAACCCCTCTTTCCCAAGTGGTAAGGCCAAGGTTATTACTTGTCCCTTGATACACTGGTGTACGAGAAGCACGCTCCTGTGTATAGGGTTGGCCTTCCTTTGCACCTGTACTACTTGATCCTACTCCCTTAGCTGTTTCCCCGCTGTAGTGCACAGGGGCTGGGTGCTTTGTGTTCTGTATTTAGTGTTCAAGTCTTCCTTTTTGTGGTGCTCTTGGAATACAGATGAACTGTTTTGCTGTCTGGAGTATTAGGAAAACTACAGTTCCATCTACAGCAGCGGGTGCTGCTTTGCTTTCTCCTGCAGCGCATCTGGGAATTCACAAGGCTGACAGTACAGCACCGATGCTGTGGAGGGGTAAAGCAGCTTGCTTCCATTAACCTGCAGAGCAAATGATATGCGAGTGTAATTTGTCTTCTGCACGACTGAAATGCTTTTTAGGGCTGAAGATATCTATGACCTAGTTTTTCTGCTTGAAAAAAGAATTTACATATGGAAAGGTCCCTTAATTTGAGCACAGTTACTGGATGCCAAACCCCTGCTGAGCCTAGAGCATCTGCTCTACAAGCTGCTTTTCTGGTCTCCTAAAAAACTCAATAGAGCTAAAGGCAGCTACTTTTCCTCTTAAGCAAAAAATGTCAAAGATCCAGATTTCTTCCGCAGTGGTACAGCCTGGGTGGTAGTGTCTTAGTGAGCTGAAGTAGGGATTTTTTTTGGAGGATAATCAGTGTGTTGGGTTTTACCAGAGCTTCCAGGTAATTTGCTCTTGTTAGGTGAGACCTACTTACGCTGCAGTGCCCCACAGCCATAGCTGCTCAGGACCAGGCTTAGGAGTTGTTCAGTAGCCTGTCACAGAATCACAAAGGTAATAACTACCATTATGTTGTCCCTGAGCTCTTATGGGGCAACGTGGGAATTAAAGCCCTTTTTCCTTCATACCCATGAAGAGTGAGGTCAGGGGGAGCTTTGGGGGCTTCTGTTTCTCCTGACCAGATGGCTTCTGCAGATAGAGAAAAAATCTGAAAAGGTTAGTGTTAAAATGCAATCAGAAGTTCCCACGTATCCCTGGCAGTGGCTCAGAGCCAGTCAGTGCAGCAGCACAGAACCTCACTGCTATTCAGAACTGTTACTTAACAGCCTGATTCTAATTCCTTCCCCCTCCCCTGTTCCCTACAAGTCGCTTGTGCCAATTTGAGATCGGTAAACCAACTAACTCCTAATTAAATAGGCAGAGTAACCTAGGTGGGGCCGCTCAGCTGTGAGACCCTTTTATCGATTCCTCATCGTTTTCAAGGGATCTGTAACGCACAGTTCCCCCATGGCACAGATACGCAGGTGTCAGCCCGAATGCATTCACACGATGGACAGTGATGTGAAACCAGCACGACACATTTCCCTGACCGATGTATTGCACGCAGTGGGAAGCTGCAGTTGCTTTAACTGATAAAGACGAACCTGTTCCCTGATGTGTTGTGTACCACGATGTAGAAAAAAAAAAAAACCTTCACCCTACATGATAGGTCAGCTAGTGTGGTGTAGGCATTTGGGAATTGTTAAGGGAAAAAAAAAAATTTGGGATGGACAGTCATCATTTGCAGCTGTAAGGTACAGAGCTTAAAAATGTCAGTTACTGGGTATGTAATTTGGTGTACTAATCAGTGATTACAAGATGATCTTACCAAGTCACTGCATTTGCTTGTAAGGGGAATTAAATCTGCAGTGATGGAACCAGGTCAACCCCACAGGAGATCTGCTCGTTGTGATGCCAGGTGGAACCAAGTGCCATTTGTCCTTACTATGGTAATGTTTTCCCATTATTTCCTTTCAGGCTCAGCTAAAATAAGATACAGCTTTTTGAACATGCAGGTTAGCGTGGAAGCAGCAAAGAACACTGTGAAATGCTCAGTGACGTTTGACAGCTTACTCCCAAAACGAAGCAAGCTCATCGGTGACAACTCCTTCTAAGATGATCTCCAACCCTAAGCTGTGAAATAAATTATGGGGTCTGTGCTGCTGCTGGTGGAGGGGCAACAGACAAGCATGGCTTAAAGTAATCACTTTAACAAACTGCTTCTAAAGCAATTGGCCTGTATATTAGTGATATCCCTATAACTAAATTGGCAGCACTAAAATACTGTGGTGAACAGTCTGAAGGGAGAAAAGCTTTATTTGGCTATTTCAGGAAGGTTTCCGTCTCAGCCTGCAACAGTCCTTGCCAGGCGCCAACAGAACAGGAGGCTACTTTTGTTTACATGTTGAGGCTTGCCATTTCTAATTTGCCTGGACGTTTTTCAATTGTAATTAAGTAGATATGATGAATAGTATGTGATAGAATGAGAGCGCTTAACTACGGTACCTTCCTGAGGCAGCCCGCTTGGATGGAGGGAACTCGTGTGAAGTTGCACTGGGACAGTTATCACACAACCAGAGTTGTGCTGGTGCACAGAGCTAACAGAGCATTCTGAATCCTTCAGCACGTGGATTCAGAACCTCCTTCATTCTCACCCTCTGCCTTTTACTTCTGGTAACAGTCAAAATCACTCTTGTGTTGTAGTGACTTATAATAGCTGGGGGAGCAGTCTGAATCCTTGCTGTTTCCTTCACCTCTTGCATTCTGCCATATGGGGAGCCTGTGGAAGAAACTAGAGAAACTTGGGAAACATGAGAAAAAGCATGAAGACAGTGAAGGACAACTAGAGGTGACAATATTTTATTAAAACAACCATAACAGCAATTACGAAATTCAGTAGATGTGTCCACTGTATTTGACCCCGTTTCTTCCTCCGAATAATTCCAGAGGAACTGGAGATGCTAGATAAATAATTGATTTCCAGGCAGAGGAAAATATAAAGTGGGAAACAACTTGGCCCAGTGAAGCATATCGTTCTGGTCAGTAAAGATGAAAAGAAGTTTGCACCTGTAGTAATTGTCTTCTCAGATCTGCTTTAGCAAAGCATTGCTTCTATAAATGGAATTCAGGGATGATTCTGAGTGTGAGTCAAGTACTGGGGGGAAAAATCATAATGTGTTGCTTGAAGAGAGGATACTACTGTTAAAAACACAAAGCTACAGGCATGTAAGCTGCATATACTTCTGAGCCTCAGAGAGCTTTTACTGAGTTCACCATGAACAACTGTTTCAGACATAGCAAATATACATGTGGAGAGCCTGAGCCCACTGGAGCTGTTTTTTTTTTTTTTTCTTTAAACTTCCATGAAGGGGTTATTTGTGAAGGCGTTATTTGTATCAGCTGTATCACTTATTTGAAAATCACTTCAAAGACTGATATATTAGAAAAATTGTTTAGCTTTGGAAACTGATCTGGGTGAACATGTTACTCAGCACAATTCATTGGAAATTCTTTTGTTTTGGGAATGTACGAAAGGTCCTAAATACATTTTCAGTCACAAAATTGAAATCACTAAGGACAATGAGTCAGCTTGCATGACAAAAAGAAAATTGCACACACTTTACCAGTGTGTTTGTGCATGCACAAATCTTCACTAGAGCAAAACTAAGGTCACGGCTTATACAAACTTACACCGTGCCTGTAGCATTGTTATTTTTTGTAGTGTGATAGCCTTGCCAAGGATCGTGTCATATTTAAAAGCAGTTAAGCCTGTTCCAACGCTGCACGAAGAGACAAGTCTTAGCCTCTGAAATAGCAACTTAACTCTACCAAATTCAATGTTAAGTCAGACATTCTACAACTTTAGCCTGATAGAAAGTCCTCAGAATTTATTTCCACACACCTCTAAGTCTCACCTGTTTTTCACGCAAATGTAGACAGAACTTTGGGTAGGTAGAGTTGAGAAGCCCTTAGGATGTAACTGTACTTTCACATACAGAAATCACAGAGAGGATGAAGAAACTCTTCGGGTGCATTGATGTATGAGGGTTGCACTATACCCTCCTTCAACCACTCTGTCCTGACAAGCTTTAACTTGACACAAAGAGATAAAATCTTTAAAAAGGTTGTTTTAGAAAGCTTTATTGAATACTTTTGAATTTGTTACAGCATCAGTAAATTACATTCAGCATTACCTTGCTTTACGCTTTCCAACTAGTCTCATGTTATGCTTATAGAACTCTTTATCACCATCCTACAGAACAAATACTTTGTAGGCATACGTTAGCATTGTTCAAATGTGCTTGTGACCAGCCTGAAGACAGAGCTGCTTAGTCACATGACTGTGCCACAGTCAAAGGAGAACAGATCTCTTAACAGTCATGCTGGCAAACCACACTACTCTTCCAAAGGCTTTTTGTGTTACATTGCCCCCCATAATAATACCCAAACAGATGCATCTCCATGCTATCATGTTCTATTTTTCATCCCCGAATAGGCACCAATTTGAGGCTTTTAGCAGCTTTGATGGTAATGAATTTGTTCGTTTATTGTGAGACTGTGACAACTCACATTATATAGGTGATCAAAATTGTGTAGATAATGTCTTATTACAAAGTGTGAAAATCATTCTATATGGGATTCTTAACCCAACATTCTTATTTTTGAAGTTACTTTTATTAATTTCCTAGATACTTTGTATGTCTTCCTTGTGCAATTAACTTCCCTGTTGCCTTATTTGTTAAATCCACGGTGGCAAATGCAATATTTCTTCCTTGCTTCAAAATCTGAGCTGTAATCAGTACATCTTCTCCAATCTTAGCAGCTGAAGTGTATCTTCAATGAAGAACAAAATAAACAGTTAAGAGTCTGTACAGAGCACAAATCCAAGAATATTCCTGCACTTTAGATTATTGTGAAGGGAATTACCAAAAATAAGTAATAGGCACAACTCCCTGTAACTGCCTGCTTGAAAATCTCTGCTGCTTTCAAGTCCTCGAGTTTCTCCTAAGTACTGCAGTGGTAGTTCAGTACGATGGTTCCCTGAGAAAACAGGGGATAGAAAGAAGCCCATTGCTTCGTTTTGGAACAGAAACAACAGGGTACCAAAGATTTCAGTTACAAGTTCAGCTCCAAGTCCTATTCCAGCCACCGCTGGCTTCCTATGGCCTTTCTAAACCAGTCTGGCTGGTTTAGCTGCAGGATGTCTCTGGAACAAATGCTCCAGAAGCTCATTTCTTTATGGAACCTAATTGTAGGTTAACTGCTTCTCAGACCCTGGCCAGAGAAAAGTCACGGAAATTTGGGAGGCTTTCAAACCTTCCTGGTTTAACTCTGTTTCCATTCATTACACAACTTTTTGTTTTCATTACGCGAGCGGGTGGGTGTGCTCTGACAATGCTCTATGGGGAGCAAGAAATTATTCCACCACAAAAAGCCTGAAAAAGGACCAGGAGGGATGTGATCCAACCATGGTCTGAGGTAAGGGAACAGTACTCAAACGTCAGAATTACACAGGAGAACGTGTAAGTGCTGGACATATACCTTCATGGACCAGATCATTTTTATGCATGACACCACGTCAGAAGCATGTCAGTCATGCCCACGGCTGGTGTAGTACAAGCCCTGTTAGTTGGTAGGGTTCAGGGTTTCAGTCTCGTTTCATTCTCAGAGGCTGCTAATCCCCTTGTGATTTAAATAAATAAGTAAATATCCTGTTTCTCCCTGTTCTTTCCATTACTGAAATAGCTTCCTCATGACAACTTTTTAAAAAGAGCCTTCCCCAAAAGGAAAAAACCCTCTAGCATAGCAAGACCTGATATCCAACATCAACTGCTCATTGAAAGCTGCAGTCTGAAGCAATAGCTGCAGCTTTCTTTAACCCAGATAATGTTTCCTACTAACTGTTATGCTACTTGATTATTTTGGATCACCTCCAGAGAGGGTATTTACTTGAGATTATAGCTCTCATATAATTAGGTAGGCATTTTTGATAGGGTAAATAATTAAAATCCGGGCCGCTCATGCTGCTGCAGGGCAAAAAACATATGAGCATTTCAAGTTTCCATTTCCAGCCATTTTCAGGTCATCACAGAGACAATGGAAAGCTCAAGTAGATGCTCCAGTCCCAGCCTACCAGTGGAGAAATCAGAAAGTGCTGGGGGGGAAGAAAGACATCTGGTAAAGATACACAGATCACTCCCCACACCCTTTAAACATTTTTTTAAGACAGTTTTGATGAGGAGCTACTTCTCCAAGATTTTTAATGCTCAGTGTTAGCTATTCCAAGTAGGATCACTTCAGTTCCAAGCAGTCACAGTCTCTTCATTGAAAGTAATGAAGCAAAGCTGACAAGCTGTAACAGCGTGATCAAAGGTTTCAGGATTTTTTCTAAAAGGCACTTTTTAAAAACTGCATTACAGGAAGAACTATTCTCAGTCTTTAAAGGGTCTAGAGTAAAGGAATGTTCCTCTAGTGAGAAATTGACTCAACCTGTAATTTACCCTCCACATGAACAGAGCTAAAATGTTTCTTGTTTTAATCTTTTATGGACTAATACTATAAAAGGGTTTATAGAAAGCTGCTTGGCCTACATTTTGTTGTTTGAGAACACTCTAACATATCCTCACAAGCAAAGAAATAAGTTGAGCCTGTTGTTTAAACTAAAATTTACATCCTTTTAACATTCAGTGAGTAGGTGGGTAACATCTCTTAAACACACATCGGAAATAAAAACATAAGAAATTCCAACTCAAATTTTGCAGCCTGGTAGTTTTGTCAAATATGCTCCCCCTTCACCCCCTACATAATTGCTCAAAGCAAGACTTCTGAAACCAGACAACACCTTTCTACAGCCTGTACTACAACACAGAAGGGAAGTATATTGGAGTCAAAACCTTGTCAGGGGAAGAGAAGTTAGCATGTTCTGGCAAACCCGGTGGATGATACCTACGTGATGTTCATGTCCACGCTGACCCCCGGTGCTGCTCTTTCCGTGTGCAGCAACGCTGCTGTGGATACCACATCCACGAGCGTGGCTGTCAAGCCTCCGTGTAATGTGCCACCTCTGTTGGTGTGTTCCTCCTCTACTTTCAATTCACATACAACTTTTCCCGGGCTTGCAGAAAGAAGTTTTATCTGCATAAAGAAAAGAGGAAGAAAGAGTTTACTGACAACAGTACCAACTCCAGATGCTGCCCTGAATCAAGTTGAAAGTAAATCCTGTTTTAATTTTGAACTTGTGAGACAAATAGGAAGATGAAAAATGTACTAAAATGTACTAATTTAACTGTCACATTAGATGTTTCCATAAATTTTGACCAGGAGATTGCTCCCTTAGAAAAAAAAAATGCATTTCTAGTGCAGATAAATATTTAAACCGACAATTTAACAAAACTTCAATAATTACTATGCTCTCGGGAATTGCCTAGGAGACAGCATTCTGCTTTAATTTTCTTTTGCTTTAATCTGTGACTGAAAAAACAGATTAGAGGGAACACAAAACTATTTTGTACCATAGTTGTGAAGGCGTATTTGTTAGCTGTCAAAATGGAAACAAGACTGACAGTAGTTCATTAATCTTTATACCAGAGCAACCTCTGTAAAAACCTGTACTTTGGAAGGAGCGCTGGAAAAGATAATCAGATTGGCCTCCCTGAACTGAAATTTCTATTCCTGGACAGAATTATACAATGCTGTGTCACACCTTACTACAGCACCGTGACTTGTGTATGCACTTTTATTCTAGCCCAAAGGTGTTACATAGAAAATTACAGTACATCTGTGGTACTGTGCTTCCTCATGTAATCAGCAAGAGCTGGAGTCTTGAGACCAAGATGTTACTACATTTCAGCATTTTCAATTACTTTATTCAAGTTGTTTCAGCTACTAGCACTATATTAGAAATCTGAAGGCATATGCAGAACTGGGATAAGTACTATATGTATATTTATGTATTTACTCTTGCAACTAATACTTTCAAGTACCTCTAGACTGCCACAAGTGAAATGTGGGCATATTTATTATAATTCCTACATTTTTTTTTTACACCAAACTCTGTGTGTGGATTTTTTTTTTAATTTAAATGTTTCCATACCAGAATGTTTCCATCCAACCAGACCAGCTTATTCTCTATGAGCTTAAAAGACATTAAGACTGAAATGTCTCCTATTTCACTACTGTTTATGTATAATGTGACAATAAAAGCTCAATTCCAGCTAAAATCCCTTTCTGGTAGAACAAAGTTTTTGCAAAATTTTTAAAGAAATGATACCAAGATAAATGGTAATGGAATACTCAATCCAACTTCAAATGGAAAAAAAATGGAATTAAGTAGATGGGACATTGCTGAGGCAGCATCCTAGTATGAAAACAACACCCTGACCAGTGAAGATCCCAAGTCCTAGGTCAGCCGTGCTGTGAAGCAGTAACTGGAGGTCTGTATTTCAGGCAGAATTTGCAATAAGGGTCTTTTGCTGATGCTTGACACTGGGAGCAGAAGGCTTCCACTACCTTTAGATTGCCCCAATCCAGCGGCAAGGGAAGGAAAACATGTGGTCTTTGCCATTGCTCTGGTCTAGCACTCGCTGCCTTCTCCCCTTGACAGAAATAGTTTGGTATTTGAACACTTACACAGCTAGAGCTGCTGCTTGTACTTCTCAGAGCCCTCCAGTGCCTGTCCTCCCACACGTCTCAGTGAGGGGTACACTGCTCTGGCGTCCAGCTACTACTGCGATGCACTACTTCTTTGGAGAACGGGCTTTAAAACCCATAGTTGTTAAGCCCTATGAAGATACTGCATTGGAATTAAACCAGAAACTCGGTCTGATGCTAGAGCTGGAAAGTTTCAGCCTAAAACCTATCTTCTTCAAAACAGGAAAAGTCTCAAGTCCTACTGTAGTTATGGCAGGAGAGGTTTTGTGTACCTCCCAGTGCAGCAGCAGGTGCTCTGAGTAAGAACAGAAGTTTTATTTTTATGAGGATTGCGTTCCTACTATCTCATTTCTAGAAATGGATTGCAGAAAAAGTTAAAATGTATTCCAAAGCAAGGTAAGCAGCCCGCCTCCCAAGACTCACTTCCTTCAAAAAGTTATCTTTTTGACCCAAAATACTGCATTCATTCTCCACATAATGAGATTTTCAGGTGAAAGGTGAGCAAAGTTATCACGGTGAAGAGGTCACTAAGAACTGATTAGACTCTTTATAACCAGAGGACTCTTATAATGACTCTTACATATGACCAGCATGTCCTGGGAAAACAACACAATGAAAGTTGCTACAAAAATAGTTGCTTTCTTTAAATGTGCGGGATCACAGAGCTGTCGGGCAAAACGTAAATTTTGACGTGGCTGGTTTTCTTAGATATATTTACCGCCTCTCTGCATGTCACCGGTATGTAAATAGAGAAATCAAGGCACCAGAAGCAGGATCCTGGCTCTGCAAAATTTAGTGAGGGTCCTGAAAGTGCCTCACAGGAAAACCCTGCACAACCCAGAGGCTGCAAGACCCACGAAGGCACGGCGATGTCCCTTTAGCTCGGGTTTTGGATCATTACGTAGCATTACATCGGAGCTAGACCGCTCAAGCACATTCCCCCACAGCAGGCCGTGCTGGAAACCCGCAGCCCATGTACTTTCAGTCCGACTTCAAGGTGAAGCCGTCAACACGGGCTCCTTTTTGCTTCCAAGCAGGGATCAGCGGCACATTTTTCTCCGCAGTCTCACAGCCCTGAAGGTTACCATGGCCGGGGGTTATTACGAAGGGAGAAACTCCTTCCCCTCGCCCCCTCTCAGCGCCGGGCCCCGCCGTACCTTGCGGAGCACCCTGTCGAAGCCCTGCGACTCCACCATGTACTTTATGGCTTCCCGCAAGCCCTCCGCCGCCAAGCCCGCGCCGCCCGTCATCCCGCCCGTCGCCGCCGCTCGTCCCCGGCCCGGAACGGCTCCCTCCGCTTCCGCCCGCCCCGTCCCGCCCCGTTGTGCCCGGCCGAAGCCATGGAGGTGGCGGCGGAGGAAGGGGGGACCGCGATGGAGACGGAGGAGACGGAGCGGAGGAAGGCGCTGTGCGCCCAGTTCGCCGCCATCACGGGCTGCAGCGCGGCGGTGGCGTGCGGCGCCCTGGACGGCCACGACTGGCACCTGGAGGTACCGGGGGGACGGGACGGGACAGGATGACTTGGGATGGGACGGGGGGAGCCGCGGCCCCTGCCCTCATCTCTGCCCCTGTGCTTCAGAGGGCGCTGAACGCCTACTTCGAGCCGCCGGTGGAGGACAAGGACGAGGGAGGCAGGGAGCCGCCGCCACGCATGGACCCGGGGGGCTGGTGAGTGCCCGACCCCGGGGTTCCCCTCTCGAGTAGTGGTGCTTGGTTATATTTCCATAAATAAAATCGCCCCCTGCATGCACACCCTGAAGAAGCCAGGGTCAAAGCCCCCCGTGCCTCGCATGGGGACTGCCCTGCAGCCCACCCGTAGGGCCTGCTGAGATGAGGTGTGAGGGAAGCTGTTTTCTGGAGATTTGTTTATTTTGTACTTCCACGTTACGTAGAAGAGCCCCTGTGGGCTTTCTGGCTATGAGTAAGCGGTGTTTGGTAACAGCATGCATGTTTTTTCTTCATAGAGCAGTGCGTATGAAAAAAGCAGGCCTCCTAAACGTTAATGCTGGTCCCCAGGCGGTCCACACCGAGTCAGAACATGTCTGCATCAAACTGGCAGTGCCTGTGTCATTTCTTCCCTTCGGTTTTGCCCTGTAGCCTCTGCCTTCAGCTGGAGCACGCAGGATGTGTCGGGAGGGAGGTGATGGAGGCCTCGGAGGCGAGGGAAGGTTGTTGCAGCTTGTGTTTTGCTGCCCGGTGTTGGGCCTTTCCAATGTACTTTAAGCAAGCCCTTGCCCAACCATCTTGCCATTGGTATTGGCAGCTTAAAGGCTGACCTACAGAAGGGTTCTAGGGCAATGACTGCAAAACTTTCAGGTCTGGTCTTGGGAGAATCCTGGAGGCTGAGCTGTGGTACGCTACAAGGCAAACGGGGGCTTGCGGCGGTGCCTGTCACCTACAGACAGTGCCTGGCGTGTTGGCCTCGAGGAGGTGAGGCATGCAGGAGTGAAGAAATGCTATTTTTTTAAGTGCTGGAGAGGAGCTGTAGCAGCTGGTGTGTCTGCACTGCCTCTACCACGACCTCTCCTCTGCTGCTCGTAAGCAGTGATAACCCCACTGATAAAGAACAGTTAATATATTTGATAATGGAATGATGTTGTTGGTGTTGGTACTAGACAACTTAATTTTCTCAAGGATTCCCGTTTCTCATTTTTCTAACAGAAAATGCCTCCTCCCACCCCGTACTTAATACACCAGTGGGTATTAAGCTGGTGAGGAGTTGCTTCACATGCTTTTTCTGCACCTCTTGGTGTCCAAGCAGACTTTGGTACTTCATCTCATCATTACTCAGGTTACCATATGAATATGAAATGTGACCATGAAAATTTTGAACGATAAGCTATCTAAATAGCCCTTAGCTCCCTCTCCTTTGTATGCTTTCCTTTTTGTGTTCCGTTTACATCACACATGTGGCAGTGGAGTCTTAGATGGTTTGTTCAGCACAAAATAAAAAAAACAGTGCTACTTTCTAGGGAATAGATACGTTTTGTTTCAAGGCCTTATTTCCATGTGAGTGTATAAATTCTGTGTTTAAAAACAAAACTCGAGTATCCCAACTTTGCCAAAATAGTCTTAACTATACTATTGAACATAGTTTGTTTTAGATTGTCCTTTACTGAAGAGATTTGCATTGGGCAATGCTTTGGAGGAGTTGGGTTCCCTTTAGCGATGTGGTCCCCAGACAGTGGCTAGATCAGGCACTCATACTGTGACAGTGCTATTCAGCCTTCATCAAGTCAACAAGGTACACAGGGCCTTGTGTTTTCTGAGGTGGGATTTGGGGGTGAATATTCCCAAAGAAAAGGATTGTCAGTTTATCAGAGTGAGGTGGTATGCCCAAGGGGGGCTCAAAAATTTCTACTGGTTATGATGGGCACATAAAACCAAGTCATGGCAGCAGTTCTTTGATTCTAATACAATGGAGAGTGTTTTCAAAACTAATATACACAGACTGCCTCTGGTAGGGCAAAAGAGTTGAATTGCTCAAGTGCATTGGATTACATTGGTTGCCGTTTGATAACTTAAATCAGAATGGTAAATCTTATTTTATGTCTGTGAGGAGGAGGAAGAAGACACCCTTACTTCTCCTATACACTAAGGCTCTTGTGATTGAGGTCTGTGTGTTTTAGTTACTGCGCTTCTTCTAAATTGCAATAAGAGTTCAATGCATGTTAACTTATTTGTGGGGAACGTTTTAGATAGCCACCTGTAAGCTGTAATGGCTGTAAAACATTGTACTTTCAAAGATACGAGAGGTAGTTGCAGGAAGAACAGTACTATGCATGTTGACAAACACGCGGCTATCTTTTTAGTATTGACCTCACAACAGATGCTACCACTAGTACTGTCAGTGATGCTGGTGCAGACTCAAGGCAACAAGATGATGACAGCAGCTTCTCACTGATAACCTGGAACATTGATGGGCTGGATGGCAGAAATCTGCAGGAGCGAGCTAGAGGCGTCTGTTCTTACCTGGCATTGTAAGCATAGCTTCGTCTTTGTAGTGTCGCGTACCCAGCTTTAAAGCAGAAAGTGAGCTTCTCATTTTAAATGCTTCATTTGGGCACGAAGATTATTTGTTTCTAAAAAATATCTTAAATAATGCAGTACCCTTATATATCCTAAATAGCTGAATAAAAATTGGTAATACTAGTTGGAAGAGGTCTCAACCTGCACAGCATTTCAACGGTTACAGGTAGTGCGAGAACTACATTAAAAATCCTTTTGTAATGAACAATATTGCTTACATCAAGATGCACTCCTATATCAAGAGCTTACTTCATACTTCCCTCCCATATGCAAAAAGAGGATGAAACTCCAAGAAACTTGTTTGTTTCATTCCAGTAATATGAGTTACTTAATTCTAGAACAAACTGTTTGAAAGGTCAGTAAGGTTTTTTGTTTGTTTTGTTATTTGAAAAGTGGCTCCCTTGCCATTACTGTTACTTGTCTATAAAAAATAGCCATGTGCAAATTGAGATAAAAGTAATAGAGTCTGTGATCATATGTTATACTTGCATCATTGGAAGCTTCACATTAATATATTTATGAGCAATTTAATAATTAGGTAAAGTGGTGTATCTTCATACAGTAATTTATCAATGTTAATTAAACTGATTTAAACACATCTTAATTTATTATTCTAAAACCAGCAGAATACCCTTAACTAAATCAAATTTCACTTGATTTTTATTAATCTGAGGTGACTTTATTTTTCTCCTGTAAGTAAGGCCTTAGGTTTGTCCTTCACCTGCTTAGAGCAGCAGTGTAGCAAAAATTTACAGGGACAGCTGTAAAGTTGCATCTAAATGGGCACTTTCAGGATTGCTACCCCACGTGAACTATTACTGATGGTAGAGTTCTAAGGAATAAAGGAGCTTGGCGCCGATGAAACTGGATGAAATGAATGAATGGCAGGTTAGCTGAGGACAATTTGGTACAAGGGCATGAAGTGGGGGTTAGAATTTCCTGGAAATCTTAGATGTTGCAGAACATGTTCCAAAGCTGCTTTTCAGTTGTTTAAATTAAATTCCTTGCATACGTGATTTGAAACCCAAGCAAATGTTTGCAAGATCAAGACATAAGTAAGTCATGCATTTTATTACCATGCCAGTACTGTACCCATAATTATATTTTTTTCATGCCTTCCGCATTGGTGGTATGTATCTGTGCTACTAAATATGGTGGATAAGGTTTTTTCTTCCCCCCTCTCTCACCCCCTTTTTTTAAAATGAGGTCTCAAAATATGTAGGAAGATGAGAGAAAAAAGCACCTGAAATCCCTGACCCTGTGCTGCTTGACATCAGAGTGTAACAATACTACATTTCAATAGTTAATTTAAAAATTTGTCTTGCTGATTTCAGATACAGTCCAGATGTCGTGTTTTTACAGGAGGTCATCTTACCGTATCTTTGTATTCTACAGAGTAGAGTAGCCAGTTACACTGTTATTCCAGGTAAGAAGTAAGCCTCAATTTCTTAAGACAGAAACTAAACAAAGCAAGCACCATTTGTAGCAGCTGAAAAGAGGAAGTTGAAGAAGGAAGGACTTCCTGTGTTTTGATACCAGCATGTAGTTTGATGCAAGCTATCCCTATGAAAAGCTCGCTTGACTGGTGGTTTCCTTTGTATTTTTTCTGCATTTTGAAGGACTGATAGCAAGATTAGTGAAAGGAAGTGCTATAGATATGTAGTTTATTACACATTTGGATTAAAAAATCTGAAAAATTGATACCCACATTAAGAAACTTTTAATTAATGTAATTGTAGATCTTACAAATTATTCTCCCAGATCATAGTAAAGAGATCTATTTAAGATCTTTAACTTCATGCTATGTCAGAAGATAACTTTGACCTTTTCTTTCCCTGTTCCTCTTTAGGTAATATAGAGGGTTATTTCACTGTCATTCTGTTGAAGAAATCAAGAGTGAAATTACTAAAACAAGAGATAATACGTTTTCCAACAACATCCATGATGAGGAACCTTTTGGTTGTGCATGTGAGTCAGTCATTATGTCCTGCGGCTGCATGTCTGTCTTCAAAGCAAAAAAATCACAGGAAAGGCTGGACTGGCCTTACTCAAACATATGAACTGAGCTGCATTTGATGCTAACAAAATTAAATCATTAAGTTACTGCTCACACTTCGTTTTCCAGTCTTACGACTTCTGAAAATGAACTGGAAGCCTACTATCCTCTTATAAGTCATTTTTCTCCAATTTAAAATTAGTATTAACCAGCACTCTGTCATTCAGTAATTTACTTTGTGATTACTTTTTGCCTTTGAACTTCGTATCATGGTGTGGAAAGTAACACTGCTCTTTTGTTTCATGCACAGGTGAGCATATCTGGTAATGAACTTTGCCTTATGACTTCTCATCTGGAGAGCACTAAAGATCATTCCAAGGAGCGTGTGAAGCAACTGCAAATAGTGTTAAACAAAATGCAGAAGGAGTCTGAGTCCACCACTGTTATATTTGGAGGGGATACAAACCTCAGAGACAGCGAGGTAATTAGGGATAAGCAACCTGGTTATTCTGAGGTGTTTTGGCAATATCTTCTCAGACTTTTCTGTTGTCTTTATGAGAAACGAACTGCACAGCAGAGATCTGCAAATTCTTCTTAGTCATGCTTTTTTGCTTAGTCATGTTTTAAGAGTAAGAAGCTGAGGCATTGCTGTGCTGAGGCTTTTGTTACAGCTGTAGCACAAGATGCTTAATTCTCAATATGTATTTCTGAGTAGGCGCGCGGGTAGTTAATGAAGTTTCAACTTTCAAAGCATATTCTGATTTTGAGACCCTGATCTTTATTTGTTCAACTCTCTGATTTTCAGGGAGTTAATACTAATAAAATAATTGAAAGAAGAGGGTGCTGTGGTGAAATAGATTTTCAGATTTGAAAATTCATCCTCCTTCATGGAGATATTCAAGATGAGAAGCTGCTTTTGGCTTTTTATCTTAAAAGTGAAAATCATATGTTGTTAATAAAGGTGAGAGGAAATCCTTCCCTAATAGAGAAATTCTATTGTAATGAGCTGGAATGACCCTGTTTCAGTGAACATAGTGTTGAGCCCCATACCTCGAAATTTCAGAATCAAACTCTTGTTTTGTAGCATGTTTTGGATGTGGAAAGTATGACAGAAATTGGTCATGCTGTAGAGTCTACTGAAAATACCACAATTTAGAAATGCCTCTGATATATTTGTTTTTCACAACTGATGTTTTGCAGGAAAAAAAATGATATTTTAACAACAATTCTCTTTTCTCCCCTCAGGTTACTAAGCTAGGTGGCTTACCTAACAACGTCATGGATATGTGGGAGTTTTTGGGTAAACCTCAACACTGCCGCTATACCTGGGACACAAGCTCCAATACTAACCTGGGCATAGCGAGTAAATGCAAATTGCGGTTTGATCGTGTTTACATTCGACCTGCAGCAGAAGGAGGAAATATTATTCCACGAAGTATGGACTTGATCGGATTAGAAAAACTAGACTGTGGCACATTCCCCAGTGATCACTGGGGTCTTTTGTGTAACTTTGATGTGATATTATAAAAACGGAAAAGGATTGCATTGTTCGGTTTTAAGGGTTTTGTTCTTGTTTTACCAAAATTTTACTCTCTGAATCTAAGTAGGAAATATTTAAATTTTCAACCATAGCGAATTCTCTGCTTTTGAATTTTGCTGGAATGTCTTCATTTAATGACAGGTTTCCTTTTTCCTTATTGTATTCATCTGTTCTTGAATCATGTTTTTAAGCATTTAACAAAACCACATTCCAGTCTTAAAACAGGAGGAAAAAGCTAAATAAAATTCCTAAAACACTTAGGTGATCCAAAAAGTGCTTTTATTTTGTCATGTAATATAATCTCATAATAAATGCTGCTTTTTGAAAATACTCTTATTATGACTGCTTTGTTTTGTAACTATTTCTGTTACCCTTTACAACAGTGTCTTTTGTGGGGTGTTTTGTATTAGCTTCTGAAGTTTGTGTTGTAAATAGGTTTGTACCCTTTCAGGCAAGACAATAAGGGAGCTGTGGAAAGAATGTGTAGATTCTCAAAAACTAAGGGTTTCTTAAGCAAGAATTAAACAAATATTGAACAGATTTAAGAACAATGTGCTTTCTATATGATATGAAAAGGCTAGATGTAATAAGGTGCGTGGAATTTGTACACTTGGCATGCTATGTACCTTGCTTTATGTTTATTAACCTTGATATGAGTTGCAGGTTAGAAGATACTATCTTTCTGGTGAGCTTCTAAAAACAGAATGCTCTTAGAAAAGCAGCTCAAGGTCTACCTGACTTTGCAGAAGATAAACAGGCTTTCTTTCTCAAAGAACGTTGTAACCAGTCTCGTGGAACCTATCATTTTATAGATGTGCAAAGAACCAAGTCGTACCATACAAAGGTGATTTAAAATGTGAGAAGGCTCACTTCTAAATTTCAAGCATGAAGTTCAGTGCACAGACATGGAGAGCAAGCACAGACAACCCCTGTCAATGGTACAAAGTGCACCAAATGCCTGTACTAACATACAGCATTCTTAATTACAAACAATATTTATAAACTACATATATATATGTTTGTCTAAACATATATATATATATATATTTTTTCCTTGAGTCTTGGGGACTTTTCACAACATAGGACAGTGGGAGGTGAATCTGTTGGTTCCCACCCTGAAACAGTCAGGATCTTTAACCAATTTCATCGCAAGAAAGGAAAGGCCTAAGCTATGTGTTTTTCCATTGATTCATGAGAGGTGACCTTACCAAACAAGCAGATAAACCTCAGGATGTTAATTCATCTCCAGAGAAATCAGCTGCAGAAATCTCACTCTACATTCATTTATGTAAATGTCAAACCCCACATTCCTCTTGCCAAAGGTGAAAGAGGCCCTTGTCTTTGGAAAGGTTGTCTGAATCCCAGTGTCTTAAATGCTCTCAGTTTATCCCTTTATTTTATCACAACAGTTTTGAAATCGAGGTAGTAACTTTTTTTTTTTTTTTTTTTTCTTCAACCACTGTTCAGCCCGTGAACTCTTTGTTCTACTCCCACATAAATAAGTCCATTAAAAAAGTGAAAAATAGATGCCAGGATTTACCTTCCTGGTTTAAAGTAGGCCTGGTCCAGTCACACTTTTGGATATGCTGCATGTCCCTTTTTTCCTCACTAAAAGCAAAGAAATGTCATGAGGTTTGTTTTCACCATTTATATGTGGTAGTAACAGCCAAGGGATCCATGGGAAGGTGATCGTAACCTTCCTAAAGTTCTTGGAGAAGGTAAGAGTACGATAAACTCATGCTTTGTCAAAATACTGTTTTATGTCACATCCTGCATTAGGCTAGTTTTGCTTATGTATCTTCCCAACAATTTTGGAAGATAAGAAAAAAAGTGGCTGATGGTTAGGATAGGTTTTTAATTTGGGGAAGAAAAGGAAAAACTGGGATCTCAGAGCAGCGTGCGATGTAGCTCCATGCCTAAACTCCAAATTCATCCTGAGCATTGAATATCTGCCCCCTCTTTTGGTCAGTAGTCTTTCTTAACCTCTGAAATAGTGAGTGGGGACACAGTTTTTTTATTAGGAACAAGCAGGGACAAAATGCTCTGTAAGGGCCAAGTCATTTTTCTTATTGCAAAGATGGGCAAGAAGATTTTTATTCAGTATAATTAGTGGTTAATCATTTTTTCAGAATGAGGAAATTATGCTTACAGCCTTTAAAACTCATCTTGAACTACAGTAAAAATAATCAGACTTAAAAATTAAGATGACGTAAATGCTGCATGTTTCACTGGCTATTGAATGTGAAGCACTACATGTTTAATTAAATACACTTTGAACCACTCAGTAGGTACCCAAATTACTGACAATCAAGAGCAGTAAGAGCCCTTACATCAATTTGCCTCTTAATTTAATCAGTGATGTAAAAGGTAAAATATCTGCTGAATATGGCAAGTAAAACTTGTAAGAAAACCGAGTATTATTATTTAAAGGGGTTGGAACAGCAAAACAAAACCAAGCAAAAGATTTCTTGGGCTACAACTGACAATGTGGTTTCTTTCCTATTTCAGTGACCTAATGCTGTGGTATCCATACAATCCAAAGGACTTGCACAAACATGAAAATGTGAGACAACGCAGTAAGTATCTCCCTCCTATTGGTAATCAACAACACTGGATGTTGAGGAAATCAGGAAATCATGTGCTATTGGAAGCAGCACTATTTTATTAGTACTTTTATGCAGATACTAAGATTTTTTTTTTTTTTTTTTCCCTGAGGATAGAGCCAAAGTCTTAAATGTACCCACACCAAAAGGGCTTGAAATTGGTAAAAAAAACAAGAGATATACATAGAATTAAAGAAAAGTTAAACTTCTAGGGATGTAAATTATAAATAGATGTATTTCCCAGGTTTTGTGGTCACTAAGAGTATAATTAAGATAATTAATGAAGTTTCATAAATAACACCTATTTATTTATTGGAGACAAGACATGCTGTGGAATATAAGCTCAAAGAAAAGAGAATCCCAGCGACTGCAAAGATGTAACACAGCCATTTTGGTAAGAGCAGAGGAAACAGGAGGGTTAAATGGGTGTCGGAGAATATAGGGACCCCAAGTGATGATAACGCAAACACAACTGAGGGCAGGTAAGAGAAGCTTTATCCCTATTTTTATTTCTATATCCATGTACTTAAATTGTGAAGCTTTATCCATACTTTTAATGTTCATTTATATATCCATGGATATAAATTGATATGCTAACACAAATTGTTACCATAAAACTACAGTTTTGACTAAGGAAAGGATGAGAGTGCAGAGTGCCTCACGCCAGGGCTTCCCCGCCAGCAGCACCAGGATGCTCAGAGGGGCCTTTAGGCTGTGGTGGTGGGCTGCACAGGTCAGAGGCTGGCTCCAAAAAGCCTCCCGAAGTCCAGCAGTGAGTTGACAACTTCTGAAGGCTTTGGTCAGAAGAAATGAATGGACTTATGTGGAAAGGCAGTGGGAAGTAACCAGATGGACATTTACCTGGAAGGCTATGTTTTGAAGCTTTGGTGGTCTACAGATGGCATTGCAGCACACTCAGCCTATTATTTCACCAGCTTTAAGCCTACTAGTTCATCAGTGTTATGAAAGGCAAGAACTGGCTCAGCAAGAAAACACCATCTCAGCCTCAGCCATCTGCGGTAAACCTGCTTTCTCTGCCTGTTCCTCTACTTCATAGCATTTGTAGAGCTTACAGACTGAGTGAACACCAGGTGCTGCTGCTGAGCTTCTGGCCTCTGACACCTTGGCTTTTGCATGGCACTGACACACGGAACTCTGGCCTGTTTGCTCAGTGGAGAAGGAAACCTGTGTACAAGAAAGTCAAGGGCACTGGAGCAGCTACTGCTGTGCAGAGAAAGGGAACAGAGGGGCAGCTCCTGCTCTCATCCTTCTCCCCCCCCCCCCCCCGCCATTAGAATAATTGTTAGGAATTCACATTATTCTTTCCACTTCAAATACGCACACTTCAGCCTCTGTAAGTTGGCCTAAGCATATGCAAATCACAGAAACTGAGGAATCAAAATTGCCATGACAATATAGCATGAAAAAACATTAAAAAATGTAAACAGACGATTCCTTTAGGCACCTTCATATATATACAAAAGAAATCCAGTGTTATAGTTCAGAGATTTAATTCCTTGCTTTACAGAGCAAGCACTTGAGTTATGGGCTCCCTATACCAAAAAAAAATAATAATTGAGTAGCTTCAGGAAATGTCATATTGTTAAAAAGTATGGGTAAGGTGGGAATCAGAAGGAAAGTAAAAAGATGAGGTTAAAAACTGCTGTATGCTGTAGAGATTACATTTTTACATCTTTAGAACACTTTTCTTTTATACACCATTCTGTAGCACCTTCAAAATACCATTTTCCAGAGTCAAGTGTTGGTGATTCATTAAAGATGAAGCAGAACATGGCAACACACCTGCATTGCTAACAGGAGGAGCAGAGGATCTGGGGACATTGACAGGCTGGCGGTGCAAATTAGCACAAAACCTTCACAATTAAAGTTTGAAATTCACAACTTTCTGTGTTTTATTTCACTTGAAGATGAAACTGTGCGCTTGAAATTTTGCCAAGACCAATAAAGACAAACCACTTTTCTATGGAACATGGATGAGCAGAGAAAGGTGTATTTCCAAATGGAAATAGGCCAATTATTTTGGAGTGCAGTTGTAAAAACCAAAGAAATGCACGAACCATTTCTGCATGTTCTGTCTGCAAACATGCCAAAGTCACTCAGCAGAAAATGTGAATGAAGCAACCAGGACAGAGCAAAACTGGAGACAGAAATGCCTAATATTTTGTTGAAATGCTGTGTACAGGTACTTTTATGGTGGCTTCAGATGGAGATACTTGTTGTTAGCATGTGAGATTTCACCAGCTGAGCAGCATGGAGTCTCCAGTGCAACGTTTTTATGAAAATTGGTAAATTTATGAAAAGTGGGAAGGGGATGTGTAGATCTAGGTGCTCATTACAGAGTTGCTTACCCGTTCTGGGAAGAACATGGACATTGAATGAAGTGCAAAGTCTCAGATTTCATTGCAAGGAAAGGGAGTTTATCAGATCTGAAAGGTCAGGCTAGCAAAGAAAGTAACTTTCTGTGGAAGGTTTTTGCTAATAAATTTTGTATTACAGTTTTTTTGCAATCTAATTTGCCAGGCCAGAGGATATATTGAATGATCTAGCTCTCAATACACCACAGGATCAAGATGAAGTACAAATCATCATAGAGGATCCAAGTATTCTGTTTACATTGAATAGCTTCTTAGGGATTATCTTTGGTTGAGAACTTCCAGATAAACTAGTTTGAAAACAAAACTGTACATTCTAAAATCTGGATTTCTCTGTGTCCTTTTAGTCTGGTAGGAGCTTGGTAGCTTTTCTATCTGCCTGATGTCCATTGAGCTGCTTATACTGTACTCCTTCAAAGCCTAGGTCTTTGCAGCTCAGTTTGTAAAATACAGTAGTTTCCTCCATTGACTGGCTGAAATAAAATAGTCTATGATGCATGAACAAGTTGAAATGAAATAGTAATATCCTTAGCAGTGAAAACTGGATTGGTAATACAATAATTGAACAGATTTATTGCCATCTCCTTGAGCTAGCCTGCTGAAACAGCCTGCTATTTTATTTAATCTCTTATCAGAGGAATTACTGGCTGGTAATCCATTGTTAAACATCATGTAGTGTGATGGATGAAAATGTCAGCTTTTCCAGCTTTTTCCAATTCGTACCTCATTAGCACATATTATTTATGATTCTCATAACAGGACCCGTAGGGATCTTCGTGGGAAATGGAGACATCTGCTGTTGTTGAAATGAGATGAGATATACTGTAGCTTATGAGTTAATAACTGTATATAATAATACTTCCCCACAGTATCGATTGTCCTTACCATTTTACAAATGAATTGAGTGCCTTGGCTTCCCTTGCAGTTCTTCCTTCTGTATATTTTGCTGCTAATAATTCAGTGAAAAATATTAAAAAGCTCAGAAGAGACTACTTAAAAGTTACTTTTAAGACATTATGGGAGGAGAGGGGGGAAGAGTCTTTGAAGGTAAGGTAGCAAGAAACACATCATAGCTCTGTTGCTATTTACTGAGGACTTTGGGTACTTTCCCCCCCCCATAAAGACAAATCGACATATTTGTCCAGCTATAGCACAGTTACATTTTAAGAATACATTCAATAGCATGCTGCCTCAAAGTCAAATGAAAACAAATCTTGACTCATGGCCTTAGCACAGCTGATGGTGCAGCAGTAATCACGGTCACAGTGTCAACTGCTGCCTCGGTTATACTGCAGTTGAAAATCATTTTATGTTTTAGCTCAAAGATATCAATAAAGGAAAATGAGTAATAAATGGATGCCTAGAGTAGAATGGACTAGATCATATTTCAGATGAAAATGAAGACGAAATGTGGCTTTTATTTGCCTGTGGAATTTCCATTAACTGCATCCCTGATGGGAGGGAGGTGGATCAATAGTCAGCTGGCCATAGAAAACGGCAGCCAATGCAAAAGGAAAACTGCCATATTGTGGTCTTCATCAGGTAATCTTCATTACACCAGACCAATGATGCATGTGTAAGCTGGTCAGCTAGGGGCACTCCTAATTCCTGCTTCTATCTGAGGCCTTCGCACAGACACTTGACTGAACGATTTATTGCGTATCATTCAGTAAGTCCTTGGAGAGTATTTGTGTCCTCTTACAAGCATTTCTAGGTTTCTTTGAATGAAGAGGACTACTAGCTGTGAAGGAAAAACATTTTCTATGAGTTTCAGTCTTTCACTGACTCTTTTTCTTGTATTGGGTAAGCCTAGCCAGCAGCTGCATCAATATCATCAATGCAAGTGGGCTGGGCTCTGATCCTTTCTTCCTACTGCAAGGAGAGATACTACATCCATTTTACAGTATGTGCCCAGCCTAGCCTTTAATTTACCCCCCCAAAGAAATGTAGAGGTTCTTGCTCTTTCTCTCTCTTTTTTTTTTTCTCTCTCTCACACACACACATCAATCCCATCTTCTCTTGAAATATCCATATATGTTGGCATCTTCCTATAATAATGTCTCTTGCCATAAATACAATGTCTTAATTGACAATATGTTTGTCCATGATCACTATGATTTCAGTACATTTTGAGACATACAATTTTTCTGTCTGGGATAGTACATTCATTTTTATCTGCCTGTGAATGATTACTGGAAAATTGTACTTCGGTAGATGCAGGTTTTTTGGAAAGAGAGGTATGAAAAATATTTTTAGTTTTTCTTCATCGTTATGATGGAATGGAGATTACACATATGTTCTTTGGTAATTTACAAAACTACTTTAACTACCTATAAGTGTTGCAGTTCATGCAGTTTTCATCAAAGCTGTTCTCCCTGTATACCACAGAATTACTTGCAATAACTTCTGCTTTCTTATTTGTATTCTCATCCTTATTCTGTTTTGTTACCTTTTTTTTTTTTTTTTGGTAGGCTTAGTTTAATCCACAATAGGGATTATATTTTTGTGTCGGTATACCACAACATCCATCTTTCAAGGACGGTTGTAAATAAAATCTCCAAGAAAAGTCAACCAGTTCTGACTTTCACTAAACCAGATGGGTAGTCTTTGTGTAATGTCACAGCTTTAAGACAGCACAGTACAACAAGAGTATAGACCCCCTCCAATTGACAGTTTTTAGGAAACCTTTGAAATAATGTTATGGACATTATGTATGTTATGAAATAATGTCACAAAGTCACGAGTGACATATCTGAAGAGGAATTCATGGATACCTCTGAAGCACTCCCTATGAAGCCACTGTCACCTGTACAGAACTAATTATATAGCTTCTGTCATTAAAGTATTCTGAATATCAGGTGTGCAATAAGAGAAAACCTAGTAATGCATAACTTGGCAGAGACATTTGCAGTGGCACAAGCCTAGAGAAGAACTCAACCCAGGACGTCTTTCTTACGACCCAGCATTTTCTGTAACAGGAAACCGGGTAAGTGCTGGGTTACTTTTCCTCAGAAGTAATGCAGAACAAATACTTTCTAGGTCATAATATTTGCTGCAAGAAAGTCTCAGGAAGTGCTGTATGCATCCAGTCCTGGCATGCAATGTAAGTTTTAAGTATTGCTTTTCTGCTCTTGTCTTTCAAAACCTGTTTGATGGTTCCCAGTTGCTAAGACACTGGTAATATGGTCTGGCCAAGTTTATGTTTATAAAAATGCTTGTAATTGTAGCAGTGTAAAAACCTTGGCTGTTACTATAAGTACCACTCTTGGACTAAATCTGATAACACTTTTTCAAAATAAATATTTTAAGCAGGCCTTGTGGTTGAGTGCATGATTCTGATTAATTTATGCAACAATGTGACAACCTTTTTAATTGATAGTGATTAGTGAACTTTCTAAATCTGTAAAACATCAGAAGGTTTAAACTTCCTTTAAATACCATTCTGTTTTTACACCACAACTCCCATTTAACAGAAGAAGAAATACAACAGCCTGCAGCTGCTGATTCTGTAAACACCAAATAAAGGGTTTCTGTTCCACCTAAAGTGCAATAGGAGTGTTTCACCACATCATTTTTTATCTAGTCAGTTCCAAACAGGAAGAGAAAACTAAGAATATTTATCAGAGCATTATCTAGAGATCAACAATCTATCTCTTGTTTTAAAATCTTGACATAAACTTATCCTGAGATCAATGATTTAAGCTAGCATTGGCAGTCTGAATGGAGGAGTCGGGACATAACTGACTTCATGAGTTTCCTGGCCTGTTCCTCCAAGTATTTTATTCTAAAATTATATTTGTTTCCATCCTCTACTTCAAATTAAAAAATAAAGATTGACAACAACAACAAAATCCTATTCATTTTGTTCATAAAGAATGTTCTGCAAATTTGAATGTTTTGACGATACCAACCTGAGTGAATCTGAAGATCAGAAAATACTACATTCATACCAACAGCATGTACAAAATTGTGTGAATGCAGCTACGGAGCATGTAACCAAAACATTTGTTAACCTTTTTAATACAGAATGAATTCCATAATAGTTTCATATTGTCAGAAAATAATTTTTTTTTTTTTTTTTTTTTTTTTTTGGTGAAAAGGATTTATTCTATACCAGTGGCAGAAGCTGCACAATATTCTACTATATTTCATGCTTTCCCTATATTTTTTTTTAGTTTGATAATCAGAAAAAGTTTTATATACCTAGATAACAATGCCTCCAGCCAAACTGACAGATACTTACCTATTCAGGTTTAAAACCCTATATTAAATTCAAATAACTCTTTTGTTCCTGCAGAACTTTGCTGTTCCTACAGAAATAAGAGCGCTGATTAAGCAGTACGATCACTGCACTGCGATGTTGCGGCAGACTGTGAGCAATGAGTGGGTGCAGTGCTCACTGCTTATTGCCTACCTGAGCCCAGCTTTCCAGTCTTGAAGGGTTCTTTTGAGTCTTGAAGAGTAATCTTTTGCAGCAACAACTGCTCCAATCAGGAGCAGCTGATCCTCAAGGAAGTTGCAAAACTTAAGATACATGTGCCAAAGTGTTTAAAGTGTAACTCAAATTTCTGAGGTTTCTTATAAAGCAGCAGAACTGAGAAGGCAGCCTTAAAACTGGCAGAAGGACATCCTGGGGGCACTTCCACATGGTAAGTGGAAGCCTGTAAGACCCTGTGCAGGGCAGCCCCTGTCGCCTGCAGACAGACAGAGAGGGGCATCCAAAGGATGCCATAGACACCTCCAACTGGAATTTGACCTTGTAAGTTATTAATAGGGAAACATCACTCCTCATACCTTTTTTTTTTTTATTTATTTATTTTTATTTTTTTTATTGGGAAGATATTGCCTTTAGTGCAATGCAAGATTATGCGTTATGAAATATTTGTGCTACACAATATAAATGACCCTATCTATTAATAAATCTCTGGGAAGATATGCAAAAATTGAATTACATTAAATAGAAGAATTCCAACAGAAAATTAGGCATAATTAGTGGGAATACATAAATAAAACAGTGACAGAGGAAAAAGGATGTCCTCTCTATTGATCACTTTGAGGATTAATTGTTGACTTGTTCTAAGGACAAAGCAAATATTACTGGTTTTATAAGGATGATTTCAGAGAATATGAAATCCATGTAACTATGAGCACATATTCTGTAATGTATTGCTAGGAAAAAATTACACTGATCATATACATCTATCTAATTAGTCAGTATAATTTTGAAGGCTAAAAGATAGAGCTTAAAATGTAATATACAACAAAGGCTTGTTAAACTCTTTCAGTATGATTGATAGATAGACAGATGTTTTGATGATATTCGTATACTCAGTTTACAGTGCCCAGGACAAGCCACATTGAAAGTGAGAGATCCATTCAGAACAGCAATTCCATGGAGAAATTATTTTTAAGATCTCATTCACATAATTGACAAAACGAGTAGAGGTATACAGTGAATAGATCCTCTCCATTTGCCAACATAAGTAGGGTCTCCATGACTATCACAGCACTGGCTTGTGAAAGCCTTCTGGCTTTCACAGACTTTCAGAGGTTTTTCCTGTTAATCAGGAATGTAAATATGAGGTTATATTGTTAAATCTTATAAACACCATATTACAAATAGCAGCATGTTTTTGCTCACAAGACAAAGTCTCTAAACAAAACAAAACAAAACAACAACAACCAGTAAAATGAACTCCCTTTTCTGGGCAGACCCATTCATTGGAAATAGTCCAATGAAACAAAACACCTTACACCAATCCCCCAAAATCTTATCTACTCTTTGACACTGTTGTAATAAACAATTTCAAATACTGTGCCAACCTTGTTCAGGTGTTCAAAGGATTTTTAATTACAGTTCTCAAAGCTTGCAAAGCTGCCCAAAAGAGCAAGCTTGCTCTTTTCATCTGGCAGCACAACTACTCTTCTACCCACCTCCATATTGTAGCATATGTTTAATTAAAGCCAGTGCAAATAGTGGAGAGAGGAGATCAAAATCTCCTTCCCACAAATTAGCAAGGAAAACATGATTAAGAAGGTACCCCACAGGATGAAGAAAGCTATCTGTGTTATTCCCCAGTTGCACTGTGAACTGGGTGTCTGTGGGTAGGCGTTGTGTCAGTGGGGAGGTGTTGAGCAGCATGAATAGCTGCGTGTATTAGCCTCATGAAATGCTTTGGAGAGAGGTGAGCTGTAGAAGGAAGATCAGCAAAAGGAAATCTCTAGCAGATAAGGGCATAGAGAGAGGCAGAGAGGAGTTCTGGCTTGTTCTACTGTTGGAGTAGCAGTTGCCCCAGATATTTGCCAGATAGTAATAATGTTTCTTCATAATGATGAAAAGGATAGTGATGACTAGTGCAATCACAAAACAGCCATATCCTGTAGCTTATTCTGATGCTTACTTACTGAAGCAAGTGTGAGGATGGAAAACATCAGCAAAAAAAGAGGACTTCTTCCAACAGAATTTCATGTGTGACTTGAACTTGCACAGACGTTAACAATGGTTAATCAAGAGCTGTCGTACTGCTTTTGAAAGTAAAAATAAGAATCCAATGTTTCTGTACTGTAGTCTACATTCATTTTTGATACATACAGTGATCTATATAATTATGCAAAGTAATGTTTTAGAGAAAAAGGGTAGATATCAAAATAAATTAAAAGAGACATAGATGGTATGTGAAATAATTCTGAAGTATCTTTAATTACTGTTCCCAGATGGTTTCTTTTACTGCCTCAGACTACAAATAGTATCCACCTAACAGCTGGGTTCAGAAGGGTTACTGCATATTTCTGAAAGCTAAAAAAGCTCAACAAGTGCTGAATACCAGTGCTAAACATAAATTACTTTGTGATAAAATGCTGTGCAAATGAATAGAAAATTTAGCAATGATCATAACTTCTTTTTCTCTGCTGAAAAGTGAGGAAGAGGTCTCTCAATGAGTTGCAGAATAAAACAGTAAGGACAGCAGTTCTTACAAAGGTTTAAACTGATTGCAAGGTACATCTAAGCTTCTTTACCTGTGTACCTGTGATTCTTTGATCATTCAGTTTAGCAGATAAAAAAGGGAGCAAAACAGAATTTGAGAGATGATGCTGATGCCCAGTAGCAAATGTTTAAAGCACAGTTCTAAAAAACAAAGTCTGGAGTCACCTCTACTGACCTTAGGGAGTATAATAAAGCAGATTTTCTGCAGAATCTCAAGATTTCTCTCTTCCACAGGCTGTGCTGTAATTTAAAAACAAGCAAACAACAATCAACAACAACATGCAAACAAACTCAAAAACAAAGGGTAATGCACTAAAGCTTGAGAGGAAAACTCAAAGGAAATTTTGTTGGAGTTTTTGCAGTTGCTTTTCAGGTTGCTCCTGGCATTAGGGAAGTAACATAGTTGAAGTCATGCATACCTCACAGTGCTTATTAAAGAAGAGTCTGAAAACCTGCTCATGTCTACAGGGGAGATGACTCTTGAGTTAGTGACAACTTCACTTGCACCCACAATACTGAACTCATACATATGTAGTTCAGTGCCCCCATAATCTATCAAATTCTTTCTCTTTTTAGTTTGTGAGAAGTTACTGAGCTGTTCTTCCATATAAGATGTCTGAAGTCCACCTAGGAAAATAAAAATTATAGGCACTACTTCTGTCTGCCTTACTTAAAGATTTTTCCCCCTTATACCACTCCAAGTTATTTCAACGTCTTTTGAAGTCTAGTGGCTAGGATAAGAAAAAAGATGAAGCTGTGAGATACTTCATGAACTTCCTACTTCTTCTGAAGCATCACGGCCCCAGGATTCCTACTTCAAGAACCTGTGTTGCCAAATAGTGATTTGCACATGAATGTCACTATGATTACTTGGCAAAGCTATTAATTGGCTAAAAAAACATGCAGAAGTAGCAGCCAATAATGACAATGCTTCCATTTAACTTTGGTTCAAAAGATGTGATGTGACAACAAAATGCAAATTCTATTTTTGTACATTGCCTAGTCAATAGAAGCTCGTATCTCACGGCCTAACTCCTTTATTCTATTCCACATGGGTCAGGACTTTGGATATGGACATGGTAGAAAAGTTTCCAAAAATCTGAGTAGTTTTAAATCTGACCTTGATTTATCCCTGTTTTTTATGAATGATTGATTGCTGACTCTCTTTCAGATCCCTTTTGCTTTAAATCTACATGTTCCAAACATAGAGGAGAGAATGATTTTTAATAATTCCTACAAGGACTTGCTACAGCAGAGAAAACATATTTTAGAGGAAACATAAGACACCCAGTCTGACAATACTCAGTTGACTATATCATACTTAAAAGGCACTATCCTTTATGACTCTTGCTCTGAATGACTAAGTTTTGGTATACTGCTATCTACTCTGTCAATACTGTTCTCTCCTCTCCCTACTCATTGAGAAATAATTACCAGTGTTAAGAGGATGGGTTGTTTATCACATCAGCTTTGTAAACCCACTTTCTCATCATCACATATTGTTCTATATTTCCCAAGTTCTAAACAGCAATAGTACTTCCTCACCATAAATCCTAGTGCCTGTCACTTGCAACTCTGTTAAAGAGGAGACCCGAAAAATTAAGACTTAAAAAAGAAATATGGAGAAAAAAAAACTCATGTGTTTGATATTGATGAGAAAACTATTACCTGATTTATATCTGCTAGTGCCAACCACACGCCTACAGGAAAGTGGAATATCATGAAACTAGTCATATCCATTGCCACTAATGAGTAATGTTGATGACAATTTTAAACACAAGAAGTTCCCACTGAGTGTGCATCACAGCTAATTCCCAAACTACAAGTTCTTTGCATGGGTTAAACCTGAACTGTTACTCCATGCTGCAAACTTTGCATTTCTGTTGCTTTTGCTACCCTGACTCCTTTCTTTTGACAAGTGTCAATATAGTTACTTAAAAAGTAACTTATCATAGGATCATAGAGTGGTTTGGTTTAGAAGGGACCTTATAGAAACACTTTATGAAAAAAGAAGGAAAAGAGGGAGTCAAATTTTGTCATAGGTATGATTATCTACTGAAGTACATAAAGTCATAGAAAGAAAAACCAAGGGCAGACTTTGGCCTCTCCACAGAACAACTTTTCTTCTACCAAGCTTATAAAGCAAAGTATGTAGACAGTTATTGTCAAAGTATGTCCTTCACTCTGCATGATACCTTGCATAATTTCCCAGACAAATAAATAAATAAATAAAATTATAAGGCTCTGCTACACTTGACCATTTTGACTATGAAAACATTGATTGTTGATACGCTGGTCCAACTGAATACTTTTGGTCAGCTTTTGGTTTATGCATGTAGTAATCTCACTTTTCACACTGAAATTTATGATCTTCTCATCATTTCTCAGTCAAAGCATTATCATCATTACATAAATACATAGCTAGGATTCAGATAAATCCAATCCTAGGACTTAGTCAGTCAAATGACATTAATCACTGTTTTAGCACACTGAAATAACTGATGACAAAACTGGCATGAACTCCCTGGAAGAGCTGGTGAACATCATCTACCTACTTTCAGCCATCACAGCACTGCTACGTGAGTACACTAGAGACTCAACTCAGCAAAAACACCTGACTTTGAATTGAAACTTAGAAATCAGAAGCATGCAGTTATTTAAGACAAGGCTTTATTTACCCATGTGAATGACTTGCTTTCCACAGACCTTAGCGTGAAATGTAAAGTACATTCTGCGTCCTCACTGCGTCAATATAATTTTGATTTATTGTCTTTTATGCTTGCATGTCACTATCTGGTGGATCTTCCCTTTGTTAAATGAGTTTGTCTTCATGATTTCCACATGTGAATTTTATCTAAGAACAGATATTATCCCTGTAAAGGGGAGTTCAGATTCTGAAACAAGCAAGCAAACCACCTCACCCTTATCTGAAAAGAGAGTATTTACCTAGAGGCATTACACCAGCATCTTTGTTCCACCACACATTCTTTTTCTTCTGCTCTGTTGGTCACTTTCTCATTTAGAGAAGGTTAAGGTCATTTTTGTTGTAATGATACCTATCCATCCTTTAATATGAGAAATATCTCTTTACTTCAGAAGGAATTCGTCCCTGAATAAAGGCATGAAGACCTGCAAAGTCTAGGAAATATGAAACACCACAATGAGCATCCTAAAAGTTCTTAGTGTAGCACAGTATCTAGCATTAATTAGTACTACTGATGTAGTACATTTAGATAATTTCTCAGATAATATTTTTCCTGTTGGAGCCAAAAAAGTCTTTCAGCAAATGTATGCTTTTCAACCCAATAGGAAAAGTTTTTTTTTTTCTCTCTCTTTTTTTTTTTTTTTCTTATTGCCTCTACTTATTTTAGCAACAAAGGTATTCAAAGTAACTTTTAAAGTTTATATTTAGAAGTAAGGTAAACTATTTGAACATTATTTTCCATTTCAGCTGAAAGAAGTTTGTCAGGAATTTTTCAAGAGTTATCCACTTCCTCCTCATTTTTTTTTTTGTTTTCCTCATGGTAAATAAACTGGTTATCCACACACTTCTGTCCAGCTTCAAGTTGTACCATCAACTCAAGTAACAAATTTACAGGCAATGTATTCTTGTAACATTAATGAATTCAAATAAGAAACATGATCAGAAAATAAAATAAGTATTTGAAATAGAAAATTATGCTCAGTGTAGTGTTTCATTTAAAGGATTTCAGTCAGACTGCTCTGTTCCCTTGCAAATAATATGTACCTTGACTTTATAAATATGCTGTCATATCTCAACAGGATGAAAAATAGTGAAATAAATCATAGAACCACATAAATGATTTTTGTGATGTGTTTCTCAGTGCTACTGAGCTGCCAATTTTCAGTAAATTGGCTGTTCAGGGCTATTACGCTGCACCCTTGACGTTTTGTAAAAGAGCTTTGTGATTCTGCTAAATGGGAATAAGCAGAAGCCACGAAAAAGAACTGGCCAATTTTGGACTGGTGGATGAGATGACAAAACCAGCAAAAATGAAAATGCATACCACCTAAAGCAGTTTTCAGTACTTTAACCAACATAAAGAGAGAGAAAAAATCTGTTACTCTGGCTGAGATAAATTATAGAAATAGCTTTATTTTAAGCCAGCAAGAGTGCCTGACCGCAAAACCAGACATTAATGGAATTTCATTTGGACAGAGAGCAGCTGCTTGGAGAACCAAACCCTGGTATGTGGTGGAACTGAAAAAGGTCTTTTAAAAAACATTTTACAAAATGGTCCTGTTTTTCTGCACCCATGATGCTGCAGCTCTAGGAAGAAGAAAACACAGCTCTGACTGTGATCAGCAGCAGCTGTGACATGCCCAGGGTCAGATCCAGAGCCACCAGCCTTTGCCCCAGAGGGTTCCAGCAGATACTTCCAGCGTCCCTAATACATGTGGAGATCGAGACAGCTCTCACTGATGGGACAATGTCATTAACTGTCAACAAATTTTCATATGCCTTCTGAGATATATGTTGTTGCTATTAAAATATATGCATTTTAAGAAGCAGCAGATAACAGAAGCTTTATCAGCTATTTTAAATATTCTTCCATAAAAATAGTTTGAGCCTATGACTAGGGAAAAACAAAACCAAAACTCTTGATTCTTCACCAAAAAAAAAAAAAAAAAAATAGATATTCTCCTCACTACATTGTTTGTGTTTTTTTCCCCCTTCATGTTTTATGTTCATTTTGAAACATCTGAAACATAGCTGGAAGACTTTGGTGCTGGAAACTATTTTGTTCTGATAACAAGCTTTGTTTTAAAACATAAAGAGCATGCAGATGGAAAACAACTTCTTGTCTTACCTGTTGGTGAGCACTAAGAGCATTACAGCAATATCTACGAGCTTAAAAGTTATGGGCCAAAGCAAAGATACTAGCGACCACACTAATACCACTGTTGCTGTAATTACTCACAAAGGCTGAGAAGGCAATGGGCATGAAGAATACATACAAGACAGAAGAAACTAAAATACTTGAACCTGTTGGGGAACCTGATAACCTAATAACACAGCTCTGCTTCTCAGTGCTCAATTCCAGCACTTATTTTTTTAATTGTTGTAGATTTTACTCCTCACTCTAATTATAATGAATAAAGTAATGATTAATGCTGCAAAACAGTGGCTCAAGTTTGATGTTGACAAAGCCTTAGTATGTGAATCTCTAAATCTGTAAGTGAGAGATGCGCTAAGATATAAGTGATTGAATGGATTGAAATAATAATGTAATAAAACTAAAAAAAAATGATCCAAAATTAAAATATGTGATACTAGACAGATTTATCCCTCCTTTCTTTTGAATAGCTAACTTGTAAGACCTTCTCATGGCTCACCTCTACTCTACAGTATGTTCTTGATTTTGGTAGGGGAGACTTTTATATATGCTGCCTGACCTACATTTCACTGCATGAATTTCATAGGAAATTGGCAAGTAACAATTCAGGAGCTTGTATTGCATTTGGATTAAAAATATTTTTTGTATTTATATTTATATATTTTTATTTTTATGTTTCTTAAGGTCAGATTTTTGCAGACCTATGCAAAACATATGCTCTTAACAGCCTATGCCCCCAAAACATTCCATCACCAAAACTCAAATTTATTTTACTCTAAGCTTTATGATTCTTCAAATCCATTTTATGTCACCCTCAAATTTACCTCAGTAGGTTTCTTCTCTTTCTTTCCCAGTCCTTCCAGGATCAATCCCTACTGCTAACCTACCTGGCCATTTACTACTTTGTCTTTTCAAGATTCTTGTGGGACATTTTCCTGGATGCTTTTGAAGTTCTTCAATACCTTTATACTCTCTCAATACTGCTTGTTACTTTTTCCTGAAATCTCTGAATCACAGTTAGTGTGTTGGTCTTGTTTCATTAATTTATAGTCTCTAAGTTGTTTAATCTTTTCGGAATAAATCACAACCTAAAATAAAACTTAATATTGTCTATGAACCTGTTGCAGAGAGTTATGAACAATGAAGATATTCTGTTAGAAAAGTTAATGAAATTGTACATAATGATCTGAAAATCACATTAAAAAACAACAACAACAACAAAAAACTTGTGAAAACTTGCATTTTTATTGGAAACACAACATCAACAGCTCACTGAAATATTAAAAGGAATAACTACAGCTAAATAATTATATGGCTTTTCATTGCCCCCCCCCCCAAAAAAAAAAAAAAAAATGTCCACGCTATGCCTGTCTAGAAGTAATGTTCAAAAAAGCCTGTACTCTGCTTTAAACTCTATCTCTCTTTCTTTCTTTCTTTTGTCTTGACGTTGCTGGTTCTTCAGACTAAGCTGTAACTCTTGGGACACCTCATCTACACAGTGGGGTCCCAGACCCTGGTACTGCCATTCCAGATACAACAAAAACCCATTTAAAGTATCATTTTTCCTCTGGCCCCATGGTACACTTCAATTTCTCCAGTTATACATTCCAACTACCAGCACATACCACAGTTACTCCTTAGGTATTTGTAAATATCATCAGTATTTAAAAGCTGCTTTGAGTAATAGAGCAGTGTGCAAGGAGCACGCATAATTAGGTTGCTTTTCAGGTACAGGTTGTTTGAGACTATGAGACTATGTGACTTTGCATTGGTGAACTTGGAGTGCTGTTCATGGTTCTAAAACTCTTTTTTTTTTTTTTTTTTTTTTTTTTTTTTTAAGAGCATAGTGTCACTAGGCAAACTGAGAATGAGAAAAAATGCAGTGGGAGGAGGACATCTAGTGATGTGATCTGTATTTACATGTTTAGCTATTGTGCAGCTTAGCGAGTTGGCTAGCAAGCTGGCTAGCAAGTTACAGAATTTTTGGAGGCATAGCAAGGATGCTGCTTGCTTTGCCATAAAGTAGTAGTATTGGAGTTTTAGTAAGGCAGAATCCAAAACAGCAGCAGCAATGTAATGACTTAGCTCTCAAATAAAGCTTCTTCAAATTAAATGTTGCAAAGATTTAGTGATTATTGCTGTACTTCTTGTCTACAGCTATGTCTCTCCAGACCTGTATTATACTGGGATTAATCACCACCTACACGTGTTGAACAGCTATTAAAATCCTGATACTTTTAGTGGTGAAAGCATACCATTGAACCACTAGCTGCTTAGCATAGCAGTAACTTTGGAATACTGTGATGGTTCTTTTTAAATACTTTCTTTAAATAGTTCATTTTAAAAAATTCTCCAGAAAGCATAACTTGTTACATAGGTGAAAATTAGAGCAGTTATTGTAACTCCCTGAACAAAGTTTTATCAGTGAAACACTGGAAATTAATAACTGTAAAAACCTCAGACAGATACAGTAATGATCCATGATCCATGATAGTCATTGTTAGCATGTGCTCAAGAACTGCATATTGTTTGGAGAAAAAAATGCCAGATTTCACTAATATAAAACAAATATCAGTAAAAATGACCTGTGAAACCATTAACACCTCAAATTTATACCATTCATAATTTTATTTTGAGTGATACAAAATATCACTTTCACATTTTTAGATATAAAAGTTATATAAAACATACATGAACACATTGAAATAATTAAGGAAAAGAGCAAACTATTTGACCACTGACAACAAAAAATAGAATATCAAAGATGTTTGTTAAATAAGGACTTACATATTTTCATATCCAGAGAAAAACTCTAAAAAGATATACATTCGTTTATATACAATTTTTATTTATTTGGGAAGTAAAATGAATAAATACAAAATACATTGCTTTTCAACATGCTATTTGTCTAATACTTTTACTGCTTTTAATTACTGTCTTCATATTCAGATTGTCTTCTATTTCCACTAGCAGTAAAATTTTAACTAGAACAGAAACATTTGTACTTTATTAAAAAAAAAGAACTAGGAAATATTTATTCATAGAAATGAAGACAGATAAAAAAGAAACCCTTCTCTCATCTCACTGCAGCGCCCAAAGCAAGTGTTTGAAGACATTTTTTAAGGAACTCAATTGAATTCTGTACTATTGTCTGTTTTAGAAGTTCCTCAGTTATTAATATTGGGCATGTAAAGCACATGACCATTCTATACAGACAGGAAATAACTTAGTCTTGTTTCATTTTAGCTAATATAGTCCGCTGAAATTGGCAGCAGCAAAATACTGGGTAACCTTTTAGGAAAAAGTAAGGTAATTGATCACTGAAATAAAAATTCCATTTCCCTTACACATTGACAGTTTCTTTCAGGGAAAGGGGACGTTTCTTCATTGCAGACATTTTCATTCCAAAGTTTGCTAAACAGAATTGGCATTGACATCTCTGTGAATATTACAGTCAAGCTTCTGACTTTTAATATTTTCAACCTGACAGATTTATTTATTCTCAAATTAAAAAAAAAAAAAAAAAAAAGAAAGAAAAATCCTTCTGAAATATATAACTTCCTTGTATTTCCTGATTGTGAAAATTACCAGGTGCCAAGCTGTGAGCATAGGGAGACTGAAGACCCTTGAGGGTGACCTTAAGAACCACAAGGGCAGGGAATTGTGATATAGTGGTTTAGGCAATTTCATTGTAGCTGCTTGGTGCGAGAAAAATGAGAAATGGGTTTTCTATTACTAAATATAATGAATTCCCTTTCTGTCCTGTCACAAACTGTCAAACTTCATTAATGAGAAGAAAGATGTGCTACATAAAGAATAATATGAGTATACATAGTTAAAATGGAGAAATGTTGGACATTGCTAGAAGTGATTGCTTATTCTCTGCATCAGATATTGAAAATTCTTTCTAAATAAGATATTTTAAAATTAGCAAACAGCTATGTCATGAAACATCTATATTTTCAGAGTAATTTGCTATTATTTGAAAAAAAAAAAGGCAACATGCTTTTCAGGCAAAGCTCAGTGGCTTCATTTCAGAATAATATTTAAACTATATTTAACTTTGAATCTGTGTGTATTCAGTGGAGCAAGGAAACCACTTTTAGTTAGAATTAGGTTTCAATACCTAGCTAAATCATGGCATAAAATACTTCATAATTTGCTAGTATCATGACTTTATTTTTTAATTGTCTTTACAATTGCTTTAAATTAGGTGTGGCTGAGTCTGTTTTTGATGACATCAATAGCAGTAATGAATAGGAAATCTAAATTTCAGTTCTGCACAGGAAAGGTATTTCACCTTTCCAAAGTTTCCAGGAACCCACTGCTGCTTGTGTCCAAATTTGACACTGTAATGATGCTCTTTTAAGCAGACTTTTAGTTATCTCTGAGTGTTTGATATGAGTTCCCCCCTGCTTTTATGCCCCCCTGCTCCTCTGGGCATGTGGAGGTGGGCCTTCTGTGGGCTGATGGCTGTTGGGATAGGACTGGGAGCAGCCAGGGCAGGGTATTAATCTGCCGTTGTATCTTTACTCCTTCGGGGGTGTTCACAGGAGCATTTATCACATAACCTGAAAGATAATGCATTTGTAATTTGATAATATTTAGAGTGACTTATGAATATAATGTCTCATTAAAGATTTTTTTTTTTTTTTTTTTTTAAAAAATAAAAAAAAAATAAATTCCCAAAAATTTAAAAAAAAAAAAAAAAAAAAAAAAAAAAAAAAAAACATTAAAGTTAAGTAAGTTAAGTAAAAATTTATGTTGAATTTGTTAAATATAGAAAGGAAATTTGGTTACAGTGTTCCACATTTGCTAAGTGGAGTATTTTGATTGTACCCTGTTCAAAACAAATAACTTGTTTGGAAATTTATCAGATATGCTAGCCTGAAAAGGAAACAAAAACAAAACCAAAAAACAAACCAACCAACCAAAAAAAACACAACAAAACAACAACAACAACAAACTTTACATCCATTTCTCTGTCCTTCCATTTTCCTTAATTTATTTCTTGGTTTGGTTTTGTTTTCAAGCAAGTAAGCTAAAAGCAGGAATTGTTTTCAGAGCCCTGTCTTTGATACTAAGCGGGAGAAGACCTTGCAGTGTTCTGTCAACACCAGCATCTTGGCTGCTTGATAACCTCTAGCAACTTTGTGACTCTCTGGAAATGTCCTGGAAGAGCGTGTCCTTGAAAGAGCAGCTCCAACTCCATCTGCCAAACCATCTCTATCAAGGACAGCTGTTTCTGTGGGGTAGCAGACATCTTAAGGGTGGGACTCCTGAGAATTAGCTTCTTCTGGGCGACTGCTATTGTCCTGGTTTCAGCTGGGCAGAGTTAATTTTCTGCATATCAGCTGGTATGGTGCTGTGTTTTGGATTTAGGATGAAAATGCTGGTGATAACACACAAATGTTTTAGTTGCTGCAGAGCAGTGCTCACACAGAGCCATGGCCTTTTCTGCTCGCCTTGCTGCCCAGCCAGCAAGGATGCTGGGGGTGCACCAGGAGCTGGGAGGGGACACAGCCAGGACAGCTGGCCCTGGCTGGCCAAAGGGATGTCCTACACTCACTAAATGCTGAACAATAAAACTGGGGGTAGTTGGCTGGGGGACTGCTGTTGTTCAGGGACTGGCTGGACATTGATTGGCTGGTGGTGAGCAACTGTGTTGTGCATCACTTGTTTTGTGTATTCCTATCATTACTCCTCCCCCCCTTCCCTTTTTCTTTCCTAGTAATCTGTCCTTATATCAACCCACCAGTTTTATTTCGAGGAGTTTTACTTCCCTCACCCCCCCCATTTTTTTTCCCTTTGGTGTGGGGAGTGAGTGAATGGCTGCTTGATGCCTGCCTGCTGGGCTAAACCACAACAGCTCTCTATTCAGTAAATTATAATGACTTAGCTTGCCAGTTCCAGTATCCTTTTCCAGTTATATAAAGCAATAAAAGAAAGATCACACACATTTCTCTACGGCTTGTGTTTCATCCTTTTTAAAATACAAAGAGCTTTCTAGGAACAGGCATATTTTTATACATATTTGTATTTTACCAGTTTACTCCTACAGGCAGCTCAAAGATCATATTTAAATGATCTTACAGACTGTATGCCTCCACTTAAAAATAGAAGAACAGTGAGAAATGACTTTGTTTTGTGATAAATGCAAGGGAAGATGTTGGGACAGCCTGAAGCAATAAACTTCCTTCCTCCCTGTAAATAGCAAAGGTGACAACATAATAGTAACTGTTCAAAACATTAATATGAGATGTAGAGAACAGTTTTGCTTAAGATTCAAAGGTAATAAGTCAATACATAATTCACACTACATTGTATTTCATGTTTCCTAGGGACACAACATAACTTGCATAACACTTACTGACAGATGACAGATTGTATCCATAAAGCTAAGCAAACGATGTCCTGAAAAGTGCTGTTCACTATCAGTAAAATTAGTGCTCAACATAAAAAGTGATGGACTTTTTTTTTTTTCTTATTTTGTCAAGGTTATAAAGTTAAACCAACCCAGTCCAACATAATTACAAATGGAACAAGAAGTATAAATGTGTTATTATAAATATTAAACAAACAAGAACAGAACACAGATTTTGTTTTCTGTGTATTGTCACAGCACTAAAAAGTTAAGGTTTTCTCACCAAGAATAGCATAACCCTGGGCTATCACAAAAATAAAAATAAAAACCCACCACTTTTATATTATAGTTACTACATCAGACAGCTAAAAAACTACTTCATTCAGAGCTGCAAGGCTGTATCTCATTTTAGTTGCTATGATAAAGTGAAGAAACATGAATTTTAAAAGAACGGGATCATATTAACTGTTAAATATTGCTTAGATCTTGTCACAGATTTATTTTATTTTATTTTATTTTATTTTATTTTATTTTCATTATTGTTATTACAGAGTGCTGTATTTCACTGGCCAACTATTGTAAACTCACCCCCAGATTGCCTTCAGACTCTATAACATCTTCCCTCCACCATCTCACCTGAGCATGGGGGACTTCTTCAAGACATGAAGCTGTTTCTGCTGCCCCAACAGGCAGATGTTCCTAGCTGTGCCAAAAGTATAAAATTGTCTTTTACGAGTGTGAGGCAATGAGTGAGCAGAAGTAAAGCAGTTTATTATAGGAATGGTCAGCCTCAGGAGGAACAAGATTGATGGCCAGTATTAACAGCAAAGAAAAACCCAAGGCAGGATGCCAACTATTATACAATTTGCATGGCATGCATCTGGTAGCCCTGTCCCAAAGGCCACCTGAGATCTCATATATCTTGCTGTGCTGTGCTCAGATGGCTGTAGTTTTTTCTCTTGCCACACACACCCACTGGGTAGATATTTAAACAGGTAGTATTTTGTCTTTGCTTGCCTTGTCCAACAAAAATGCCCATGAGGCAACAGTAATTTCTGGCTGGGAGACATCTGAAATGAAGTGGAGAGAGAATGGGGAGAAACTGGTAAAACAAATAAAAACATCCCAGGTTTATCTTTGCCACAAGCTAATATTTAAGACAATGGGCAGAAGGGCTATGTTCCTTCTATACCAGTTACTGTGTATTAATGTGCATTAAATAGCCTAATTTAGTAGATGGCTGTGCCAGTCTTTAAGGTTGGGTGGGAGTTTCTATTTGTTTTAAAAAGATACAGCACTCAGGAAGAATTAAAAGTCCTAACTGTATTTTCTGTAGGCCTAAAGTGTAATCTGTCCCTGAGTAACCTGGTCCCCAGCAATTTATTTTTACTTGCCTACTGAATTACGCTCATACTTTGAGGCAGCAAACTATTCTTGTCAGCCATTAAAAAATCAGTCATATCTTATACAGTGAGCATTGAATTAATATGATAAACTTTTGTATTCAGAATTGATCTACAGGATAAACAAGCTCATGGAAAACACTGAAAGTTGGAAAAAAACAGAAGAAAGGAAGTCCAATACATGAGGTGAGGACCTGGAATGCAATATGTACAAAAAAAACATGGGCAAATGAGCCAGCCCTCAAAAATTTTACCTTATTCTGTATCTAAAAACCTTTTTTACTTTTGCAGGTAGAACTATTTCATTGTGTAGAGTTGACGTGTCTTTTTTTCATGACCCAGAAGATGGCAGTAGTCCCACAGTATTTCAGAGATTTATAGAAGCTGTTTCCTCTCAAGATTGCCTGTGCCATCTTTTTTTTTTTTTTTTTTTTTTTTTTTTTTTTTTTTTTTAATAGCTAACTTCTGTTATTTTACCTCTAAGGAAGTAAATATTCATCAGGATTACTTTGGTGCTAACGTACAATTTGTATCTAGCAATTTAGGCACCTATTCGCAGGTTTTTGTTTTGTTTTAATTTTAAATGAAAATAAAATGAAAATATAAACACTTATTAAAATGCCCTATCAATGGCTTTCTAAAGGAACACACATATTTATTACTCAGCATTAGGGAGATGATGAAATCTGTTTTCTCTCAGATTGGAGAGCAGAAATTTGGGCTGCCAGTTCAAACTTGAGCTAAGATATTTTTAAGACAGTGGTAGTTGAAGTTAATTTAACGGCAGCCCAGAGCTATGAGGAGACCTAACTATTTGATCAAATATTATTTGTGTCTGCTGTTATGTAAAGTGAGGTACAGAGGAAAATCTATTTTCATGTTTGTGTTCCTATTCCTTTAGATTCCGTTTCATTAGAAGTCTTCTATTTGGCTTTTTTCTTAGACCCCCAAAATTTGAATTGTAACACAATAAAAGTGTTAGACTCTCTTCTTGAAAGAAGTCTGTCATACCATAATTGGAGTGGAAATTAAAGATATGAGTCCTTAGGACTCAAAAGCCAGGTGACAACCAGAAAGACGCTATCTGCCTTTTTATGTATGTAGCAGCATCATATTTTGTAGAGAGTTGGTATGGCTTAGCCTGAGGCTTAGCCTGGCCATGAATATATGAGGGAGTACAAGAACACAAATGAATTATTTTCAACACATGTTGGTCACTACATTGTAGAACACAACGGGTAGAAGTTCCTAAATTGCTGATATATTACTAAATTCAAAATATCATATTTGGTGTGTCAAAACCTCAACTATGCCTGCTTGGGTATGTTTTACTGGGATGATGCCCCTTCTATTCACAAGCCTCTTATCAGTACTTAACACAAGAAAGACTTGACTTTGATGGGGACTTTGGCTCTTACTTGATTAAAAGTAATACATTACTTTAATACCATCTTAAGTGTTTCAGAAGGTTGGTTTTTCGCTGGGTGTCTTTCAGTCTTTTTTTTTTTTAATTTTTTAATTTTTTAATTTTTTTTTAAACCGGTGTGCTGGCAATTCATCTCATTGTGATTAATACATTTCTCCCTGCTCAGTATGTGAACTGTAGAGTACATTAGAGCTATTTTGAGGACAATAGGATTGTAAAGCTGCATTTGTGAAATTACTATGGTGAAATCTTAGCAAGTTTTTCTCTGACTGCTTCTCCTCCTCCCTCTCTTTTCTCTGAACTCAAGTCAATTTCCTGTTGTGATGACTTGAGACTACTTCAAGGATGAGTAAAGAACAATTTAAAAGACAATAATCTCTCTTGACCTTATTTCTAAGTAAAAAAAAGAAGAAAAAAAGAAAAAAAGAAAAAAATGTGTTCAGGATAATGCCAAAGTCTTATCCAGCACTTCAGCTGCCAGTAGCTGAATACATCTTCATTACCTTTGGAACAATGACTGGAAAGCTCAACTTCCCTTCCCAAATCCCCTTGTAAGTCTATAGCTGTACTGAACTACAATGAGGAGAGTATAAGGTATTAGAGGCTTGTGTCAAATCCTGAGAAGCCTGATATTCACCCCTTTGAGAACACAATTTCAAATCTCAAGGCTTTATGTCCTTAAACTATTAGCAACGGGTGAGAATGGTCTGCTGGAGGATGAGTTTGTGTTCCCTGCCTATGACAATCTGTAAATAACCCCATTAATAATCAGTTTTAAAGTAATCCCAGACTTAAAAGATTCAGTGTCAGAAGGTGATGGTGGCTAATTTCACTGGGTCTTGAAACCACCTGAAAAGCAGCAGAATGTGTCCCCATGGGTCTGGCATGAAGAGAGCTGCTGTACCTATCAGGTGGCAGTTTAGACAACAGCAAGGACATTTCCTCCTGATACAAAACTGCTTACAAAATGAATGAGTACAACACAACTGCAGAATGGAAAAAAACCCAAACAAACAAACAAAAAAAAAACCAAGCAAACAAAAAAAGCTAAGTGCGTAGAAGAACTAATGAGGCTGTATAGCAGCACAACAGTTTTGGTTTAATTGTATTCATTTAGCTCTGCTCCACAACAAAGAGAGCACTGAAGCCCAGGTTTACACCTATGAGGCTGTTTCATGGCAAAGCAAAATTAAGCTCCAACAGACCTGGCAGTGGGAAGGGACACAAGGAATCAGGCTGCAATCTTTGCAAATACAAAGCCATAGAATTAAGCCCTTATTCACAGAGGTGAACACATGCTCACGTTATCAACGCTTTATTCACAACCTGGAAGCAAATAAGTGAACACTAACTCTTATATACAGAAAGTGTTGCTGGATTCTCCTTTCATGCTCTGCATTAATATAAGCATAATTAGTTCTACATGTAGCTTGGAGCCTTGTGTTATTCTCTGCCTGCAGAACTTGGTCTGCCACGCACCAGATTGGAAGAGTATAAAAGTCAGGCAGATCTTCACAAACAGTGCCAGGATCACAAAACAGGGCCCTTGCTCTAACATAGTTGCCTGTGGCAAGCTCAGCATAGAGGTGGTGGAGCAAGTAGTAAGAAAGATATAGTTTCTTATGCATTCGTTCCTAGTGTGATAGCCAAATAGTAGCTGAAGGTGCCTTTAGTTCCTTATGACTGGAAAAAGGAAAATACCACGTCCATCTTTAAGAGTGAGGATACAGGTAGCTATAGACCAGTCTTTGTCATCAGGAAGGTAATGGAGGAAATCCTTCTGGTACCTGTGCTCAAGCAGGAGGAGAAAAAGAAAGTCATGGGAGACATCCAGCTTGCATTCACCAAAGGCAAGTTGGGTCTGACCAAGCTGATGACCTTCTATGAAGAACTGAATGTCTCTGTTGACTAGAGGACAGTAGTGGATGTTTTCTCATCTTGACTACACCAACGCCTTTTACAGTTTCACACAGTAACCTTACAAAGAAATTGCTGAAATATGGTTTTGACAGGTAGGTGGAAAATTGGATGACCTTCCAAGCTCCAAGGCTTGCATCCAGTGGTTTGAAGTCCCACCAGCAGCCAGTCCCTAGAGGCATCTCTCAGGGGTTAATGCTGCCACCCATACTTCAAACATCTTTATTAAAACCTGGACAACAGGATGCAGGGCAGCCTTGGCACATTCACCTATACCAAACTACAGGCAGCAGATGATATGTAGGAGAACAAGGTTGTTGTACAGAGAAATCTCATGAGAAATCTCAAAAGCTATCATGAAGTCCTGCATTTTGGATAGACTAATCCTATGCAGCAGAGCAGGCTGGAAAACAAATTCACAGAAGAAGTCTTCGCTGACAGTACGTTGAACATCAGCCAAGTGTACCCCTGTAGCAGTGAAAGCCAGCTGCATACCAGGCTGTGTAAGCAAGAGCGCAGACCTTGCTTGCTATGGTGCTGCTGGCCCTTGCTATCTCTTCCCTGGAGTGATTCTTCCCCTGGCATTTGAGGCTAACTCTGAAGTTCTGTCTTCAGTTTAATCTCCTCAGACCAAGAACAACACTGATAGACTGGAGCGAGTCCCATAGGTAGGTGCATTTAATATTTAAGACTCCTATGCAGTTTCATTTTTATCTGAAATAAATGGATTCTGTGGAAGTGCAGTAGAGGTCACTTTGAAACCCTATGGGAATTAACAGTTAACAGCAACCTTTAAGTCTAGTGCTATAATAAGGAAAGAATTCTCAGCTATAGCTATTTTTAACCACTCTGTAACATGTAGAAACTCCATCATTTTCTGTTGAACATCCAGGGCTTTTTCTTTTTATTGAAAATTCATGTACAGTCAAAAATACATCAGCCTGGTCAATATGGAAATACCACAACTGGCATATCCTCCTCAAAAGCAGGAGTTTAGAGGTTGAAGGTGAAGACCTGCATAGTAATATGAGCATATCAGTAGGGTAGAGGAAGGCACATTATGAAAATGAGAAGCTCTGAGCAAAAGCAAATTGGAGGGCATGTTATTCAGGTGCCTGTTGCATGCAGTCAAACACTGTGCCATTTTTTGAAAAGTAATAAAATGACACAATCGTACCTAAAAGCAAAAAAAATGCAATGCATATTTGGGAAGGAATCATAGATGTTTACAGTGATGGATATTATTAACTACATCAGTACAAATCAATTCAAATTCCTCAAGCTCACCTGCAACAACGCAGTGTAATGTTTTGTAAATGCAACTGTTCAGTCGAATGGTTCCACTAATACTGCTATGGTATATGAAGCTGAGTGCTTATACCGACTTTTTGAAACTCCCATGGGCAAACCAATCTTCTCAGTTGCTCAAGCAGGTATCTTAGTGCTATTTGCTTAGCTTAAGCAATTTACATTCTGTTCGCACAGCTCTTCCACTGGGGTATAACAGAAGACTAAGAGATGTGAGAAAAATCTCAATTTTCTTCAGACAGGATCTTCTGTGAAGCTACTTTATTCGCGATTGCAATGGTGGGAGTCCTGTCAATCTGGAGCACATTCTAGTAAACAAATCATAACCTTTTATTCCCTATTACCCAATACCTGATCACCTCCCCTCTTTCCTCATTGGCTGAGTACTACAGGTTCACAAGCTACTCTACGCTCCTCTATACCATAGATATATACATATTTTTCTTTTTTTTCAACACTTTAATTTCTCCTTTCTTATGTTTTGAGAGCTTGTGATCTTTGTTTTACTGTTCTCACACTGCTCATCCTCTTTTTCTCAAGCTTCTGCCTTATTTTGGAACAGTGAGGCTTTCTACTGTTTCATTATCTACTTAGCATTTCTCCTTATTATGACTACACAACTACCTTGGAACACAGAAGAGTAATTCTCTACTTCAAAAACACAACTTTGTTTCTCACAGAGAACTATGGAGAAATAGAAATAAACCAAACATTTGACTAATAAAGGAAAGATTTTCTCAGATTTGCTGTGAAAGAGCATGTACTTTGTTTAAACAAATCTGTTTTTTTTTTTTTTTATTCTACTTTAACGAGTAATAATTTAGCTTAACACTTAGTATATATTAAGGCAATTACATTTCATATTATGAAAACAGAAATAAAACATTCATACCATGTATGAACTGTAATTAATTACAACAATTTAAGCACTACTTACATTTTCTCATTGCTAAATGGGACACACTGAATGCTAATGAAGAGACGTACAATCTCATAACAACATGATGTCCTGAAAAAAACAGGGTAGCAGGTCAGTATGATGACAGAAACAGATGAAGCCCAAGGCTTCACAAGAATTTAGTGATAGACACTGGAACTTCAATTGCCAGTTTTATACTCCTACTACATCAATTCTAGGGCAACATCTAGGATCTTTTCTAAAAATCTGGTCCTTGATTTCACCTTGAAATCAGCCCATCTTGGAAAAACTCTGGGTACAAACTCAGGACTGAAATAAGACTCCTAGAATGCTCTGAAAACTACCTGTAAGAAGTTAGTGAAACTGAAAAAGTGATGAAAAAGGTGGAAACAGAGAACTTATATACCTGAAAACTCATCTAATGATGAGGTCAAATAGCAATAGCTGCCATTGCTAGAATGTAAAAATGTATTCTTGAAATGTTTTCTTTGTACAGACAAAGTGTGATGCTTTAGAGCATCACACTTTTGATTATTTGAAGAAGGTTCTGCATAGCTAAGAGAAGAAAAGGGTTTGAAAAATGGATGTCAAACAAAGGTTTAAAGAAAGACAAAATGCAGCTTCTGCCATTTTGTCATGTCAGCATTTTTAGGCAACTTGTTATATTGGGGATCTGACTACCAATCTTGAAAGCTCGAACTTGTCAGCACTGAACAAAGCAATCTAAATTAATGTTTGGGACTGAAAATAGAACTCTAGATTAAAACCTTATGGTATTTATCTTATTTTCTTTGCATCATCTTGATTTTCAGAACTTTGAGTGAATAAGAAACAACTGATTTAACATATACTGTTAGCTTCTTCCTTAATTTCATAACTCCCATTGTATCCCCTAGGGCTTCACTGAGAGCCCTGATTCCTAAAATCTTTACCAGATGTAAGGAACACTGAATATCAAAGTATTCTGTGAGAACAGCACTATATTCTTTCTTTTAAATGAGCTACCAGCAGTGATAACTGACAAAAGATACTCCCCTTAAAGCACTTTCACCATAAAGCTGAAGAAAGTTAGGAAACTCTTTTCACTATTCTTTTTTTTTTTTTTTTCAATGTTTATTTAATCTAGAAATGAAGAAGCCAAATTAAAAAAAAAAAAAAAATCTCATCTTGCCTTGAATGCTTTCTTTCAAGGAAAGCATTCATTTGATTCTTGCAAAATAAGCCTTCACAAAACTGTGAACTTAAAAAATGAACTAAAAAAGAGTTGAATTTACTTATTTTCTATTATAAGCATGTATATCTTTTTATGTTTCTTTTATATATATATATTTATATAAGCATTAAAAATAACAATATTTTGTTTTTCATAAATTGTAACCTATAAATGCAAGGGAATGCTTCATCCTCATACTTGCCCTTACACATTCATATGAAATACATATTCACAGCAATGAAAGAAAAAATAGAATAATAGAATCACAGAATGGTTTGGGTTGGAAGGGACCTTAAAAATCAAGTTCCAAACCCCAGCCATGGGCAGGAACATCTCCCACCAGACCAGGCTGTTCAAAGCCCCATCCAACCTGTCATTGAACACTTTCAGAGATGGGGCATCCACAGCTTCTCTGGGCAGCCTGTTCCAGTGCATCACCACCACCTGAGTGAACTATTTCCTCCTAACATCAAATCTAAATCTGCCCTCTTTTAGTTTAAAACCATTCCCCCTTGTCCCATCATTGCCACCTGAGCAAAAAGTTGTTCTCCATCTTCTTATAAGCCCACTTCAGTATTGAAAACCTGCAGTGAGGTCTCCTAGGATCTTTCTCTTCTCCAGGCTGATCATCCCCAGCTGTCTCAGCCTTTCATCACAGGAGAGGTTCTCCAGCCCTCTGATTACCTTCGTGGCCCTCCTTTGGACTCAGTCTAACAGGTACACATCCTTCTTATGCTGGGGGGCCCCAAAACTGGATGTTTCCCTTTTCCCCAAGGACTTCACCCAGCTGCCAGAATTTTTCAAATATGATGGCAACTCCATCATCCATTTCCTTCAGGACCCAGGGCATCAGCCCCCATAGCCTTGTACCTGTTCAGTTTCATCAAGTGGTCTTGAACCTGCTCTTTGCTTACTTTGTGAAGGACTTTGTTTCCCCAGCCCTCATCTTCAGGTTCATGGAAATGAGACAAGGGGGAGCCTGACTGGCAGTCAAGACTGAGAAAAAGAAGTTGTTGAGTATTTCAGCCTTCTCCCTGTCTCTCATTACCAGATCACCCTTCTCATCCATCAGATGAGGACATTCTCCTTGGCCTTTGTTTTCTGGCCAATGTACCTATAGAATCCCTTCTTGTTATTCTTTGCATCCCTTGCCAAGCTCAATTCCATCTGTGCCTTGGCTTTCCTGATCCCATCCCTGCATGTCTGGACCACATCACTGTACTCTTCCCAGACCACATGTCCCAGTTTCCACTGCCTCTGCTTTTCCTTCTTGCACATCAGTTTGACTAGCAGGTTTTTGCTCAGCCATTCCTGCCCTCTTTCTTATGCAGGGGGATGGAGAGTTGTTGCACTATCTTCACCAGGCCCATATCAACTGAGATCACAAACTCAGCCAGGGTGTGGTCACTGCAGCCCAGTCTGCCTCTTAAGCTCTTTAATGAGTTTCTTTGGTGAGCACCAAATTAGAAATCAGAGTGAATTAGAGCAGCCACAACTCTAAAGTGACTGAAGGTTTGTGCTTAACAGCTACTCTAAAACAGCCATTTTCAGACTTGGTGCATGGGTGTTTGCACTGGAAGACTTTTATTGAGGAACGTACATGGAAGTGGGTCTGAAACTCATTGACATATGTCCTACAAAATCATTCCCATTTTCCTTTTCTGAAAACAATTTCCACAATGCATGCTAAATTACTGCTAATAAATATTTCTCTCAAGCCACTTCATTTTCATCTTTGCTTTTACTCTGCTCAAGAAAATGAAGTAAGGCTGGCTCGTATCATTTATACCCTTCCAAGCAAATAATTTGTTCTCCACGTTTGGCTACCTAATTAAAGCAGCAAATTGGGCTTCAGACAAGGCAAGTTATTGAATAACAGTTGGGACATAGGTAAAGATATTTAATAACTTTGATTAAGCCCTTTCCTCTTTTTTTTTTTTTTTTTTTTTTTTTTTTTGCCCTAGCTTTATGCCTTCTGTGGCTTTACATTTACTTAGCATTGCATCTGTGGTTCAAGGAAAGCACAGTGTGAGACTGGGTCTGGCACAATAAGTCTTGCAAGTGTGTGTGTGTGTACAAGTGGCAATGTAGCAAGATGATGTTTTCATCACGAAATTGCAAATGACTGATTTTTTCAGTTCATGAGGTTGTACTAGTTGTATAATATATGCTCAAAGCAAAAACATATGTATTAATAGTCATCTGATACCTAGAATTTGTCAAACTAATAAATGAAATGTGCTCTAAAGAACAGATCATAAAATGTCATCCAAGTCAATAGCAGTAAAGTGCACCTGTGAAGGCAACACACAAAAGTCAGGACACAGGACCTCAAACCTGAATTGTCATTTCATTCTAATCCTGACCTGCCTGTATGACTCTTCACAAATCATTTCAACTCCATTTCTCCTGCTTGGTCTACGTTATCTACATAGGTTGTAAATTTTCTTTTAAGTGAAGGAGCTTATTAGAAAGAAGATGTGCTTTTCCTGTAAATTTTTATGGCAAGACAAGTAGCTGATGAAGGTGTCACCACTGATGGGAATTAACTACTTTATGGTGACAAACAACAGATAGGATGATATGAGAACAGATCCAAGAGACGACCTGAAAGGGACAATAAGCATTTTATATTTGACATCATGTCTTTGATTTGATGAGGCTGCTTACAAGTTTCAACATGCACTTGTGTGAATTATGGGAATGATGTTTCAGTTTCACATTGGGCCAGTTACTGAGCAGTATTGAGTAAAACACAAGAAAATCATGGAAGAAAGATACCCTAGGAACTTTGTATCTGTCAAGGCTAACAGCTGTCCTTTTTGCTTATCATCAGCTCTTCTCCTTCTGGCTATCTTCTAACTTGCAAGTTATATGAGAGGGAATTCTTTACATGTAACCTGACCAGACACACTCATTTTTATTATCTCTTTTTGACATTTTTATTATGCCCCTTGTTTTCTGTTAAGCAACAAAGTCTCTAATTTTGCCTGTGTTTACATCTGTGGAAACAGTAATTTCTCTGGATTTGGGTCTTTCAACATTGCAATGCTAATATCCTCCCCTAAACTTATCCCAATTAAGTCTTTAGACAGACTGCTTTTAAAATACGCAATTACAGGAAGATCTTTGTAGATTTAAAAAGATTAAAGATTAAAAATAAGCCCAACAAACAAACAGTTTCTTTGTTAAAATGAGGGTACCAATATGAACATAAGTTCCTCAGTGGGGCTGGGAAATGCAAGGATCTTCTATTACAGTCTCAAGCAGAAGTAGACCAGGGCATAGCCAGTGTGCAGAAAGTTGCTCAGCGTGCTGACTAAACACCGATTGGATACACACGTTGTTTTCTGTGCATACTAAAGTAACTTTAATGCATGACTTGCTTCTTCCTGAGAAGAAATAAGTACTGCAGAATACAATAGGCACATAAAGGGCAATGGGTGCACCCACCAAGTGAATGCAAGGGTGTGTAAAGGAGGGGATCTCAGATTGCTGTCTCAGGTGTGGTATCCTTCAATATTTTCAGTGGCAACTTGGATAACAAAATGAAGATCACTGTTACACAGTTAGTAAGCAATAACAACATAGGGGAAAAAAACAAACAAAAAACCAACAAACTCACAAAAAAAACAACAACAAAAAGAACAGAATTGAAAATGGTCCTGACTAATCAGAGCTGAAATAAAATTCACTTTTGCCAACACAAAGAACTACTCATAGATAAGAATAAGCAAATACGAAAAGTAAATGTATAAACACTTGTGTTACTTTTAGAAAACATTATCTTACTTCACAGTCTGTACAACCCTCAATCTGAAAGCCCAAATGAGGAAGAATTACCTCAAAGCCAGTAATGATTCTGTGTTTCTGTGTTATTTTACACACTGCAACAGCAATAATGTGGTAATGCTCTATTAAGGATCCTGACATATTAACTTAAATTCCAGCAAATAGAACTAATAACTGGCTTCTGAAACATATTTAGGGTACAGGTTCTTAAGGTATCTGCCCTTGGAGGATAGCTTTGTTGTCTACTTGGTACCAACAGTGCCAGCTATTCTAGAAACAGAGATCACAAGTTCATCCAGTTGTATGACGGATATATATATTTAGATGTAGGTATATATGGCATATTAATTATATTTAAAATAGCTTTTAATTTTAAGTTAATGGGATTTTTCTTTTGAATAAGTTTAAAAGTTACAGTCATCATGTGGGTATAAGTGTCATGATAACCAAGCAGCTGTATGTACAGCAGGTACAATTCCAGGAATATTCTCCATCTGTTAAATCCTACTTTTTGTTGTTATGGATACTGAAAGATTGAGAATTTCTAGAGCTGTACCTAACATATCAAATGTTGCTCAGTTGTCACTAACTAACCTTAGGCACAACCACCATAACTTATTTATTACAATTAAAAATTGGTACTGAAACAGTTGCTAAGTTGCTTCAACAAAAGTATTAATTTATTTATTTATTTTAAAAAAAGGTTTTATAATAAAGGTAAATGCAGAGTTTATCACAAATACCCTATAGCTAGATCACACACCCCATGCAAATTTATAATATCTTAGGATCAATTACATCCAGCAGCAGTACTTAGCTCTCAAGTCAGCAGAAAACCCAATCCACACCCTGACTTCCTTAATGTCTACCCACAACAAGGGACTATGATAAGATCCAGATTTGGAGAAAAGTCAGGGTGTATCAGATTGCAAGAACTCTATAATTTCTGTGTGGCTCTGCATTATGGCAGGTAGACTCTTTTCTTTAAAATTGTATCCAGACCTCTTAATGGGTTTGTCTCCTGTGTGCTTCACTACATGCTATAGCATTTTAAGTCATATTATCCCATTATAACAGGATATAACTTCAGAACAGCACCACTTTGAGTTGCCTAAGGCTAAACATTTTTTCCTGCCTCCCCAGGCATACTTAACATTTTAACATGGCTGTTCTGTTGATTTTATCTGTGTTCTTTATCTTTAAAAGATTGTAGGCATTAGGGGATAGTTCATGTAAGAGAAGATAAATTATATTTATTGTGATACAGGCCATAAGTGGAAGTTGAAATCCTCATTTAAAAGTGATGAGGTAGGATATGAATCAATGGGTTTTGTGTGGGCATGACACTAATCAAACAACATCCTCTGCATAGGTAGATCTACTTGTGGGCAGAACTTTCTTGACAGAGAAATTTTCTTGACAATTAAGAGGTCAAGGACTGGCAAGAGACATCTCATCAATGTTTTATTCATTGCTTTAAGTTTGAAAGTAATTTTTTTTGAAGATTACTTTTTCTCAAATGTAAGGTTTCAGTCTAGCCTAGACTAATTCATGTATCATTACTTGAATTAAGAGCTCTATCAGCTTTCATTATGTTGAAAAAGCATCTGTGTAATTTTTCTACTTCAAGCATTTTTATGCATGCACTGTTGTCTTGCCGCTTTTTTGTTTGATTTTCTAAGTCACAATTACTGAAAGAAATTGGATAATAGCCACATCATATCTATAGGCTTAAATTACATCTAATAACGTCTCTCTCAATTATTCTGCATTTTATCAAGAATGACATTTCCTCCCAAGAACGTTGAAGTCACCAGATATTGAAATAAGAACAGTTTAAACTCACTTTTTATAACTTACACTGTTAAGAGCATAAATATGTACTTTAAAACAACAAAAACAACAAAACAAACTGTGACATGATATGTTATATATTAGCAAATTTTAATCTCCTTCATGATAGGTAGTTGCCTCCTTGTGATGCACTTTTGCAAAATTGATGAATACATTATTTAGATAACAAATAATTCTTATTAAAATCTATCATCTCTTATAGCATTTTAGATGTGAATGTGGCTAGATTAGAAAATATTTACAAGCCATTGAAGTAGGACAAAATTCTAGCTAACTCACTAATATAGAAGAACCAAACATATTAGAAACAATGAGTATGAAAATAGCACATTTGTATTATTTCATGATTGATGATCTCAAAAAATGACAAATTATTTTAACCATCATTTTGCACCATTTCAACTTTCTGCTGTCTAGGAAGAACATTTCATTTCAATGAGTCCTACAAGGAGTGTAAGACTTCAATAAGTCTTACTTGCTCTTAAATGTTCCCCCATGGTCATGCAGCCAGTGTTGTGTAAAGCATATGGTGGCCCTGGTCTTTTCTACAAGAAAGGGATTTGCTAAAGGTGTGCTGGTACTTGCTTCAGAATGCTTAGAAACGAATCCAGTGCAATATCAGTCACTGTTAGAGCTGTCCTGAAGCCATAAACTGAACAGAAATCAGCGAAACAGATTTTAGAATAGGTAAGGTATGATGTACTGTTCTGTATGTGTTAATGAGATAATGTACAAGAGAAGCATTCATTTTTAGTCTTGTGAGAGTGAATGCTTTGCATTTAGATTAAGTTTACAGAGTATTTTTTCATATTGTATATTGTAAATCATTCAAAAGTTATTAGGTTATATGATTTTGTAATTTTTCTAATACTGATCTTAGAAATTTTAATACTTCTGTTTAACCCAGTTAGGAATATTGCCCTTAATGTAACAGACTTCAGGCATTACATTAGGATGAATTTGGTACCAGAATGTAAGAGATACAACTAACTATATCAGTAAAAACAGATCTTAAAAATGAAGGGTACAAATCCCTTAATGGAAAGATGTATGATATCATTGCTGCAGTGCATTGGAATGATAGAACATAGTCTACATTACTCCTGTTCTAAATATTCAGTGATTCATTAAGGATTTCATGAAACATTTTTCATTTAGTGTTTCATCATAATGTTGGTTGCATTTGCTTCAAGGAAAGGTAAAGAATAAAATGAATATTAAAATGAATGTCTGGATTCATTGAGTAATAAATCAAGTCAATTTGATATCAGAATAAAATCTACATACTATGATGGAAATAAAACTGAACATGGGTGAAATCCTGGTTTTGTTGGAGACAATGGCAAAGTTCCCAGTATGTTCTAAAAGCAACAGACTAAATTCTGCTTTCATTAGCCAGGGCAAGAGGATGTAAAGTGTGATTTCAGTAGAATTGTTATGGATTTACCAGTGTTAATCAGAGAAAAAAATTGGCTTAACAGCTTCATGCTATGATGGAGAATGCCTACATTAACCATTTTTAATATCTTCTTGATACATTGTCCTATCCAGCAGTGTCTTCATAGTAGAATGAAAATTGTTAGTGGGTATTTAATGCATCACAAAAGATAAAATAGAAATTTGGAATTTGGAAAGAGAAATGTAATGAAATGTGCGTTTGTATTCCATGTGCCCAGTTGTGGTAATGAGATAGGAAAAAGAGAGCAGAAAGAAAATGGTCATAAGAAGTAACAAAGGGGAGGTGCAGTTTCACTCCATTTGTGAAGTGCAAGAAAACTGTCATGGAAAATAAAATGGAATGGAGATTCAAAAAGGGGTCACATAAAATAAAGGTAATGGGGGTCTCCATAATCCTATTTGTAGCAATTCTTTTTAGTGGCCCAGCTGAACACACCATTTCTGTTTCAAATACTGTGCAATATTTAATTTGAATCAATAGATCTATGGTTATAAATCTAATTTTGTAAAAGCTCTAAGTGACAGGGGTGAGTCACATAGCAGGAGCAATAGCTCCTTTTGTGGGCACATTAACATCAACATGCCTGCCTTTGTCTTCCTCTACTTTGTAGAACATGAATCTTCCTGGTAAACTGATCCTAAAGCAATATTATTTTACTCATATTTATTTATTTATTTATGTTGGATTAGAGTTCAGTCTTCCATTTCTGAATCCCTATTTATTCTTGCAGGGACTGCAGTGATGGCATTATGAACTGATCTAGAAAATCCTTATCTCTGTGAAGGAGTAGAAAAAATAACCTGATGCAATCCGTTGTGGTTAGGGTTTGGTTCATATTTTCCAGTCTGCTTCCTTCATAAGAAAGCTTTCAAACAAATACCAGAAGGTACAGCAGCCATAATAGCAGTGCTTGATATTTATCTTCTTGTTTTCTTTATGTTGTCCTTGTCAAATTAAATTCTTCTGATGTTTGTAATCTTGTGATGCAGATGTTATCCTATCCAACAGATGGAAACAATCAAATGCTCCAAGTTATCACATGCATTTTACAAGGTCAATGCATTTACCTTTCACCAGGTCTTTAAACACATCAGGGAATTATCTTGGCCAAAATTAAGTGCTATGGAAAGGATGAGAACAAGGGAGGGCGGACTTCTCATTATGAAAATGTTTGAACATCTGATGTAGCCTGGACAACAAGCATTGCAAATGTTTTCTGCTAGTTGTGAGCAGAGTTTCAACTACAGTCCAATGACTGGCTTCCTCATACCATAGGTGAAGTCAGGGGAGGCCAACGTGTAAGAGAAAGCTATGGTTAGGTGGACCTAGAAGCTAGATCCCGATTGTGACAGTAGATTCCAACAGAAAATCATCAATTTTCTTGGGCCTACAAACAAGGCAAACATTTGAGCAGTGAGGGCAAATGACCATTGGTGATAAAATACATTTTCCCTCACTTCCAGTTTTTATGTTAAGAAATGAGATTTTGGATGAACTTTCCAAATGTCTCAGTGGTTCTCTCAGAAAGCCTTACAGCAGAACTTGATGCCCTTGTACTTTTACCCAATACATGATCTGTGTCTACTTTCAATCACTCAGGTAGGAAAGGCCTGTAGAGAGTGATATCTTTGGTTAATTTTAGTTGTACAGGTCAGAAGAAACAGATGAGCTTTCAGCATATGAACCTGTCTCCCAGCCTGAAATAGATGCTCCCTATTTCTGTTTTAGACCAGAAAAACAACTCATGTCCTCCACTCCCCAACTCATCATCTGTGATCTTTCCAAACTATAGTAATTTAATTTTAAAAAATAATATAATGCTTTTCCTGTATCCTTAGCCATCCTCGCTACCACAATGTTGCTATAAACTCTGAAAACGCAGTACAAAGAAATTCTGAATCTAGCCTAACAGCAGAGGGCAGTGTTAACTCACCATTTAAACCCGGTAGAGCTAGGGAACGTCAATGTCTATTGAAAAGGCAAGATTGTATTTTACACGTATAACACAGACCTTTGATTATCAAGTTTGGCATGCACTGCCAATAGCTTACTTGAGATAATTTTGTGGTAAATTACTTGATGAAAAAGTATATATCTGTATTGTATGACTTTTTTTTTTTTTTTTTTTTTTTTTTTTTTTCTCAGATTCTGTGTAGATGGAATATAACACTTGTTAAGTACCCATTTTGTTTGTGCTTTATTATGAGACATCATAATACATTAAGATAAGATATACCAAAAGCTAATGGATTTTCACAGGATGAACAAAAACACAATAGAAAGACTGGCAGGAAAACAAATTTGACACTGTTCTCGTCTTAATGCATTTCAGGTTAATAAGACTAGGATTAGGAACTAATTCTATTAAAAGTGATGATTATTTACAGGTATATATATACATATATATATATTCCTATTAATAGTGCAGTTATTGATCTCTTTATCATTTCTGGGACTATAAATACTTTTTCAGGGAATAAAGCAAATACAAATCTTTGGTCACAGATAGGAAGTCCTGTAAGGGTACTCTCCAAGAAAGATAGTTTAAAATATTTCCTCCTTGTATACAAAATAAGATACTTTTTTTTTTTTTTTTTTTTTTCTCTCATTTTTTTAATGCTCATCTGAGAGCTCACTAAAAATATTTATTCATTTGCAAGTATCTGGTTTTATGAGTCTCAAAATTTTGTACTAGCTCCACAGCAAACTTTCAGTGCAGAACAGGAGCAATAATGCAAACCACATTAAAATAGGCACCTGCTGTATTTCTCAGTCTTGCTGTATAGCTCATTATTTTTCCACAATCTACTACTCCTTCTAGAGTCCTGCCATGGTTTGGAGAGTTCATTTCCGAAACTTCCTCTCTGTTTTTTTGGTACTGTTTCTTCAGTTCGGTCTGACCTTGACTTCTCCCTTTTCATTACTCTGTGTGTAGACTAGACATTGTCTGTTTAAAGTTATTGGAACAGGTAGTTATGCTGTTTTGCTGTACTATACCTATGTGAATTAGATGCCCCATTAAAGTAAAATAAAACGTTTCTGCTTGCATATGTCCAGATGAATGTGTATATGCGCATCATGGTCCAGCTGAAAAACCTCTGGTACTCACTCCTGTGCCTGCTCTTCTCTGTGGATTCAGAAGATTACAATAGAGTCTGATGGGAAACTACCCTTTATTCTGAAGATACTTTAAAATGACTGCTGGCAGCCATCATATCTATGCCATTTTAAAAAAGATATTCATCAAAGAATTTATAGTTTAATTTATGCTATCCATTAAAAACAAACAAACAAACAAAGGGAAAAAAGGAACTACGGGCGAGTCAGTCTCACCTCTGTGCCTGGCAAGACAATAGAGCAGATCCTCCTGGAAACTGTGCTAAGGTACATGGAAAATAAGGTGATTGATGACAACCAATGTGGCTTCACTAAGGGCAGATCATGCCTGACAAACCTGGTGGCTTTCTACAATAAGGTTACAGCATTGTAGGTAGGGGAAGATAACTGACATAATCTACCTGGACTTGTGCAAAGTATTTGATGCTGTCCCCTATGATACCCTTGTCTCTAAGTTGGAGAGACATGGATGTGACAGATGAACCACTCTATGAAACAAAAACAGATAGCAGAGACCAGATCCTTCCATTAAACTATGGTATAAAAATATAAACTGCAGCAGGAAAGACAGGTTTCCCTGTCAATAGGAAGTACTCCAGTCTTCTCTGTTTCTTGCCTGAAGCACAAAGTGGGTGGGATTCCTTTACCCTGTGGTAAGATTTACCAAAAACTTATGGTCTTCTCCCTATCTTGTTTTTCTACTACATAGTTTTTGTTATATATATATATGTATGCATATATATATATATATATTTCCTAGAATTTATATTAATAAAAATGTTTGTTGTTTAAAATATGAGGGTTAACATGGATATATATTTAGAATTTATTTTCTAAAAATTAAAAAGTCTCCACAGATGCAAGTGGACGTTAACTGCCTGCTGTTACAACAATTCATCTTCCATCTTGAATAATATGTTTAATCACGCCATAACAACAACAGCCAGCAGCATGTTGACTAACAGTGCCTGCATGCTGTTTAGAGACTGATTACATTGGTGCATGAAGACAGTCATAGGAATGGATTTACATAGCAGACAGAAACTTTATTAACATATAGAAGCTCTGGTTTCCCTGGTTTCTAAAGTTGTCATACACCAGTTTTTAAAGTGCAAACAACACAGATGTTAAAATAACTCAATAACAGATGGCAGTACTATGATATTTGTTGTTTTCAAAAATATTTGTAGCAATGGATATGGAAATAGGTTTTAAGATGTGAGAGGATTAGCTTTTTGGTTTCTAATAGCATAAAGAAGAGGTTTTGGACTCCTGGGTGTAAGAATGAGGTATCTACCTATCAATATATTACATGTACCTATCAATATATTACATGTATAGAGAATATGTTTATATATATATATAAGATTATATGATTCATGATAATAGCACAGTAACAGTATTGCACTACTGGCTATTCATGTAGGCTTGAAATACATGCAAACCAGACAATGAATCTCTTTCAACATCAAGAGTACTTATATTTAAGATACTGTGATCCTGGTGACATTATAAAGAAGACGGAAACTCCCTATTTTGATGTTGTTGTTGTTTTTCAATAGAAGGTATTTTTTTGTGTGTTTCTTTTCATGAATATTAATAGTTTGTACATTGCTAAGTGGATCTAGATGGTTTATGGGTTAAAAACTATGAGTGTTTTATTTCAATGAAGGAATGGCTCTTTTGCTAAGAGTAGATGGCCGTTGTCCATTTGGTTCATTTTCCACAAAGGCAGATAGACTCTAAGCATAGTAACAAACTGTTAAGGTAATGTTGTTATGATATTGTTACAGCAAGCTATCACTACAGTAATCCAACTGCAAATAACGGTGTAAAAGGCTCTGAAGCATGGGTTAGAGTTTGCATCAAAAATAAGGCAGTATTTCAAAGGAATTTTGTCAAAGAAATGGTTCTAATGGAGAGTCAGTCATGGTTAGGAGAAAGAGTAGTGAAGCAAGAGCATTGTGAGGGGATATTCTTTGTAGAAGGATGCTTGAGGCATCCTGGTGGGAGGCACAGGCACAGCAGCACAGGAGTCTCACTTGGCTGTCACCAAAAGAGGAAAACAGATATTGTGGTCATATCAAGCTGCAAACCTGCCACAACAGCTATGTGTGTTCCAAGCTCTGTAAGATAACAGTGAAGTCTGTAAGTCATTTGTCTTGTGGTGTTGTTGAATGCTTTTATGCCTATTACCATTGCAATGAGCTGCATCCTTAATCATTTTGAGTACAGTCAGACAGTGAACATTTTCTTACGGTTCCACTTACCACCCGCAAGTCTACTGACAAGATAAACTCAGAAGCCTTCAGGAATGCTGAAGGAAGGTCTACATGCTTCTTGGAGACAAAATACAGTGCTATGCACTCTGTATAACAGATTATTAAATAAGGGATTGAAAATACAGCTAAGAATAAGAACAAAACAAAACAAGGCATATGAAAAATATGTTAGCCATATCTGTGTTGATCAAATATCTCACACCTCTGAACAGCCTGTAAGCAGCTGATATTTTTATAGCATGACTTCTCAACCCTCGAGCACTTTTCTATATCACCTGTGCCAGACAGGCCTTTCAGAAAGCTCTTACTGAACTTCACTGGCCATTATCATCCATTAAGCGGAAAAAAGCCTAAGCATTGTTAAGTTGTATCCAGCCATGCCTCTGCTTCTTTCTTCATAACAAGCCAGCAAAAAGTTGCAACCTGCTAATTGCAAACTTAAAGCAGAAATGCCATGTTGGGAAAAAGGGCAGCTTGCTTCAGTTTAGTGGTTAGTAAATAGATTTTTGGTGAAAAATAAATCATTAAAAACATATATAGTATCTGTTTATTTCTGTTAACCTCTTTTCCCTGTTCTGAAGGTATCTAACATTCCTAAGAGTTTTGCATAACTCATATAACTGCTATAAAGTAGTGATTTTGAATGTGTTTTATCCAAACTCTTCTGAAGTACAAATGATCCATCCAAAGATGCCAAATGAAGAGGTTGAATTTGGGCCATTTCTATCAGTGTTTTAGCTACCAAGCTATTCTTTTTTTCGGATAGTGTAGTCCCATTTATTTTAAACTGAGCATCTATGATACCAGGAAACATCAGGATGGCATTAAAATGCAGGAGATGCTGGAAACATAAATACATACCAGAAAGTCAATTTAGTACCAAATCATCAGTAATATTCTGAAATGGACCATCACAGTTTGCCATTCCATGCAGATTTTATTTATTTTGACATGTTAAATGGGTAACTTTAAATTTGTCACATAACCACATTACTGCTATACAGAAGATAGAGAAATGAATATATATGTATTAGAGAGTGTTAGTATCTAATATTTCAGTTGACAGGCATACCATGCTGATATTATTGTTGTTTAAAAACCATTGGTAAGGAGAGCTAGTTGAATAGATGATTGCAAGCATGTTATTGTTATGGAAAGATGGAACTGGAAGATTTCATTGTTGGAAAGGCAAGACAAGAATGCTGCCACTTAGGAGTGCCAGATGTACCTACGAGCTGAATAAGAGAGAAAATGGGAATATCTGCCTTGATAGCAACAAATGCAAAGTGAGTGCCTTTTGGAGAGGAAAGGAAACAATCACAATAACAACAAATTCCATAGTCAGTATGTGTAAACAGCTCTGATGCAATCTCTTAATGTCCTCAGGTTGCTTTTCCAGCGTGTTATTAGATCAATCACATTGCACATAGACTGTCACTTCAAATATGATACAGCATGTCCAAATTTGATTTAGCAGTGCAGAAACAACAAGCCACCACAGACGGAACAGAGTAATAATACGTAAGCAGAAATGTGTTCTCCAAGTGTTCCTGTGTTTGAGGTTCTTGTCATTGCCTCACTTGAGACTGTAAGCAAGGAAGGGAGTAAAACCAAATTATTTTACCTGTAGATCTCTCTTGTCAGGTCATGATTGGGTCTTTGCTACTACAGTAAGAAACTTCTGGAAAGTCCACATGCTGACCTGTGTGACTAGACAACACCAAGGAAGGGAATGAAAAATCCGAGAGTGCTTTTATCTAAACAGAAGTTTTAGCTTTATGGAGCTGAACACTGAAGATCCAAGATAAGTAGAGAGCTCATCTGAGTTTCTCTTCCAGTTATGGGAAATTAACTTTGAAAATTACAGGAAAATATCAGCTGTAATGCATATATGTATAATTGATAAGAGGGGAGGCATTTACAGGTATTTTATAGCCCTTGAGCAGCATGATAGGATTCAGGATCCTCACTGGTGGTGGATTTCTTTTATCCCTGTCATTCTCCAGCTAGCTGATAAGCAGGCCACTTTTGCTTGATCAGCTGGTACAACAATAAAATGTAGCATTTCAGTTTATGCTTGTTTTCTGTAGCAGGTGCTGCTGAGAAATACCCATATAACTAGAACCACCAGTGCTTAGTTGTTGTCATCCAGGAGCAAAAATGTCCAGGAACACAGAGGACAATCCAAATAATCTTGTTTTCATTATTTTCATTGCTAAAGCAAGTAATGAATTGTAGCAATCAAAGGAAAAACAAAATTGTAAAACAGGAGAACTTATCCTGTTTGGTGTACCCACTATAGCACTAATTAAGATTCTTGTCGTGGATATTACTGATGATATTAAGACATTAGGCAGAAGCAAAGCACCATATCATAAACTTTTATATTCCCCATGATGCTAATATTTACCTTGGTTAATGCATGCTTGGTAACAAATGGATTTTACTTGAACTTCTGTAGGACTAATGGCCAGTAAGGACTGAGTTAGGAATAATGATTGAGTTTGACAATAGAAGTAATCATTGTGGGAGGAAGCACTGTAGCAGCAGAAGCAAGTCCACTTGGCTGTGCAAGACAGGCAGATGAGACACATGCAATAAGAGATTTTCAAACTCCCAGATAGATGTCACTCACAGCAGGAATTTACAGCCCCTAGGTCCATATCACCTGCTAAGGAAAAAGACTGTCATTTTACCTCTCAGTGTTTAGAGCATTTCTTGGGAAATAGTAATGTGAAGACTGCTTATGTGATTACTTTAGAACCATGTCACCAGTGGAGCAGTGGCCAATGTGAGAAATTACTTTCATACATATTCTTGTGTTTTGGATATTCTTGTTCTTGTGTTTGGATATTCCTGTTGCAAATGGATGAACATCCGGTGCAAGGGAAAGAAAAGGCATGATAGCTTTAAAGCACATGTGAAATAACACAAAATCTTCAGTTACAGAGAGAGCAGCAGGCTCCACAAAGGCAACAGAAGGCTACCAGCCATTGAACCAAGCTGTTCAGATCATCAGTGTTCTTGTTAATGCTGAGCTCTGCCCATGAAGGGTGCCATATGTGGCTGGCAGTGGCTGCTGTCCTGCTGCTGGTTCTGCCATCTTTGTGTTTGCTTTGGCAGCTGCAATAGCATCATAGAGAAATGTCTGTGGTGGAATAATCTTGCCTTTTGACGTTTTAGCAAATAAAGGTTTATCTCATGTAATAGTTTCATGCATTACTGGTTTCCAGGTGTCTCATGGTCACTAACTCTGGTAAGTGCACTTCTGCTGGTAATGCAGAAGTAAGAGATGAGATTGAAGCCTTAAGATGCCTTTATGGTTTGCTCTAAACCTAATGTAAACCTAATGAACCCATGTTCTTTCATTTCATTTCTTTCAGCCTAAGCCAAACTCATAGAAAGGAGGTGTCCTTTTTTGAGGGAGTCAAACAAATAATATCCAAAGGCCTGATTCTTTTCAACATTCAAAATTTATAAAATAAGTAGTAGGTGATGGCAAACAACTCTCCTGAAGATTCCTCCTCTCTCTTCTAGTGCTTCCTATGAACTTCTAAAATCAACTTTGAAAATGCTGATTTAGCTTGGGGTGACTATTTGCTTCATACATCTCTCTCTACCCAGACATCCACACACACCATGTTAACTCTGCTCTTCCTTCCTTTTAGGCTGCACTCACTACAATTCAATAGAAATGCCATCATATATGGAAAAGTACAGAAGCACAAAATGCAGCACCCGTCCATTTGTCTCTCCTTTTTCTCTCCCTCCACATATAAACACAACTCTCCTCTACACCTGAGCTTTCCTGAACAGTTTCTTTTTCCTTATAGTCCTTAAACACCAGGTCTACCTATAGTTTATGCAAAAGAAGCCCCAAACTTAATGTAAGTTACCAGGACGTGCTACAATCCCTTGGCATTTTTTTTTTTTTGTACAAGTAAAAATACAAAGAAGGATAAAGAGCTCTAAAAATTAACTTAAAAACTGAGCAACAAAACAAAAAATGGATCAGGGAGGAAAGCAAATATAGACTTTGGTTTCTGCCTGAATGAAAGAGAAAAGCAGAATCAGAGTTTGTCCAAGCTCAAAGCACATCCAAAACTAATAATGATGACCAATAAATATTAAATAGAAAACTAATCATAAAATTCACCTATGAGATGTATAAGTCAGAGAAATTTCATTTTCACAAAACTTTTTTTTAAATAAAAATAAAGCCATTGGTTTAGGGCTTCTCCCATGTGCAGTAATTCTTGTTCCAGATTGTCATTTATTTCTGATAAATGTCTGGGAACAGGAATTTTTACCCTGTCACATTGCTGAAGTTGCTTTTGCTAACACAGTTTTATTATGAAAAATGACACAAATGTAATTGCTGAATTTAATATTTGTATTACTAGTCTTTAAACCTCTAAGAAAGAAATTTTCTCTCATTCATCTCAGGACCATTATCCCAGGGACCAAGATTTATTCCCTTTGAAGACAGTCAAAGAGACAAATAAGGAACAGCTATTTGCACAAAGTTTTGAATGAATAAATAAAGAAATGTAGTTCATTTCCATGCTGGAGTCTCGGATCTTACACTGGTATCTGTTCCTATCATCCCATGGAAATGAAGGTTTTTTGGTTGTTTGCCCCAGAAAAAAAGCCAGTCCCTTTCAAATGTTTTCACTCCCAGATGGTTTCCCTTGTTCTGGCCTGGATTTGATGACAACGGTGACTCTCTCAGGTGGCAGTTCAGAAGAAGGGTGAGCTAATGGTCCGTGACACAGCTGAGAAGGTGCTCTTGCTGCAGATTACGCATGTGCTTCAGAAAGCAATGTCATAATGCTCATTTTCGGGTAAAAATCACCCTCACTGTGAAATTTAGTTTTCCTTCAGTGTCCTCTGTTTATCCCATTCTGTGTATGAGCATAAGACATGTTTTAGCCAATATAAAATGGTCTAAATCCATGTTGCTATGAAACTGGTTGACGTCACACTTCCCCTGGCCATGAATGTACATTCCCATATGATGGTGCAATCTCAGGTGTTTTAAAGAGCTTATTAGCCTGACTGAACACAAATCATTTTCCTGTATATAAAGCTTGCTGTCAGTCATTGCACCAAGTTCTACAGCTACACCAAGTTCTTTAATTGATAGAAGAGCAAGTGAGGGAATGCAGGACTGCAGTACAGATAGGGGCACCAGCATCCCCTTCCCCACTTTTAGTGGTACCATGTTCAGCTTGAAGGGATGGGAGAACCAGCCTGCTATCTCTAGTTCTGGTTTGTTTAGTAAAAGGACTACCATCCGACTTTTTGCAACTGCAGCTACCACTTAAACCATATAAAAAGAAACTCAAAATCTCATGTTTAGTTCAGACACTTCACTTTTAGAGATTTGTTCTTCCTCCCAGCAGTTTGCTGCACAAAATTCATTTTCTTCTTGTCATGTGAAAGTGCTGTTTCATTGCTTCCATCCCTCAGATTCTTTCTGCCCTCAATTTCATCAGTGAAATCACCTTAGGTTTATCCTAAAATAATTCAGGAGTATTTAACAGGCTAAGAATTGAAATTCAGGTCTCATATGGTTCTGGTTTTGCAGAGCAAATTATCCCAGAAAATGTGGTAGAAGACTGCTGAAAATGTAAATTAAAGGAAGTTATTAGAAGAATCTGCACTCAGGAATATGAAAATAATATATGGAGAAAATGTGCAATGAGGCTGAAAATAAAGAGCAAATTGATCCCATGGGTCAATCCTTCAGCTGCAGCGCCTGCGCCACACGTCAGGACAAATGTCTTTCATAAGAAGATAATCTGATAGATCTGTGGAGGGCAAACCATGTTACTGCTGCTGTAAGGCCAGTAAATTCTCCCCCAGACCACTCCTGACAAGTGTGTTGTTCATTCCCACGCACTCCAGATGAGAAACAGACAGCCTTCCAGAGAGAGATCGCCAAGGACTTTCTGTGAATGAGAGGAAGAGCTGCTAAAAGCTCTGTGCATATCTGTGCACAGACCCACTGAACTCCTCCAGATATTGTCTTAAAAGAGATCAAAAAATCTGGGGAAATGCTGCCCCTTGCAGAGTCAGTTCTGGAAGTGGCAGGCGGTTGCTTCTGAATAAACACTTGCAAGATGTGAACGGTGCTATTATTTAAAGGATTCTAGGGCAAGGAGAGAAGTTTGCAGTCATCGAAGTGTGGAAGTCTTTTTGAGGTGAGCTGCATGAGCTGTGAATGTTCCAGCAGGTCTTCTGGCCAGCTCCACCAGTATTTATTCTGACTTCTGGGGAGTGTATGATTGATGTCAAGGGCTGAGCTCGCTCCATCCACATCACTTTGTCTATCTGTGCCAACAGATGTGAATAAAATGGGCAGCTGACATTATTTTCTTTCATTGCCCAAGCTACCATTAATGAGGCAGCCTAAGAGCTGCCCTTTCTTTCTGCTTTCCCACCAGCTAACTCCTGAGCTGGGGTAAAGTGCTTTCCTTTCTCCTGGCCACATGCTGTAGCTCTCTACAATTTTGTTTTAAAATGTCTAGAGGCTGGGACTATTTAATTTGTTCTCCAACCTTTTTATTTTGATTCCTGCTATGTGTTTTTTCTTTGTATGTCAAAGTCCTGAGAGAACAGCATTCAAAATGTGAAATGTGAAAGCATTAGGAAAGCTGTAAAAGTAAAATGTGTTGTTCGCCCTGTATGCAATCTGAAAATGTTGTTAGCAACAAAGTCCAGAAGGGAGTTTCAAATTTGCCATTTTTTATTATTATTATTATTTCTTTTTAAATTTTAAGTTTTCCAGAGCCCACCCTATTCAAGCCAAGGCCACTGTTACTGGTTTGATGGCATTAAAGGGTGCTTTCGTACCTAACAACAAGAAACAAATAGAGTTTGTTTTTAGCTGCAGTTAAAATTACCAGATACCCTCTTATCACCTGGTTAGATGCAGGCAGCTTTTGGGTAAAGTCTGAAACTCCACTTAATTCATACAAAGGCATCAGTAACTATGCAGTTATCACAAAGCCATGACATATTTCAGTTTTGTAGTATGCCTGTTGATTTCTCCAAGACACTCTGTTGTTTCCAGACACATTAACCAGTGTAGCATCAGATATGTGACTATGGATGGATGAGAAAAACAGCAGCATGTTTATTTTATGGATATTAAGAATCCCTGTTAGTATTTTTGCTTGTAGAGTTCAGGTACTTCAGGAAATTATGCCAAAAAACAATAATAATACTAATAAATGAATAAGATCTCTGACATAGTTAGTAACATCCATAAGTATTGGGCTGTTTAGGTTCCAGGAAATGTAGGCAATTCCACATCTACCTGCAAAACCCTACACTATCATTCAGACAGATACTTGTGGAACATTTGGAAATCAGCCATTCTTGCAGTTATGTGCCAGGTTGAGGAATAAAGAAGGTAAAAGGCCTTAGGGGAGATAACTGCTGAATTTATGCCTATACAAAGTCAGAAAAGTCTTCTGACTGCCTTCTGTTTAGCCCTGTCACTAGTTCTACATATGCATAGCTACAGTCTGTGTGAGTGCACACACAGGTAAAGAAGCAAGCAAAAGATCAAGCTTAGAGTAACCTCTTTCAGGGTTAACGTGTGGCTACTTCTTGAATCAAAACAGCTTTATATTATTTGTGTCTTTCTTTGCTTGTTTAAGCATAATTGTAATGGAAGGAGGTATGGAAGCAATGAATTACATGAGGAGTTAAATTAGTATGGAATAAACAAACACTAGGTTACCACTGAGGACTTCTACTGTTTCGGTGAAAAACAAACATTATGGATTTATACCTTGGGTAATTTGTGTATAATAAAACTGATTAATGCTTCCTACAAAAACTAATGAGATGTGTCACTCATTTTTTACATTAATAATAAAGAAATTTATCCAGGTTTGAGCTTGGAAATGCTATTTAATTACTTCTATTATAGTGACATTATTCATCACAAAGTGTTGTTATTTGAAATCAAGTTCTAAAGCTTTAGTTCTTTTTATTTGTCACCATAAAAGAGCAAGCTGGTTGTATTAGACATCTGTAACCCCAGTAGGGCATGTTTACTGCTCGTATAACCATCGTGTTCTTGCTGTGGAGACTGGCTTTCAGTCTTTTGCTTTCATTTTTAATCTTAGAAATTATAGACTTTATCTGGTAAAGATTTACAGCCACAGACTTCTGCAAACATTCCTCTGAGAATTAAGTATTTCTCCATTGTCTTATTACTTCCTTTCAAATTAGCTCATTAAGCACCAAAAGATAATTCACACTAGATAAAGAAGCACTGCTGAATGCTTACTGTCTTGCTCTGGCTACATCTCAAACATAAAATGTTAGCAGGGAGTTTTGTGCTTAGTTCAAGTAAATCAGAACACCTGCCAGGGTGGCAAGCTGGATCTGCTCCCTGCCCCTCAGACACCTTTCAGGGCAGAGAGAGTTCTTAAGTTCTTTAGTACTTAAAATTGCTCTAAGTCATTGCCTTGCTATGAAAATTTTCACTTTTTGAACATACTGAATATTAATTTTAATGATTCTCCCTTTTCTCCCTTGTCACTCAGTTACTAAGGAAATTCCAAAGGACAGGTGGCAAGAAGAAAAAGGAAGTGATCATCTTTTATTAGTTTCTGAGACAGGTTCAACTTTATTGCTAGAAGTTGTTTATCTTTGAAGAAGACACATGCCAATTATCTTCAGCCCTTCTTATTCAGAAAGTGAAAATATTTTGACTTTTTATAAGCAGTCAGGAAAATTTTCATACCTCTTCATGAAAGCACCTACCAGTTTCAAATACTCTTTTCAATACAGAGAATTATTTAGCAGTTAGATCATAACAATCTGACTTATTTATCACTTAGAAGTGTTGACATCCTGATACATTAAAGTTTTACTTCACTAATTGGCATAATTAAAATATCTCAGTCAGGGGGCTTAATTTGAAATGTCTCTGTGAGCTAGATTAATTGCGTATTCACAGACTGAAAGTCACACAGAAGGATTTATTCTGCACTGATCTAGTCTTAAATTAATTTTGTATTGAATGTACCTTGCAAGTGATTTATCCAGGAGAATAGGGTAGTGCTTCTACTTTGAAGTGGGTAATGTTCCTAGTTTGAAGCAGAGGGATGTGATAAAGATACAGATCCTTTTTAACAGCTGATATATTAACACACAAAAGTCATTATGCTATTACTAAGCAGGTATGTCACAGAAGTAATGGGCAAAATATCTTTAAAACAGTGAAACTGCATATGGACTGTTCTTTTATTATGTTTCCTTTGCCAGCAAAGTCAGCTTGTGAAGTTTCTGCTCCCTCCTCCTCTCAGCCCCATCTTTCCTGACTCCAGCAGGAGCCCTTTCCTATATGATGTGCAGGTGCAACCTTTTATGGAGCACTTTGTCATTGCAATGAGCTCTATCAAAATAATCATTCTTCAAAAGGAAAAGTATTTGAACATGGTTCTTTCACCAGTCTTCAGTACAAAAAACCAGCAGAATTGGTGCAAATGAAGAACAGCAAAAGACACAATTGGAACAGGTACAACACGAAAAAACTAGGAGTCTCTAAAAATGGCTATTATGCAAAAGAAAGCATGCCATGTAGCTCTATCCATTAGGTCATATTAACTTAGCAGTGAGGGTCAGAACCACCTTCATGCAGTCTGCTTTCTCAGGGAATAGCTCCAATGAAGCCAACATAGTTGAACTGGTGTGAAAATGAAGCAATTTAAAAATCAAGTGAGATTAGCTTCTAAACGAGATTATAATCAGGCTCCTTTAGCTTAATTATTTCAAGCCATATGCTTAGCTTTAGCCCTCTATGAGGGAAAAAGCAGGCAGTCTAAGCAATGTCCTGTGAGCAGGTTCTGTCCCTCCATTAACTGTTGTTAAATACAACAGGTCTCTGCCCTCCACGACTGCCAGATAACAGAGCTACACACATGTGAGTTGGTGAAGAAATGCAGTGTTTCTGCAGAGATTTGTAGATGCTAGGACACCTCTTGAAAGCTGGCTAGCACTTCCTAAAAGACTGTGCTAGAGGACTCTGCTGTAATGCCGTATTTATGCTCACACTGCAGACTGAACCTATGCTCTTAACTTGGTTTTCAAGTGAAAGCTTTGCATGCATTTATTCCCATGAGTAAAGAAAATCAACTTAGGAAGTTATGTGTTTCATATTGTTGATATGGTTTTGAGAAAACTTCTGGAAAGAGAGTTTCATAGGAGCTGCTGTGGTTTTTGGACACCAGGGCCCTGTCCTCCCCAGTACCTCTGTTCTCTAATGTGGATTCAGCACTCACCAGCCTACAGTGAGCTGTTTCAGATCATTAACCAAGCAGAAAACAATTCATTATTCTTTGTAGCTAAATATATAGTGCTTAGAGATTGAAAAAGAATTGAAATAAGTTTCAGAGCTTTAAGCACAATACCCACAGTTCCAGCTCAGCCACACCAGAAATCTGATTTTAAACCATTGTTAAAGATCTGCAGAGAATAACCCATTGCTGTGATTTGAGCTGTTGATAGACTATACTGCACAACACAAGCAGAAATAGAGAACTTTGTGAATACATAATATCCTCGTAATCAAATTAAACACTTAATTTTTCAGCTTAACTGCAAACCTCCTCACTGAGATTAGACCTTCTTTCAGAAGACTGATAAAATCATTAAGCACCGGAGGCCAAAGAACCGAGCTCTGCAGGCTGTCATGAGAAACACACTTAGTCAGTAATGATTCCTTATTTATAATTACTACTGGGACTTGTCATTTAATCTGTCCTAAATTCATTAGTGCCACATTGATTTTTTATCAGCCTGGGTAATTGATCAAAATGTCAAGCAACACCAAATCAAATGTTTTACAGGAACAAGTCTGCTACATCAAAAATATTACATTTATCAACCAAACGTACCGTCTCATCAAGACGTGACTCCACTAGCAGCCATTCTAGTCCAGGATCAATGGCATTGATGAGGGACTAATCTTTAAACTTTATTATTCAATCTTGTTGACTATTGGTACAATGCTAGATTTGTGCCAGCTTGGGGAGCTTCTTGTCCAGCTGTTGGGTAAAGCCTTTCTGGAACTGCTCTGTCTTTCTTCACCACTGTATTCTGAGCGACAGTTTAGTCAGAACATATGTATTCATCATTCTTCAATGGGAGTGCTATATACATGCAAACATCTGTTTGTTTGATTTTTCCCAAATGCAGAACATAAACATAAGTGAAAAATCTGACCTCTGATATATTCTTGAGAACTCCACAATACCCACTAAATGACAGGCCAATACCTCTAGACCACTATTTCTTTGTACCATCCTTAATGTTTTTATTTTTTTTTCTTCACTTATCAATTTTCTGTCATCTTCTTTGCATAATTTACAGCTTTTGATATCAGTGCATAGAATTTTCCATTTGAATAGTGTTGGTGGTCTTGGTCTTGTGTATAAGATTGTGATAGCTGGTATTACATCAGCTTACTTCAAACTGAAAGGCCAGCCAAAGCACTTTTAATTAGAATGGAAGAGGGGTGGGGTGAGGATAGAAGATTAAACTTTAGACATTAGACATTAAACATTAGAAGACTGAACATTAGTTTTAGAGAATTTCATTTTTCTTGGATTTTTTTTTCTCATAATCTTATGAGAAGGAGGTTTATATGATCATGATAAGCATTTATTTCAGTACCCGTGCATCTAGCTTTCCTTCCTTCAGACACCCACTAATATTTAAACCTACAGGTCAGTTTCTTCTCAGTTTGAATGAGATACCCCCAAATTACCAACAAATTTATGAAAAAAATCAACAGTGAAGATAAAGCAGAAAAGTTAACTGCAGGGGTGACTACCAACATGATCTCCTGCCCCAGAAGATCTATATGACAGAGTGGCATATTGGCCACAGCTGTGAGCAGAGCTGCAGCTAGAGTTTGTGTATTGTCAGATGGAGATCTGTGGGAAACCAGGCTTCCTTATTTCTTGTAGTCATGCATGAAAACTACATAGTTTGTTCAAAAATTGCTTATCCTACTTGTTTTGATCATAATTGCTTTCAACGTTGTGAATTGGCCATGAATAGTACAGGGAATTTGTATGACCCCCTGCCATGTTTACTGGGAAGTTCTTATTTAAACCCTAACAGCTCAGTTATTAAGCTAAACCAACATATGCATGTAATAAACACTTCTGTAAAATAAGCCAGATGAATCACATGCAAGTTTCTTTCTCTCCACTGAGTATTAAGGAAAAGTAGGCAGTTCACAGAGGAGCTCCATATAAAAACAGAGAAAAAGACCCTACCTAGCATGCACAGTAGTGCTCTACCTTCCTTTATCTATGGCATCCAGACAGCAATTAGGACAAGGACTGGAAACAAAGGGCAGGATGTTACAGACACCAGAGAACGCAATGGGAACTGGTATAGTTCCTGTCTTTCTACAGTACCTTTCATCACAAAAATACAAACAAAAAACAACAAAACCAAACCAACACTATGTGTGAATGTGTCAACATAGCTTGATTCAATCTGTTCCCAAGCAGAAAAAAAAATGTATGGATCAGAACATACAGGTTGTGAGAACTACCTGATCATAGATGAGCACTATATACACATTATATAGTGTAGTAGTGACATCCTTGTATATATGTGTATGGGGGAGTAGTCATTCAGCATAGGACATACAGTAATAATGGGCTACCTGGATTATGTCCAAGAAAACCATAATTTCCTCCTTCCAGGAGGCCAAATACTGTAGTTCCCAACTATATAAAAAGGGCATGTTGTGGGAGCTTTGCCTTCTAGAGCCAATTCTAGGTTTCCTATTGAAGAAAGTCATGGCTTATAGCATTAAGATTTATGGATGTGTTTCAGTTGATTAGCCTGTACAATACCAACAGTTCCTTTGATAGCTAAGTATGTATTATTTCTACACTTATACATCTTTACTACACAGATTAATATTGTTTGAAATAGCACATTGATCAGCAAACAGTGTATTTTCTAATTAATTGCTTAGGCAAGTAATTAATTCTGGAAAGTATGAACTCATACATTTAACTCATAAGTAAAATGTCCAATTAACATTTTTTGCTAAGTGGGTTAATAACTGTACAAGAAAGAGGAACTCAAAGTTTCAGATAAAATAATTTGAAGCAACTTAACTCAATATATGACTTGATAAGAATCTGTCAACATGAGCAAGATAGGATTCAGTGAAAGGCTCCCTAAACTGGAGAAAATGAGTTAATGATCTTGCACAGAATCTGAGAAATATTTTTCTGCTTAATTATATTTCTCCAAATTCTACCCCACAGAACTCGTGAAATTGCCCTGCTGAATCATTACACCTGGTCCTGTACTCCAGAAGAAGCAAACAAACAAAACTGAAATTAAAATAAATACCTAGCTGTTAAAATATAGCCAATAGTCAATAGTTCAAACAATTTTTTCAAATATCCTTAATGAGAGATTGGCTTGTTCTACGAGGTCTAAAAATTTGTATTTGTTGTCCATTTAATGCAGTACTGACTAATGGAGTTGGACACACTCATTGGACATAGCAGAGCCCAATATTTAATTTACACCAAAGGCACTTACACCACTGTGGTGGTGACGAATGATATATGAAATATGATATATGAAAGTTTAGTACCAACTAGCTTCAACTATCTTGTAGGAAAGAGTACTGTAAGTAAGCAGTGTTATTTTAAATTTTCAAATATTTTTATTAATTTTAAATATTTCCAAGAAAATAAAGAGGGATTCCTATTCCATAGATTCTACATAGACTGTTAATTATGTGGAAAGGGTGACCCTCCTGCTTCTCAGTTCTCTGCTGGGTTGGCAGCTGGAATGGGCTCCCTCAGCAGTCATGTAGAGGAAATAGTGCAGACAGGTTCTTTCAGGTCGTTTTACTTTCAACTTTTCTCAATTATATTGTGTTCCTTTGGAATGAGGGGATCAGAATGGCAACTTTCAAGCTGTGTCCAGACCATGGATTCAAACAAGTGCATCAGGAGTTGGACTTGATTACCCTTATGGGTCCCCTCCAGCTCTATGATTCTATGATCCTACTATTTGTACTATTTGTTTTGCTACCTGTTCTCTGCCTGAGAATTATTACCAGCTCTCAAAAGCAATACAAAACAACACCATACACAGAAACCCACAAAACCAAAACTATATTTCCAGTGGATCCTGTATTTCCAGTGGATCGTTGTCCTGGTTTCAGCTGGTACAAAGTTTTTCTATTTTCTATTACTATTTTCTTCATAGTAGCTGGTGTTGTGCTGTGTTTTGGATTTTTTTTTTTTGGAAAACAGTGTTGATAATTTTATTTTATATTTCATTTTCTTTCCTACTAAGCCATCTTTATTTCAACCCATTTACTTCTTTTTTCCCCTGATTCTCTCCCTCATCCCATTGTGAGGGGAGTGACCCCAAAGCTGTGTGGTGCTCAGCTGCCTGCCAGGTTAAACCATGACAATCACATTTCACAGAATTTCTAGGTTGGAAGAGACCTCAAGATCATCGAGTCCAACCTCTAACCTAACACTAACAGTCCCCACTAAACCATATCCCTAAGCTCTACATCTAAATGTCTTTTAAAGACTTCCAGGGATGGTGACTCCACCACCTCCCTGGGCAGCCTGTTCCAGTGCCTAACAACCCTTTCAGTAAAGAAGTTCTTCCTAACGTCTAACCTAAAAATCCCCTGGCACAACTTAAGCCCATTCCCCCTCATCCTGTCACCAGGCACGTGGGAGAACAGACCAACCCCCACCAACCCCAGCCTCCTTTGAGGTATCTGTAGAGAGCTATAAGGTCGCCCCTGAGCCTCCTCTTCTCCAGGCTGAACAAGCCCAGCTCCCTCAGCCGCTCCTTGTAGGACTTGTTCTCCAGGCCCCTCACCAGCTTCGTCACCCTTCTCTGGACCCGCTCAAGCACCTCGATGTCCTTCTTGTAGCGAGGGGCCCAAAATTGAACACAATACGCGAGGTGCGGCCTCACCAGAGCCGAGTACAGGGGGACAATCACTTCCCTAGCCCTGCTGGTCACACTGTTTCTGATACAAGCCAGGATGCCGTTGGCCTTCTTGGCCACCTGAGCACACTGCTGGCTCATATTCAGCCGACTGTCCACCATTACTCCCAGGTCCTTCTCTGCCTGGCAGCTCTCCAACCACTCATCTCCCAGCCTGTAGCTCTGCTTGGGGTTATTGCACCCCAGGTGGAGGACCCGGCACTTGGCCTTGTTGAACTTCATGTAGTTGACCTCAGCCCATCGGTGCAGCCTATCCAGATCCTCCTGCAGGAGGATCCCTACCCCCTTAGGGTAGGAAGGCTCTCATTTATCGGGCATTTATTCATTTTAGCTTTCAGTATGGTTTCTCCTAATTTTCCTAGTACTGATGTCAGGTTTGTGGGACTGTAATTCCTTAGATGAACAAAGGAAGCTCTTTTGGTAATGCTTTTTGTGTACAGGCCACCTTCAGTCTGCAGGCACTCAAGCAGCTCCAAGCAAGAGGTAAGCCAGCTTTGTTATCAGCTCATGTACTTCATCCTTGAGTTGTTTAAACATTCCTGGGTCAGTTTGGCCCAGGCAATTTGCTACCATCGATTTTGTTAAACTGCTGCATAATCTCTTCCTAAGTTACTTTAAGTTAAAATAAATCCTCTAAAGAGTCCCCTGCAAAGAAGGGCTCTAATGCAGGAATGTATTTATCTTCTCTGCGGTGGACTAATGTCATTTCCAGTTCAAACTCCAATCTTTGCTCTCTCAAAACTGAGCTGTAATGACATTTAGAAAGTTGCCATTCCTACAATAATTTTAGGATATCTTTCTGGAAAAAGGCAATAAGAATTAAGGACTTAATCATATTCTTGATCTGTATGTCACTAATGTATTCAGTGCTTCTTTTATTATATTAAAGAAATAGTTTAGCTTGCTTCTTTATTTTTTAAAAGTATTATTATTTTTATTGAACTGCCAAAAGTAAAGACATATTTGTTTTTGCTATGAATATAGCCAATTGAAAACTCACAAATATCTTTGTAATTTATCTTATTTCTTTCATAAGGGATTTTAATTTTTCAAGTGGCAAACAATTTAATTATTTATTGTGTTTTCAAACTTTTATTTTTTGTTTGCTTGATTTATTATTTTTTCTGTCTATCTGTCTGTCTGCCTGTTTCTTCAGGTTATCTGCAAATTTAAGCTGCCAGATGGACACTGCTTAACCTGCACTGCTGTGATTTAAAACCGAAGACACCCTGTTATAGGGTGATGGAAAACTGTTCAAAAAACAACTTAGGAAATTAAAATTGTTTCTTTTGTTACTTGTTCTCACTTAATGGCATATCACATATATGTATTGACTCTGAGCTCTAATCTTTTAAATATGCTTTAAAATCATTTTACTGTATTTTAACACCTGATCAATGAATTCAATGGTGATTTAAGTCAACAAGAGTTATGCCTGCTCAAAAGAACAGTCTCAGTTCCTCTCCTTTCACCAACCACAAAAAAACTGAAGTGTAGCACAGGTGTGCAACACCAGGACCAGAAATAGATGTATTGAATCACTTTCTTTGGTATACTGTCTTCATCCAGGGAAATATTACCTGAGAGAACTAAATGACTGTTGATTCATACAGGATATCCTATGTACCACACAGTTACACTGAGGGATGTGGGAGTGTTTCTGATTCACAGACCTGGGTAAAAGACCTAGATATGTTCTCAACAATGTATTTAGAGAAGAAAAAGAAATGGGATGTATGTTCTAGTCTCATCAATATATTAGAGAAAGATTCAGTTACTAAGCAGCCCTCAAGCTATTTGCTTTCCATGGTTTGGAAATGTGACTATTCAGGCTACACGTGAAACACAGATAACTCCAGCACATAACCATAGAATAAGGGGAAGAAAAAGATGGTTTTCAGCAGGTAAGCAAAAATTACATAGTTGACATTTGATCTTCTGCATGTTTCTGAACAAATAGGATTTTATTGGATTGACATGAAGATTCCTTTTCCAGCCAAAATTTCCTTTCCAAGCAAGTTTGACCAATGTTTTGCACGCTCAGAAGATCTTTGATTTTTCTGAATCTGTCAGTTGGTCTACTACAAGATATTATTTTTCCTCTCCTGTACAGACACACACACACACACACACACACTATGCTGAATCAAGCTCAGAAATGATGCTTTACTCTTCAGAGTATCACTGAACTTGCTCGAGTGGCTGGAATTCTTCAGAAGACAATCTTCTAGTACTACCCACTGTGCTGTGCAATGTGCCTGTCCTGGAGCTGTGTACTTAGAACGTGGATGCGATGCACCCTCCATGATCGTCCCAGCAGCCTGTACACCTCCAAGGACCCCCAGGTTCTAATACACATTTTAATTTTAAGTTGGGTGTGTAAGATTGTTCTTCCTTTCTAAATAGCAAGAATTTTAACTGTGGCAGCTCTACTGTTAATCATAGCAGGAATGCAACCACATTGTGTCTATGATAAGGCATTGCTTGCAGTTACAGTGGCATATTATCCAGAGGCTTATTTATGTAAAATAAATGCAAATGATTAAGTGACAGAACTGGTAATTTGGTGGTCAAAATTTATAGGTTTCTTTAAATCAAATGAAAGCAGCACATTGGGTTTATTTTAAATTGTAGCTCGTAACTACTAAAGCCTTCAGTCATTAGGATTTTGGGTTGCAAACATTACCGATAAAACTGTATTTTGAGGTGCCCAGTTCTCCTTTCTGCAATGTGCTTATGGATGGGTAGGTTCTGCATTGTCAGAGATCTAGTACTTACCACTGTCCAGCTAGGAGAGGTTTCTACATGAACCAAAAAAAAATTAGAAATTAACATGAGAGAGAGAGAAAGAGAGAGATACGCCCTTGTAAGCTGCACTGAGAAGGATTTAGACAGTGACATTAGCATTATTATTAATGTAAAAATTTTCATCTAAAAACATATCTTCTCATTTAAATCTAAAATATGCTCTAGTTCATCCATGCATTTCAGATAAGTGAGCAGAAAACTACCACTTCAAAGTGATGGTTTTAGAAAGAGAAGAAAACAAAAGGAAATTAAAACCACAAGAGGAGTCCAAGCAGTTGGAATGTTTTTAATGATACCAAATACCAAGAAAAAGCAGCCTCCAGCTGCAGAAAATTGACCTCTCTTTGGAAACAGAGAAGTGGCACAGTATGGGGCTCTCAAGAACCTGCCCAGGCACACAAAATGCTGAGAAGTTCCTGTGGCCTGGGCTTGCCTTACTTTCTACTCTGAGGACTCCTGGCAGGTCCAAAGTAGCATTCATGTCAGGGGCTGATATGGCTCGTTCCTTTCTACTTAATCAGCAATGCAACTAAGGCAAAGTGGTAGCACTAGCTCCATATTACTAAGTCATTTTAAATTTGCAGTCTTTCATGATTGATTTTTGGCCCCACGATTATCCACTTCAAATTCTCCATTAAGAGCTAGGACCCTCAAAATAATGTAATGTAAATTTAGTGTCTTATCATTGCACCTATTAAATATAAATTTATCTTTCAGAGTGTTTATTGAAAAAAAAAAAAAAGTAAGTCTTTCATCCCTCTCTCAGACCCATTTATTTTATTGAATGTCATATGGATATTAAAAAGTTTTTGGTTAAAATTTATTTTTCCCCACTTGTTTCATCATACCTAGGATGGGAAGATATCCTTGTACAGGCTTTACAGAGTCTTTCTTGATAGATACCAAGTCATGTATCACTTCAAACAATGTGTTGTCTCACAAGTTGTACAGTGCCATTGACAAGGTTTACAGGAATTCATGCAGGTAAAAATGAATAGTGGAATTGAGCCTTTCCCTTTGTGCTTCCACTGACTGTTTTTCTGAGTGCGATTACAGTGATGCATCACTCTCAGCATTCTCTGTGGAAATGAAAATCTTGTTTTGCTTTGAACACATCCTTTTTTTTTTGTGGAGCTGCCATGTTTCTCCACAGTTTACTAACTTAAATCCACCAACAAAGGAGGCTTATTCAATCAAAAGGTCTAGGTACTTTGTACTAAAAGAAACTTCTTATAGAAACCCAGGCCCATCAGACCTTTCAACTACAAACACTTTGGGCACAGCACTTCTTTTTGTGGTACAGTCAGTTTTAAAAAATAGTAGAAAAATATGTGGTGTAACAGCTAGAAGAGAAGCAGGTGTGACAATAACATTTTCATCAACAAATTAGAGAGCTTATTATTCCCTCCCTTTGAGGTCCACTGGCATTTTGATTGATTTTTGTTTGGGTGCAGATCCTCATCCCTGTAACAATCCCAGTAGGAAATCATCCCTCCTTAATTGCAAATATTGAATACATGTCAAGATGGTAGCAAAACAGCTTCAAAAACAATAAGCCTTTCTCTAAATGCATCATATTAAATGGTGCAGTACAAAATTTTTTGCTTTTCATTATTCTTTACCAGTATTTATGGATGTCATGTTTCTAAATGTAATGACCATTTTTTTTTTAAGAATGAAGACACCAAACAAATTTTCTGTTTCCTGTCAAATACAAAGTTTACCATTGAGTATTGGATTATGAAGAGGAGGAACATCATGGGTATGCTAATTTAATCCCTTTTTCTCTTTCAATTTTTAAAATAAATTCCCATAACTAAGCTCTGAAACTCTAGAGTCCTTCTCGCTGTGTCATAAAATGTATCTATTATAAAAGCAGAGTACAAAAATTGATGAAACACCTCAGATTGTTAATGTATTTTAAAGATTGCAAAAGATACAATTCCACAAAACATAGTAGATTATGAAAATCTGTATTAAAAAAAATGTCAAGTCCATAATTAATAGGAAGTTTTATTGCTTTGGATCAAACTTCTATAGTGGGATTCTACTTCAAAATTTAAGTATGTAGAAACGTTATCTTTTCCATGTGACTTACTTCTCTACATAATGACTCACTGCTGACTGTAATAAAGAAAATAATTTCCTCTTTTTTTTTTTTTTTTTTTTTAATTGTGATTACTTATGCACAGCTGGTCTGGGTGCCACTGCACTTATATGTGTATATTCCTGTGCTTAATTGAAAGAATAATTTAATTTCCAAATCTCTAACAGTGACAAATAAAAAGGAGGGGATTCAGAATATATTGACATAAAATGTTAATGAAAAAATTAAATAAATTCAGATGCCATAGAATTAATGGACAACAGAGAGACATCTCTACTGACTTTTTCCTGTATTAATTTGCAGAAATGAACCTAATGTAAAGCTGTATTTCACTTCAAAGAAAAAAGGTGAACGATTTTGACATTTTATTTTCTAATTAAGATCGGTTGTACTTTCCTGTTGCACCACTGGAAAATTAAAACATGATGACACAACACACAAATAGATACTCCTGATCCTGAAACTCATACAGAAAAATAAAGCTGAGCATTCCTCTGTATTAAATATGCTCTTGCAAAGCTTAGAGACACCTGAGAGTTCTGGTATTCTATTCCAACAGTATAGAGGAAGAAGCTTAGAGGTGGCAGAGATTTAAAGGAATTCCCTCCTGCAGGTATAATTCCTTTCAGGGGCACCCTGGAAGCCAGGATTCAGTCTCAGAAGGAATGATGGAGGTTAATGGGATTTGTGCATCTGGACCCAGCCTGAGTTACTCATGTCTAGGTCTCACTAGTTTTCTCAAACAAGCTAAGAAATAAATTATTGAATAAATAAACATTTTTTACTCTAAAAAAATGGATTTAAAGTTTGACATTCTCTTAGCATGGCAGACTGGCAGACTTGGCCAGAGGTGTGTTTTTCCTCCTTTAATTTTATTCTATTCTTCCTTCTCTGCTACTTTCTCTGTGGCAAAATTGGATGATAAAAAGCACACTTCTAAAACTACAGGTGACCCAACAAAGAGACAGATAGTATCTTCAAGGACAAGGTTAGAGTTGGGAGCTCCCGAATATCATTTCAGCTCAACAAGGACTAGCATTATTTCCACAAATAAGTAGAAGTAGTCAGCAGCACAGGTATAAATATGGGGATGACTGAGCAGAGTGAATTTCTACAAAAACAGATCTGAATAGCATACTATATCACAATCTGAGATAGTATGTTTTAACGATAATAAAAGTTAAGTACTTTATCTGGAGGTTGGAGAGATGAGAAATGATGAGCAAATTAAATGAGGTGGGGCAAAGCAGATACCTCTCAGACTTCCTCTTTGTTATGCTTTCCATACATCCATATATGCATGTATTGGATATATCTCATTTATGAATAATGCTGTCCATGCCTTACCTTGTCCTGTCCAGTGAATTGTTTCTCTACTGTATGTCACAGTCCTCTTCAGCTGTGATACAATGTGTTAAGGAAGTACAGTCTGACATTGGAGTCATGGGATATTTTAACAAATACTTACCTGGGCATAGAAAATGCTAGGGTTTACATTGATTGCCTATTTAAATTAACTTTTGTGTAATATATATATATATATATGAAAACCATTTTAATTATTCATAGGTAAGAACAAAATGGAAGCTCATTTTGACTGTAGGAAAATTTTATAGGAACCAAAAATCATCTGTGGGAATTGTATGCCTGAACAACATCCTCTAGTCAGAGAAGGTCTTTACAAATTGAGTTCCGTGCTCTGCAGATCTTGAAAGTACTTGTAAAATCACTTTTGATCTTGTATTATTTATGTCTTTTCAATATCACTTCTGTTTCTATGTAGTGCTAAATTATACTTTTCCATTTCTGTAATTTGATATGTTGCCTAAAGCCTCTTAACATTGTTTACTGTGAAGTTTTTTTTTCCTACATTTGGAAAACCAAATTTATTCATCTGGACTATCATCTGGATAGCAGTGGACACTATGCAGCAGGATAATTTTAATAAAAGGACAAGCAGTATGGCTGGTGATTTCCTCAGGAATTTATATTTTAAATGCAAAGATAGCTTTATATTTGAATATGAATACAACTTTGACTTCTATAATTTTCCCATATATTGCGACCTGTGTTTTGACAGTAAAGAAATGAACACACACATTTAAAATTCTAAGAGGCAAAGCAGAGCACACATATAATATACTCCTGTGAACAGCAGCACTATTGCTTTGCTCATTTCACACCCTCTATAATTAAATTGAAAACATTGTTCTCAGATTATTTTGTTGCAGTTTTCTGTAGACATAAAAATGTAGACATTTGATTTTTAAGTAAAAAACTTACTTGATAAATTTTAATAATAAATAGGGAAAGTTCTCACAAGTAGAATATGTATTCTTAAAATTGCCTAAATAATTCATGCATAAAAAGGGACTATTCAGATAACGTTATAGAAATGGTGGTTAGCACAGGGATTATAATGATTAATTAAGTCATACAACATAGCTGGAAAATTATTTTTGAAGGATGACGACTACATATGATGTGAAGGACTCATGAGAATAGTCAGTCACTCAACACAAAGTACTTAATTTTCATGGATTCCAGAGCATTTATTTTCTCTTTCTCTCTCCCCCCAACATTACATTTACGTAAACCATAGTAAATGGTTATGTCTTATTATGCAACACTGACTTTGCATGTGCACTATTGTTTTGTTATAGGATTTTTTTTTCATCTTATTCTGATGTTGCTGAAAGAGATTCCTGAAGTTATATAACCACTTGCAGTAATATCCCCAAATAGTGACCACAGCTGCAGAACAAACATCAAATGAAATTTGTACCTAGACTATATATGAAGACAAATACATTACCCAGATATCACACAGTTGTTATTAATTTTTGAATTAGTGTGAAATTCTTTTAAAAGACTGATGATGGTCTAAAAGTAGTGTAAGGCTAAGATAAGCTACATATTCTTCTCTCACACCTTTTGATGTATCTTTACAAAAACTGCACATTAGCTATAGAATTTTAGTAGAATTTGAACAAACCAGGCAGAAAGAAGACTTGCATGCAGTCATTAGGGAATGAGTGTTACAAAGCAATTTATTAAATATAGGATAACTCAAATCATGTAGTTGGCCTCAATGTAAGAATCAGGGATAAACAAAACAAATCTACAAGTTGCTAACCATATCTAGGCTTGAAAATCCAATTCTTGTGTAAAAATGATTCTAATTCTCACTAATTCTTTAGTGTTTTTATCTGTTACCTAACAGTTACTATTTTACATTATGTATCAGTTACTATATATCTAACTTATTATCAGTTATTAGCTGCACACTTTACTGCTCACAGTGATCACATAATCAAGGTTGTTTCACTGTCTTCTTCTGGCATGGACCTCAAGTGTTCATTCTGAACCAGTCTGAAGTCACCCTCCCTGCTGCAGCACCTCCTCCACCAAATAAGACAACACAATCCCTTAGCTGTCACTGTTAGAGCATTTAAATGCTCTGGAAACAAAGACATCAGGTTGAAAATCCTGCTGGAACATAAAGACAGCCCTAGTTTGCTCAATTTGTTTTGCTACTGCTGACAGTATTCATATTTTCACATTGTCTATGAACCTCTGCTTCCAAATACATCAGTGGAAACCCATCTTCTGTAAGGACTCTGTTGCAGGGCTTTATTTTTCTCCTGATTGATGTTAACAATGCAATCATTGTGTTATAGAAACAATTAATTCCTTTATTAATTTGCAGGGTTGTGATATTAACTCTACAAATGTGTAATGTAGTCTCTAGGAACATTAATTTCCCCAAAGAATCACTAGTTAGTCTTCAGTGCACTAAAAACTTTTCATTCTTAGAGGTGTGAGTGTATGTTGACCACACATGGCCACAGGAAAAAGGAGAGGACCTAAAAGTATGTGGTCCAAAACAGTGCATATAGTTTAGATTGTTTTACACCAAATCCAGCTTCATTTTATATAAGACCATGAGATGTTAATGTCCCATACTGTTTTCACAAAATGCCCTCTATTTAGCACAGCACCTGGCCAATATTTCATCTAGACACTAAGTGACTTTTGAACAGCTGTCAGTAATGGAGCTGTTTATTTCATCAATGCACTCATGTTTAAACATAAAAGGAATTGTATTTCTCTCTCTATATATATATATATGAGAATGCAACCACTGAATACATCTTCTTTTGGCTGACCCAGTGAAGTCACAACAAGAAAAAAAGAGATTTACCCAGGAAAGACATCTCACTTTCCAAAAAAGGAAGTAAGAAGTGTTGATGCAAAAGTACATTATGATTTAAATATCATAACAATTAATAAAAGAAGCCAATAATTCCATCAGAAAATATGTTCTGGTTTGAAGACTGAACTCCTTCATTCAAGTCATAGATAATTTTAATTATTTTTTGTTACACAAAACAATGTACGTAAGTTTTATATTCAATGTATTCTACCCTGAGTCTGCACTGGCAGGAACAGAAATACTCTATGAAACTGTTGCACAGTGTTACCATAAGAACCATGATGTAATAGGAAGGAATTTTGTAAAAACATTCATAAACAGCAAGCATCAATGTAATATAGATATGTATGTATATGTATGTAGATATAAATATAGACATAAGAAGTATAAAAATATACAGCCCATAATTTAGCTATTTTTGTATTAGTTTTAAATTACACAGAATAAATATGAATGCATTAAATATTACATTTTAAAATGGCTTTAAATATTGTTCTGAAAAATAAACCGCAACTCCAAACCTTTGCGTATCTGAGGGCTACATTTAAAATCTGGGTATACATAGGTTCACTGACATCCCAATGTCTTACATTGTTCTGTATTTGAATTTCTTCACAATGATTCATAAAAGTCAACATAAAGCATTATTAAATACTGATATTATTTTCCAATAGTCATTTTGGAGCACACGTACTAATATTCTGGTAGCTCTAGGTTCTATAGCAGAGAAAATAAAATTAATGGATGGTCCTACAATATGAACAATTCAGAAAAAGATTTAAAATCGTGCTTCAGATCTAGTTATGGAACCAATTCTAGGACTCCCTGGAGCAGTCTTAGCGCAAGATAATTTTGAAGAAAGGAGACAAGATGAACATTAATACAATCCAAAAAGCAGGGAAGTTGAGAAATGTAGGAAGTAGACTATAGATGATGACTTTTCCGATGGGTCTGAGCTGTAAAACATGAATACAACTTCTCAAATTCACATCTCTTTAGACGTGAGATTTTGGTTTTGTTTTCCACCTAAATATAATAATAAAAATAAAACCATGCAGAATATCTGTACTGGATTTACATGGCAAGGGTTTGGTAGCAGGGATGCTTCAGGGGTGGCCTCTGTGAGCAGCTGCCCCATATCAGACCACAGCCAGCTCCAGACGGCTCCAAATGGACCCACAGCTGGCCAGAGCTGAGCCAGGGAATGACGTTGGTTGGGCCTCTGGGAGCGCAGATTTAAGGATGGAAAAAACCTGCTGGGAACAGCAGCTAGGAGTGAAGAGTGAGAACCAGCCCTGCAGCCCACAAGGTGAGTGCAGCAGGAGGGCAGGAGGTGCTCCAGGCCCCACAGCAGCAGTTCCCCTGCAGCCTGTGGAGAGGCCCCTGGTGGAGCAGGCTGCCCCCCGCAATCCATGGGTCCCACAGGGAGCAGGTCTCCATGCTGTGGCCGTGGAGGAGCTCCCGGTGGAGCAGGTGGATGTGGCCTGGAGGAGGCTGTGGCCCATGGAGAGCCCCCGCAGAAGCAGCCCATGGAGAGGAGCCCACGCAGGAGCAGGGGGCCTAGGGGGAGCTGCCGCCTGTGGGGGACCCGTGCTGGAGCAGTTCTTGAAGAGCTGCTACCTGGGGAAAGCCCCCACAGGATCAGTTCATGCTGTGGGAGGGACCAATGTGGAGCAGGGGCAGAGAGTGATTGTGAAGGAGCAGTGGAGATTAAGTGTTAGGGACTGACCACAGCCTCGATTTCCATGCTCCCCTGTGGCACTCAGGGGGAGAAGGTGGAATAGGGTGGATGGGAGAAAGGTGTTTTTATTTTGTTTTGAGTTCTCTCTGCTCTAGTCTGTTATTTGTAGGCAATAGCCTGAGTCTGCTGAGTCTGTTTTGGAGATGACGCTAACTGGTGAGTGATCTCTCTGTCCTTATCTATACCTTTGAGCCCTTTCCATCATCCCTTTCCATCATATTTTCTGCCCCTTTTCCTTTGAGGGGGGAGTGGGAGAGAGTGGTTGTGGTGGAGTTGAGCTGCCTACCAGGGTAAGACCACCACCAAAACAAAAATAAATAAATAATTATATATATATATATGTATGTACATATATATATAAGACAAGATGAAAATTGCGAGACATGATGTTTTCTTCTGCAGAAACAGATGAGTTAAAGAAAAAGGAAGGAAAGCATTGGAAATACTTTGCTTGCATGCATGTCATGTGAAAAACACAATCAACTATGGTTGTTGCTACACAGAATGGGTTTCCTACAGTAGTGACTTACTGGTTATAACAGCTGTATGCCTCCTGTGAATAGGCTATAAATTAAGTCATCAATGCAGGTACATACCTGTTGACCAAGAGCAGCATGATACGCTATCATGCTGCTTTCACATTCTACACTATTCTTGTAATTCAGGATATTTTACTGTTTGAATTTCAGTATGAAATGCACTTATACAACACTGCAACTTTTTTCCCATTAATTTGTTTAGTTTTTTTTTTTTTTTTTTTCCTAGTGTGTGTTACTGGTTAGAATTATTAGCCCATTTATTTTAGGTCAAATCTTTTTTACATGAACAATAGGTTTTGTTAGCTCCACCAGGTAGAATGGCAGTAGATCACCATTCTATTGCCATTGTTGCAACTAGGAATAATGCCTTATGAAGGAATTCCCTTTCTATATTTTTGAAGTCATTTTCATTTTGAGAATTAATTTCTTTAGCTTTCTCCTGGTGCAGTTTCAAAATTTCTTCTTATTAAAAATGGCGCAGAAGAAAGCTTTTTTTTTTTTTTTTTCCGTGCAACGCTGATGTTTGGCATTGTTATGCTTTTTGATCAGACAGCAATGAAATTAAGTATCACGTAGGTATGAACATTTTCATCCTGCAAATGTACATCATCATTCAAGAACCGAGAAGGTGCAGTTTGTTTCCTCAGCATGTCAAAATGGGGAAAGAAACACAGCAAGTCTTACTGCGCTGATTTTATGAGAAGAAACTATACAAATAAATGACCTGAGAAATGACAGGTCATGAGAAATGACCATGATGACTGCAGCACTTTTTTTCATGATGATCTTCACTGAAAGGAATAAACAGAGATCTAACAGAATTGGAACCATCAAAATCTGTTAGAAATGGAAAAATGGTAAGATAAAGAATAAAGTTGATAAAGCTGATTCTAGTAAACAAAAAGAATAGGCTGAAGTGATCTCAGAGAACCTGCGAAGTGTAAGGTTGCAGAGGTGAAAATAATGGCTGTCTTCAAAAGGGAATAAAGGGGATCTAGAAGATGCTGTATATTATAATACAATATCTGCAAAAAGAAAAATAGGGAGTAGTATCAGAAAAAATATACTACCTGAAAGGAAGGTGTGGGGAGATGGAAACAGCTTTGTCTCGCAGATAACCAGTGATAGGACTAGAGGGAATGGCCCCAGGTTGTGCCAGGGAAGGTTTAGGTTAGAAATTAGGAGATATTTCTTCTCAGAAAGAGTAGTCAGACATCAGAACAGGTTGCCAAGGGAGGTGGTGGAGTCATCGTCCCTGAGGGTGTTAAAGGAAAGGTTGGACCTGGCGCTTAGGGACATGATTTAGTGGGTGATATTGGTGGTAGAGGGGTGGTTGGACCAGATGATCTTGAAGGTCTTTTCCAATCTTAATGATTCTGTGATTCTATGATTTGTCTAAAAAATCCCTTAATAATATCAAATCAATCAAATCTCTCCTGTGACAGGATAAAAGGCCTGAGAATGGATTAGAAGCTGTAGATTTGCATATCCAAACACTAAATCAGGCCTTTAATGTTTAATCAGGTCTTCTTTGATAGCGTCTTTTAAGTACACTTTAAAATCTCAAGTAGGTAATGCTTATTACGTGATGGGCACAAAACAATGGGAGCTTTTGCAATTTCACTGATGAACAGGATCAGAGGATATTCTATGAAATGGAGGAATTATCTCTGGGCTGGGACATGCATTGGCTTCTGCAGTTAAATAGAAACAATCACCTGCACAAAGATAGAAGAGGGAACAACTGGCTAGGGGGAAATATTGTGGAAAAGGGGCTAGAGATTCTAGCAGCTTGCACACTGAACACATGTCAACATCATTATACACCTCTGTGCTCATACTGCCAAGTGGAAGAATGAACAGAGCTTTAAGCCATGCAAAGGACTCCTGCTCTAAAGCAGATAGCACCAAGAAGATATAGTACAGATATAGATGATACAGATGCTGTATTATGTGCAACTGTGAGCACCACATTTTTAGTAACTAATGGAGATTTCAAAGCAAAAGCAAAAAGATCAGAGGTCCATATGAAGGATTCACAAAAAGAAAGCTGATTCACAATTGTGGCTGTATAGTTGAGAGCTGAAGAACTGAACTGAATTTTACAATTAAATGAAAGGCTTATTAGTAAAGACAAGGCAGTCATCTCCATGTCCAGGGCAAAAAATGAAGAAACGATGGACTTAAATTTGAAGAAAGGATATTTAGGTTAGACAATATGGAAAGTTTTATAATATTGAGATTTTTTAGCACCACTGCTGACTGCAGAGACTGTGAGGTTAAATAGCTTTTTATAAGAACTTAGATAAAAAGGTCTGAAATTGAGTGTAACTGAGCGCTATACTGTAATAAAGATTTATTGTTAACTTCAAATCCTCTGCTTTGATATACATTTATGTAAAGGAGTTGGATATTTACAAAAATTTAGAAAAAAAAGGCAGTTTATCACCATGATTCAGATTATTTTAATGAGTCACCTTTCTTCCCTTATTGTGAAACCAATTTAGACTACACAGCTTAAAATTGCACATAATATGGTGCAATTAGTTACACACTGATGAGGCTATTTTGAAACAAAAGACAAAACATTCCTCCTCAAGCCCTTCTCCCCCATCTAGCTATATTTCAGAGCAGAAGACACATTGCGCAGCCGCCTGACAATGCAGACTGGGCAGGTTAATGAGTTTTATGTAAGATTTTTTTTCAGTCTAATTGCCATGTTTAGAGAATCTGTGCAGAAGGACCTCATTCATCTGCATTTGTTTGAACCACTCTCTTTATAAAACTTCCAGAAACATCACCTATCTCTTCTGATCTCTCAGCACATTGACCAGCATTAACTAGTGAGAAATCACGAAAGCCCTTATCTGAGCACCAGTGATACAAAGACAGGAGCTGCACAGCAAGTCTGCAAAAAGTCTGCAAAATGTGAAAGCAACCTATCTGGGCACTAAACTGTTGACACAGATAAACTCTTGAAGATGAATATTTCCAAAGGATGTCAGCCTCCTTCCATACCCAAGTGTCACCTGTTACATGGGGTAATTTGAGCCTCTCCACAACCTCATGACTGGTTGTAGCTGGCTAATGCTAAACCTCTTAGCCAGCTTCTGATTTTTGCTGTGACTTCAGATTTATGCATTTGAGACCAACATACATTTTAGGAAAAGAGAAACAAACATTGTTATTGATTCCTGGGGTTCTTCAAGTAGAGAATGCTTGGCAGAGCTGGACAAAGTGACAGAGATTCTCAAACTTCCTCTCATTTTCAGAACCAAAAGTAAGAATTTCTTTAGACAGTCAAAAATTTCCTTTACTTGAAAATGCAAAAAACATGGCAATTATGGAATAAAATAATCAGTTATAAAGATAAAATACCTTTTCTTTTTAATATAATAGTTCAACATTTTTCATTAAATAGAGAAACAACTATCAGATAAAAAAATCTCATATAAAATATCAAAAGGTAAATGGCAATATCAATTGGGAAAGCAACTATGCCTTAGTAAATCTTCACTGAGAAGGACTACTAGATTACCAACTCCTTAAATTGTTTTGTTACATTATGCTGGTGGGATGAGAAATCATCAAGCAGTTCCAAATTGTATTATTTTAAAGGAAGTGATTCAGACAGCATGTATATTAATCCTGCAGATTGTTGCATTAGAAAATCCCTGGTTTCTCAGTAAAGAGATGAGACACTTGGACACCAGCTGAAATAGATGTTGCAGAATAAATAATGTTTTAGAAAACAAACCTAGTTTTCTAGGAGCCCATTATTCTCAGGTGGTAAGATGATATACCAAGAAAATTACAAGTTCAATCATCAGATAAATAGGAAACAGAACAAGTGAGATGAACCACATTGCCATATGCACTCTGAAACTTTGATAGAATTGAATAATGGAATGAGTGACCTACTACAAGGATCTCCATCTGTCAGCAACGTCAAAACTAACCTAACAGAACTGCAGAGAGTTTTAAATATCTATCTTCAAAAAAATTTAAATAAGAACATTACTTACTAGCATCTATCTATCTTGGTACTGTGAACATTGTTTCTGTCATGATGAAATAGGGATGTTTGCATGTTTATCTATAACATATTTTTTTGACTTTTTTTTCCCCACTGACAGTAACTGCTAGTATGATCTTTCAAAGATAAATCAGGAGGGAACTGCATTTGCCAACAGAACACACTGCAGATATGTTTTCTAAAATATATTTTATCAATTTTATTTTATGATTCTGGTTTGTACCTACTTCCAATCAGAACACTAATCCCGTGAAATAGACCCTGGACACTGCACAAAACACCTTAAGTGCAGTGTACAGAAAAGCAACAAAATAGGAGTAAAATATGAAAAGCTGTCAAATGACAATGCAGATACAGCTGAGACTGCAGAGTCCCTGAAAGTGGCTAAATAATTAGCTTACAAATGTTGGTTATTTGCAGCTGCAACTTTACATATTTTGATTCAGAGGGTTTCATCTGTTTTGGGGCTGTGGGGAAGGAGAGGAGGTTGAAGGTCTTTCTAGGAGAGTCACAGAAATGGTATGTTGATGGGGTTTGGCTTTTTTGATTAAACAAAATAAAAATATGTATTTCAGGTATATGTATTACATCATGCATACATGTTGCCTCATATCTGGGTGTTGCCTCTAGCAATTACTTTCATAGACTGCAGTGCCATCTTTGTCTTCAAATTTTGTCTCTTTGTTATCCAGGTAAGCATTATCTCTTCAAAGTTATTTGTAGTCCCCTTTCTTTGCAAAAATAGACAGTTCCTCTGTTATTTTAATTTCCAGGACAGAAAAATGTATGTGTGTTTTTAATTATTATTTGTACATCTGTAACACTGTGTCAATTACCATTACTTGAAATCTCAAGGTGTTTGCATTGCAGTCACCCTCACTTATGTTATTTAACATTTTGTTAAGTGTGCTGATATTAATTACCAGAAATTATGTTTTTTGAAATTATGTATTTCAAAACACTGAATATACAAAGAAAATCTTTGTGCAATCAGATGTATTCATAAGCAGTTCTGCTTCACAACGCAGGTACACAACAAGGTTATTCACTTGGTATGAACTACCCTACAGCAGAGTTCACAACTAAAATGTAATTACTGCTTCTAAAGATATGGTTTGGAGTCTTCTCAGCCACTAGGACTGCTCCAAATGATATAGAATGTATATACCATTTCTCCCATTTAGACATTTCTACCCTTCGTACAACATGCAATACATAAAGAAGGCTTTGCCCTGGCAATCTCAGTGCATTTTTTATTGGAGTTTTGAGTTTGGGGAAAACTTCTGATTTTAGAGCATCTTATGAGGTTTTGTGTAATTCAATCAAACAAAGAATAATTATTTTTTTAAGTATTTCAAGTTAAATATGTACCTTTCAAAGTGGATTTGTATAAAAACAAACTGAAAAAGCCATGTTTCCTCAATTATGATTTTAGGACTAAAGTTGTTTGAAGGAACTATCCACAAAATATGAAAAAATAAAACAAATCAACCCTCTTTTTGGAATCTAGAGTACTGGGAAACTTGGTTTCTCATATCAGCACTGATCTTTCTCAGATTTTTTTTTCCTAATAGATCTTTTGGCACGCAATTAGGGGAAAAAAAAGCGGTAGCTTTAGCAAGATAGTGCTGCTTGCCTTTTAAAAAATAAGATAACATTAATTACTTGCTTCTGTATATGCTTTTCATTTTTATGCAAACCTAAACCACATAAATAGCTTTTAAATATGAGGAATTTAAAATATCACTTCTTGGATAGGAATTACTATAGAAGTGAAAGAGACCATATAAATCAGAGATACAATGTTTTTTATACAATTGGGCATAGATATAATTAGGTAAATAGTTCTGAAGGATAAGTGCAGATTAAAACTGTCTTCTCTTCCTCAATTTTTTGAGAGAGGCATCATGGACTTAAAAAAAAGAGTTTTTTCCAGTCCTGACTAATTGTGCATTGAAAGAGCAGAAATCTCAAGGCAGCAGCTTTACTTTTATGAGATTTTTTTCCCAGTCAGTGTAACAGGATCTCATAGTCTCAGATAATCTCTGTCAAGTACTACCATCTGAGCTTGTAATCTAGAAATATCTGCCTAGATATGATAGCAGCACAAACCATTATCCCCAGTTCAGGCTTGAAGATAAATAAAATACTGAAGCAAAACTTAACCAAGAACTAAAGTGTGCATTTTTCTGTTTGCTTACTATTTACAGTTCTTTGGAAAAAAAAAAAAAAAAAGTTTTGTTTATTTTTGCTTTTGCTTTTCTCTTACACAAGTAAGACATACTCACTTTTTGTCCTTAAACAGATTCTTATTTTTTCCTAAGAATAAACCTCTCAAAACCACAGAAGGGTGAAGGCTGGAAGAGTGTTCAGTGTTACTATTTTTTAAAACAGCACATTTCCTTTTTCTTTTTAAGCTCTCTTCACTAGGTTTCCCTGTTTTTTTCCACTGCCAGGGAGGTGTCATTAGGCTGGATCTTCTATGACCTGATCACTATGGCTTGTTTTATAATCCTTATTTTCCAGTATTAACATAGTCTGTAATAACACATATGTAGCATTCTGTTGCATTGAAAAAAATAATGCAAAACTTCAATTTTTAATAAAAAATGTAATTTACTTTTTTTTTTTCTTCTGTATTTTTTCTGCTAGGCTTCAATTTTATTCCTATTGAAGTTAATGATAAAATTAAATTGATTTAATGTGTGCCAACTCAAATTCCCAAAGAACATACATAAAGTTCAGACTTCACATCTTCTTATAAGTTTTTTAAACATATTTAATGAAAAATAATTCTTTTCTGGATTCAGGGATTCAGTCAAATACCCCTGAACACCAGTGTGCTATTCCTCAATTAAGCCTGCTTTCCCAGTGACTTAAATTTAAGCACAGATGATACGTGAGAAGCAGAAAGGTCATAAACTTCCATGGAAGTTCCTGGAATACACAACACTGAGATACTGTGAAATAATAACATTGAAATATGCTATTTTTTATATTTATGCTAGCCTGTGACATTAGAGTTATGTGTTTTCTAAGTATTTATTTTATGTGAAGAAGAGTCATAATTTTAAAAAATTATAAAAATGAAACATGCCTGTAAGACAGATCAGATACAGGCAGCAACAAATAACCTATTCTGCCAAAATCAAGAAGCCTCAAGAGAATTGCTTTCTGGATAAGCCCTAGAGAAGGAAAAATGTTTCTCTAAGGGAAAAACAAGCAGTGCAAGTTGAAAAAGAAAAAGAAAAATCCTAGGAATCTGTCTGAAGAAAGCCATTCCAGACAGTAAGATAAGATTGCCTCATAATTTAACACAAAGTGAAGTTTCTGCAGTTTTGAGGAGAGCGTAAATACTCCTTGATGAATTGCATATCCTATTGGTCCTTCCAGAAATAAATTCAAAAGGATCTTGCATGTGAGTAGATGTAGCTCCATTCAAACTGTAAGACAATGATGAGTTCAATTAGTGTTAAGACTGCTAATACAGTATGGGAAACCCATTAAATTTAAAGGTTTGTAATTTGAAGTAAAACTTTAACAAATACAGGAAAGAAAAACACAATACTTTTACACAATTGCTTTAAAATATTTAACAATAAATACTTGTTATATAAGGAAAATTTCCCATTTCTGCACACTCTTTATTCTTTCTTACATCTGAAAAAGAGATGGTTTTCAGGCAGTTTGAACAAAGTAAAATCAGATGAGAATTATGCCATATAAAATGGGGTTATTAAATATATAGAGAAATACACTTAGGACTCAAACTTATAATCAGACAATCAATTAGAGGTGCAAAAATGACACAGTAAAGCAGTATCTGCATACTTTCCCACAGAAGTAGAATGGCTTTATTTTACTTTAAAAGAAGCCAGGATAATCCAACTGCATTTATGTAAAAGAAGCCAGGATAATCCAACTGCATTTACATTGTGCATTTCACTGAAAATCCAGCAAAGTTATTGAAAGGAAGAATTCTGATTTAAAAACCCAACTAGACAAAATTTGTGAAAACAATAGCCTTGAATGGCCACACACTTTACTGTTGTATAAAGAGCACTATGAATAAAAATCATACACTCTTCCCATATGAAATTCTAATGGGTAGACCCTTGGTTTCACCCCACCTAAGCTTCTGCATTAAGCCAATTTACAGATAACTGATGGCACTATGCTAAATTATTGCAAAGATCTAATAAAATGTGTGAAGACTACTCACAGGTAGAAGTAGCCCCTCCAGAACCTGTAACTGAACCATGTCACTCTTGGGAATGTACAGATTGGGTCCACCTCAAGGTACATCAACTAGAAAGAACAAAAAGAAAGAAAAAATTAAAAGTAAAAAGAAGAAAGCACTCCAGCCTATCCAGCCAAAGGACCGAAGGACCTTATCAAATCACTGTGGCAAAATTGTTAAATATTGGGGTCTTCCAAGCTGGGTACCAGCTTCTCATTGTAAAACTGATGACTCCACTAAGCTCCAACCCAGTGCTGTTAGCACTAACAAAAAAAAAATATTAAAATAAAATAAAAAATAAAATATAATAGAATAAATAAAATAAAATAAAATAAATAAAATAAAATAAAATAAAATAAAATAAAATAGTCAAGTATTGAACAATAAGATTTGAATTCAGGGGAAGACCAAGACTCCACTAGTGAACAGGATAAAGAAAATCTGCCAGAACAGTTTCTAGGCCCTCCAGAAAAGAAACTAGATCACTACCTAACTCTTTGTTTCCCAGAAAGGCACAACTAGTCATTCTCTAATTATTTTCAGTGGCACTAGTCTGGATCATTTTGTCCTGGCCAGATAACACACAGATAACACAAGATCAACAAAACAGAGCAAAGAAAGACAACTTGTCCTCCAAAAGTCAATGGTCTTTATATCATCACATAAACCATAAAAATAACTTTCTTCATTTGGCCTACCATCATCATAAAGAATTAGATGTTTTGAAATATTATGTATGTTCCCCTATATCTCCTGATTCTGGTAAAAGTGTCTCCATGCTTCCTACAGCATATAGGAAGCAAAAAGACATCTGGGGCAGAAGAGCCGAAATTCCTTGTCCAAGATTATCCCTGATGACAATAAATTGGAACTGATTTGGGTTGATATGACACTGGTGTGCATGAAGTTTCAGCTTCTGCCTTCTATCTGGGGTAAAATTCCCCTGAGAATAACAACACTATTAATTGTCAGAATAATAGCAGACATATATATTTTTTTTGATAACTCACAAAAATGTGAATTATATCATTCTATTCTATTAATCTGTTCTACATGCCTCCTTTGGAGCCTATTTCTTTTGTAGTGCATTTGCATAACTGTAACTCCTATAAGTATTATAAACCCATTTGTCATGTTATACAGGGTATATAGCCTTGGGTATTTGACATTTGTCTCTCAATACCACCAAGAAAGCATTAAAATTTTGTGGACAATTGCATTCCCCATGAAAGAAATTAGTTTATTAGTTTTTTTTTTTTTTTTTTAGAGAAAAACTGACACTACAGATTCTTTTGACCAAGCAACCATTGAAATGATTGCTACCCATCCAGTCATCTGTCAAAAGAGACTGACTTAATACTAGTTTGTAAGGGCGCAGTATACAATTCAACTGGAAAATAATGTAGTGGATATATTCCAGACAATTCTGAAATTATGATTGGAATGAGCACATTAAAAGAAAGAGGCAGGCAAAGCAAAACAACCCAGTATTTGGAATTCATGGGGTGGGTTTTAAAACATATTTGAAAATATAGAGTTGTTAGGTAAAAAGAAATTGTATAATATTCTATTTGTATTACTGCTGTTAGTCATACTGTCTGTGCATATTCAAATAATTTTCCGTATGGTGAAATTGTGTATTAAGAAATGCAGAGATACTGCTGTAATCATATTAACCCTAGCCTTGAAAACATGAGTCATGTACCCAGACATGAAATGAACAGGTTGGAAATAGAAGAAAAAATCCAGAAGCTGATGTTACTCAACCCCCAAGCCTAGAGGCAAGAGTAGATGGCAAGACAACGTGGTCTGAAATAAAGACGATAGTGTTTAGGAGATGTCTGTGGCTTGTCTTCCATACTATAGGGTCCTCTAGGGACTATGAGACTTCAGAATCTCAAAGAATGCAGAAGCAGGACTTGTTAAACCTGAAGATCGGTCCCCTATGAGAAAGAGGTCACTGCCCCTGAGCACTGAGGCAAAAAGCACTACCCTGCTTGGGAATCTCTTTACTCCAGGCCCGTTCCTCTCCCAGCTGCTTTTTTTTTTTTTTTTTTTTTTTTCCCTTGTTTCTGTAGAGGTGCCATATGCTCCACTCATTGGTTCAGATTTTGCACACAGTGGGTCCATATTGTTGCCAGAAGCTGTTGTGAAACACACCAGCGCCAGGCAGCATCAGACAGTCCATGTCTTCCTCCTGCAGCACCTCCATTACCAAAGACCTGCCAATTATCTCCAATTCACTAGTCCTGCATGGAGCACTCTGTTTCTGAAGAGCACAAATAGTGCTGACAGTTTGTTCTCAAGGCAAAACAGCTTTATTAAATTCTGGACATCATCTGAAGAAGTATTTGTCTCTCTCCCACTCCTGGGCCGGACTCTGGACTCTGTCTCTTCCAGATAACCAATCCTGGTGCCTTCATCTCAACTCAATCTCAACTTGAGAGGGCTTCTTGGACTAACTGGTATCCCTTTGCCTTGCCCTGCCCTGCTTCCTCAGGCTACTGGGGCAGCTCCCATTTGTGATTAGGCCCATCTTCTCTGATGCACTGGTTGTGCTGGAGCCATGACTGCCTCTTGCAGGGCCAGACAGGGTGCAGGGGCAGCTTTGGAAGAGCAGGCAAGCACCTCCTGCCACCACCCTGCCCATGGCCCAGGACCCTACGTCAGTCCTAGAGTTGTCAGCCCCTGCCCCAACAAGGCCACAGAGCATATCCTTACAGCCCTGCTCTGCCCAGCCATGGATCCTGCCCAGCTGGGCCCACACATATGCCCATGTCCAGGCCTTGGATGATCCCTGTCCCCAGGGAGATGCCCATTGTTTGAGGTCTGGGCTCCCCCTGTGCCTGATCCTGGAGGGGTGGTGGGATGGGCCAGATCTGGGAGGCTGCCCCATGGAGAGCTCCCAAAGCTCCAGCCTCCCAGCCATGGGAAGCCATTGTCACGACAGTGCCCTGATATATACACTAGAGTTTCTTAGATCTTTGCTACCTAGTACAGGAAAGATTATTATAGAAGAGCTAATGATCAGCTGCAATATCCTGCAGCTCCCTTGTGAGACTGAACAGCTGAACATGCAATTGGCTTCTTCATTAGTGAAACCTAAAATGACAGTCGCAGAAAGGCCCTTGGGGAACAATTACAGTAACTTGCTACTTGAAAGACCACTGTTTGTTTTTTTAAATAAAGTAAATATTGTAATAGGAATGAATTAACATACTGTAAAAAATGTTTTGTTTCTAGTCTGCTCAACTGAATTACAAGAATGGAGATCACGGTGCTTCTGAATTGGAACGTGTGTTGACTGTCTTCTAAAACTTAATACACCTTAGTAATTCACATCAGCATTTTGCTGATGGTCACTATGTAGAGGGGGGACCTCTGAACTGAGGAATCTTGAGAATTACTAAAGTGACTGAACTAAGTTGCTGACACGGTGAAAAAGTGTGGTTTATTTATTTATTTATATATTTGGCCTGGTGAGCATCCTCTGAGTGTAAGTAAGACAGCGTTGACCCTTGTCCCATTGCCAACAACCACAACATCAAGAGTAGGAAAAATCTTTCATTTTGGCACTTTGTGATATTATCTTATTTCCTGACACATCTGGAACTGAGGAATGCTTGTCATAGTCATTCTCTCCTTACCTAAAACAAGCTAAGTAATCTCTAATTTGTTAATTAATTGATTTGTGTAGTCTGGAAACTATGTATTGAAAATTGAAGTGTATTATAGTTCAATGTATTAAAGGCACAAAAATCTAAGGATTTAATCCTAGCAAGACAAACTAGAAGATTTTTGCCCTGAAATTAACAGGTGCAAAGCAACAAGAAAATCATTTATATTTAAAACGTACTATTGTCTTATGAGTCATCAAGTAAATGAAGAGCATTTCACCAGAAATTCCTGACAAACTATTTTACCTTTTATAGGGAATGTTTTTCTACTGCAATAACACTGAAATACTAGCAAGTCTTTTGCAAATTGTTGTACATTCATGACTGTTTAATTGCAAGTGACTATTTTAACAGCTTAATATTTTCAAACCCAAAGTACCACATAAATTGCTTATTGAATTGCTGCCTAATTGTTGAAAATACCCTGCAATTCCTCCTCAAGACTTAATGTTGACCTTTACAAACTTGGCAAATTTGAAATAATTTGAAGCCTCGCTAGCATCTGTTTTTAAGTTGCCAGTAACTGCTGTTATTGTGTAGTAACTGTACATTACTTTTACTTAGGGCAAACTATGATTTCTGTAATACTCATTTATTTCCAAACAATTCTGATGGATATAAGGCATGCTCAAAGTTCAGTCCTCCAAATGATGAGTCATTTGGCTTCAGTCCACCAGAGCAATAGTTGTGTAGAATGATCAGCTTCTGTTTATAAGCATTAGTATAAGGGAAACTTTTTTCACTCTTCTTCATTTATCTAGTCTGTGTTGGTACAGCCTGCAGTTGTAGCTACATGATTAAGGAATTGAAATTAGGGTACAGTGTTCATTACTAAAAGGTGTTTATAGCCTTTGATATCTTCACTAAGCAAGTGTTATGAAAAATAACTGGGATCTGGAAAATGCTTTAACTACTATGAGACTTGGATGAAGGGTTAAAACGTTGGAAACCTTTCCTATAGTAGTGTTGTCAACGCAAATATTTCTTTTAATTTGTACCTTTCTTTTAATTTGTACCAGAGAAAAAATGCATGGAGTATTGTTAATTCTCAAATGGTTTTCCACATGGAAATGCCTGTGTCTTAATACAGTTGTTGAATGCTTCTGTTCAGTATTGTACATCTATAGCATCTAAAAGTTACATATATCACTTTGCAGATATGAAAATACATATCATTACTTAAGAGTAGTTTAACACAAACTATTTTTTTTTCATCATTTAACAAAACAGCACTTAAGCAGCTTTACTAGCAGAGAAGTATTTGGCAAACAGCTGAAGATTTTTTTTTAAAGTAATTTTATGAATAATTTAAAAAAATACAGGTCAGTTATATTTCTAAAACTATCTGGGAAAGCAAAACAATCCGAAACAGAAAACATAATTTGTCTTCCTATTTCATGCATGCTTCCAGAAAACAAGTGAATAGGAAGGTATAAAATGTTTCAGAACATGAAGGCTTGTTTTTTGGATATTCAAATGCCCACAAAATATACACTGCTTCTTGTTGAGTGGCTTAGACATATTGCAGAGGATGTTAGAGCAAGTGTTTTGTTTCTTTTCATTGTTATCTTACAGAAGCAAAAGCAAAAATAGCTTCAGTGCCTGGTAAAATTATGGGGAAGATTACTCTGGGAGTTATTGAAAAACACCTGAAGGGCAATGCAGTCACTGATAACAGCCAACATGGATTCACAAGGGGAAGGTCATGTTTAGCAAACATGATTTCATTTTACAAGATCACCCATCTAATTGACCAAAGGAAGACAGTGATTTAATCTTTCTGGATTTCAGTAAAGATTTTGATGCTGTCTCTCATAGTAATCTGATCAAAACGACCGAATACTGCTAGGAAAAGCATGATAAGGTGGGCAAACAATTGGCTGATGGGTCAGGCCCAAAGGGTTCTTTTAAATGGAGTTACATCAGGATGGTGACCTGTGGGGTTACCAGGTTCCCCAGGGTTCCGTTTTAGGACCAGTCCTCTTCAATGTTTTCATAAACAATTTGTATGTATGACTTGAAGTTTTTTTCAGCAACTTTGTGGACAATACCAAATTGAGTGGAGCTGTTGGCTTTGTTGAGGGTGGTGAGGCCTTTCAGAGAGATCTAGACACATTGGAGAGTTGGGTAATCACCAACAATATGAAGGGACAATGCTGGGGGACAAGATGCTGGAGTTCAGCTCCACAGAAAGGGATCTAGGGGTTTTGATCAACAACAGTCTGAACATGAGCCAGCAGTGTGCCCTGGCAGCCAGGAGGGCCAAGCGTATCCTGGGATGCATCAAGCACAGCATTGCTAGTCGAGGGAGGTGATTGTCCTGCTCTACTCTGTGCTGGTGTGGCCTCATCTTGAGTACTGTGCGCAGTTCTGGGCACCACAGTACTAAAAGGACGTGAAACTGTTGGAGAGTGTCCAAAGGTGGGCTACAAAGATGGTGAAGGGTCTAGAGGGGAGGATGTGTGAAGAGTGGCTGAAGTTACTTGGTTTGTTCAGTCTGGAGATGAGAAGACTGAGGGGAGGCCTCATGGAGTCCTGCAGCTCCTTCACGAGGGGAGTGGAGGGGCAGGCGCTGAGCTCTGCTCTCTGGGGACAGCGACAGGACCCGAGGGAACGGCATGGAGCTGGGACAGAGGACGGTCAGCCTGCGTGTTAGGAAAAGGGTCTGCACCCAGAGGATGGTCATGCACTGGAACAGGCTCCCCAGGGCAGTGGTCATGGCACAGAGACTGCCAGAGTTCAAGAAGTGTTTAGATAACACACTCAGACGCATGGTCTATTTTTTTGGGCGGTCCTTTGGGGACCCAGGGGTTGGGTTTGATGATCTTGTGGGTCCCTTCTAACTTGGGATATTCTATGATTCTATGAAAAGTCAATTTGGGGAAGACCAAAATATTTCATAGAGCAATCTTCAGTTTAAAATGCTGTTTTCTCATGAGATATATTCAAGAAACTGAAAGTGATAAACATCTAAATTTACTTCTATAATGTACATAAGCATGATTATGGTATCACTTTAGAAACATTTCTAATAATCACCTCACTATGGCATAGGAATGAGTCATAAAAAATGTTCATAAATCATAAAACCAGAAAAGCAATAATCCCCTGCATCAACACACTTCCCCAATGGAAAAAAGATTAATCAATGTCATCATTTATATAGCTATTATCAAGCACATCAATAATAAAATAGAAAATGATAACAGTAGGTTAGGCTGAGAAATCTCCAAATGGAAGCATCATTGCAATTGTTTCATTTTACTCAGTATTAGTTTCACAATAAATTCATAATAATTTTGAAACTTTTTAATTCAAATAATTTGTGGATATGAATTTTCACTCACTATAAATCTATAACCATCTAGAAAGAATATTCATTTTTAATATATTGGTTTTGTCTCATCAAATACATTTTTTTTCCTTTATATTGTATGTTGCACCTGAAACTGCAACAACCAAAATGGAAATTTTCTGTATATACAGTGGAACTAGGCATTTATTTTGTTTCTTCTGTTTAAAGAAAAATATTGGAATAGTTTAGGGTGATAAACTGACTGACAATATGCCATACCCCTACACATCAGAGCATGCTGATGATCTTTATATATTAGAAAAAACAAATGTTCTAACCCAGTCTGGGACAGCTTTACATTTTTACAGACAGTTATGTTTAAGTAGCAGTCAAAATATGCAGCTTATTATTGCTTTATTTTAGTTAACAACTACATGTCAAAGGGTTGAGCTTGTCATTGGATTTTCTTTTTAAGAAAAGTGGTTCTTGGAAGATGCTAAGGAGCAGCAATATGTACTTTCGCAAACACTATAATTACTACCTTATCACTAAACTCAAATAGCCAGTCCTGTCAGTCAGCTTTGTTTCAAATTCTCATCTTAGATTTGCCACTTGATTTTTAAGGCTGTTTTTTACGAACTCTCTGTTCTCATTTGTGTTTTGCAGTGTCACCTATTAGATGTGTGTCAGGTAAGGAGGACGATATTATGTTCATGTCTTGTGCTTACCTGTTTGCCAGCTGTGCCTTTCCCAAGATTGTAGTGGACAAACTCACATAAGAAGCTCTAGCAAATTTGTGCATGAAAGGGCTGCAATAACTGTGAAAATGCCCTTGCAAATTCTCACTCTGGCATAAGAATTTGTGAATGCATAGTTTTTATTATCTGCTTTTATCATCTAAGTCTTCCTGATTGCTGCATGCCTTTGAATTATCAAGGTGCTGTAGATCACTTACTGTGTCACCTTTCTCTTACTGCTTACTCCCAGATTACTAAAGAAATTGTAACCCATAGAAAGATGTAATTTCACTTATAAAACTCTACATGTTAATTTGTTAACTAATCCATATTATTAAGGCCCCCTTTCCTCAATTAACTCTTCTCTAAACAGACCCCCCCTAGGTCCTTAGGAGAACAGGGATACATGTCACACAGATACTTGTGCAGGTCTGAGTATGAATTTTTCAAGTTTCAAAAATCACAAACCTAGTTTACAAATAAAATGAATGAATGAATGTTGTTAACCATGCCATTTATAGGATGTTTGTTTGTTTGTTTCTGCTACTTTTTTTTTTTTTTTTTTGTCTGTGTGTATGTGCTACAAACATAAAAGAGTTGTTACATGTATGGACATTGTTATGTCATACTTAATTAAGTGAATTTGATTTCAATTTTGGAACAAAAATTTATCACTAGAACTAAGTATTAACCTATCACCTAAGTATGCCACACATAGTTATATAACTATTATTACATTTAATGGTAAAATTTATGTTATATAGGGCTTTTTATTGAGAAATAGAAAAAAGAATAAATCCCCTATTTATTAATTTTGATATGGAAAGTCTTTTTTTTCTGTAAAAGGTAAAAAGGTACAGGTATTTCTTCAATTGTTTTGGCTATATTGTCTTCCTTTTACTGCTACACAGATCTTTAATGTTCATTTTTCCCATAATTACAGATAAAATAATCAAATGTCATTTTATGAACAAATAGATCAAAACCAAGCCTGTGCTGAGGGCCTTTAAAAGGTGTAATTGCTATGCATGAAAACAGTAGTAAGACACAGGGTGACATCCCCTAAAAGGACCAAAAAAGATATGCATTCCATTTGATAGGATTATGGAACTCCTGACATTAGCCACATGCTCTCTACCACTGAGACGAGGAGCCTATTAGTCTGGGAAAAGATGGGCTGAATGGTCATACATGGGAATGATTTACTGGCATACCTACAGACATACAAATTTCAATGTTCACTGGGAGATTTAGCAGAATATCTCCATAGTGGATTAACTTTAATAAATTAGAGATAATACACTGTGGATTTGTAACATCTCCAGACTGTCCTTGTACTACATTAAGTTAGCCTCAGATCAAATAACAGAACAATGACCTGAAACCTCCTGAGGTGCCAAGGAAGATCACGGGATATACCTGAATTCAGTGTAGGCTATTGCCAAAGAAGACCAAGCCAACTTTTTTTCTGTAACTGATTGCCTGACTGTTATAAAAAGTCCTTCAAAATATAAAAATAAAAAATGAAATAGAAAAAGGTTATAATATCTTAAAAAGAGGTGAACAATGGTACTTCTGAAATAAGTTATGTGTCAGAATAAAATATCTTAATTTGCTTCTGGGAAGATTCATTCATAAGAACAGACAATGACAGGGTAAAACTATTTTAATTCTAAATTCATTGTGTGTGTTTTTTTGCTTGCTTGCTTGTTTTTAAGTGAATATTTTCGTTAAGAAGGTTATCTGCTAAAAAAATGTTCTGAATACGACCCAAATGTTTTTGTCATTACATTAAAAACTTTTTCCCTACGTGCTTAATCTGGCTTTACTTATATAATTTAGTAAATAAAAAGGTTTTGAGGTGTACTGCATCTGGCTGGGATGGAGTTAACTTTGCCCTCAGTAACCCATACAGTGCTGTGCTCTGCACTTGCGGTTAAACATCTCCGATATCACACCAATGTTTTGCCTATGAATGAACAGTGCTGGCTCAGCTTCAGGACTCCCTCCAACCTCCCAAAGCCAGTGGTTTGGGGGTGGGCAAGAGGTGGGGAGGGGACATCACCAAGGCAGCTTACCTAAACTGGCCAAATGGGTATCCAATACCATGTGGTATCATACTCAACAATAAAGAGTGGAAAAGGGGAAGGAGAGGAGGGCCACTTGATATGAAGATGTCTGTTCTCCCAGACAACTGCAACGTGTATTGAGGCTGTTTCCCAGGACATGGCCAAACATTTCTTGTTGATGGGAAGTGGAGAATAATTGAATAATTGTAGAGAGTATTTTTGCCCTTTGCTTCCACATGGCCTTTGCATGTTCTTCCCTCTTCCTTTTCCCTTTAATTAAATCATCCTTATCTCAACACGAGCCTTTTTCTTTTCATCATACTTGCTTCTCCCCCTCATCTTTTGAGGAGGGGGAGTGAGAGAGTGGTTGTGGTGGAGTGGAAGGATAAAACCACAACAGTCGGGGGTTTAAGATTTTATTTTTTTAACCCAGGTTCTTATGTACCAATCCTGCTCTCATTGCTAGTAGGACCATACAATCCAAAAGCTGCCTGCATGTCTGTGAAGTTAATTGAAATGAACTTAATGAAGCTGTTGTTTCGTGATGAGCTCTGCCAATACTGAGATCTGCTCAGACTCCTTTTCTTTGTTGATAGTCTTGTTGAAAGCCTTTGCACCAGTCAGGTCAGATTGGCTTGCTGATAGCCAGGTCTCTAAAGATGCATCTGTTTCAGGCAAGGGGAGGTAGGCAGTGTGCTTGGTTCATTATCAGTTACAAGCTTCTCAAGGATTTAAAGTGATGGAAAAAAATCAGTATATGACAGAGAGGTGCGTTTTGCCCCTTTGAGCAATAGTTGATCAGGAAAATGCGCCCTCTTTAAAGGGAATTTTTTTCCCTTTATGGGGACTGACATTTTATATGGGAAGTGCCCATATCTTTTAATCAAATTCATTATTTTGAATTTTTTTCTGGTCTCAGAACAGAAGGTTTATAGTTTAATTATAACACTAGCAAATTCAAGGAGAAACCAAACAGAACAAAAATATTTAGGAAGTTTTAAACTAAATGGGGATTTAGAAAATAGAAAATCAAAGTGGCTGAAAAGAATATCCATGAAATATATAATATGACGTAAAGGTCATTAGTATGTGTATATACTTTTCTATAGCGGTAAAACATTTTCTATGTGATAAGAACAAATAAGTTCTACTGCATAGCATGTAATCAGTAGAGAGTGGGTTATTCTTACACATCCACATATTTTTTATTTCCAAATAATTCCCCAAAACTCAGTTTGTCTCTGCTTACAGTATACTGCATACTTTTCTCAGTGTTCTAGCATGCTTGTGGTTCATGAGTCATACAGACTAAAACATGATAAGAAACAGATCTAAAAGATTAAATTTGAGTAATTAAATTAATGCAGTGTAATTACAACACTGACCTTAAAATCTAGCAAATTATTCATACTCTTTGACTTTTATGTTGAAGACAATGTCCTAGTGTCAAATTCCATCGTATGTTAACTTTAATTATAAGCATAATTAATGACAGTCATACTGCTCAAGATCAAGGTGATAGGAAATTGCCTGCATCAGTTGAGCATAAATTGTGTTTGAAGATATGACCAGCTTAGCCATGCCTTTCTTGTAATGATATTTCAGATCACTGCTATTATCATTGCTTCAAGCAGCGACTGAAGTCTTCTCTATGTTAGCACAATAATGAGCAACAAAAGAAAGAGAAAAGCAGAAGTTAGGGTTTATCTGATGATTTCAAAAAGGCGTCACATGAGAAAATCTGCAAAGAAAACCAAAGCTTCTGTGGCAGCAGTGCTGAGCTATGCTCTGCAGTGCCCAGCCAAGAAGATGCAAATCTGTCTTCAGATAGCAGCACCAGAGGCATGTGTGAATGGTTCAGGATGTTCCCTACGTTAACTGTCCCACACATACAGCTTCCCAGGAGCCTCCTTAGATGACTTCCAAGCATTCTCTTTTTGCCACCCTCTTCTTTCTGCAACAAAGATGCTCGATGGGTGTTTTCCACCCTTTTCCTGCCTTTTCTGTGACATAAATTCAGAAGTGTGCTAATGACTACAGTTATTGAGATGCCCAAACTCTACCTATATCCTGCATGAGATGATGAGGCCAACTAGACCATGTGTTTCCTCAGTTCCTACTGCAATCCTGCAATAATAGAAGTTTTAGACAGTTTTTCTGAGAGGCAGGATATTTATGATGGATTAGAATGGCCTGTGGCAATGGTATTTCTTTCCACAAGCTGTAATTAAACAGACAAATTTTTTGCTGCACAAACATGAAGATAGACAAGCAGACAACAAACAAACAAACTCTCCTGTATAAATGTGGATTCCATCCATATCTCAGAAAGTTATAGAGAACTAGGGATTTATTTCATTTCTAGTCATTCTTCTGTTCTTCATTCTTCGGCCTCTTCTGTTCATTCTCAAATGCATATCAGCAGCTGCTCCATGTGGCTCCAGCTGGGAATGGTGTCTCATATCAGGAGTCTGTGAAAGTATAACATCTACAAGAGGTAGGTGGGCTTCATCATGAGGAGATCATACGTGCTAGGCCATCACACTGGCCCAGAGTGATGTGCTTTGCTGTGCTTTGCTTGCTACAGAGTTTCTAGATTAACATGCCTAAGTGCTGCTGCTGACCATGTTCATGATTAGAATGAATTTTCCCTTTTCTCTCTGGGAGAGGGACAGGGTAGGATTAGGTAAAAAGGGTGAGAAGTTGTCAAAATGACATTATAATTATCCTCTTAGTAATAGTTTTATTTACTTTTATATCTAATTATGCTATTATTTAATACTTCATGTAAACCCACTGTGTTCAGAAAGCAAAAATAATAGACCACAGTATATTTTACTCTTTTGAAGTGATTAAATACAACCCTTAAATAATTTACTTTGTTGCATTGTTTAAATTATTTTTAAACTTTAAAAATACTTTTTCAATTACTGATATGGAGTTCTGAAGTAAGGTTAAAAAAACAGGATTCTGAAAAGATTAAAATATTGGCAAAAAAAAAAAGTTTTCAAGAATTTGTGAATCTTGTTTTCCAAGTGATTTTATACCATTTCAACACCACTTGTGAGGACTTTGCATACAGAAAATAACATGCCATGGAAAAAAAAGATTCTGAATAAGATCTCTTTAATCTTTTGAAAATAAGCGTTTTGAAATATAATGCTTGCATTTATTATCGATTGTTAAATAATGATTAAACAGATTGTACTATGACTTTTCAATCAAAAATTACCTTGATTTTCAAAATATTTTTAATGAGACAACAATTCCTCAGCTATCTACCTCATGTATAAATGTATTGCTTAAGACTTACTGATTTCTGTATTTCTCGGGGGAAGAAAAATCAAAATTTCTCAACTTTGCCATAAGAGAGGGCTTCTGGCTTGTCCTGTTTTCAGTTGGGACAGAGTTGTTTTTCCTCCTAATGGCTGGTGAGGTACTATGTTTTGGATTAGGATGAGAAGAGTGCTGATAACATGCTGATGCTTTAATTGCTGCAGAGCAATGCTTACACTAAGCCAAGGACTTTTCAGCTCCTCGCTCTGTCCTGCCAGCGGGCAGGCTGGGGGGGCAGCAAGAGCTGGGAGGGGACAGACCCAGGACAGCTGACCCAAACTGGCCAAAGGGGTATTCCATACCATCTGACGTCATGCTGAACAATATATAGGGGTGGCTAGCCGGGGTGGGCGGCCGGCTGCTCGGGGTTGGGCTGGGCATCGGTCAGCGGGTGGTGAGCAATTGCATTGTGCATCACTTGTTTGTACATATTATTATTATTATTATTATTATTATTATTATTATTATTATTATTATT
>CM021732.1:96597074-96676975 GCA_011075105.1 Heteronetta atricapilla
TACATATTATTATTATTATTATTATTATTATTATTATTATTATTATTTTCTCTCTTAAATAAACTGTCTTTATCTCAACCCACAAGCTTCACTTTCCTGTTTCTCTCCCCCATCCCAGAGAGGGAGCGGGGAGGGTGAGTGAACGGCTGTGTGGTGTTTGGCTGCCGGCCGGGTTAAACCACAACATGGCTAAAATTCCATATTCATTCTTGTACTGGGTCTGGCTGGGATGTTAGCTTTCCCTGCAGCAGCCCAAACAATGCTATGCTCTGCACTTGTAGCTAGAACAGCAGTGGTATCACACTGGTGTTGTGTCTGCTGCTGAGAAGTGCTGGCACAGCACCAGGACTTTCTCTAGCCCTCCTAGGGGGTGGGCAAAAAAGTGAGAAACATCACCAGGGCAGCTGACCCAAACCAACCAAAGGGATATTCCATACCATATGATGTCACACTCAGCAAAAAAGGTGGGAAAAGGAGGAAGAGGGGAGGGGTGGGCTATCGTTGCAAAAACGTCTGTCCTCCTCCCGAACACCAGCTACGTGCGTTGAGGCCCTGCTTCAAGGACGTGGTCAAGCATCGCTCATTTGTGGGAAGTAGGGAGTAATTTTTTTTTCCCTCTGCATTTCCACATAGCCTTTACTTGTTTTGTTTTGTTATTCCCTTTCCCCCTTCCTCTTCCCCTTTTCCCTTTTTTCCCTTTAGTTGAATTGTTTAATTAATAATAATATTTCCTTGATAATATATTTTTCTCTTTATTAAAATTATCCTTATCTCAACCCGTGAGTTGTTTTTTTTTTTTCCCTTTACTTCTTCCCCTCCTCATCTGAGGTGGGGGAGTGAGAGAGCGGTTGTGGTGTTCAGTTGCCTAACATGGTCAAACCACCACAATTCAATTCTACTTTTTTTTTTTTTTTTTTTTTTGCAAAACTTTTTTTCTTTTTTTTTCTTTTTCTGAATGTGAATATTTTTCTGAAACTAGAGTCACACAGAACCACTACTGTTATTTTCAAGTGCAACAAAACTAAAAGATCAAATCTAAAGGCAAAGTTCTTACCCCAGTAGCATGCAAAAGACTTTCATCAGTGGGATGAAGTTATGAAGAAAGGAGATAAACGTTAGATAAAGACACATGGACATTAAAAACCAAATACCCAAAGCCCTCTTGTTCAAAATAAAACTTTGTATCCTGCTGGATCTGTACATTCTTAGGACAATTAGGACTATAAAAGCCATGGAAGGTAAAGTTTCCTGCTCAAATCCCACTGAAAGTAACCTATTTAGCAACTTAAAAATTTCCTGTTTTATGCTTGTAATACTTTGACATCTAGAACACCTTTGCAAATATGGACTTCAAAAGACTGCAGGATTTATTGTAGGTTTTATTTTATTTATTTAGGGTCACAAAAACACTATAAGTAAAAGGCACAATTTGCACATTTTCTAGTTCCTGAAGTAATAGTTAGGAGTGGAGCAGCAGGATCACTTCAATGCAGCTGATGATGCCCATGAAACCATTAGGTTTGCTCCCACTGCCTAAAGAAAAGAACAAGCTGTGTAGCATTAGAAGGCAAGTTTGTTTGTTTGTTTGTTTGTTTTTTAAAAAAGAAGACAATCTCTGTTAATCAAGATGTTATTGAAAATCTGCCGTCATTAAAAAGACAGATTCATGTGAGAGGTACCAGACTAAATTCATCTCTGTCAGAACTCCGTTTGAATCAGGAAGTTACCATAGGATGAGTTTAGGCTGCCCATTTAAGAAACAAACAAACAAAAAAACCTTAGAAATCTCCAAGCAAATTTGGAGATAAGTTAATATTATTTAAAAAATAACAAAAGTGAAAATGCAGACAAAAATAGTCTATTTCCTTTAATGAACTGATACTTTGCAACAGATATGATTCTAGTTACATTAAAAAGTAGTCTAAACAGGAGTTTTGTTTGTCTCTATTTTCAAAATTTGAATCTGTTACCATCAGTGCTCAGTTTACAGCTACAAGTGAAAAGGAGAAATCCAAAATTGAATTACTTATTGAATTACTCACCCTCTATTTATATTCATTAGAAGAAAACACTTTAAAGGAATTACACTTCAGTCAATAAAATAGTTTCAAATGTAATTGGAAACAGGACAAATGAAAACATCAAATTAGGAAAAGCATGAACTGCTTTCAGCCACCCAGAGGATATTGATGTAACAGCAAGTGAGCCATGTTGTCATAACAAAAAACAACAGGTGTGACTGTCCATAAAATAATAATAGTTAAATCATAATAATGGATCCTGGTAGATACTGTATTGTCAACAAATATTTACAAGTTTGTGACGTATAAGATGAAATCATTCAAGGAAATAGATATTTTTAACCAGTAACCACTCAGTTTCCAGGCAAAGGAAGTAAATGTGTGTGTGTGTCCATATATATTCATATCTAAAGAAATCCTAGCTTACTTGGCTGTTAAAGATTAGTCTTTCAACATTTGGTTAGTTAAGAGTGACCGCAGCTGGAAATAGTTGTGAAAATCTGACATCAAGTGCATGAGTGCTCTGCACTCATTCAATAAGTGCAGAGCAAATATGCCCATAAAACAGGCTGAATGGCGTATGGTGTTAAGGTAGGAGGATGAAGAAAGTGAAGAGAAATAGGATGAGAAAGTAAGTGGTCCATGAGTGCACCCAAAGAGACTCAAAAGTGCTGCTACCTCCCTCATCACTAGCAGTAACAGTTGAGTAGCTCCTGCCTGAGAAACCAAGACCAGGCCTTCAAAAAGGAAATGGAGACAAAAGAGGTTATTTCTTGAGACTATTTATCACACTTTCTCAACCCTTTTAGCTCTCATGGTAGTTACCATGGAATTTTCTTTATTTTGTTTTATAACTTCGCTCTTACAGTGCAGCTGGAGACACTTTTCCTCTGTGAAAATTAGCAGAAGCCCTTTCTTGTTACTGTCTTGTTTCTACCTATTCTTAAATATGTAATGTCACGTTATGATAAAGTTCTAAGAGTCTTGTGAGATATCAGCTCTAGTTGCCAAAGAGATTGAATGGAAATTTTCACTTTCTTAAATAACGAGAAACAAAATGGAGGTAGAACCAGCTTCCTAATTCCTCAGGCTGACTCAATGCTGAAAGTAGCCCACATACTACTGAAAGAGGCCATCTATTTTTATTTATAGTACTTCGAGAAGAAGTTACACCTGACTGCAGAGATAGGAACTTTTCCCTGAAAATTTTTCCATGCCATGGTGCTTGCTGCATGTTATTGCTTGTTATTACCAGCAGCAGTGATGCCTTTCTGTAACGCACTTAGTATTGCTCTGCAGGGAAATAATTACAGGATTTTGGTTGTACTGAATCTGATCCTCAGGAGAGACTGATGGTATTGTATGTACAATGCTAGACAGAATTTCCTCACTCTGCTTTCTCACTTCAGTAGTTTAGAGAGCATCTCCTAGCTTAGGAAAAAAATAACATTGAAAGTCAGCTTCCAGTTTTAATCATCTCATAAATCCATAGTGCATTTATGAATGCATGGGAAAATATTCAAATATTTAGCTTGATATTACTATTTTTTTTTTCTAATCTAAAGTATTTTTGACAAAAGAAAATAATGCAAAATGCCTACAGAGCTAACCAATTTTATTTGTTTCTCTTGTAGCTCCTGTAATGCAAGTCAAGGTTTTATTATTTAAGGAAAATAGCACTTTGAATTACTTGGGATCTGAACATAAACACAAAGTAGACAGAAATAGTACAGACTACAGACATACAAACACACAGGCATTTACACTCCTACCTTTTCTTAAAATGAAGCTGAAATCTGCAGTTTTGTTTAAGTCAATCCATGATGCCCAAGCTGTATTTCTAAGAGAGGAGCATTATTTTTTTTCCTGGAAAAAAAAGAGACAGACAGATAAATAGATTGATATGGACACTTCAAGAAAAACTGAAGAACAAGATAATTTGTTTCATGAGTTTTTATTCTATTCCATGGCATCACTTAGCCCATGAAGTGGATCACAGTAGAAAAACACTTTTATAATTAAAATGCTATTGAGCAATTTCTTTTGAAGGCTACCAAGGGAAAAAAAAAAAAAAAAAAAAAAAAAAAAGAGATTGTGTTATTTATGCATACAATATACAGGTCTTGATTGCATTCACTTTATCAGCTGATACTCAAAAAAAAAGAAAAAAGAAAAAAAATGAAAAAATAACAAGACCAAGACCTATTTTAATGGTAAATCATCTGCAATAGTCAAGTTAGATTCTATGTGTACAACAATGTCAAAGTAAAATATAGCATTGGACTAATACAAGCACGTTGATAGTACTGCTGCTCATCAAATCTCATGTATGAAAGGATGACCATTTGCCTTTCCTTTCCAATGGTGATGATGTTTAGCTGACATGTTTAATCAGTCAGTAGAAAGGAGAAAATCTGTTTTGCATTCATTTTACAATTGCAAACTTTTACAAGTAGCCAGATGGCCAAATGAGGTGATTCACCCACTGTATTTAGCATTGGTGTGGCTTCACCTTGAATATTGTGTGACATTCTGGGTTCCCCAATATAAGAAGGATGTTAAGGTCTTTGGAAGCACCCAGAGGAGGGCACCAAAGCCAATAACAGGGACAGAAGGCCTGTCCTGTGAGGAAATGCTGGGGACACCTGGGGTTATCCAGCCTGGAGAAGACGAGGCTGAGGGGCAGCCTCGAGGTGCTCTGCGACCTCCTGAGGAGGGGAAGTACAGAGGAGTGCTGCCCTGACAGCTGAGGGCAGGATGCAGGGAAAGGGCACAGAGCTGCACCAGGGGACGGGGGTCAGACTGGGCATCAGGAGCCGAGTGCTCCGGGTGCTCCGGCACTGGGACAGGCTTCCTATTTTCACCTGTATCAGAAGACTTTTTTTTTTTTTTTTTTTTTTTTTTTAATAATTCTGTCGTATAATTAGATATATCTTGATGTTTTTCAGTGGCAGGTATTGTTTACAATTATGCAAAACGGGGTTCTGCTTACACAACCATGACCCACTGTCAATATCTATACATAAAACACCTGCTTCTAAACTACATATTTGGAGTTCCTTCTTTAGGGTAGCAAGGAAAGAGGAACATTAGGACACAGTTCACCTAATCCTAAAGTCAAGGATTAGAATTAATTAGATGAATGCCGTAGAACAGCCCATTTTGCCTCCTATGTATGAAGGGAGCCCAGCACACCTAATTTAAATGAAGAAGTATGCATTGTAGTTTTCTGAAGTTAACACAGTGAACACTATAGCAGTCCCCTGAATTTGATTAACATTCTTTTAGTGTCCCGCTCAGGATCTAATCCCTAGGGGGATTTCTATTGCCATTGCAAATTAATTTGTGGTTTTTTTTTTTTTTTTTTTTGATTTTGAAAGAAAGCCTTTCATAGTTCCATAGAGATATAGACTGGCAGTTAATAAATAAGAATATACTTTCAAAAAGGTGGTTAATGTTCATCTAACAGCACAAAGGAAGTTCTTCATTTCCATTTGAATATTCATTTGAATACTTAATAGAGTATGCGTATCCTATAACATATGTCTCTGTATCCCAATTAATTGTCATTTGAAATGAAAGTATCATGGACAGTGTCTAGAAAAAAATGTCTAGTGAATTGACTGAACTCACGCTTATCTTTGAAAAGACTGTAATTAAGGACTGCTCCTAAAAAAGGTTATTGATCAAGCATTTATGCATATTATAAGTATCATTTACTATTGAGACATAAAATCTATTTTACAGCGAACATTTGACATTTTGTCTTTGGCTGTGACATAAAATGAGGAGTAGTTGCAAAAGGAGATAATAGTCTTGGAAAATAATGATTAAAAAAAAACAACAAAAGATAATGTAACTTACTGCTCTAGTACAAACCTTGTCAGATCATTTTCTATGTATCATGGTTTTTACAAGATGACCATAATGACCTAACAATTATACAATTTTATGTCATGATGCTGCATGTATTTTGTTTTTGACTATATGAAATGAACTAGTACAGCTAATTTGATAAATTCACTCACAGGGGCAGTAACAAGCAGGAAAGTTCTGAGGATATTTTGTTGCCTGCTGAAAGCCCTCCCAGTATACCAGAGTTCTTGCTTTCCCCCCAGTTGCTGAAGTGCCACAGCTAACTGGCAACTGTTGACTGTATTTGAGTTGATGTGACACCTGTTTTTATCATCCTTCACTCTGCAAACATACTACAAATGCTTGCACTGGTGGGCTTTCAGTAAAAAGAAGTGAATTATAAATTGATTTGGAGAAAAGGTGTTAGACAGATGTGCCACAGGTTATGTAATTGTGAAGGAATGGCAAGCTTACTCTCACATATAAAGAAGAAAACATGGTAAAGGTGACTTTCTGTTTGTTTGTTTGTTTGTTTTCATGGAAATTTTTTCTGCAAAACAGCTACGAATTTTCTAAGAAGTCTAAAATACAGGGAATAATCCAGCAGTGGGAGTATAGCTTGATTATGCTAGGTGGTACCTTATTGATCTTAGGTAGGTTGTCTCTTGTGAGAACATAAGATTTGCATCAGAATGTTCGTCCTTTTTCCTATGCGTATGTCCCTTTGGCCAATATGCTTTTGAGCATCAAGACTTTCAGATGCATGTGTCCAGGGCACTACAATACATCACCTTAAGTATGGAAATAATGAATTTTTAGCTGAAGCTTGATAACCATTGAAAGAGTGGGCAATTAATAGCAGAAGGGGTATTTATTGTTGTTGTTTGTTTGTAGTATTGGCTTTAAAGATGCTGGTTTATTCTTGCTGGGGAGAAATCCCACTATACAAGGAGTTTTGTCAGGAAAAGCAATTTCAAACTAACATGAAGGGATACATACTTTCTCTGATGAAATGAGCTTTTTATTTTTAATTGTTATTATTTTAATCAGTAGAAAAGGAATAGATACCTCTTTGTATTTGGACAACTAACTTTTTTTTTAAAAAAAAAAAAATCTTTGAGTGTATAATGATCTCTATTGAGTCAATTCCAACTAGCAGCATCCAAAAAATATTTTCTTTTCCATTTTCTGACTTTCTGAACATTTCTATTTGGCAATAAGATATTATCAAAGCAGATTTATGTGAGTACATAAATAATATAGCCCCTGAAATTCTAAGAACTGTATCTTTGAGTTTCCTCAGAAGGTCAGATGCAATACCTGCACATACATCATTAAAGCTGCTGGTATCCTTTATACAATGTCAATCATTTCTATGAAAAAGAGCATTTTAAATTCTTCTTTTACTTCATTTACTTTTCTCTCACTTCCCACATTTCAGTTTATGAGCTTTATAAGTCTCCATATTATTGAGCCTGTCACTCTCTAGATTTCACTGTGATAAAATCTTTCCTCATATCAGCGCTCTTGACTTTTTCATTTCTACAAATCCCTATTCCACGACTTCCAAAAATCCCAGAACTCTAGACTGTGGTGCATACAGACAGCTGCAGTCCTTCCTTTCAACTGCCTCAAAGCAATTCAAAGAACAATCTTATCCTGTTGAAATGTCTGCTAGCTATTAAAATCCTCGAGAGGCTAGAGATTTGTTCTCTTGGCATAAACCTGGAAGATGGGTTCAGGCAATTACTTTGCTATAGCTCCCATGTATCACAGTGAGGAAGTCAAATGCTGCCACCTCCTTTAAAAGATATGTAGGCACCTGCTTTGCCTTGAAACTCCTTAAGTCTTCATGGTGGTAACATTATCAGCAAATTAATGTCTGCCAAAATAATTTCTGACCTGTTGTTTAGCTAATAAGTTGGTCAGAACCCAACTTATGTCAGAGCTAAAACAATCCAGAGAGATTTTGAGACTAAAGAGTAGACTCCAGCCTCACAGCAAGGCACAGAGCACACCAAATCTATTTACTTTATATACCTACTCTTGCTAAAGGCTAGCTAAAGGCAAGCTATTACAGTCTGCAGAAGCAATTTCATGAGAGGATAATTGGCAGGCATAGAGAAGTCTGGACAAGCATCAAACAGATACTGAGTCTGAGAAAAGAGACAGCTTTCCCACTGGGTACTGGAGAAAGTACGCAATCTGGCAATACCGTCTCAAGGAACCTCAGAAAATGTAATGCTTTTTTTTTTTCATGCCTTTCCCCCCCCCCCCCCCCCCCCCCCCCCGAGAAAAAGCTCCAAGAGGCTCCTAAGACATCCAAAAGGCCCTGTCCCCTCAGCATCCTTACTTTTTTCCTCAACTCCTTGCAAAAACAAAAACAAACAAACTCAGACTTCCAAAATACTTACTGAAGTTTCCATCCTCCTATCATTGCTAATGCATCACTTAACTTTGAAGCAGCTCTTTAGCAGTGTGAGAAATATGTTTCTGTCCTGAGGTCCTATCTATGCCAATGAATCTGTTGACTGGCATGTAGTAAAGTGGTTTTAGTTTTTCACTAAAAATCTGTTTTATGAGAATTCCACGTATCAGTTATAGATCGCAAGAGAAACTGTATACGACGTGAAGTTGTATTGCACCACTGTTAGGGGTGACTGTCTCAGGATCTCTCTTTTTTGTACAAGCCTTTATACTGACTGGTGTCCAACATCCTCCCAGTTAATAAAGCCTATGAACTGAAGCTAGTATATTCATCAAATTGTTTGTATAAGGAGCGTTGTTGAAGAACTCATTACATTTTTTTCAAGTATTTTGATGTCTTAGCAGTATGACAACTGCCACTGCCAAAATAGTGTTAATAACAGAAAAGGCTTGCTGAAAGCTAACTTACCAGGATCTCTGTTTAATTGCAGTATCTTATTTCATGTACATGCCATCCTTTTTTTTTGTCCAGAGAGAAAGCTATGAGGCTAACTCTGAAGTATGGTCACGTTCAATGAGCCTCAGATTTTTCCATTTTGCAGTATATATTTTCTCCATTAAATAAAGCAGTAACATAAATATGCATTTCTTTTGAACAAGCATGGGAAATAAGGTACCACAGTAGTTACACTTGGCCTAGCTTATTTGTTCCATTGCTATTGACTTAATGCAACTTTGAACTTCCTCTCACAGATACTTATTGGAGAAAGAAAATCCCAGATTACTAGAATTGAACAGATGATTTTGTAACAGATAGAGAACTGGTTGGATTTACCTCTGCAGTTTCAGGAGGACTCTAGAATATTTCCTACAGACTTGTGGGAAGATAACTTAGTTTCAGAAAAGGGCTTTTAGTTTAACAGTACTGGTTGCATGGAAAATGCAATGGAATACATGAAAATGACACAATAGTCACATGGAAAGCAATCTAACTGGAGGCTGTCTGATGGTTATTCAGCACTTTGTGCTATATCCTTCTTGCCTCTGAACTTTGTTCATCATCAGACTAGGGAGGAAGCAAAACTAATTTTTAGGTAGCTGTATGTTTCCTGTATCATAGGCCAACCCTGGCTCTTATGGAGGAACCAGAGGAACCTTAGTATGTTCTGATCTATACTTATTTGCAGTGTATGGAGCATTTTCCTGACAGAGAATAGCTGGAGAAAAACAGGACTGGGCTATACTCCAGCCTTTTCCCAGGATTCACCCAGAGCTGGATACCATGTTTGCAGCCAGTCTGCCAGATCTACCCCCTTCTGAGGAATTCACAAAACTATAGCCTGTCTTCAGGTTAGGGCTGCTGTCCCCAGCAGAATTAGGGGCATAGAAATCACCGTATCAAATCAGAATAATGGGTTGCCTAGTACAATGTCCTGGGGCCAGCTGCTAGAGACTTTTTTTCTTAACCAATTTTGGAAGATGACACATGATTTCGTGATATTGCATGTGTGTAAGCACATTTGCTTACTTATGATATTAATCTTTCCTTGCAGGTGCTAAGCTGAGGGAGACTAATACGGAAAGTGAGTAACAGAATAATGACAGAGGAAGGGCTGCCATAGGGAATACCATGGGTTATTAATGAAGCTGTCACTGACAAATAAGCCTTCATCTCGAGCACTCTCTGCTGGGAATGCAGACTCTTCCTTGCCAGAACTTAGAATCAGCTTATATATCACCCCTGATTTCAGAGGATGAGACGAGAACTTGATGGAGGGCCTTGTCAGTAACATTTACAAGTGAGTTTAACATGGACCAAAGCACCTGACATGTTTTAAAAATTAGGATGTTTATCTGAGGTTTATGGGAACACCTGACTGTGGAGTCATTTGTAGTCTTCACTGTCTGGGGATAAACACCAAAGCTTTTAGGTAGTATCAATATTGCAAAATGTTTGCAAGTTAAATGCAGCTATGTTTCACAGTGTGACACAATTTCTCATGTTTATTTTTTATGGCTGTTTATCACTGGTGACAGAACCACCAGTGGTGTATGCAGTAGTGCAATACAGCAAGTTTCAAATCCAGTTCAAATAAAACAGAAAGGCTTTCTTTGGGAGTATGGCACAGTTACATCTGGAAGCACAGACACTAACAAAGTGAAGGTGAAGCATTTTCCTGGTTGCTAACTACATGCACAAGATATTCTAATTTTCCTTGTACAAACTAATCCCATATACATTTCCAATCTCACGAATAAAAGCCTGAAAAAGAATAGTATTGACCACAAGTCTGGAAGTAAGGCCCCTCTTCAGGCCTTAGAAAGCAACAACTGCTCTAACTGCTTCCCTGTCTATGTGTTATCATCCTTCACAAAGCATCTTTGCAAAGATGCTTCACAAAGATGCTTCATCCTTCACAAAGCATGACCAACCTACAAAAAGTATATCCTTAAGGCAAAAACGTTTACCTTCTGCAGGAATGGATTTCACAACATCTTCATTTGGCTCACAGTGAGCAGACTCCACTCTTGTAGGCAGGGTCTTGCCTACTGGGTTCCCATGGGGCGTGGTGTAGGACGTTGCCTTCATCATGCCATCCTGCTGGGCACTTCACCTTCCCTGGGCACCACTGGCAGGCGTCCACATCTGGGGACCTTCCAGTTGCATTTGTCTTGCAGCCTGGGCTACTAGTGAATCTGGTTTGCATATGATTCCTGCAGAAGATATATTTACTGCAGATGTGGGCATATTGCCCATCCCCTCAGCAGCTCTCCTCCAGGGAGTCTGGGTAGCCATGTGAAGAGGACCCAGATGGAAAATATTTCAGTACAGAGCAAAAATCTGAGGATCCAGCTGTGCACTCAATACTTACCCTCACTGAAATATTGGCTGCTGCTTCTCTCTCTGTCTTGTCACTACCTTAATTTAGAAGGGTGGGATAAAGCAACTATCTTTACCTGTGCTGGTAAAGTGTTATCTGGAACAATCAGGTGGCCATCTTTTTTTTCTTTTTTTTTTTTCTTTTTTTTTTTTTTTTTTTAATTGGTCATTAGTATTAACAGTTGTGACTATGGATGTGCAGTTGCTTTTTAAGAGCCTGTTTGCATGCAATCCCAGCATGTTTGCTCACTATTCCACTGTCACATTCTAATTAAAAATTCTGGAATGGTTGGTTCTGTTAGCATCAGCTGCAAATTAAGCAATTGTCTCCTACATATGCCCCAATCACATAATACTATACCCAGGAGAAAAATAAGCTTTTGTTATTGATGCAGGGAAAATAATATAGTTGGTACTAGATGGTGTACTGTAAACCAGCCCAGAGCAAATTTGGATGGCTAATTTTATGTTCAAAATAACCCACCCACCAAAACCCCAAAACCAAACTGATTCAAATTAACTACAGGGACATGAACTTTGTAATTCGTAATATTACAAATTACATCCTCATTTAGCTGATCTTAGTTTGTTGTCATGTAAGATTTGGGTTTTAATTGATTTTTTCTTGGCTTTTTTGATAAACTTTATTTTGTTTGAACAGAGATGCTTTATGTTCTCAGTGTTTGTTGTCAATTCTGTTCTCAGATTAGGTTGGAGTGGTAAAAGTGAATATGCAGTTTCTCTGTGCCTCTTGAATATATATATTAAAAATATTACACTAGAAGAGTATAGGAAATCAAGACAAACACAAAGGTTTGAGATATCAACATGACTCCACATTGTGGTCAGATTTTATAATATGTAAAAAAGTATGTTTTTAAGCATGTTAGCTCTATCCAGTTACATCAACAGAGCCAAAAGCCTCACAGAGTGAGCAAAATTTTCTAATCAAGCTAAAGAATATGCTCCATATAAGATTTCTCTGCTCCCTCCTCCCACCTCATCCCCAAGAAAAAAACAGCCAAAATACCTGAAAAACAAACAAAAACAAAACAAAAACACACCTTGTCTTGCATGCATAAAAATTTTCTTGAGGCTACAAGAGCTACCTTCTTCACATGGTGTCAGAGCCTTCCCTGTGCTAAGGTGGGACCAAACTGGTTTTCTCTAGTGATACTACTGGTCAGCTTTCACAAAGCCAAGAATTCTGACTGAAGTGTATTCTTCCTAACATGCACAGACATCTGAAGCAAAATTTGTTTGAATTAAGTGATCTTTCCTACAGTTAAGCATTTTAATTTCTACTTTGCTAAAGTCTCTCACATAGGTTATGTTGACAGTAAATGTAAGCTACCATCTGAGTATGCACTTTGTTCCAAAGACCTGTGGCTGGTACTTGATACATGTTTCCTATTTTTAACACCCCCAAAACCACAAACCACAAAGCAAACCAACTAATGAACAAAAAACCCCCACCACCAACAAAAACAACAACCATCAAACAACCCCTGGAAGCCTTTTTCAAATTAGTAGACTTAAAAATAATTATTTGGTGCTGAAAGGAATTATCATATGTGCTTCACTGTTCCCATAGCAACATGTGAGAGAGAAAAAACAGAGGGCAAAAAAATCTGTCTGTGGTCCTGGATGCTGCCAAGCACTGCTGGGCATACCCAGAGGGCTCCCCAGGACCAAGCAGCCTGCAGAACATCTCAGCAATACTGGATTGAAAAACACTGTAAAAAATGTTACATGCTTCAAAGGAAAGCCTTTGCAGAAATACCACGAGAATGTCAGTGTTGCTGGATACTAATGAGAGTAGCCATAATTTCCTGGGCGTCCTTCTGAGGCTTACAGATGACTCAGGTTCAATGTCATGTAGATGTTATATAGGGAAGTGACTGCCAGAGCATGGATGTTGAGAAGGACAGATCATTTTAAAAACAAAAGTCCATGGAACACAAAATACCAGAGAATTCATATATGTCGAGCTAGGCACCGGGACTGACCAGCCTGCCTCCATATTCTCAAAGGTATGAAGTACTTGCAGGACGAATCACAGTCCATTCAGCATGCTTAAAATTGCTTGTCCAAGCAGCAAGGTTGGTCTACGGCAGCTGTACATTTATATAATTATGACCTGGGAGCTGCAACACTGCAGACACATCTATAGTCAGTTTTGTGGCAAGCAGCTACTCAAGCCCACTGAGAGGAGAGGCCACACTGCGTGTTTGGGATTTTATGTATTTATTTATTTATTATTTTTTAAAATTGATCATTTACATAGAATAAATATGAATAAAATGTATTAAAATATGATTGTTTATGAGGAAAAATGGGCTATCTTGTGGAATTATAGACACAGCTGATTTGACACTATATAAATATGGTAAAAACAACAACACAGATCTTTTTGAATGGTTTTGCTCCAAAACTGTAGATTTCAGTCAACAATCAAATATAACCATCGTCACAACACACACTACATGACCATAGAATCACTTTACTCAGATTAAATGCATTCATTTGTGATATGTTCAACTTCCTGTGTCATGACAATCCCTCATGTTGACAATCTATACTCACCCCCTCTGCTCTAATATTAAAAAGAGCATGTAAGGCACATTTTTTTACCTTGGGGAAGTGTTGAACTGAAAAAGTCTAATATCCTGTAGCAGCGTTGTGGCTGGTTCATAAAAAATCTGCCTTGTGAAAAACCTGACTGAGAACAGCACAACAGTTTGAGTCTTGAGAAACATTTTTTTTTTTTTTTTTTTTTTTTTTTTCATGAAATAAGGAGTAGGCTTGCTGGGCTGCAGCGTAATTGAAAATCTAACATAAAAACAACACAAACTTTTTTTTTTTTAAATGTTATTGAATGTCTACAAATGGGGAAAGGCTTTGTAGCATAATTTAAGAATACTCACAGTAGATAGTCTTGGTGACAGGCTGCTACACTGAACTTTCCTTTTTTAATTTACAGCTGATGAGTTCAAATAAGCTATTAAATGTATATATATCATAACATGTGGAGTATATATATATCATTAATTCAACATCAGGGTTGCCAAACTCATGCCAAACTAGATTGCACTTTGCACTCCCATTGCAGGAATAAGTCAAATTACATCAGATGAGAAAGAAAGACCATTTTCTGTAGTGAACCTGAGGGGAAGGGAAACAAAAGCAGCCATATTCAGCAAATCTGTTGTTTTCCTGGTTCAACTAACACTGATTCAGCTTGCAGCAGTTAAGTGGAAGATACTGAGCTATGGCTCCAGCATTCAAAACAAGGGAAAATGTCACAGAATCAGCCCCAGAAAGTTGAGAAAGAACATTAAATTCCACTAACAAAAGCAGGAGCTTGGAAATAAATGTCAGAAAGATTTCATTTTGTAAAATGTGCTACTTCCCTTGCAATGTGGGTATGTGTCTGGGTGACACTGTTCAGCCCATAAGGGCTTCATGGCATTTTCATTGCAGAGTCAAACTATCCTCTGCAGATCACAGTTTGGACTTTTGCTAAAAGAAAATCCAGTGTGAGTGTTGTTGTGGCTTTTTATTTTTATTTTTCTTATGGTACTGGCAGTCCAGGTAGGGGAAAAAGCTCTATGACTCTTTTAATGACACTCCTTACTCATACCAATAAAGTACATTGATTTTCTAGGTCAGTAGCCTGGAAGGAATGTGCAAGGTGACAGTTAAGCTACAGCCACAAGTGGTTTATCAGCCACAAGTGGTTTATCATCAGCAGCATTTTGTGTGAAGGAGTATCGGAGCACCCTCGCTGTTAGTTATTGATGGAGGAGCAGCTGCCTTGCTGCAGTTTGGCACTGCCTTTCTTTTAAAACATGGTTGCACTCGAAATGTGCTTGGTGTGGCAGTGACCTTCTCACCCATCAAGTGTTAAGTGCAAATGTGGCATTGGAGAAGACCAGAACATTGTGAAGATGAAGAATAAAACCTCTTCTATAGAAATAACTTTATTTATTTATTTATTTATTCTTTCATATGTATTTTATAATTCTTGTCTGTAAGCTGTCTTTGTGTTTGGGTGCTTCCTTCTTTCTCTGAGGCAAGCAAACTCCTCTCCATTTTCCTCTCTCATCCAACTTCACTTCTGGGTAGATTTCAACTTGGATATAATTTTCTCCTCCTCGTTTCCTGTCTTGTCCCAGTTGGCTGTGATAAAAAATGAAATAAAGCCATGCTGACAAGATACACTCAAAATTGGAAAGCTACACTTCTGGTTGCTATGTGCTAGATTATATTAATTTATATTAGAGAGACATATTTTCGAAGGCACATCAGTAACAGTTGGACAGTCCTCCTTGACCTTCTTTGCTAGTGGGTGTTTTTGAAAATTGTTATCATTCATTGCACTGGCAATGAATATTCCTTCTTTCAACAGTGGTATAATATTAATAGCAGATAATAACAGATAGAAGTAGCTGTATCTCTGCTTCCTCAAAGTGTTCTCCAAAATGTCAGTCATGCCTTGCCTAAAATGTCACTGTTATCGCAATACTTAATGGTATAGTGATTTTTTTTATTATTATTAATAAGACTCAAATAGAAAGGTTCACAAGTAATTTGAGTAACTCAAACTTTTCTTTGACATGTTGACTGAATTTTGCCAGTTATGCCTCTTGTGTGAAAAATCAATATTATATGTTACAGAAATCAATCACTGTGCTGAAGTCTTTGCAGATAAATTTCAGCTCCTCTTGGTGTTTACACATTATCTAAGTAAATACGAGCACTAGACCTATAGCTATATTACCGTTATAAATGGAAGCACTACCAAAACTGTGGGATGCTCATGCTACCAAGGTCTCACTGTAAAGGCAGAACAAGTCCTATGCCTGTTTACAAATAGCCCTGCACATCACTGCATCACACCAACCCTGCTTCTGCCTCTGCCTAATTACTGCCATCAATTCAGGGAGATAAGATCCAATTACACCAGTACTAAGTACCCCTTTATGCTTAAGGTCTCTTGCTTGAATATTTCCCCAAAACCATACCTGAAGTTATTTTAAACATGTAACAAGGCAAATGAAAGTTAATAGCAATAATAAAAAGTTGCAACAAATCCACTGAATATGCTATAATATTTAATTTAGCTTTTGGGGATTGTAAAACTTGCATTTCAGGATTATAATTCCAATCAGCAGTGACTCTAGGACTTTTAATTCTATTTCATTGAGTTTAATATACCCATCAGAATACCCATACAGACCGAGGAAGGAATTGCATCAGTATTAGCAGGCAGTTTTACCACAAAACTGTGCTATTGGAAAGCAGTCAGACTACACAATGTTGATAATGTATTGATGAAAAAACACTAGCATGTTCTCAATGCTCTAAACTCTATTCCTGCATAAAGATGATCCACTAATATAAGGTATCATATCTGTAGACAATGAAACCTTCTTTTTTTGTATGCACCATCAGCCTCTTGGAAATAATTATGGTTCAGAAAATGATAGAGTAGCACTTGTTCTTGGCTCTCCTCAGGATTTTCCTCAGGCAGTTGCTCTCTCTATTGTTAGCTCTGTAGTTTATTTCCTACCTTTTCCTTCACATTCAAGTTTAGTTTAGATTCCTGCTGATTTGCGAAGAGATTAGATTGAGATAGGCTTGCACAGGACCTTGATATTTTGTGCTTGTTGAGTATAAATTCTAAAGGTGAGTCGCGAAAAACTGACTCCACAATCAGTAAGATTGTAAAGTAGGTATGTTTATTCAGCGCTGGGCAGCACGGAGGGTAGTCCCACCAAAGTTGTGCGCAACAATTCGCTCGCTTGCATTCTCTTTTATCCCCTAAAATATTACATATGCATTAAGTTTCGCAACACACCTATGCATATTCATTTCCTAGCTCCACCTAGCCCCGCTTCGTATGCTAATTATCTTATCAGTCCTTCTGTGCTTGCGTAGTACTCTCTGGTGGTCGTCCGGGTGGTCATCGGGTGGTCATCGGGATGAAGTAAGACGTCTTCCTCAGAGTTGAACTTTTAACCTCGTCTCCCTGCGCATGCTCCCTGAGCCCTTGGTCACAATCTGGGCCATAAGGTTGGTTTGGTCCAGTTCTCGGGATCCAAGAGGCTCCTGTTATCTCGACGCCTTGCTTGTTTACCTTATCCTTTATAAACAGTCTTCCTTATCTCTGAGCCCTTGCTCACAGTCCGAACAATAGGGTTAGATTTATCTGGTTCTTGGAGCCCCAGGGGATCGTCTGGTTCTTGGGGCCCCAGGGGCTCATCTGGAGGCCTAAGCGCAGCATACGTCCAGTACATCGCAAATGTAGCACATATTAAGCAATGAGTGTTGTCTATGTATTTATTCCTAATCAGTCACTCTCTAATTTCTAATCCCATGTTTCAAAGGGATTTCTGGCTTTAAGCTTTTAATACATTTTGAGAAAGGCTTTTGTATGAAGAAAGAAAAAGACAAATAGAAAGACTACTACTACGATCTTTTCTGGTTGTTTATTTAATTTGTCTTGCAAGAGATATATGAGAAATAGGTATTGTGTCAATCCATTCATATCGACTACTGAACTGAGAAATAAGTTTGGAAGGTTTGTAGCCAAAATGGAAGACGCCCAAGGCACTGCCCAGGATGTAATGATATATTCTTATTTCACATTAAAATGTTCAGAAAGCGTCACAAAAAAAGATGTGATTTTTCCTGGAGTATATGAAGATCTGAAAAGAGGGACTGATGGAAAAAAAAAAAAAAAAGAGAGAGAGAGAGTGAGAAATTAAGGAGATGCCAACACAAAACAGTATACATATATAATAAGCAAGATCTTTCTTTTTGGGCCTCTTTTAGCCATGCCTAAAATTTCTGTGTTATGATGTTAAGAGTTGCGGCACATGCAGCTTTCATCAAAAAAGCCCTTGTTAGGTGATGTTGTAAGATGTGACTCAGATGGTGCTTTTGACAATCAGGCATTACGTTAGATCAGCTCATACACAAAGTTGTTATTTTTAATGCTTGTCTGTACTGGCCATTGTAGTGATGAATGGGCTGAAACCACTAACGGGAGAAAGTACCTTCACGTCATCAGGGAGCGTACATTAAAGGGCTGTTAGTGGAGTGATTCAGAAGTCATTACCAGTGAATTGATCAGAGTTATAGACTGCACTTAGTTAAGATCATCCTTAAAAGCAGGAAATCGTTTAGGATTCCAAGAAAGGAGAGATTCTTACAGGGATCCTTTTAGCTCACAAAGGAGAACCCAGAGACAGGTCTTAAAACTACTTTTGTGCTTGGTCAAAAATGCTACCATTGGTCTATTTGCTGTCTACAGAGTCAAGTAATCAATTTTAGGCTGGTTGGCAATTACCAGAGTGACTTGATTAGCTTGTGGACTGCACCTTCCTCTCAAGAGCTCCTCAACTATCAGCAGGGCTGCAGGTGGGATGAGTTTCTTGGAGCCATATACTTTTGGGCCAGGATTTTCTTTCATTTCTGGGAAATGCTACACCTGTGCAGATCAAGAGTGCTGCATACATGTGGTACTTCTGGTCACCTGCCAAGGAAGGAACTTCAGGCAATAGAGCTTGAAGAAAGAGGCTCTCCTCTATTTCTCTGCAGCAAATGTCTTAGATGGCGATGGAAAACTTCAGTAGTTCATGAAGCAGAAAAAAGTTAGAGCAAAAGCTGGGCTTCAGTCCAAGCCCTAATTAAATATGGCTGAGCTTTGGAAAACTTTGATCTGAGTACTGGTTCATAGCATCTTCCTAGTAACTATCTTCCTCTTTTCATCCTCATTATAGTTTGTTCTAGAAAATAAAGTAACTGGCATGTGGCAATGCAATGTTTTCAAACTGAAGAGTGAAATTTATATAAGAAACATCTGCTTTAAAATTTGTGATGGGAATACCAAATGCCAACAAACCTAATGAAAAGCATGCAGCAATTGCTAAGCCTATTAGCATTTTACCTGAATGGCTGATCTTTGCATAAACACCCAGTCATGGAAGCATAACACCACAGCTGGCCAAAACCCTTCTAATGAAAATGCAAAGGGAAAAATTAAGTGAATATCGCAGACAGTCATCTATTCAAACTGAGCAGCTATTAGCAAATCAGCATCTAAACATTCAGTGCCTGAGTGTGGTGGTTTTACCTTGCTGGGTAATAAAACTCCACAACTGCTCTCTCACTTCCCCATATCACAGGGGAAAAAGAAAGTATGATAGAAAGAAAAAGAAAAGGTTCATGAGCTGAGATAAGGATAATTTAATTAAAGGGAAAAGGAAGACAGAAAAAACATGCAAAGGCCATGCAGACATGCAGAAGTGCAGAGAGAGAGAAAAAAATATTACTCTCTACTTCCCATCAATGAGCGAAGCTTGACAATATTCCAGGAAGCAGGGCCTCAATAAGTCTAGTGATACTTTGGGAGGACACATATCTTCATATGGATAGCCCCCCCTCTCTTTCCCCTTTCCCACCTTTTATTGTTAAGTGTCCCATACCACATGGTATGGGATATCCCTTTGGCCAGTTTAGGCCAGCTGCTCTGGTGATGTCCCCTCTTGCCCACCCCCAGCCCACTGGTTCTGGGGAGGGTTGGATGGAGTTTTGATGCTGAGCCAGCACTGCTCAGCCATAAGCAAAACACTGCTATGATACCATAGCTGTTCCATCTGCAAATGCAGAACACAACACTGTATGGGATGCTGTGGGGAAAGTTAACTCCATCCCAGCCAAAAACAGTACACTGAGAAGCAGCAAACACTGCCTATGTGTAGAAATGAGGTTGCAAAGTTGTGCAAAATGGCATTTTTTCTTCATGTCTATGAATTACCTAATATAGTCTTGCAAGTTAAAAAAAAAATAATGAAATAGGAATATAGTTACAGGAAAATCAATTCAGACAAACAATCAGTAGGAAAACCCGCCATCCAAATCTTAAATCCCTTTTGTTAACTTTCCATATGATTGTGAGCAGTCTATTGGCTTTTATTCCTCCAGAGACATCCTTCACTTCTTGGTTTTGATGAGGAGAGAAGCCTAAATAAGGTTATCTGGAAGCAACCAAGCCCCAATTTTCAAGGTCTTCCTACTCCAGGCAGGTTTTAAACTGCACTGTAACAGGATCAATCAAATCTGTAGACACAAATACGCACACAAAAAAAAGGGGGGGGGGGGGGGGGGGAAGGGATATTACAATCTGGAACTAGACCTTTTCTTTGTAGAACTTCTGCTAATTGTGAGCAAACTATTTCCTCCTGTGTGATGTTCAGCATTTTTGCAAATTGCTAGTAGGGAGAATTACAAAAGCTGTAAGAATTATTGATGTCAAAATTTCATAATAAAGAATTAGGCATTATGGTTGTAAAATTATTCTGAAGGTAATTTATCAGCAAATCTATCCCATTCTTCAGATCAACACATACAATAGTGTGTATATCTGTGTGTATGTTTGCATTCATATTTATATATGTATATGCATACACACGTACAGTGTGTATCTGTTCATTGTAGAGTGTTACGTACAGTGTGTATCTGTTCATTGTAGAGTGTTACATTAAGCTACATCAGCAGAATATCCAGCTCTCCTGTTCTTGTCCATCTAACCCTCAGAGTTTAGAAGTTTCACCAGCTTTCTAGTTTTCTTGAGTTGCAAAGTCAATAAATGCTTTGGAGTGTCTGATTCCTAAATTTATGTTCCTTACCTTCCTTTTTCGCTTGATAGACTAACAGAGTCTATAAATCAGAGTCTCTAATGGACACTGATTAAAACTGAAGTTATGAAATCAAGATCATGACTTTACAATATGACAGGTAATGGTTTATAGCTGATTTATAGTTCATTATTATTGCTCCTGTTTGTAATGTGTTGTGGAGAAAAAAGACATTAGAGTAATGGGAATTTGCCTGAATATGAAAAAAATAAAAATTCATTGATAATAAAAATTCCTATGTGACTGTATATAAATTTCATGGAATAAATCCATATGCTTTTAAGACAGGTGATTTTCTTGGCAGGCTTGAACTGGTTGTTCCTTCATATTTGAATAAATGTTACTTAGCACAATTAAATACTTAAAGCATAGTAAGCTTTTCCTGTATTTCTATCTAGTTAATTAAATAAATCTAGTGATGAAATGATAGTCTGAATGTTACAGACTGAATTAGATACGTGCTTGGTAATTTCAACAGGGTATCAGAAGTGGTACATGTTAAACTGCATGTAATGAAATCACAGTACATTTAATGTTACAAGGTCAGTTTGGAATTGACTGATATCTGTTTCATGATATCATTTCATCAGTGCATTTCAGAAATGTACAATCAGTTAACACTGATAGCAATAAAAATATCAGTCAACTACTTTATTCTAATAAAGCATAACCTATAGCCAACACATATAGTTTGATGTGTAATAAATCATTTGCCAGATGAACTGAAGATTTGTCTTTTTGGTCCTGGAAGATTCAGAATTGTTGAGGAACTATAGCTCATCTGATCAGAAATCCTTAATCTCGATTTTACTCTCTTAACTAATTCCACAAATAATTTGAAATTACATGAAAAGTTTCACACTTTATCTTCAGGATCTTCACAGATTTTCCTGCATTATTTCTGTTAACCTTCTTTCTTCCATTGATAGCTACATCCTCCCAGAACAATCAAACTATTACCCTCAACAATGAATCTTGGGATACAGGTAATTGTTTTGGTTATAACCGATGAAGAAATATTATTTTGTTTCCAGATGCTGACCTTTATTTTCTATTTCAATTACTTCAGTACAAAATAACGACCTAGGCCTTGTCTTCATATCAAACTCCAGCAGAATTGTACAAACAAGAAAAGTAATTTACTGCAGTTATTTAATCCACCACCACCACCACTAAAAAGTTTTCAGACTTTACAATCTGTTGAATGAAATCAGACCTATTTTTTACCTTTATAGGCATTGTTTCTGTTTCAGAGAACTCTTCATAACAGTAAAAAATATACAAGAGGTGATAAAATTAGATATAATTTTTACTGTCACAATAGGTTACTGTCTTGCCTATAAATGACAATGTTCATTTTACAACATCAAAATTTTTTATATAGTGTATAACAGAATCATTTCATATTACAGACTGCTTATTTCTATTCTTATCTTCACTTTCCTTATGCTTCTCTGGTGTAGCACTTTTGAGAAAAACAATAGTGATTGATATAAAAACAATTTGTTAATGTACTATATAGTTATGATGTTATAAAACCAATATTTAACTTCAAAGAAAATTATTAGCTCAGTTCAGCATGACAAAACAATATGTTTAAAAATCAGCAAGGCTTTATTAGTTATACTGCTGAACTGAAATCTAATTTTGTTACACAATTTATTTTACCTCTTAGTGAAATAAAAAGTGTCAGAAACCAAATACCGTGTCTGAATGCCTACATTTTTACTGATGTTAGAATGTGGAAAGACAGAAATAATGAAGCATAATAAAAAGATTTAGGGAAGACTGATATGAATTAAGTTTATATTAGCCTGCTTTAGTTATTGGTTTCGTTTGTCCTTTAGTCTGTGGAGTAGAGCTTCATAGTAAGCCTCATCCACTCAAGTTAACAGCAAACAAACGAGTACAGTTACCCCAGCTTCTTTCCCTTTTATTTATTTATTTGTTTATTTATTTGGCATCTTTCATTTCAGATGTAGCATAAAGAGAAATTAGAACGTCTTCCAGATGTTGTCTCACTTCTTGGAGAATTTAACCTTTGGGGATATTTAAGCTCCATTCTTCTAATCCCTGCTGGGGTTTATTTAGTTTTTCTCTTTTCATTTCTGTAGCATGCTCTGGCTGGTGACCCAGCAGAGTTTACAGTCTGTCAGGCAGGATTAAAGCTAGGCAGCATGTTTATCTGCACAATTGCCACCTTGGTCGTGTCCTTAATCTTATTATGCAAACAACAGTTAAAAAGTTAAAAGCATGGCCATGTCCAGTGATCTCATGTGTTTGTGCCTCCACTTAGCGTCATACAATGTCATCATGGTCACAGGGAAGCACTGAGGCTTGTTGACATTGTGGCTGTGTCCTCTTCCAAGTCTTGAAAGGGTCTTTGTTGAGCACCGAATGATTACAAGTCCCTGTTGGGGTCAGCTATAACAGAGTGTATCAGCCAGTTCATTTTGGCATACAGCTTAATGCAGAACAGAATGTCAACTGAGATTAAGACTGGTTTACATAGATGACAGCTCTCTGTTAAAAGGCAGTGATCCTAGGAAATCTTTCTGCATCTCAAGCAATATTTTATCATATGATAAATGGGCTTACACAACCAGATTTATTGATACATTTAATACTTAAAGACATAGGCAGATTTGTGACAAAGTTTTCTCAGCTGCTTTAATAGAATAACAAACAGAAAATGTATTTCAGCATTTTTAGAAACGCCCAAAAGAGCCTGCCTACTTTTAGGTACATAAAACATTCCAGGCACAAGGAAAATTGTGAGAAAGGAGGAAATACTTATGGAAGCATAACAGATATATGGACATCTGTGTGGATATATTCCTTGTGTGGATAAAAAAAAGGATGATCAAAGAGGTTCCCTGATTGACATCAATTGATTGACATCAATTCATATTTCATCAGTGTAATATCTGATAATCTTTTATTGATATTCTCTATATTTTGTTTCTTCTTTAATTTGAATAGCCATATTGAAAGAAGTAAATGTGCATTCAATTTTCTAGTAAATTGCCGTTTTCTCTTTTAGTTATATGCCCACAAAAATTCTGGTTAAAATCCATGCAGTGATTCATGATCCACAGCACTCATATTGCAGTTCTCATAAACAGAGTCAGGCATTAACAGTTTCATACACCTAGCAATTAACGTACAGGAAAAGAAATCTGATATAGAATGCATAACACTAAAAGCAGAAAGTATAATTATTCTTTAACAATATTCTAACTATATTCTTACAAGATTTAATAAGGAAATTAAGATTGCCATCTTGCATTAAGCACATTCTCCTACTAAAAGTTATGATTTGGTAGGCAATATTACTTCTGTGTGTAGTCAGTATGTTTGCTTTAGAGTAAGTCAGTTTAGTCCTCATTTACCATAACACAGAAAATAGTAAATGACATGTCAGATTTTAAACATTACAGAAGGAAATCCATGGGCAGCAAGGAGTTACTGACCAAAGACTGGTATTGAAATACGTTTTCTTCTTATAAATTATAATAATAAGGAAAAAAAATACATTTACATTTTTTTTTTTAAAGATATTCAAGAAATATGAACAAAAAATAAACTAAAAAAAAATGTAGCCTGTGCTCTGCATTTATACACACCACCACTAGCTATATAAATGACTACAGTGATTTTCTTGGGACTACACACTTACAGAATGTATACAGAATTGTATATGTGGCCAAATTTAATATTGTGAGAGGGAGAGATACAAACTTTCTAATTTCCAATAGTATAAATTTGTCCTTTTTTAAACTCATTTTGTAACCTTGAAGTTCATCATTCCTTTTTACTACTTAAGGCCACTGAAAATAATTTATATACATAAATTTAAATGGCTTGTTTTCACTCTATTCAGAAATTCATGATGAAAATTTTGAGATCTTCTCTTTATGCAGGTTTCAGGATTTCCTCACACTATGCATCTGGAAAAAAAGAAATGCAGTAGATTAAGTGTTGAAATCTAAGAATGAATTTTGAAATGAGTAAAAAAAATGTGTAAAGAATAAAGAAAAAAAAAGGGAGGGTGAGATAGAGGGAAAAATGTACTTCTATAGATTTAATTTCTTTTATTTAGAATACTTCACCCTATTTTAGAATACTCTTTGCATAATACAGGTGAGTACTTTGGGATCTGAAGTATCCAAGATATAAGGCTTGGATAGAAGTGCTAGCCCTCTTTGGAAATCTGACCAGCTCCTCTTTCTGTGAGTGTGATACAACAATCAATGGCAGCCATTTCCAAAGGGAAAAAAAATCCCACTTACTGATTTTTTCATCACTCAGTAAGTCCTAGTGACTTGACATGCTGTAAATAAAACTGTTCCAATTTAAACCCATAGATGAATGATCATGATTTTGCTGCTATGATGATTAAAAAATTAGTCATACTCTACTGAAGCTGATATAAATAACTATCACTTAGATAACTCTGCAAGAAACATTTTTCTATTGCATTAAACTGAAAGGGTTCAACAGTTTTGTCTTGCCGAATGAATATTACTCATGATTCCAGACCCAGGAGCATGACCATGTCCGTGTGAGCTCAATCATATCATTAGGAAGGAAAAACTTAGATACCAAATTAGTGTATACATAATGGCTCAGAACCCACTATAAAAATTCTCTAAAATCTGAGCTAATGAATTAGCTTCTATAGGAAGGAGATTGGCCTATATGCCTTGCAAGGCATAGAGAATATAAGACACCTGCTAAATAGTAATATACATTGTTTGGAAAGAAGAACCCCACTCTGTTGTGCTAGTATTGGAATTTTGAAACAGGTTGAATTTGAAGTAATTCTTTTTTTTTTTTTTTTTTTTTTTTTTTTTTTTGTACTAATTCCTTAAAATTTAACTTAGGATCCTTAAATTCAAGTGTATTCTCAACAGTTGAATCCAAAGACATCAATTGTTTTTAAAGAGGTGGTCAAGACAGTGTGACAGCAAATGGCACGTGGGTTATGTATTCATATCTATAAAATCTAAGTACCACTCAGAATTTTAAAAAGCTAAAAAAGATAGCTTTTAAAGTTTTTGTATAAATTGTTATAATTGGAACCTTATCTCTGCCTGCAGTATTTAGTATCACTTAAATGTTTTCATTGTCGTTATTGAGAATTTCCTCACATTTCATTTCCTAGTCTTCAAAAGGTAGGAGGGACAGCAGCCTTGGTATCTGCACTCAGAAAAGATATCTGGCAAATTTCAAAGCAGCCATTTAAAGTATTTTAGTGAGGGGGGACCTAGCAACAAAATAGTTTTTTGTCCTTATAAAAAATTCTGCAGTTACTGAAGTGCTTGAATATGCTGAAAGAGCCACAAATCTCAGAGAGAAATAACCCTCTGCAAGGGAAAATGCCATTCAATGCTCCATAAAGCAATGAATTGCTAGAGGTTTAAGACCTCTGAAAGTCCTCTTTTCTGAACACAATTTATATGACTGTCAAGAGAATTTTAAAAAGTTTTAAGTGTGGAGGAGCCAGAAAACTCTGCAAGAACAAGAGAGATTAATGGCAGTACTGCTGGAACAAACCTGGACTCTACGTAAGCTGTTCAGGATCCAAATACAGCAAAAGGATCATCTGCTTTGAAATGTGATCTATCTCTGTTAGATCTTCCACACAAGGTACTGGAGACCCAAACACTTCTGGACATTGTCAGGTGGAAAAGAAACAGTAAGGAAGAAGGGCGATGCTCCAACAAACAAAATCACATATAAAGCAAGTGTTTTAAGAGAACATGAACAAAGTAAACTGAAACATTTTCTTATTTTCTTTCCCACCAACAGGACTTTTTTTTTTTTTTTTTTTTTTTGGTTCACATCAGTCCACATATTTCAGTTACATCTAAGACAATGGTTGGTACTTAACTTAGATGTTCCTTCAGCTATTGCAGTTGTTTCAATTTAAAGGAAAGGCTTCCATACATCTAGGCTTATGTTTACACACCTTTTAAAGTAGGATTCCCTTTGTACAGCTTTTGCTTGTTGTCATGGAACCAATTTTATGTGCTATTTTCTAAATGTTAGTATTAGATATAATGTTTGGAAATTTTACAATTCATTATGGTAACCAAAGAACTACAAATACAATTTGCAATCCTGCTATCACCTTTTGTTCTGTGAAGTTATTGTAAAAATACTATTTGCCAGGTATTTGTTTAAATATATTTAACCCACATACTAAACTAATTATATGAGGATTTTATTTCTGGAAAATATCAGTTTGTTTCCTCCTTGTTCCTGACTGAAAACACACTATTTGCTTTAGATTATAATTTGCATAGATTCACCTTATGTTGCTAGTACAACCTACAATAATAATAAACCTTCTGACAGGTCAAATCAAAAGAGATGTCACAATAAAAAAAGAGAGGAAAAAAAAGTAGACTTTCTGTAGGTAATGGAAAATAGAAGAGACTTCTTAGAGTAAATGGATTTTACAGCTATAATGCCAAAATTGCAAAATCAACAAAGAACTTAAACAGGGTAAAACCTTTTCATTTTGTAAATATTTTTCAAAACTTTTTAAAGTTATTGGATCTAAATAAACCATCAGCAAAAATATATATATATCTATTAAAATAATAAAACACTAAGTTTGCTTTAGGTAAACTTTCATCCCATTTAATATGTCACTCAATTTTGCTATAACATGGAGATATGAGTTTTGCTATAACACATGGAAATGAGTGCTTCAGAGTAGATCTTCAGAGGTCTGAGGTCTCCCACACTGGTAACTGAGCTCAGAAATCATAAACGCTAGCAAAAGAAAAAATAGTGCTAACCTACACATGCAGTACAATAATAAATTCAGTGTAGGAAAATCATGAGAAGAGATCAAATAGATGTATGGGGTGAAGGTAACAGGGGATGCAGGTCTCCTCTGTGAGGAGAGGCTGGGGCTGTCCAATGATGGACACAGGCTTAAATACTTGCCTTCTTTGTTTCTCAATATGGTAATTAAATATTATATGTAAGCCAAAAATCTGATTTTTATTTTTGCCTCTAATGATAATTTTGTCCTTAAATTTGAGCAGCCTGGATTTGTCAAGATCTTTATTAATGCCTTGCAATTGTGTAGAGATTTTCATGCTGAAATATCCCCAAATATTTTATAAATTATAGGCTACTGGACATCCATCTTCCTGTCATTTACAGTATATCCAGCAATGAAAGGTAAAGAATAATTTTTGCAATGGAGATGACAGACATACATAATTTTCACAGGCATTTTATTTTTTTCATGCCGTTCAACATAATTTTTTCAACCGATTTTTGGGAAAACAAACAAAAAACATACACTGACTGCCTTCCAGGAACAAGAATTCATTACTGGAAAATTACCCCTAATATCTTCTCAGAAAGAACATTTTGTGGAGTCAGTACAGCTAGAGGTGGGAGCAGGAGTCATGAGGCTATCCTGCACATGTCTCTGCCATGCCTGCAGCTGGGGCTCACCAGGCCAGGAGAGAGTTTGGATGCTGAATAAAGCAAATCATGGTCAGCCTCTGTGATGCCAAGAAGCTGCTAAGGATTTCAGAGAACTTTCTGCCAACAGCTAGGAACCACCTCAGACTGCCTACATGTACTCTGAGAGGTGGCCTGGGAAGAATCATGACATCCAGCAATTTGGAGCAATTTCCCAGATTGCGAATCTGTTAGATATGGTGGTGGGTTATTATCATCCTATATCACACAGTAGCTTCTCAATATAGGATATGATCAGGCTGTTAAGCAAATATTTACATGTACATGCAGCTTTCCCAACCTTCTGCCAAATGATTTCTTCATTCACAATACAGCAGTGAATTTTTTAAATTTATTTTATTTATTTATTTATTTATTTTCCTAAACTTCAGCCAAATAGGAGAAAAATAACTTTTGCTTACATTTGTCAGTTCTGGGAGAAATACAGTTTCGTCTGTTGTATTTTAGTATTGGGCCTATCCAAAACATCTCTGAGAAAATGTAAGTATTCTGTCCTTGGGCAATATTCAGAAGCGTATGGTACACTTTGTAAATACACTGTGAGGCAAGTTACTCTTCATGGTACCTGGTGAAAACAAATAGATATATAAACTCAATTTTCTTTCACTGGAACTTCATATAACAGAATGTGGCAGCCATTTTAACAGTGTATTTTTTTCTGAGCATTTTGGGGGTGATCATTGCTCTCACATATCTGCTAGAGAAAGGCATATTCCTCAACAAATTTTTAATATCTCAGAATGAAGTTATAACAGCTTGTGACTAGAGAGTTAAGAAATATTGCAATACATAAATTTAATTATCTTTTATTAAAAAAAATATCTAATTTACTATATTGTATAGCATGTGTCAAATAAAACAATATATTCATTTATGTTTTCAGGCTGAGGACAAGTGAGCACCTAAGGTTAAAATTTTCAGGTAAGGGTGCATGCAAATTTTAACCTTTACCTATACAAATAGAAAAAATATGGTATTTTAGACAGATCATTTTATATTTCCTTTTAGGACTCTTTGTCTTTTTAAAATTAGCATAAAAATTGCAAAGCCATTGCAAAGCCAAAGCCAAAAGAATAATTCATATTGAAGTCATCCTGGGCCAGATTTTCAGAAGCAAATTTTTGTATCTTCATGCTCTGAATACAAACATAAATGCCCTTAAGTGGAATATGTGTCTGTGTACACTGGTTATACATTGAGTGGTTTCATAGAAATGGAAGCCTTTTGCCCTACTCTGCTCCTTATAATTGTACAACCTCATGATTTAAAAAACAAACAAATAAGCAAAAAAACAAGCCAACAAAGCCACAGTGATATGAAGTTCCATCCATAACATAATTATTTTCTGGTCCTTTCACCCTCTGTTCATTAGAGATGGGACATTAGCTAATTCACATTAAGATTTCTCTAACCCTCCTAGTTTCTTGTCCTCAGCAGATCTGTTAATGTGCATCTGACATAGGAAGCTCAGTGTGATGAATAATCCATGGCTATCGGGGAGATGACTGGGGAAAAGGGGAAAAATGTACCTATACCTCTGCTTTAAATGCTTAAATTCAGTGAGATGTCTCAATCTGAATCAGATTCATTTATTATATCACTGTTTCTCCTCTACAATAGTTTGCTTTCAGTTTTCAGGACATTTCTGGAAAGTTTATTACTGAGCCTATCTATTACCATAAATTGGGAAGTTGCAGAAAATAAGTGCTTCCCACTCCTGTTTTTTTTTCCTGAAAGCATTTGCTCCTGATGGATGCAGGTTGCTGATTTAAGCTACGTTATTTTCCTCACATATTACATATGAATCTTTGATCTTACTGTCCTTAAGTAGTGTCTGAGGGAATCACATAGAAATTAGAAAGGTCATTGATAATGAGATAATTTATTCTCCATGTTCTTTTAGTTAATGACCAGTGATTTAATCCTGTTTTTCAAATACACTACTAAATTGTACATAGTGCTCTAATCATTTAGACCAATTAATGCATTATATCTGCTCTTTTCAAATATTTGTTTCAATTACTTATTGAGAGGCAGTTGTGGGAGGAAGAGAAGGTCTTTGTCAAATACACCAATATTTTCTTTGATGTTAGAAGAGAATGGCAGAATAACAAATAATTTTCAGTGAAGGAACAGTGAATGACCTTCTTCCAACGCCCTTATTGTCCATGTTAAAATCCCTTGGTTTTGGTACTGCAGATATTGTTATCAGTGTTTCAGAGTATTCTAATTTATTAGTTATAATTATGACCACACAAACACATGAAACCACAGTTCTTTTACTCATATACACCTTTCTAACCAATTGGCTGGCTTTGCCTGCTCCCCATGCCAAAGTATGATTGTTCCAGAGGACCTGGTGCTAATTCAGCTACTATTAATTTTTAATTATTACAATGCCAGTACTTTTAAAATCTATTAGAGATATGAATGGATTCAAGCTTGGCATGAGGCCTTCTACATAAGTACCATAAGGGAAAAGGAAGGGCCAATATTTATGCCCACTATTCATTTACTCCAGGTTTTTGTGTCATTTCACAGCCTTCTCTTTCTCTGTCTGGATTTGGTCCATGTCCTACACCAGTATGAGTGTCCATGGTACATAAATAAATCAAACTAATTCTCAGGTAAGGTCTTTGAAATGAAACAGTCTGCTGCAGCTCAGATACGTCACCTGAAAGACAGTGGAAAAGCCCATATCATTGGAGGAGCTAAAGAGAGAAGTTAATTGATTTTATCTTCCAAATTTCATTTTAAACATGGCAAAATGAGAGGGTCTTAGGAACAGTTGACCCATTTTTAAATAGTTTTTAAAAAACATGTAGTAACTCTGAAAGAACAGTTCAAATGTTCAAAGTTGGCCAAAATCACAAAGTCTTACAGTTGAGAGTGATTGCCAGCTTTAAAACTAGGTGTTTGTATCTACATTTAATGATGCAAAATTACAGGAGGGGTAAAGTCCATAAATCCATAGATGTTTCTGCAAAGTATTAAAAAAAATCCAAGGGGATTTTTTTTGCAACTAAAATTAAACATTTTTTCTAGATTTTAACTTTTCACTCTTACTAGAAGATAATATTTATTTCTTCTAGTAGCTTTATATATTTCAAGGACTCTTTGGTGCCATGGAGCACTAAATTAGAAAATATTTCAGACTGTCTCTAAGAAATAACAGTTGAATATTTCACAAAATAACCTTTCGTGCAAGTTATCATAAATCTAAATTAAAGAAGGCTCCAAGAAAAGACAGCTGATGAACCTTAATTTTTCCACAAGTTATAAAGCCACACATAAACCACAGCTGTTTACACTCATGCTTAGCTAATAGTAGGTTGTTTATGTACCATACTCTTGCATCAGTTTCAGTAAATATCTCCTAAGTAGCTGAGCAGCTCAGGTTTCAATCTTCTGTGATGTGGTAATTCTATTAGACCTCCATCCTAGCATTATTTCCACTGTTCCTTTCAGTACTGGTGTATTTTGTTTCTCTGACCAGTGAATCCCATTTTCAGGAGCCAGTCTTTCATATGGCTCGGCTTTTCCAGTTTTTGAATGCTGTTGCATGTTCCTATTTTTTTTTTTTTTTCAGTCATATAAAGGTCATATTCATCCTAAGAATAATTAAATTAAATGTTACTTGTCTTCTGTGAATCTACACATAGAGAATCTGCATTTCACTCTTTCACACTTTAGGTATTTTTTTATCTTTTAATTTGACACCTCAGTATTTGACTTTTTCTTGTACAAGTCTGTCTGTAATTATCTTTCTGTTCTTTGACTTTTTTTTTTTTTTTTTTAAAAAAAAAAAAAAAAAAAAAGAAGTGTTTGTGCCCTAAAACTCTACTGGTGACTTTTCCTGCAGTAAGCTTAATAACATCACATATAACTGGCATTTATTCCAACACCTTCTCCTTTCCTGACAATTAGTTTCCAGGGTTCCCACAACGAATATCTGCCATCTGTATTCTTTCATTTCTCCTGATGTAAACAAAAAATAAGTTCATCAGACACCTTCTCTGGGCTTCTTTGCAGCATCCCAGGGAGAGCCTAACACTGTAAGCTAGGGAACATAGTCTTCCTGTTGCCCTTTCACTTGCCATTTGGCTGCAGTAGGCAAAGTGCCTTTGCCTCCACCATGAGGCAAAGGCACTTAAGCCTTCAGTTGCAAGTTCACTCACTACAGTAACCTTAGACTCTGCTTGGTTCTTGTCACATTCTCTCACCAGGATCAGCAGAAGGACTCCAGACCCATACAAAAGGTGCAGCAAGAGAATTTCAGGTGAAGAAACAAAAGATCAGGCCTACCACACCAAGTCCTCTGCTCCACAGCACCTTCTTCCCAGACAATGGGGTTTTGTTCCACTCTACTTAGTTTTACAGGGTACTTTTATCTGGTCTTTTAAAATTGGACGTCACTGACTTGTTTTCCATAGCAGTTCCTTGAGCACAGCTGAAATTAGTTGCAGTTTTCTCTTGATATGTTATTTAATAATTTTATCATACCAAAATCAATTTTATGTTTAAGGTAGATCATAAATACACTTTGCTTTCCAAGGAACAGACGAAACATGAGTCTTTGCACAAGCTTTGCTTAGACAATACACTCTAATGTGGATTTAATGAACTATAAAAAAATAATATTTGGCACAATTCTTTCAAGATCTATTAAAACATTTTCACATGACATGAGACAAAGCAGGAGAGGCTGATATTTCCAGCTTCTCTTCTCAGATTTAGTTCTCAGGCACAACAGTAACCAGAATACAAAGAGGTAGGTTAATGCTGTGAAAGAAAAAAACATTACTAATGGTACCAAGAAGAACCCTGCTTGTTTCAGCCTTATCAGCAGATAAGCATAAAGAAAACTGCATTTGCTTTTATGAAAGATTGCCTGTTTCTACAAATGATTTGCTGTTGACTATGTGTTGAACTACTTCCTGGCAATGTCCTTTCCCATCTGTATAGGTAGACAAGCAATGTGTCCAGACCAAGTTAAATGAGAGAATGGGGTGAGTGATGTGGGATTACAGAGGTGCACAGTATCCCACAGCCAAATAAAGAAAAAAGCATTTTCTCATAAGCATACTGTAGGAAAAAGCTTTTAAAAATGAAACATATTTAGAAAGTCTCCCTTAGCAGTCTGAACAATGATTTATTAATCCTGTGACTGTCTTCAGCTGTGTCATATCCTGGGAAAGTGCTGCTATCAACTGTTAGCCATCAAGACCAGAGGGATCAGCAGGTTTTCAGATCTCTTCCCTCAGATTCTCCTCCCCTATTTTTCAGGCAAGAGCCTTCACCTGAGCTGCTTATTCAAAGCATCAACAGATAGCATTTTTCATTCTAGTACTTTATATGACTGGTACTTCAGAAACTTTTTTTTTTTTTTTTTGGAATGACATAAGAGAAAAAAAAGAGTTTATTTCAAAGAGAATAGTTTGTTTCAAAGGTCAGTACAAATTCCAGGTTTCCAGGTCAGTACAAATTCAGTAAATCTCTGAATTTGTTACCAAGGAGTTTCACAATAGTGTTATGCCAAGAAAAAAAAAAAAAAAAAAAGGTGTGTATGTCTGTGTGAAGTGCTCTCTCCCTCTCTCTCTCCCCCCTTTTTTTTCTTCATTTTTTGATTACTGGAATATACATCTATGAAGATGCAATTTTAAATGTCAGTACTGTAAGTGGTTTTAACTTCAGCTGAAAAACTCTATTTCAGTTTCAGCTGCTCAATATGATGACCAAATAATAATAACAGAACAGTAAGGATACTTTAATTCATCTTATTAATCAAAGAAAATCTCTCTGGCTATCAATAAAAAGCATAGAATTTCCCCAGAACTAATTAAAAGTATATTATTTTTATCTTGGCAAAGCAAGATATTTCTGAGACTTTTATGTCTTATTGATGATCAGGAAAATGGATAAGATGTGCAATGTACAATGGAGATGATTTGACTTCTTTTTGAAGCCTTGCATATTAATTCAATTGTCAAAATATAGAACCAACATGATATGACCTCAAAACTTTCTCCATTTTCACTGTGCAAAGATGCTACTGTGAGGCAGAAAGATTTACTCTAGAGAATCACAGGCTACAAGACATACACGAAGCACCTGTTCATCTGGTATAAACTGATATATTATGGCCATTTATCATGCCCAGCAGTACACTGCCCTTTACAACCATATTTTGCCTACATCTAGAAAAGATTCAGACTAAAGAATATTCTCATAATGCATGGATATTTTATTCCTGAGATATAGTCCTGGGGACCAATTGCTACAGTACTTGTATGTACTCACAAATGTGGGAAGGTAGCAAAATGTACACATGATTCAGTGAGCTGGCAGCATGAGCTATTGAACAGGAATGCCTAAATGCTAATAATTGATAGATGTACTAGACAACATAATTTTCTTTCCTTGATTTAAATGTGATCAGAAAGGAAAAGTGTACAGAGGAGAGGCATCTCATTTTTCATTTCAAGTTTTGTGTATAGCTTTTGCTTCATGCTTTACAGTGATGAGACATCACTTGTTCCAAATGATTAACTTCAAGATGGTATCTCCAGGTACTAAACAAAATATCCCTATGCCATGTAGGTAGGTCAGATTATCCAATTACCTGTAAACTTTGTTTGCGTTTCCATGGTTACTCAGGTGATTCTAGCATTTTTCTTCTGTACAATTGGTTGCCAAGGATACAACAAGTAGTTACAAAATATAACAGCTACAAGTCGAGATTTGCAGGGGTACAGTCCTTCTGCATGCAGCAATTGCTTGTAGCAAATCTTGCTTGATACAGCATTTGAATCCTGAAGGCAGTCTCAGCAGAGTTCTTCAGGTTAACCCAGTTAATAAATCTGTTATAAAGGAGAGGATGCTCACCAAAGCTATTGAACATAACGTAACATGGATATGAGACTGGCAAAGCTACATTGTCTGAAATAAAGCACTTGGATACCTTCTGGCAAAAGATGGGCATGTCCTGATCATAATTACATTATTCTCTAACAGAATCCCATCCTATATCAATGGAAATTGATTCAGAGCAGAATGTTTTCCACATTTAGGGCTAATATTGCCTTATGAACAAGAATAATCTCATGCACTGTGCTACTTGAACTGTGAATATTTGCAAATGTCTGAAGCATTGAATAAACTGACAAAATAAGACAAAGCCTATAAATACAAAAGGGGACAAAATAGGTCATGTGCTTAGCTAGATTTATGTTTTCCACCCACAAAATTGCAAAGACAATTTTAGGTGGATGTTTATATGTCTAAGTATCTGAAATGCAGACAGAATACACAGATGAAATAGCTGAAATGAATTCAGAAATGGAATATTTAATGACCTACATCAGATAATACGTAAAACACAGGTGCTAGTTGTAATTTTTCATATCAAAATATTAAAGAATTAAGTTGTATCTTTCATTAGTTGTATCATTCATTAGAACACAGTTGTCTAGGATCCAAGCTTTTCAGTTATTAAAAAATGAAACAATAAAGCAATAGCTGGAATTTTTAGATACATATAACCCAATAAAAAAACAAACAACTTGCTGAAAATAAATCACTGTGTTGTGAAAATCTCCAAAACTTCTGCCTTGTGCTATAAAAAAAATATATGGCCCCGTAGCTATTATTATCTTTAAGCAAAACATAATTAAGAAAAAGTCTCACCTGTGAATGGGTGCAAAAAATATATTGCTCTTGTAAAATGACAGGTAACTTTTCTCAAGTATTATGTGACTTTGAATAATCAAAAATAACTTCCTCCCATGAAAGAGATTTTCTTTTTTAAGGATCTTATTTTTCTGTTATAGAATAGTTATAGAACAAGAAAAGGGTTTTAAATATGAATATGTATTTTTTTCTTTACTAAAATTGTCAATTTGTTCCTGTTTCTTTTTTTTTTTTTTCAAGCTGATTTAATTGACTCACCATCACATTTGCATTTTCAGTTTGTTAGTTGATTAAGAATGTTAATAACAGCATGAAGAGATCTGCAAATTTATAATCATAATACTATATTTAGGACCAAATTCAACTTAAGTAGAAATTGAAATGGTAGTTATATTTCTCTAAGTAGTTGGGGAATGACTTCTAAAGCTACTGATGTCGTCTGTAAACCTAAGGATTAAAATAACATTTGGTATTTATTAGATAATTGTAAGCTTTATGAGGGAGCTAATCCCCAAATACCTTGAACCAAGCAGGAAATGTTCTAGTAACACTGTCAAATGTGTTAATATAAAGTTTCATAGAATCATAGAATCATAGAATCATAGAATATCCTGAGTTGGAAGGGACCCTTAAGGATCATCAAGTCCAACTCTTGACACCGCACAGGTCTACCCAGAAGTTCAGACCATGTGACTAAGTGCACAGTCCAATCTCTTCTTAAACTCAGTCAGGCTCGGTGCAGTGACCACTTCCCTGGGGAGCCTGTTCCAGTGTGCAACCACTCTCTCTGTGAAGAACCCCCTCCTGATGTCAAGCCTAAACTTCCCCTGCCTCAGCTTAACCCCGTTCCCGCAGGTCCTGTCGCTGGTGTTAATGGAGAAAAGGTCTCCTGCCTCTCGACACCCCCTTACGAGGAAGTTGTAGACTGTGATGAGATCTCCCCTCAGCCTCCTCTTCTCCAGGCTGAACAGGCCCAGTGCCCTAACTGTTTGCTATTTCTAGGATTGTCCAGAATATAAATGTCAAACCCAAATGATTAGCTCCATTAGGACTACATTAGGATGTTTTTCAGTCCAGGATTTTGGTGTAACCCACTATTCAAGAGCTGTTTGAAACCAGCTTTATAGAAGGGTTCCACTCTAATTCATGAAACATGTTTTGTTGCATCAAAAAAGAGATGTGTATACAATACTGTAGATATGATATCAGAGACAATATAATGCAAAATTTCAACAACACTGTAGATAATTACCCAAAGCAGGAACATGCTGTACAGTGCATGTTGTGGGTGCTGAGGAAATCAGAATTTTCTGATGTCTTTTCTGAGCCAGTTCTTTGAAAATTCAACCTCCCTGTGGTTCCTATCAGCTACCAAGTTGTGTGAGGTTGAAGCTATCAAGCTTTGTAACTTTTTGCTGGCGGTATGCAATCTAAAAGTTAACTCAGTCAGAAGGAACCGGGGCATTCATTGGGCTGAGTGCACTTAAATAAGAAATACTTGAAATTTCATTTTAATAAAGAGCTCTCAATTATAAGAAGGTAGGAAGGAATTTCACATGAAAGATTGTGCTCAAAATAAAATTACACCATGAGATATAAAAACATTTGAAGCTCTGCCTGGACAATTGCAAATAGTTTGGATTTTCTGTTCTGGGCCCTCTATCATTCCCTGTAACTATAAACAGTACAGTGATATGGTTATAAAATGGATCCTGATGATACCTTTTATTTTCCAAAAACCTCTACCTGCTTTAATATCACTGTCCCAGCTGACTATTCCTTTTTACAAGGGTAGTCTAGCCAGGTTGTTTCTAGTGGAGTATCTTTGCCAGCCTCTTTTAAGCTTGGACCTCTTTTAAGTCAAGGAGACAGATGAGAAAACAGAAATGCATTTTTACTATCATTAAATATGTGTAAACTATGGCAATGTGTTTAATTCCCCTGTCCTTTCCACAGCTGACTTGTTTTCTGACATGTTTATAAGGACTTCAGTGCTATGGGAATGAACTGTTGTGGTCAAACAAACATTCACCACTCAAGGGAAAGACTGCTGATGGATGCGAATGTGAAAGAGCCACCATCTCAGCTCTTATCAGCACTGCCCTGTGAGGCACGGTCGTTTTGGGTAGGGTAGGTTGTCAGTTGTCCATATGTATCAGGTTGCTCTTGCCCTACATCCATTAGGCTATGTGCCTCTGTTGCACTCAAGTAAAATGACACTCAAGTAAAAATATGAGAACATAGGAGAGGGTTAGTCAGCATGAAGCAATGCTTGCTCTTAAAGGCTACAGATCTTCATTATTTTTGTCTTCTTGAAGGGCAAGCATGATATGACAGCATCTTAAAATATTACCGTAATATTTTAAAGGAACTATTCTCAGCATGTCCAAAAAGCTTTGCAGCAGTAACACTGGGCTTAAAAACATTAGCACGAAGTCTCATGAAAGCTAAGCCAAAAACCTCAACACTTGATTTATTCAGTCGTGTTTCCATATAACTGAAAGCTCATAAAATCCTAAGACACGTTTTGCTTTTTATGGAAAAGCTCTCAGACATACCAGCAGGAGAGAGAATATCTGGAATTTGGAGTGGGTGTTTTTATTCTTCTTCTTCTTATTATTATTTTGAAGTGTCTTTTATTAATTTTCATTTTAACTTATTTACACTTGCAAGGGAAATGATGGTGTTAAAAAAGTGGGGTCTCTCTCATGGTCCCCTACTCTGTCATTCAGACATAGCCTCTCCCCTCCCCCCTTTTTTTTAACACTCTGGTGTTTTGTACAATGCATCACACTGTTTTCCCAACCAAAGTGCTTAAATTTCAAAAATGAGATGAGTTGATTCAGTTTTTTATATATAAAGTATAAGAAGTACTGGTGTGCATATTCCCATTTCATTTAAAGTCATGACAAAGGACTGAGATCTCAACCTAAATACAGAACAATTAGCTATATTCCCTTAAAGAAATAGGACATTTTCAACAACAACAAAAATATTATATATATATATATTCCCTTTTCTGATAAATAAAATTATGCTTTATTGACCTGAGCTTTGTACACTTCCAATAATTAACTATTTAAGCAAATGTTTACTATGTATCAATCCAATAATGTTTGCAAAGTGCTGCTTCTCAGATAGAAGGACAAATAATTATTTAATTACAAAATGTACCACATTGATATGTCAAACATACAATTCATGAAAAACAAACAATTAAAAGACTGGCATTAGCCATGAGTAACGTATTGTTCATTTAGTCCATTAACATCTTAATCTAGCAGAAGAACGGACAACACAGTAATAAAAATACAAGGCTCTTATCTACCTACTAGCATTGACTTAGAAGCAAACAAATGTTCTGTTTTAATATCATTTTGTGTCTTTTAAATTGATTTTTTTTTCAATATAGTTCAATATAATTCTATAGTATAGAATGAGGCTGAGATATTTCAGAATTGTTTTTTGATAAAGAAGCCCAGCTGGTTTATCTGCAATCATGAGACATTTAATAACACAGTGGGCAAGAAACCTAGGTAAAATGAATGCAAGAAGTCCAAGCTGCTTTTCAGTTAACTGTTGTCAACTAAAACCAATGTTAGGCTATTAGCTCTTTTGGACTTTTTTTTTTTTTTTCTTTCTCCTCCATTTTCCTGTTATTTCTGTGCCAGCATCTGCATTTCAAACACAGGGGTTTGATTCAGATTTCTTAGTAAAAACATCTAACATCATTTAAGACCCTCTGAGGTACTGAAGACACACCCATATGGAGCTAACAGATTTGACATTGTCTCTATGGGAGACACATATCTTTTAGGTGTGTTTGCTGGTGGTGGTGGGATAGGAGCTACTGCATGTTTAAGAGATTACTATGTGCTTATACTTGGGCAACTAAATTGAAACCTAGATAGTTTTCAAATATAAGCTGTGTCAAAACCAATTTATTTACTTGACATTCTTCAGAATGCAACTAAAACTCAAGAACTTCTCATCAGCTAGTTTCACTTCTGCTGCTGCTAAACACAATTTGAATAAAAACTGCATATAAACCGCATATAAATTGCAAAGATAAAAGTTGAGATCCAGGCATCATTATAGTTGCTTTGTGGAACCCTTGTGTCCAAGCTGGAAAGCATAACACTGCTTCCCTGAGGATCAAATGAGTTTTGTTCTGCACATATGGTGCAACATGTCTCTGTGAGGACAGCGTGCCTTCTGGTTCTACAGCCATCTTGGGAATTGTGAAATAGTTTCTTTTATGTGATAAGAACATAAACATTATATCCTATGCTTCTGAAAGCTGTAAACTTTCAGGATAAGATTATTTTATTCCTGTATTATCAATTCTAAAATATTTTATTTTATTTTGTTGATTTAAGGAATACAGGGATGCTGTTTGTGTTTGTAGGGAGAAAATTTGTGTGGCCAAAGCCTAACTGGAGTTGAAGCTGGCCATGTCTGTGGGAGACAATAAAAAAGTTTTTTTTTTTTTTCAGATATGTGAAAAGAAAAAGAAGAACCAAAGAAAACATAGGTCATCTGCTTGATGGGGAAGGTCAACTCACAGACAATGATGTAGGCAAAGCAGAGATGTTTAATGCATTCTTTGCCTCTGTCTTCAACACTGATGATGGGCTTCGGGACCCTGGGTGCCCTGTGCTGGAGGACCTTGATGGTAGGAATAACAAACTCCCAATTGACCCTGAACGTGGGTGGGATTTGCTGCTCCACCTGGATCCATACAAGTCCATGGGTCTGGATGGGATTCATCCCAGGGTGCTTAAAGAGCTGGCTGTCATCATCACGGGGCCTCTCTCAATTATTTTTCAATGATCTTGGGAATCTGGAGAGGTCCCGGTAGACTGGAAGCTGGCAAATGTTGTGCCAATTTTCAAGAAGGGTAAGAAAGAAGACGCTGGCAACTACAGGCCTGTTGGTCTCACGTCAGTGCCTGGTAAAATTATGGAGAAGATGATTCTTGAGGCTACTGAAGTGCACCTGGGGGACAATGCAGTCATCGGTCCCAGCCAACATGGGTTCGTGAGGGGTAGGTCCTGCTTAACAAATTTGATTCCCTTTTACGATAAGATCACCCGTCTAGTCGATCAAGGGAAACCAGCTCATGTGATATTTTTGGACTTCAGCAAGGCTTTTGACATGGTTTCCCATAGGATCCTACTGGACAAAATGTCCAGCATACAGCTTAACAAAAACCTCATACGATGGGTGAGCAATTGGCTGACAGGCAGGGCTCAAAGGGTTGTGGTAAATGGGGCCACATCAGGCTCGCGGAAGGTCTCTAGTTAGGTCCCTCAAGGCTCTATCTTAGGGCTAGTCCTCTTCAATGTCTTTATAAATGATTTGGATGTAGGACTGGAGGGTGTTTTGAGCAAATTTGCCGATGACACCAAACTTGGAGGAGTTGTAGACTCGGATGAGGGTGGAAAGGCCTTGCAGAGAAATCTGGACAGGATGGTGAACTGGGCGATCACCAACCGCATGAAGTTTAACAAAAACAAGTGCCGGGTCCTGCACCTGTGGCGAGGCAACCCTGGCCGTACATATAGACTGGGTGACGGGACGCTGGAATGCAGCCCCACAGAGAGGGATCTGGGGCTCGTGGTTGACAGCAAGTTGAATATGAGCCAGCAGTGTGCCCTGGCAGCCAGGAGGGCCAACCATATCCTGGGGTGCATCAAGCACGGCATCGCTAGTAGGGCAAGTGAAGTGATCGTCCCATTCTACTCTGCGCTGGTGCGGCCTCACCTTGAGTACTGTGTGCAGTTCTAGGCACCACAATACAAAAAGGACATTCAACTGTTGGAGAGTGTCCAGAGGAGGGTGACAAAAATGGTGAAGAGCCTGGAGGGGATGACGTATGAAGAGTGGCTGAGGTCAGTGGGCCTGTTCAGCCTAGAGAAGAGGAGGCTGAGGGGGGACCTCATTGCGGTCTACAACTTCCTCGCGAGGGGGTGTGGAGAGGCAGGTGACCTATTCTCCATAAACACCAGTGACAGGACCCACAGGAATGGGGTGAAGCTGAGGCAGGGGAAGTTCAGACTAGATATTCAGGAGGAGATGTTTTACTGAGAGGGTGGTTGCGCACTGGTCACTGCACCAAGCCTGTATGAATTTAAGAAACGTTTGGACTGTGCACTAAGTCACATGGTCTAAATTCTTGGGTAGACCTGTGCGGTGCAAGGAGTAGGACTTGATGATCCTTTTGGTCCCTTCCAACTCAGAATATTCTATGATTTATGTGTAAGAAAAGGCAAGACAACCTGATGAAATTGAACAGGTACAAGTCTGTGGGGCCTGATGACATGCATCCCAGGGTCCTGAAGGAATTGGCTAGCAGAGTTGCCAAGCCTCTCTGCATCATATTTGAAAAGTCTTGGCAGTCAGGAGAAGTCCCTGGTAACTGGAAAAAGGGAAACATCACTACCATTTTAAACAAATTTAGAAAGGAGGACCAAAGGAACTACAGACCAGTGAGCCTCAACTCTGTGCCTGGGAAGATCATGGAAAAGGTCCTCCTGGAAGAAATGCCAAGGCACATGCAAGACAAAGAGGTGATACTACAAAAGGAAGGGATGCCATCTGAAGACACAATCTAGAGAAGTGGGCCCATGTGAATTTAATGAGGTTCATCAAGTCCAAGTGCTGCAAGGTGCTGCACCTGGGTCAGGGCAATCCCAGACATGAGTACAGACTGGGAGAACTCATTGACAGCAGCCCTGCAGAGAAAGACTTGGGGGTTTTGGTGGATGAAAAGCTTGACATGAGCCAGCAGTGTGTGCTTGCAGACCAGAAAGCCAACTGCATCCTGGGCTGCATCAACAGAAGGGTGGCCAGCAGGTCGAGGGAGATGATTGTGCCGCTCTGCTGTATGCTTGTGAAGACCCACCTAGAGTGCTGTGTCCAGGTCTGAAGCTCCCAGCACAAGAAAGATGTTGAACTGTTGGAATGGATCCAAAGGAAGGCCATGAAGATGATCAGAGGGCTGCATCAGCTCTTCTATGAAGAGAGGATGAGAGAGCTGGGGTTGTTCAGCCTAATGAAGAAAAGGCTCCAGGGTGACGTTATTGCAACTGTGGATGCCGCATCCCTGGAGCTGTTCAAGACCAGGTTGGATGGGGCCCTGGGAAACCTGACCTAGTGGCTGACATCCCTGCCCATGGCAAGGGGGTTAGAACTAGGTGATCTTTAAGGTGCCTTCCAACCTGAGCCATTCTATGATTCTATGACTTTTTCATAGAGTCCTAATATTAAAGGACCCATAAAAAGATAAAATGCTTTAAAAAGATGTGAAGAACAATTTTACCTCAGTGGTTTGAAGGATTTTGATTTTGCACTAAACATATTGAACCACAATATGAACTGAGGTAGAAAAGTGAATAGAAAATGATATTTAATTAAATTTTAACAAAAGCCAAAAAAACGAACTAATGTGAAGACAAAAGCCTGGAACAGGTTAATAGATAAAGTGCGATAGCATAATCAGGTAATAGAGTAAAATGTTTTAATGTTTTTTTGTTTTGATTTGTTTTGTTTTGTTTTTCATATTGAAAAGGCTCCATTCACATTAATTTCTTAAAATAATTGGCAAGGGAACATATATTGGTCAACAACATATTCACATTGTACAATACAGATAATACATTTTATTAATAACTTAGAATTTTAATACTGTGAAATTTAAATTTTCAAATACTTGCATATTTATGAAGTCAGAGTATAACCATAGGAGATCTTTGATCTGTACTATGTGTACATGAAAACTCTGTGCTTGCTGGCAAGAATATATTTTTCAGTACAGAGGAGCATATCTTTCTTATAAGTAATTCCACTAATCCAAATTTTAACATTGTTCATAAAATTCAGATCACTAATGTATCTTATTTGTGCCAACAGTTTCATTTAATTAAGAGCAAGGTTAGCTAAGTGGTTAATTAGAACAATGTTTTACAGATTTATATAAGTATTTATATTAATCATTGAATCATAGAATATCCTGAGTTGGAAAGGACCCTTAAGGATCATCAAGTCCAACTCTTGACACCGCACAGGTCTACCCAAAAGTTCAGACCATGTGACTAAGTGCACAATCTCTACAAAAGTTACATAGTTATGAAATAGAATTTAAAGTATACACTAGTACTGTGGGTGCTGGCACTAGTGATAACATTCATTTAAGCTATGATGTATACACATCTAAATATACCTCATTCAGTGTATTCCAGTGCTCAAAATCTGTAACAGTATGTGTGGGTCTGCTATTATGCTGATAGTTCTTTGCCTTCGTTTCATTACCATGTTATATATGGTTTCCATCAGGGCAATGTCATACATTTCAGATGTGGTGTTTTCTGGAGTCAGTTATCTCATGTAGTTTCTGAAGGATCTGTCTAGAAACTCACAATTGTGTTTTCAAAACTTGAATTTCTTCGGGGATTTTTTTTTTTTTTCTGCAAGAGTGACACTGGTTATCTGCATCAGCCTTTCATATTATTTACCTTCATATTTTGCTATTTGCTAGTTCACAGCTAGTTTTATGCAGTAATAACTAAAGTATTAGCAGGGCTTAAATCTTCAAATGGAAGCAGAATTTTATTATGGTGGTCACTATATATACACACAGGGAGACACAGCTACAACCACAAATTACTTGCATTTCTCGAGTAATACAACTAAGCATGTAAAAAGCATTTTCATGGAAAGGCAAAAATCATCCACAATAACAACAAAAGTTCATTTTTCAACCAAGATCTGATCTCTTAAATTGGATAATGGGACTATTTTTTTTTTTTTTTTCTAAAATATGAAGTCAGACAAAGGATAACTAAAGAGATCTTGAGTACTGTGTTCAGTTTTGGGCCCCTCGCTACAAGAAGGACATCGAGATGCTTGAGCGAGTCCAGGGAAGGGCGACAAAGCTGGTCAGGGGTCTGGAGAACAAGTCCTACGAGGAGCGGCTGAGGGAGCTGGGCTTGTTCAGCCTGGAGAAAAGGAGGCTCAGGGGCGACCTTATTGCACTCTACAGGTACCTTAAAGGAGGCTGTAGCGAGGTGGGGGTTGGTCTGTTCTCCCACGTGCCTGGTGACAGGACGAGGGGGAATGGGCTAAAGTTACGCCAGGGGAGTTTTACGCCAGGGGATGTTAGGAAGAACTTCTTTACCGAAAGGGTAGTTAGACATTGGAACGGGCTGCCCAGGGAAGTGGTAGAGTCAACATCCCTGGAGGTCTTTAAAAGACATTTAGATGTAGAGCTTAGGGATATGGTTTACTGGGGACTGTTAGTGTTAGGTCAGAGGTTGGACTCGATGATCTTGAGGTCTCTTCCAACCTAGAAATTCTGTGATTCTGTGAATCAAATTAATGCTTTCCTTGAAAGAAAGCATTCAAGGCAAGATGAGGAAATGTATTTTTTTTTAATTTGGCTTCTTCATTTCTAGATTAAATAAAGATTGCAAAAAAATGAATAGTGAGAAGAGTTTCCTAACTTTCTGCAGCTTTATGGTGATTCTGTGATTCTGTGATCTACAAGAAACCCAAGAGCTGAGTAAAGTAATGTTTGCAGTTCAAAGTAAAAAAAAAAAAATTTTAAAAATCAAAGTAAAATTATTTTTTTCTGAGTCACTTGTTGATTACTGGTCTAACATGTTGCTATTATTTAATTTGGGGGAAAAACAAGATGAAGAAAAAAGATCCAGTATGAAGTCATTGAAGTAGGTTTTCCAACCAGTATTTTTTTATTTCTAAATACTCATCTGATATATGAAAATGCAGCATAACAACACCCAGCATATTGCTCTGCAGTGCTTTAAAGTGGAGAATAACTTTTACTAATTTAACACAAAACAAAATTCTCATTAGAAGTATAATGTTAAAGAATAAGGTTAAAGAATAAACCTAACAGAATTTGACTGTTTTTCTAGCTCATCTAAAACACTTAGGATTGGAAAAAAATCATAATGAACTATCTACTCAATCTATTAATAATCTATAGTTATACTAAACAAGACTTACCTCACTAGTCTCTTCTAATTCTATTTTATTTTTTTTGAAAACAGATTCCCTTTTCACTTTTTGTTTGTACTTAGTAATATTTTTAATACTTGTTGGGACACTGAATTTTAAGTTTGGTTATTCAGTTTCTTTATGGCATTTTCTAAGGTACATATTCAAGACCTTTCAGAAAAATAAATAAATATAAAATACTAATCATAATGTATTAGTTAACCAATTGCATGAGCAGAAGCTAGTTAAAGCACATCTTTTACATAGTCAAGCCTTCAAGACTTCACCTGTAAAGGTAACATTTAAGTACTTGTCTAATAGATTAGTAATTCAGGCCTTAACTAATCTTAGTATTAAAATTGAGGTTAATTAAAAAAAATTGAGGTTATTAAAATTAAAACAGAAATTTAAAGGAAACCCAACAGAAAACCAATCGTTAAAGCACAATCATTTAAAACAAAAACCAAACCAAAACAAAAACAAACAAACAAACAAAAACCCTCCTACACTACAACCACCAACAAAGCACTGTTTGGTTAAACAAATTTGAAAATAAATGTTATATTTTCAATTACGTTCTTTTGTTCTTGTCATTCAAATACCATTATAATGGTCATTTTATTGAAATTTCATGCCTGAAAAATCTATATGCATTTATTCTTGTTAGGTTTTAGAGGTGGCCTTCCAGCCACCAGAATCGAGTTATGTTAAGGTCCCATGCAATATGAACAGTGCAACAAATCAAAGTAACTGGAAATGTGTTTTGTGCTATGGTAAAATACAACAAATGTATAATAAATGCAAACAGCTGATAACAAATTCAAACTTTTTGAGTGAATATACTAAAATGGGTCCACATTTACTGATAGAACAAATTATTCACATCAAACATGTTCTGCCTCAGAAGAAAAATATTTCAATATAAAGTAGAAGACTATGTAGAAGATTGTGCTTAAAGAAGGGTCTGAAAATTCACAGACTTGGATAAAATGTGTGGTGGGCAGGATCTTACTTCTGTTCCTTTTTCAGGAAGCTTATCTTTAAGGCCTATTCTTAGCTGTACAGTAGAAAAGAAGAAACATCATGAATCCTAGAGAGTAAAATGCTCACAGTGATAATAATACAGTTTCCTCTGAACTGATGCAGTTCAGACAAAAACCAAATGACAAAGCAAATAGAATCCAAAAAAAATCCTTAGCTGAACAGTATTTTTCACTGTGAGAGGAAGGTTTAAATACATGCAACACACTTCTCATACAGGAAAAGTACATTCAACAGAAGAGTAAACACATCAGGATATTCATTGAATGTATTCATCACTTGTATGATGTTGTAGCCTAGACACGGAACCGCAGATCTATGTTGAAATATGGTACCTGCTGCAAGACATTTGTGCACAGCAGGGCTTTCATAAGTCTAATGAGTCTTGCAGTTTAAAACAGATGCCATGCACACTCTTTGAGGAGCACTGAATAATGGGGCATTATCTAATGAACATGATACTAAAGAGGCTGAAAAATAACCTGAATAGAGGCTGAATACTTACTGACTGCAACAGCAGTAATAATGGAGAAGAGGAAATCTCCTCCATGAATACTCTCATACTTTAACTTACTTAGGAGTGAAGGGGCCATTCATATCACTTGTGATGATAGGTGTCTGCCTTCCAAAGGACCCATACGGGAGCCATATCTTCAGCAAAGCCACCTGTCCAGCTTTTCTATTCCCTCCCCCTACCCATATGTACATACAAAACAAAACAAACAAACAAACAAACAAACAAATAAACATCCACAGCCTGGAAGGTGAGCTATGGGAGAACTCTTCAGTCCCACCATGATTTTAAAAAATCACTGACAGACTTAGCCTTTTTTCTGTTGCTGAATAGTCTTCTGAGGAAGCCTGAGGATATTTAAAATGGGTATCTGAAATCAGTTAACTTCAGAGCTAAATATGCTTAGAGTACACAAGTCTTGGCAGAGAAACTCTCCTATTCAAAGTGTTTTATATCTGTCTATCATGACTTTGATATCTTTTGGCATCTTCTGGTGCTTCTATAGCAAAAGTTAAGCATCTGCCAAGCAGGGCTGTATTCTGTAGGGAGGGAGATGGCTCTCTAACTGCTGAGAGCAAATCATGTCTCTAAGCCCAAGATTTGAGTTTCTTCTTGTAGTTATGCAATGATGAAGTAGTATTTTTTGTTATTCTGTCAAAATGTTGTGTCATTCACTCTCTCAAGCTTCATGTATTTCCAAGGCTCCTATTTTCACCAGTCTTAGTGTGCAGCAAACTCTTATTTTCCTTCATACTGATTTTTATTGTCTGCTTATATGACTGGATCAAAAGGGAGGCACTGAAATACCTTCTGTGTAGCTTCATGTCTTTGATTCAAGGGGTATTTTGACATTATTGCTGGAGCAATAAAGGGCTTCCTAAACTGATTGCTGAAATATATGAAAGATGAAATAAAATTTTAATGAAAGGATATGAATCCCAAAGTCTGTGCTTTTTATTTTTACCAGAAAATATATCACAGTGTTTGATCCTATAGATCAGACATTACTATATCAATACAAAGATAAAACAAGTAAGTAGGTAGCTATAGATATTATACAGATAAAAACCCACAGATGATGAAGGTTATATACATAATATTTCTAGATAGGATGAAGAAAATCTATCTGGTCAAAAGCTAAAAAATATAGAGAGGTTTATAACTAATATTGATCTTGATCAATTAAATAATAATAAATTAATAAAAAATATATATTACCTCATAGTAAGCCAAAAGAGCTAGACAAATGGAATTTTTCCTGAAAACAGAGGTGTCTGTTAGAAGTGTTTCTGTAGATTATTGGTAGTTAAATTATTTTTCTCATGCACTGCTGGGAATCCTGCCTGGTTTTACAGAGCAGTAAGGAGCTGTTTAACACGTACTGCAGATTCTCCACTGGTTTTGATAAGCATGCTGAGGTGGAAATTTAACAGACTATTCCCCTTAGAACTAATCGAAGCAACTTCATCTTCCCCACCTTTTGTCTTCCCTGTTCCCTTTTTCCCTTAAGACTTTCAGTACAGCAAGAGGTTGCCAAAAATCCATTACTAACTATGGCAGAAGAAATTGTGATATAATGAAAAAGTAGGATTTTTATACAGAAATGTAGGTAACACAGATTAATTTTGCCAATATATATGCAAAATTCAGTAGTTCCAATGTAGTAGAAATGTGGTGTCTCAGAGACAACACCAGGAAACAACCGTAAAGCATTCCTGGAAGCTTTTTTTATAGCAGAGCTTCCTAGGCTCTCCCCATTGTTACACTATGGCAAATAAACATATTTGTCATAATTGTTGCGTAACTGTTGCCATAAAAATATAATCATTTTATCATTGAGCTCATCAGCTTCTTATCCAAAGGGGAGGTGCTGAGCAAAAATAGGTAGTTGCAATGCATAGAAGCTTTCAAACATTAAGTATGTACATTAATATCCACTTAAAATAATCACATAAATCAGCACACAGTGAAATCCATTTCTATATTCAAATGCTTACAGCTAGGGTTAGTTTCTGAACTGAATGACACAGAGAAAAAAACAAACACAATCTTCCAGACAAGTCCTCTGAGCATAAAAAGATTTTAAATTGCATAAGTCACTTAGTTTTGAATATAATTCCACATGTTCTACCTAATAATAATAATAATAATAATAATAATAATAAAAACAACAAACCACCTAAAGAGCAGTTCTGAAATTCATTGATGAGTCTTTAGAAACTTTGAAGAGTATATGTAGGAAAAAAAAGTAAAGAAAAAAAAGCCACACTTAAAAATTAATAGAACAGAGGACAAATTAAAAAAAAAAAAAGAAAAAAAAAAAAAAGAACACCCCTGGTAAAGCAAACTTAGTCACTTTTTTATTTTCAGGCTTTATACAGTCTATGAAATAAAATGTGATGTCAAAATGTCCAGAGATATAGAAACAGACATAATTTCCCTGATGAAATACTTTATTGTGTAGTTTATAAGGAAATACATTTACAGTTGAGGCAATACATCCATAAATACATCCATTAGCAGTGGCAAAGTTCAGTTTCAGACAAGCAAGCATTCAATTAGATTGAGTTTTCTTTTTCAAAATCTGATTAGAGGAACAAGCAGAAATAAGACTGTGGTTTCCCACCCTTCAAAATACTGTTTTTAAACAGATGGTGAAAAATGTTCCTATTTCTGGGTGAAAACCAAATACTGATAAATTTGACTTTCTCTACAGTGAAACTTCCCAAAGAGATAAACACAGACACATCACTGAAACAATGGGACTGTTCCCAAAGTAGGAGATAGAGATTGATATGCACCTAACAGCCTGCCAAGTGGAGAAGACATGACCAGGAGTGTTCAGTTTTGCAATACTCTGATTTTACTCTCAGCTGCACTAACTGCATCAGTACGTCATTTCCCATTGAGTGCTTCTGTGTCAGTCAGATGTAAGCTTCAGGATCCTATCTAGGGTCCTCTTGAGGCAGTCAGCACAAAAGGGCTGGGAAAAGGAAAGCCTGCTCACTGTTACAGAGAAAATATCTTGTCTTGCCTCCCAACAGCTACAATCTGTTTGTCTGATTGCTGCCCCAAAATGATGACCCTGTCCTCTTTTTGTATCAAGGAGGATGAATGCACGTGAAGTTTGACAGACTGATGGCTGATAGATTTGTCACTTGTCATGAGGGTTTCCTCTTTTATTTCCATTTCCAGCTTCCCCATTTTATTTACAGACCTCACAAAGGCAATCTAGCTGGGCCACTGGCTTTTCATAACAACTAACTTACATTCACTTGCCATGCACCAAACTCAGATAAAGCCTCACTATTGTGGCAATATATATCATCTAAATTATTTGTCTCAGAGTCTGAGTGTATTGTCATTGTACTAATGATGTACTATTTAACTCTGTGAAGTAGATTCAGCACTGAATGTATATTTCATAGCATTAAAAATTGGGTGCAAATATTTATATAACCATATATATATTACAAAGAACTCCATTCAAGTGATTTTTTTCCAATCAAAAACTTCACATTTTAGCACTAAATAGATTATTTTGGATACACACTGCAGAAAAATAGTATGATGGGTGAGAGAGCATGCAGTGCTAGCTCTGAGAATTCTGCAGTTGATTGAAACAAAGAGCAGCTTTGCATATACCTTGCCAGGAGAGGTAAAATGTCTCATGTTTAATAGAAGTATCTTTTTCTATTTGGCACAGGTACCTATGTACACATCAGAGTTCCAGAGAGAAACCTTATCCAATGGATAACATAAAGATTTATTTGCAGCCCTTCTGTTACCATTTTTAAGCAAGCACTTTGCTTCCAGATCACACATATAAGCAGCTTGTTCAGGGGAAAAAATCTTGGACAGAGAAATTGCTAACATATCTTCAGCCTCTGTCCTGCACCTTCCTGTCATTCATACAGTCACAATTTCTCTTAGCCCACCTCTGCGGCACGAAGAAGAGTGACAGAATAGCAGCCCCTGATGTCTGGCAGTCCTGCAGTCTGTGTATTTGCCATTTCCAGATTACAAAGGAGTTGATAGCACAAAAGCATTCAGCATAAAACCCACTTATGATCTCTATGGTCTCTCAGTACAAAGATGGCTTGTCAAAACAAGAGAGGAAAAGCCTGAAGTCTTTGGTGCCATGGAAACGGAACAATTAACAAATGTACTTTTTCTTACTTCATCTGGAACTGCGCTTGAGCCAGTCTTTTAGCAGAAAACTGTCAAAAACCTCCCTGTGACTTAGGTAGCGATGGGGTGGAGTGGACAGAAAATACCACAAAGAGCTATTTGGGGAGCACAGAACAGCTGGCAGAAGAAGCAAGGGCAAATGACTCAGGAAAGGAGGGAGCTTGGGGGGGAATTTCAAGGCGAGAAAGATGAGCAAGCTGACACCTTGAGGTTTTTACATAATGAAGCAACATTTTATACTATTCAGCAGTGCAGAGAAAAGGCAGGGACTTGGGGGAAGATGCCAGGGACTGTAAATAGCCTTTTCTGTGTGGTGTTTTGTAGCAAAGATCACTCACTGTCTTTTCCTTTAGCACAGTACAACACCTCTGAGCAGCTCCTGTTCCACAGACCTCTGAATTAACAAGAGAATGGCTTCTTCCTACCAACACTCCTCAGCTCAGGACTCACTGACAACAGCTTCTGGGATTGCCCCTCTAAGCTAAACTCAACCAAGGGCCTTCTGTTTTATTTTTCCAGCCCCAGCCATGTACCATATTACTTAAAGATGAATAAAGCCTGCAGTAATACACAGGTCTGTGATACAGGACCACCCCTGCAGCTTTTGAGCACCTTTGCATTCCAGTTCTGGGCCATGCTGTACAAGAGAGACATGGAAATATTGGAAAAAGTCCAATGGAGGGCCAGAAAGATGAAGGGATTGGAACATCTCTCCTATGAAGAAAGGCTGACTGGGACTGTTCAGCCTCGATTAGAGAAGAGGGGGATCTGATCAAGTTGTATAAATCCCTGAAGGGAGGGTGCAAAGAAGACAGAGCCAGGTTCTTTTCAGTGGTGCCCAATGCCACAAGAGGAACTCAAGAGGAGCGATAGCACAACAGGGCATAGGCCAGCTTTGTCCTGTGGGACAAAACCCTGGAGGGAAGAGGGGCCCAAGAAAACTGGTTAATATTCAAGAATCACCTCCTTCAAACTCAGGAGCAAGTAATCCTAACAAAGAGAAAGTTGGGCAAAATCACCAGGATGCCTGTGTTGATGAACAAGGAGCTCCTGGTCAAGCTGAAACAGAAAAAGGAGGCCTACAGAGAGTGGGAACAAGGACAGATAGCCTGGGAGGGATACAGATACATTATCCAAGCAGCTAGGGATTGGACTAGGGAAGCCAAAGCCCTGATAGAATTAAATTTGGCCAGGGTCACCAAGAGCAGCAAGAAAGGATTCTGTGTATATCAGTGATAAAAGGAAGTCTAGGGAAACCATGGGCCCTCTTTAGAAGGAAATGGGAGACCTGGTCACTTGGGATATGGAGGGGCTGAGGTACTCAATGACTTTTTTCCCTCAGTTTTCACCAGCAAAAGTTCCAGGCACACAACCTTGGCACCAGAAGGGAATGGTAGGGACTGGAAGAATAATGAACCACTCACTGTAAGAGAAGATCAGGTCTGAGACCAGCTAAGAAACCTAAAGGTGTACAGATTGGAATTAGATGATTTTTAAGGTCCCTTCCAATGCAAACCATTCTATGATTCTACTGAGGTTTGTGCTTTCCTTAATGCTTTGGTGAGTAAGAGGGCAATGCATCTGTTTGACCATCTCTGTTTCTGGTAGTCTGCAATTTAAACATCTCCAGAGGGCCAAATATTGAATTGAAGATTTGGTAACTTTTGCTTTAGTTTTGGACAAACACATTTAAGAAAACTAATTACATATAACAATGTCACAGAAACCACCTCCAACTTTCAAGTCCCTAAGCTGAAAACTGGGTGAGGATGGGAGCCTGTCTGAAGGAATTACAGTATAATCTGCCCTGATATTATTTATTAAGCATTCACCTTTGTCCACTGTCAAAAATAGGATACTAGATTAAAGTTGGTCTCACTAAGCACAGCCAGTCTTCCAAACTCACATTAGCTGATGGTTCTGCTGGGCCATCTGTTTGTTAGGCCAGCCTACAAGGCAAAAAGCTCTCCAAAGCCATATCATTTTTACTGGTCAGGACATCTCTAAGCAAACGTTTCATCTTCAGGCAACAGTTTGACAATTGCTTTGCCTAGTTAGGAAGCTTATAGATAGTCAGGTAGGACTCACAAATATTTGTATGCTTCTCCCTAGCTCCCACAGTTATTACTAATTCAGGTTGTTTTCCACAGTATACCATAGGGAAAAAATCTATAATCAAGAATTTAATTAAGTGTTAGTCCTCAGAATCTCAGATTCTTCACGCACAAACTTTATCACTGCCCAGATTTTTGCCTTCTCTAATCACTACCCAAAATCTAAGTACATGCCTTTCTAAAACCTATTCTTTTTCCCCTTAGTTGTGAAATATGAAAGAACTGACATCGTATGTTTTTCTTCTTCCTTTATTTTCTAGGTTTTCTTTATCATGGATGTCAGACAAGCTGATAAACTCAATATCTTTTCTACCTCCTCTGCTATCATAAGGGCAACATATATCTTCAGATTTGTCTTATAAAACTGCTTTCTCTGAAAGCAGGATATTGACAGATTCCAGTTTATCTCTGCACAATAATACCCTTTTGATGCTATTCAGATACTCTAGATCTTTAAACCTTTGTGCATGTTCAAACTAACAGGCAATGCTTACTACTTCAGAAGGATCTTTCCCATTTTCAGGAAGCATTGGACTTGCTAACTACTATTACTAGGTCTTCACTGTTCTGTCTAGCCCTACTGAATTCACAGAAACATCCATTACTGCTAGAAAGTTCAGTGCTCACTGCATTGAGAATGAAAAGTACATGTCTATATCTATAGATATCTTTCATATGTATACTATACAATAAAGCACTATTTTAGATTTTCATCTTAGCTAAAACAATTATATGCTAACATAGCATAGTAGTCTTCAGCCTTAGCCAAGCCATTTAAGCAGCCCATATGGCTGTTCTGACTACATTTTCTAGAAGTATCTAATTTTAAATTCATTCTGGTCTTATTCTGAGCTTTGCAATAGATACTGAATACATGCTCTGAATTCATTTTTATATAGCTCTAAGTCTGTCAGTATGCAACAACATATACACACTTAACTCCTACTAAATGCTTTATGAGCAGTGACTTAAATCAGTAAATTTACAAGATTAAACTTCAGGTTTATGTTTGATTACATTCCACAGGAGCCAGTTAAAATTACTGCCTTTACATATACAATTATGACTGCAACTAGGCAAGATTGTGTTGTCCTGTTAGATAAGAAATGCAGTTACTTGCAAGTTAATATCATTTTGTCTCATAATAGTGAAATAGCAATGACATCCATATTTTTCACAGCCAAGCTCATAAGCACATCTGTCACAATCTCAAACACACTGAAGATCTCTTCTGCTTCATGTGTGACTTTTCTCAGTTCTTCCCTCCAAAGCTTTGCCTCCCCTAGTGATTTTCAAGGGCTCACTTCCCTCCCCAAAATCTATGTCTGAGAAGCAATCGACTCATCTTCCAGGAGTCAGAAACATGCTGTCTTGTACTAGCTGTTAATTTTAAGGAAGCTGTGGTTTACAATTGCACTGACACTTACTCTAGAGGATTTGTGCTCCTGAATACATTTATGTAATTTATTTATTCTCAGCTCTTTAGAAACCCAAATAAAGGTAAATCTTGATCATTACAAGGTATTGGCCTTGAGTGTTTGTTAACTACTTTGAGGATCCCTATGCTTCTTGCACTTCTTCCACAGCTACTGTGGCACTTCAGCCATCCCCGAATGCTTAATAATATAATTTAGTATGTCTTCAATGATTTTAGATAGATAGAAATATATTTATTATGTATTTCTGTGTGTATAAAATGTATCAATTTACATGCCTATTCACTTAGCACTTATCTAATATGATCTAAGACACTTGAAGCATAATATAATGAATTTAAACATCAGAACTCAAAAGAAACAATAACAACAATAAAACACTACCCAAACAAAATGACAGCTAGAGGAACATCTTTCAGACACCAACATTACATTAGATAACAAAAAAAAACCAAAACACCTCCAAGATTATACAAACAGAAAAACAAGCAAAAGAGCATGAGAGGGAGGTAGGGAAAGGGAAAGAGGGAGATAGATCCAGATAGAAAGAGCAAATGAAAAACAGAAAAGATTGTAAGCTTGCTCTTGGCAAAGCAGGATGTCAAACCAGTGGAGTACATAAAAGATGCACTTCAGGAGGCAATTGTTTAAATCTACAAAGAGCCCAACTCAATTTAAATAATTACTCTGATATGATCTTAGATTTCTACACATAAATCCCTAAAAAGTCTGTACTTGAATAATATTAAATTCCTATTTGAGCAACCTAAAGATGATGTTAAATTTCTGTTAAAGTGTTAGTTGCCTAAATATAGGACTAGAAAATAATTTTTTAAAAAAAAAACTTTAAAGTGTTAAAAATGAAAAAAATGCTTTGATTTCCTACCATTTCTGTATATATTTATATGAATGTTAAATTTTGATGAAAATTGGGATCCATTAAAGAGCATATTAATATTTAAAATTTCTTCAGTTGTCATGTAAAACTATTGCTATGGCACAAACCAGAAAAATATAAATTATCAATAGTGTGTGTTTTAATCTAGTTAAAATCAGGTTACACTGATGCAATTAATGAACTGCATTAGGAATTTATACTTCTAGTCCTATACTTTAGAACTTCAATGCAGTTTGGTTTCAACAATCTAAACAGCGATAGGCCCCATTTCAGCAGTTAGACTCTGATTAAAACTTTGACATTAGTTAATTTATTGCTAAGAAATACCTTAAACATTACCAAGAAATTCAGCTTTTTTCAGCTTAATTGTAAGACTCTTAAAGCTTAGTAAACTGACATTTCAATTTTACCTTTTAATAAGATGTGAAAATACAATTTAAAATATATTCCACTGTAAATGAAATTATTATTATTACTATTATTATTATTATTATTATTTGTATTTGTATTTCATTGTATGCATACTTCTCAAAATGAGGACTGTGACAGGCAAGAGGTAGAGCGGTGGAAGGTCCTGGTTGTGTTTCTTTGGAAATGTAAAGTTAAATACAGTAGTATTTGTATGTTGATGGTGGTGGTGTTTGGATTTTTGTTGCTGTTGTTTTTGTATTGCACTATGTGACTGACTATTCCAGAAATCCTGTGTTAAATTGGGAGACTACTTAGTACATACATTTTACTTACATTTTTGTTTGAATTTATAATCTTGATTGTGACAAAATGTGAGCTGGTTTGGGGATTAACAGAAAACTATGTTAGTGAACCTTCCATGCTGAGTGAAAATGTGGTTACATACTTCTGGTGCATTCTAAGAAAAGACTTTGCAGAAGATAAGTTAAGTTCTCGCTGAAGTACTCCTTTGCTATCCATAGCAACTCTCTTCTTTATGGCTTGATCCACAAATGTACTCCATCTTCACACTTGCACACAGTTTTAGTGTATGTTTTTCATGTTTCAAACTTATGCCTTTGAGGATGACAGTAAAAGTATTTTGTATTTTTGTCCATGTTTGTCAAAGTTAACACTTCCAGTAGTCAATTATTTCAATAGCTAGGTTACTTTGTAGTTCAAAGCCTAAATAAAGAACAGATAGAAAGAAGAGGGAAAATAAGGCCTTTCCTAACAGAGTAAAAAATAATGTAAAAATACATTTCCATTATCAGAAAAAAATACCTGCATGAAGTATTCCCCCTCAGCTGTGATTAACTTCAAATACCAATATAGACAATATACTAGTTATTGCATATGCAGTATACTTGATGTCAGTACTTTTTCCTCATCTGATCTAGGAGCCACATATGATAATTTACAGTCAGAATAACCTGACAAACCAAACCATAGACTATGATCATTGGTGTACTGACAGCTTGCTCTCATTTAAGAAAAAAGTTTGTGTGAGACCCTTACATCCTTTTGCAGACAGACACATGCAAAAACAGGCTGGAGATGCTGTTGCTGAATGCTAAGGAACCCTTGCTCTGAGAAGACACTGAATTGCTTAGATAGAAATGGTTTGGAAATGGATGGAAATTGCTCTTCCTGCAGCACAGAGAACAGAGAAGTGAGGTAGCCCAGGACTGATTGTTGCTAGAGTTAAGTGGGAATGAGATGGGCTGATTTCTTTCAGAAGTTTTATGGGTTTGGGATAGAAGCAAAGTAATCCCTTAGGATGAACAAAAGAGAGATATTTTATGTCTAGTATAGGCAAGGAAGGTAAGGAAAAACTGTCAGGAGCTAGGAAGATTTAATGTTAATCATTGCTCTTGCTAGTGGACCATTCTAAGACATCTCTGAAATCTAATGAAAAGCTGTAATTTCACAACCACTTTAGGATGACATAAAGCAGGTTCTGCTGACAAAGGAGCCAGTCCCTGTCTCCTCTCTTCAAGCATTTGCTCTGTCTAGTGGAACCTCACATTTCTACTGGCACAAGTGGCATTCATGTAGCTACATGCCAAAGCATATGAAGGTTATGCTGGTTTGTTGTGGTTTAAGCCCAGCAGGCAGCTGCTGGGCACATCACACAGCCGCTCACTCTTTCTCCTCAGGTGGGATGGGGAGAGAATCACAAAGGTAAAAGTGCAACAACTCATGGACTGAGATAAAGACAGCTTACTAGGTAAAGAAAAGCTGCATGTACAAGGAAGGCAGGAGTTCGTTCTCTACTTTCCATCAGCAGGCAGCTGTTCAGCCATTCCAGGAAAGCAGTACTCATCACATGTAATGGTTTCTTAAATACAAATATCATCACCCCTGATGTGTCGCCCCCTTTTTCCTTCTTTCCCTCAGCTGTTATTGCCACCACATGGTGTGGCACATACCTTTGGCCAGCCAGGGCCAGCTGTCCTGTCTGTGTCCCCTCCCAGCTCCTGGGGCACCCCAGCCTGGGCAACATGGGGAGCAAGAAAGACCTCAGTTTTGTGTAAGCACTGCTCTGCAGTGACTAAAAGAGCAGTGTGTTATCATCACTGTTTTCATCAAAAATCTGAAACACGACTTCATGGAAACCTCTGCGAAGAAAATTAACTCTGTCCCAGCCAAAACCTTGACAGGAGGCCATGAATCTCATGTTACAGTTTGGCTGAATGAGAGTGGAATCTGGCTGACAAATACTAGAATGAAATTCATACATGTCTATAGCAAGTTGTGAAAAAAAATCCTCTTGCTCTGTCATATTTTAGTGATCACAAACACATCTACCATTTTTTTGGTGTGTCTGTAAATCCATCTGTTCCTCTCTGAAAGGCTCATTTTTTATTCTCTTGTGCTCTTGGTATATCTATATATTCACTTACAACTCTTCTGCAGTTGCCAACACTTGCAATTCAAAAAAGGAAAAGATCTGAGACAGAGCTTTTGAAAAAAGATTTGATTTTTATAGGTAGCATAAGCCATTTTCTCTGCAGTATGTCCTCTTTTTCTACTTTATATCTTTTCCTTGTAAAGAGTATTTACTCTTTTTTTTTCTCTTTTTTTTTTTTTTTCTTTCCTATGTTCTCATTGTCTTTGTTCAAACAAACAATCCCCAGAGAAGATTTACAAGAGATCTAAGCTGGAGAGATGCTCTCAGTATCAATGGTAATGGGAAGATTTACAGCAGCTCTGAGTCTCATTATCACTACAGAATCACAGAATTACAGAATCTTGGGGTAAAATCTGATATAGAACATGTTTCTATTTAAAATTTTTTAAACCAATTTTCTAAAGAGCAGCAGTTACTTTTACCTACAATCTGTCTGCGATTTCAAGATCCCTTGATCACAGCCTTCTTGTGCTTGCTTCAGAGTGGGAATCACTGGTGTTTTCATAATAGTTATTCAGCTGGCAGAGAAAGGCAAAAAAGGAGTCAAGAGATGGAAGCAGCAGCCAGACAGACTAGAAATACACAGACTGAAAAGGAAGAGTTGGCTGGTACATATTTTTTTTTTTTAATTTCTTCAGACAAAGGTCGGTCTTCTGATTTGATTGTTTCTTTCAGATCAGGTTTGGATGCCCTTTCTTGAAGATCAATTTTACTCAGATACAAAGTTATTGACCTCAACAAAAAAATATGCGGACGCAAACCTAGTTGAAATGAGCAGCAATACATCTGCAATCACCTCACATAAACAACGAGAGTAACTACACCTATCAGGTCTAACATGGAAGCTTTCTGCTCTTCTCCCATTCTGATCTTTCTTTGAGAAACCTGTGCTGAGGTGCTAGTGAATGAAAGACTTTATGACTTTATATCTAGTTCTTATGACTGGTGCCATAAATGAGATCTGTCAAAAGAAAATGATAGTTCCCCTCCAATCTAAAATTTATCTATTTATAATTAACTTTTCTAACTGTACAGAGAAGCAAATCAAAACAATACTACATACTTCACCTAATATGAAATGCACAACTTTAGTCATGTTTAAAATGCTGGAAAACTCCTGCCTATTAATAACTGTAGGCTGATATTAACAGTCTACTAGTAAACAAAGATGCTCATTTCTTTCCAAAAACCTCCCACTATCACACAATAGAATAATTAAGAATGCTTGGTTCTAATAGCATCCTGGCAAGAAAAATGGGGAAAAAAAAAAAAAGGAGTTCTATCAAAGCAAACACAGTTTCAAATATCAATGCTACAACAACAACAGCTTGGGAATGAACCACCTACTCAGATTTTTCAGTAAATAAACTTCAAACCTGATTTGTCTAATCAGAATTTACTATTATTTTGTTTTAAAATTAGTTCTGTGGTGGTACTTTTTTTCTCTCCTTGTGTTGTTTGTCAAGGTAATCTCTCTGTAACAGCTGGATAGAGGCATGCAAACATTCAATGCAAAAAAAAAAATAATAATAATAAAAAAAAAATCACAGAACACAAGTGGGCTATCTAATTGAGGATCCACCATTTTGCCCTTTCATAGATTTACCCACAGAGCATTTGGAGTCACTGGAAAGCAAAGTGTAAAGTTAAGTAAATATAAAGCTTAGGGCAAAAGCAAGCCCTAATTTAGAGAAGATCTGAATCTTGCATTGTTTGCTTTGGTTGGATTTGTGTGTGTGTGTGTGTGTGTGTGTGTGTGTGTGTGTGTGAATTGTGTTGTCAACCTGGAGGACAAAGTTTCAACACAGATGTTTGGTGTGCAAGACATAGAAGCTTTACATAGCAAAGGGTTTTTTATTAGATTTTGTTGTCTTTTTTTTTGTTGTCTTTTTACAGCATTTTGCCAATGCTGTAAGTAGAACTTGTGAAGATCTTTTTTGCTCTGAGCTTTTCTGTTTTGAAGAGGTAAAATTTCTGTTTTATAACTCTTATCACCATACTCTCTTGTTTCGTGGTTGTTAACATTTACCTCTGGGCACCATTCAATCACTGAGCAATACAAGTCTGATCCCTGTTAGCTGTGAACATATGACTGCATTTCTGTTGAAATGCTAGAGTACACAATGTGGAGTTTATGTCATCTTATGTCAGCTTTTACACAATTTGAAGGACTTTATAAAGCTTGATAATAAGAAACTTCTCAACTTTTTCTGAAACAAAACCAGGAAAATGAATTTTTATCAGCAATTTGTATCATGAGGCTGTAGACTTTCTGATCTTGGATGATGAGCCTAACACCAGATGCCACAGCTACCTCATCAGTTGGCCTTGTTTATATCTCTTTTATATTTACAGTAATGACCAATGTTCCAGGTACCTCATTTCAGTCGCAACCAAAATGCATGAGGCAAAATGCATATGCAGAGTGATAGAAATTCAAACCAGTGTCACTACAAAATACCAGCAGAAAAATGTGTTTTCACATCACATGTAAGTATCATCACAGATAAATTATGACAGACATTATGAAAACAAAATGTTTATTATCTGTGTTAGAGTAGAAAAATTGGACACATAGCTACCCATTGGCTCTCTAGAGAGAAATAAATAGACAAATAAACTTGTGATTTCTCACCCAAACTGATGAGATTTGAATAATCCCTAATCTAATCCTCTCATATAAACCTTATTAACTTTTTTTTCTTTTTTTTTTTTTTTCCCCTATGCTACTTTTAGGAAACAAACAAGAACATTGCAAAGATGATTAGGCAAATGCTTTCCTCAGAAACAAGCCCATAAGCTAATATGATGGATAATGATATATCCTGATATATTTTGGAAAAAAAAAAAAAAAAAAAAAAAAAAACCCACAGACATCTTTTTATGGTATCCTCAGATTTATGGGGTACACAGGAAATATTTACTACCTTGTACAATAAAGCATATTTTATTTGTTCATTATACTCTGTAGTTATGAGAATACAGTATTGTATATGTTCAACTCCCCCCAAATTATCTCTCAGCTCCTAATACACAATGAATATGTGAAAATTTTATATGAAATAAATATTTGTAATATCTAGTTCTGTAGACACAGGAATCATCTGCTCTGTCGCCACTGCACAAAGTTTATATTAAACTCCTCTGGAGTTGTCCAGTCAGCTCTGTATCATTAGTACAAGTTAATTACTGGCTCCATCTTATGGTTAAAGTGTTGATGAGTTTACGAATAAAAGTGCAAATTATTTATCTTGGGGCCCAGAGGCATTGTTCCTGCCAAGTGCCTGGGTCTCCTGCAAGGCCCAGGCCCCATTGTCAGCTCAGGGCTCTCAGCTCCTGCCCCAGCAAGGTGGCACTGGGCTCCATGTCCCCTCAGCCCTGTCCAGCTGTGGGCCTGGCTGAGCATGGCACATGGATGGAGACCCCCTGGTCCAGCCCCAAGGCCCTGTCTGGCCATCAATGAATGTTGAAGCCCACCGCTCCTGACAACCCCAGGCAGACAGAGGACAGGATGGGCCTGTGCACAGAAAGTAGTAAGAGATTTCAGATCAAAGCTGACCCCAAATGGATCCAGAGGAGCTCAAACCTTCCCATACTAAGGTTCTGTAGCAGGAGTAAGAGCAGAAATTTTTGCTGAATCCTTTAAGGATGTGACTCTGGCATTTTAATTAAAATGATGAGCTCACAGATAGAAATGTGATGAATGTTTTATATCAACTGTTGATGTCTGTAGCACAGGACATTGCTCAATTCTCTCTTAGAGCCTTTTAAGATTTTCCTGTGTGACAATTTCCTCTACTCGCATCTGAAAAAAAAAAAGAAAAAAAAGAAAAAATATGCCAAAAGCTAAGCAGCAGTTTTTATTCATGCTCGTAATATGGCACTTTTTCATCTTTTAGGTTATTAGTTCTACTACAGTGCTAGTGAGAGAGCTAGCAGCTTTCTCACATCATCTCCTTAAAGGAAAATATCTGATCTAGAAAAATGTAATGGCATTTTGAAACATATCTGACCCCAACATTGTTTAGTGGTGTTCTAATATTTGTTTTCCTTGATTACTAGGTTATTTTTTAAGCAGTTTTCTCTGACTTTGGAGCCATTTTAGTTAGGGTCACAGGAACTTTTGAGTGTCTCCATTTGGCAGAGGAAAGGAGGGGTGAGTTATGATTAAATTCACAGTCATCTATCTGGGAAAGCAAAAGGTATGTATCCATTAAATTTAAGAAGAAAAGAAGCTGTGTAACTGTTTAAAAGTTTCATATACAATCTCAGGAAATAATGTTTTGAGGCCTCAGAATTCTTAGAAAACTTTTAATTTTTTTTTTTTTTTCCCACACTAAGCTGATATTTTCAATGCAAATATATTTTATTCTTCAAGCATCCTGCTTTCCACCCAGACTAAATCAATCTAGACCAGGGCATGAAGATAATAATTTGAACAGCTTACAAATAAGCGTGTGCCAGGGAGATCCTACATTTCCTACCTCTACTCACTAAAGAAAAGAACTATAAAGATCAAAACAGGAAATTCTCTGGATCATGGAGAACCTACCATATTAGGACTAATTTATATAGATGGAGAAAAGGGGCAGAATATTCCTCCAAGTCATTGTTTCATGCTTCAGCTGCATGTGGTGTATTTTGAATATTCCCTGGCTATCTGACTCTCAAAGTCACTAATCTCACATTAAAAAACTTTTTTTTTTTTTTTATTTTTCCAAAAAAAAAGTATTGTGGCATGCTGAAAGAAACACTGTATATTTAGTAATACAACTCCATGAAAAGAACATATTTTGTTCTAAGTTTACCAGAGTAGTAACACGTTTATTTAAGTATCAGAATTCTAACTTGTATTATTATCTCAATTTGAATCTCCTCTTTATCACTCTTTAAAGTATTTGCCTCCAAAACACAGTTTTAATCCTCTTCTTGGACTGTCACTTAGCTTCTGAGGTCATAAATGCAAACCTTTAACCTAATAAACTAATAAATAACTTTATATTTGCTGAAAACATGCGATGAGTTTCTGAAGTATGAAATAAAAGTTGTGCTGTTCATTCCTTCCATTGTTTCTTACCGCAGGTTTCTGACCACTGGCAGAACATGTGTTGTTTTTCTTTTTTCTCTCTCCTTTTTCCTCTGAAAGTACAGCATCAAGGACCCTGGAAACCCATTTCTGGGCTTCAGGAGTACTACTCCTTTAAAAATAGCAACGTGTATTAGACACACTGTTTAGGATGTGCTATGCGCTGAGCTTGTATGGAAGAAAAAAAAAAAAAATCCAAAATTTTTAAGGCCTGCAAGACAGGAGTGGAGGGAGGATGTACTGGCCTGCACCAGGTAGCTGTGAGAGATCTGTCACTAGCAGAAGTCCTCCATTAGTTACATGTGTTAGTTACACCATAATTTTCTTGTACTTTTCTCTTACTGAAAGTAATAGGAATACTATCTTTAACATCAATAAAAGTATATTTTGACAAACTATAAGCAGTTAGGATACAAAACAACAACAAAAGAAGAAACTCTGAAGACAGATTTACCAAAATAAGCTTTCAGAATGTAGCAGATAGCTGTTTCCAGTGATTTAACCAAGGCTTGACTTGGCTGACTGCAGTCACATAGCTCTTAGAGGTAAAACCTTATAACACAATTAACTTCACTGAAAACCTTGTTAGAGGTAGTGAGGATTAAGCACAGCAAACAGACACGTGGAGCTACATAATGCTTTAGACACCTACTCCAGCCTGCCTGTTCCTAGTTTAATGGAACAGAATGTCTCAGAGCTCCTAATGAGTTGATAATGCTTGCAAAATAAGATGTTCCGGTGACATCTGTTTGATGTCTCTGTGGAGGATTTATTTGATTTAGACTGGTCTATTACATTTGGATAAACCAACAGTTTTTCTCACTCACACAGGTATATCATAGTATTGGAGCTGGTAACCACTTCTGCAAGATATAGTGATAGATGCAATTAAATGTGTTTGATTTACTACTAATACTACATATAACAGTATACTCTAATTACCATATAATTATAACAATATATCAGACACATAAATAATTAGTTTGGTAGAACCGTGATCTGTTTCTTAAATAAAAATATGACTCATACTACAAAAGGAAAGTTAAGTTAATAGCTAAGGAAAAAAAGTTAATTGTTAAGGAAAGTTAAGTTAATACAAAGAATAAAGTAAAACCTAAAACAATAATAAGATAAAATATCGAAAAGAGAGAAGAGAAAACAAATGTTCTCCACTTTTTGCAACTAGCCTAAAAAAGCCTAATTAATATATATTGACTGCCTCTCAGGCAGACTATTGTCTAATTCCTTAACCGAATTACCAATAGTATCATGCAAGGCTTTCTGGTTTTGTTTTTAACAATAATTTTTACCTGATTTTTTAGAATTGACTACATTATATTAAATTGGCATCAAATGTTGTCACAGAATATTTATGCATCATCTATATTTTTCTGGATATATCATTATTTCATAAATCCATAATCTATAACAAATGAGATCATTCTTTCATTCTTTACTTATTATTTTCTCTCTCTCTCTCTTTTTTTTTTCTTTTTTTTTTTTCAGCAATAGGGAGTCAAGGGGTTTCAGGAATTAATTTAAACCTTCAATTTCAAATTGTTCAAAAGAGAACAAATGGGGTCAAGTCACATAGTGATAGACATTGGAGGTTTCTTGATATAAAGGTCAGATCTGATGACATCAAAAGCTTATTGGGACATTTTCTTCCTCCTTAGAGCATATTTCATTTTCTGTCTTCACAAGAGTGTCATTCTGTAGCATGGACAGAGACTGCATAGACAGCAATTTGACCATGATTTTGTGGTGGGAGAGGGAGTCAGATCCAGTTTCCACTGACATAATTGGAAAGATTCACTAATTCCATGGGAAGCTTAAAGAAAAACAAATAAATAAATAAAGTGCTAGTAAAGTTTGCTGACTGGTAAATCACAGAAGGTTTATCCTTTCCAATCCATCCCAAAGACTTCACGCTAGAGAACTGTCCAAGAGCCAAGTGATAGTTTACAGGCCCAGTGTCAGAACTGTTCTGTCCAAATAGAGAAACTGAAATCCCACTTATTTATTTGAATACCTTTTACTGTTATATATTCATAATATTATCTTTTGTTTTCCTTCAGTAAAGTCAAGATTATTAATTTAACCATAACTCTTATGTTGCTTAGGTGAAGTATATTAGAAGTTATCAATACAACTGTAATAACTATAGCATAATAGAATTTGGTTCACGGGAAGAGATTTCATTGTTTCTTTTAATGAAAACAATGAATGACCTTGACTTAGTCATCTACATAAATATGCAGCAGTAAAAGAGTATTTTTACCCTAATTACACTTCACTAATTTACTTTCTTTCTTTTTAGAATGATTTAGTATAATACTGTTCTCAGCTTTAGAAATGTAGCCTTAAAAGTATTCTCCCTCTGCTTTCTGTCTTATACGCAGTTATTGTTGGTGGGATAAAAGTAATTAAAAATGTATTTTTCAGTAACTTTTTTTTTTTTTTTTTCACAGATTAGAAAAGGAGGACATGCATAGGCATTCAGTTCTTTGACCTTCAATTTGACTAATGCACATTTTGTTAGAAATCTCTGTGATCAAGCAACTAATACATTCAGTTTGCATCTTTCTAGCCAGGCAGGATTAAACATTACAAATATTAATACAAAAAGAAAAGATAACAATTACAACTTGAAGTAATTTTTTAAAAATTAAGTACAATGTAGTTCCTCCTATAATCATTTCCATCAGCCATGAAACAGACATTTTATTACTGTTCTTTTATTCTGATGGAAATTATTTCACTTAAAATCATATGAAAATCAGTATTTCACAATGAAAAGTGAGGGAGGTCTCTGATTAGTTGGGTAATAGTTGGGTAATAGTTGGCATAGTTGGGTAATAGTTGGCATAGTTGGGTAAATCGTAATAATCTGATTAGTACAGTTGTGTAAATACTTTAAGATTCACATTAAAAGTGGGGAAGTCCACTTACTTTCATTTGTAATGAACTGAGCCATTGATAAAATTGTTTTATAAAAAGAGGAATAAAATATTTTCTTTATATTAAAATATATTAATTATAATATATCATAATATATTATAATATATAATATTATATATAATTTATTATTATATAATTACATATAATTTATATATAATATAAATATATATAATATGTGTATAATATAATATATAATATATATTATATGATAATAAATTATAGTATATTATAATATGTAATATATAATTTATTATCATATAATATATAATATTATGATATATTAAATATTAATACCAACTATTGAATAAATAATTTAAATGCAAGATTCTGTCTCATTTGGCATTATAGAAAGTTTCTGGATGTGGGAAAATTAGAAGAAGAAATTAATAAAGTTTCTGTAATTAAAAATCTTCCTAAGCATTCTTGTATACTTGAGCCCTTTCTGTGGACATGATTTTCTGTACATATTTGTGATATTGTTCTGCATTATTTTTAGCTGTAGTTTTTTTCCAACATGGGATCATAATATGAGCATTATTTCCAAACAAATTTCATACTTCAGCTGTAATACTTCATATCAAAATTCTAAACCCATGCTTAATTCTAAGTCCATACTTGGACCTACTTGCTCTGTCTCATTTTCATGCTGAGAAGCTTTTCAAGTGATGCTGGGTTATTTCCTTGTATGCTTAACAGGGAATTATACATAAACTCTGCCTTGCAGCAAGGTGTCAGACGAAATGGAGGTAAAATAAGCCTTTTTATTTTAAGATCACCACAGGAGTTAAAGAAAACATTTGAATCTTCACCCACAAGAATACAAGAGCAGCTAAGAACACATCTCAGGACAACTTTTTAGAGCAACAACGAACAAGGTAATAGAAACATGATTCTGCAAGGTTTATTCAAGATATTGAGAGAACTACATACAAATTATGACCAAAGTCAGTAATGACCTAAGCAGAAGATTCTGCTCATTCGTTATATTAATAAATTGATATATCATCTGAAAGCTTCTCAGAAAGTATTGTCTATGTAGAAGTTTAAAGTTGGAGTCCTAAATATATTCTCTTCACCAACACTGTTTTCTTGAACATTTACTCCCTCTCATCCTATACTTTTGTTTCCTGCTCTGTTGTTAATAATTAGGTACTACTTTTCATCTACTACTGAATCAGACCATATTATCGGAATACCCTTAGATCTATAACAACATATTTTGTCTTTACACAGTATTCCGAGATTAATTTATTTGAATAGCTAGAGCAAGATGAATTTCACCTAAAATGACAGATAGCAACATATAGGGAGGAGTGAAAAAAGGCATTCCTGTGACTGTTGTGATGTTGAAGAATCATGGGTTTCAGGGTTGAAAGTACACAGGTCTTTTCTTTGATGCTCAAGATCCCAGTTCGGCTGCTTACTTACCATGGGACATAACAGTCTCTTTGCTGCTCTCCTGGAGCATTGAGGGTCTGAGGAGGTGAAAACCAAGGACCTCCTCTGCATATACTTCAGTATTACTAGTAGTAGTCTCTTTGCCAGATGTCTCTTTTCTAGAGATGCATGTAGTACATGCAGTACAGTCTAATTGCTGACATCAGGTTAAGGGGAACTCCTCCAAAGTGACAGGATGCTGTGAACAGAGCATTATACAACTCCTGCAAGTGACCAGAATTCAGGACAGGAGAGATTTTGAAGCTCTTATTCCTAACTCACTCAGGACATTAGTCAGGTCCATCTAATCAGCCAACCTGTATAAATCTCCCCCAAATTCTGAATGCTCTATCAGAAATGCAGTGGCAGATCATATATGTTCAGTATAGCATTAATTTTTACAGTGTTTCATTTGAGCAGAACTGAAATGTATACATGATTGTGAGAGCACCTAGCTTGTAAATATTTCCAACACAGTTTCACTACAGGCTGATAAAAAGCCTCAGCTTTGATTTATGGACTGAAACACAATTACCCCTAGGTGCTTCAAATGTGCCAGCAACAATCAGCTCATAGTTCTTGTGAACTATGCAAAAGTTTTGCTATGCAAAAGTAATGCGGAGTGATTATATTTTAAGTAATTATGAAAAAAAAAAAAAAAAAAAAAAAAACCCACAAAAAAAAACCTAGGTGCAATGAGAAAAGCATATAGTATCGTTTTACTTCCTTTTCTAGCAATGGCAATATACATGCCAAAGATTTCAAACAATTTATGTACAGTATTACCAAGATGTAGCCTACTTGTTGAGTTATTCTACATACATGTTCAGATGATCACTTTTAGAATGAATAATAGTTCAGCTCTGTGATGCACTTCTTAATGCCTGTACAGATCTCATACTTTTAATTACAAAAATTATTAAAAAAATATTATTAAAAAATATTAAATTAAATTAAATAATTAAAAAAATTATTAAAAAAATACTATGGCCAGAAGGGACCATTTTGATCATCAGATCTAAACACTGTGTCATTTAAGCTGCATCTGTTTTTCTCATAGCAACACAACCACCTAGTCTACATGTTGAGACTTAAACACATAACATCTTTTGGAGGAATACCCAAACATGATTTGAAGCAAGTGGAATATACTGCATTTGTTGATTAAGCATTCTAATGTTATATATACCCATGGTTTCACAAAATGCTTCCACTTTATTTACATATTTAACTGTTCTAGTTTAATTTCACTGCTACTAACTCATCCATTCATCTAAATGTGGCATAGAACCAGGTATTTCTTTGCATGAGTACAGAGGTACGTGATGTAATTAAACTACTCATTAACCATATATTTGCTGAAATTCCTATGTGAAAGCCTCTCTGCAGCAATGTTTTCTGCCACAAAACCCAAAGTACCTCCATGTTCTGAATTGGCAACTCCAGGGCTTTTGCAAGTCCCTTCAGTTACACAGAGTCAATGGTTATGTTTAGCTGACAATTTCAAATTCACCATTTGGCAGTTCAAAAATCAGTTCCCAAAGTTTGCCTTATGTTCTTCTCTCCTAAATGCATGACTTAATTTTACTGTATTAAAATTACCAGTTTTCTTGTGCTCAATTTATTGTAAAATTTAATGTAAAAGAATACTGTTTTGTTATCACCTCACTCAAATATGTGAAATCTACAAAACATAAGCAAAAAAAAAATTGTATTTTCTTTTGGAATATTAATATTAAACACAACCAGGTTGATAAAATCTCTACAGGTATTGCTAGAAATCTCTGGATTATCTCTGGAGCTCAGATGATTTATTACTAGGTGAGAGATTTTACAGCAAATTTTACAGATGATCAGATGTTTATCAGTGAACTGAATAAGCACAAAAAGTAAACTGTTTCAAAAGGAGCATGCTATAGGACTTAAGCAATGTCTCTATAAAATGAGACCTCAGTCTTAGTCCTGTAAATACATATGGCCAGGATGCTCCCATGTATCTACAAATATTAAGTACACATGTCCACTAATGATTGTTCAACAACTGCACAAGATATTTGAGTAGGTAAAATTGATAAAGTGCACATTATTTTAAATGCATGACAATAACATTTAATTTACTTTTTAAAAATATGTTTTATTAGGTGTATAACTCATCGTGTTCTGGTTTCATGCTTATCTAGACATTTTTACTATATCAAAATAGCCATTTTTCTTGGTTAATGAAGATCTACACACAGACATAAATTGATTTGACTGCCTTTTTCCAAATGTGGAGCCACACACAGGCTTTCATTTAATAAGTTTGGATTTCATATCACTGGAGTATTTTGTTTCTTTTCTTATTCAAATACAGGGATCTGGCTCTGGTTTTATGTCTCTTAAGCAAAATGTTTTACAAAGATTGAAATTGTATTTGAATAAGAAATATCAATGAGTTCAATCAATTTCAGTTGACTTTTACCAGCCTGAATGGAAGATCATACCTCCTGCATTTATGTACTTGAAAATGAAAATGTATTTTTATATTAATTAAATTTTCTTAAGGGTATTTTCAACCCATAACAATGTCTAGTCATGAAAGTCTATTGAGTATCACATACACATTTTTTTTTCTGGATTTTTTTTTCCTGAGGACACTGCTTGTTTTCAAATATTGTGCAAACATTTTGTAAGAAAATGACTTTGTATTTCATATTATGGAGAGAAGCAAAAACAATACAGATCTATTGAAAAAAATAATTTGAAAATTCACGCAAAGTACAGTATATCTTAGAATAACTGCATGTTACTTTACATTCATTATACACTGAAACAAACACAGAATTTTAATTTTCTGGTCTTCAAAGTTTGTATGTGTACTGAATATATAACACAAACACAAGCTGTGTAAGGTAGAAGTGGATCTTTTCTCTACTTTTATCCTTTCCCAAAATACAACAAATACCGTTAAGTACAATGTGACACATCATACTGTGAAGAAGCCATGAAGATAATGATGTTTAAAAAAATGCATTTCCAACATTACTTTATGTAAAGATCTCTCACTTTCCCTACAATGTGGGATGTAAAGTAAGATTTATGTTACCGTAACATTAAATATACACAGCTTTATGTTTATCTCTTGTAGATAATGATTTTTTTTTTCAAATGAGTATATAATATATTATGAAAATAATAATAATAACATTTTAAGAAAGAGGTGTATGTGTGCAGTGAAAGTGAATACAAACCTTGAAGCTTCATAAATTAAAATGTCATTAAAATGTCTTATCTTTGGAAAAAAAATAAATGTTTTTGAAATATATATGTTTTTTCTCAATGTTTAAATTTAGTAGAGACTACAGAACAATTGGTAAATAATCAATGATCCAGTTAATTTAATCATACAAAAGACTGAAAGAACTTTAGGGCTAAAAATGGGAACACCACTGTAAAATTAAAGTTTGCTCTTTATACAGACATAGTAATTTCTTGCATGTAACTTCAGCCAGGTTTTTCAGGTTTACTGTTTTCATATGTTTTTGTTACCTACCCTAGACACAAGAAAATGTTAGGAACTTCTATATTTTTTGATATGAGAAAGAAATTTTAAGGAATTCTGAATGTTTTCCTTATTGCATACCATAATTATTTTGTGCATACTGAAACCTATAAATAATTTTATGACTCACATGGAAGAGGCCGTTAAGTGCTATCTTCACTTTGAACTAAAATTATCATCTCCTTTTGTTAAAATTTGCTAAATGGGTGATACATTTACCTGTCAAGCTAGGACAGCTGGATATACAGGTGAGAAAGTTCCCATCATTTTTCATCATGTTTGCAGATGATGAATAATATGTTTGTTAAGTGCTGTTATTATTATTATTTCATTTTGGATATGGGCTCCAAATCTAGTTTATTTATAATCATACACAGTGTGCATATGAATCCTTACATCTTGCAGACTGCACTTATATCTTGAGGGATGTAGAATGTATTTTAGGCTGTATTAACTGAAGAAGAACATTGCTGTAATTTTTTGTTCAGCTGACAACTTTTATCATACTTTAAACACTTACCCACAAGTAGGTAGGGCTAACCTTGCATGAAGAATCTCAATGGAATTGTTTCCTGACCACTTTAAACATAAATCTTTATAATTTCCAAGTTCCACTGATGCAGTGTTTTAATGAAATTTTCACATCTTTTAAGGTAACAACTGTTAAAAAAAAAAAAAAAAAAAAAGACAAAACAACCACTGAAATTCTAAAATATAAAATGCAAAATTGGCTAGAAACTTGCTGAAATATCCTAGTACAACCCCAGAAGATGGACAAAACTAAGCTCCTCTACACTCCCTGCTAAAAGTGTGCAAGAAATGAGACATTCTCACATAAGCATGTGTTGCAGAAGTGATACCTTTCCATGGGTGTTTAATGTTTAATACACTCCACAGAGAAAACTGTAGAAAGAAAAGACTTCTGTTTCTCTGCTAAGGCACAGTTTTAAGAAGGACTGAACAACTCCTGTTACTTGATTTGATGGGATATACTACTTCTATCATCAGTGTTAAAATGCATAACATATTTTCTACTTTTGGAGAAACTTGTGAAACAGCTCAAAGAGGTAGCATTTTGACACAATACATAAAAATTTAGGGAATTTATAAATTAATATGTGAGTAACTTTTTCTTTTTGGGGTCTCTAATTCTCACAATTTTTGAGAAATATCAGTTAAGACATTAGTATAAATTTAAGTATGTTTTTAATTTCACATAAGTACCCTGCTTAATTTTTAGAGGAATTTGTGTAAACATGCCTGTTGCTTAATTTGTATGGAATAATATTGTCTCATTAATACAACAATATGATGGAAATCACTGGGATTATTGATCTGAGTCCTAGTCCTAGTTACAGAGAAAATCTTTTTTTTTTTTTTTTTTTTTTTTTTTCCTTCAGTGTACACTGTGATTAGAGTTTCTGCTTACAAACATGTAACAAAGCATATTAGACAAATAAGTGTGGTAAACTTACTTTGCTCTCCACAAGAAACAATAATCAGTCAGCAAGCTCAGAACTTAAAAGTAGGCATTTAGTCAGGGATAATTAGTGCCCATTTGCTGATTTTCTGCCCAAATTAGCCATATTTCTGGCACAAACCCCTGCTACTCAAGGGTTAGATACAGTTCACAGCATACATTATCATTGTTTTTACATTAACATCCTCTGGGTCACAGCTGAATACAGCAAAGCCATGGTAACTGATTAAAAAGGAGTGTGCTTTAGTCAAGAAAATGAGTTTTTGAGTGGCAGGTGTTTGTTAAGGTTTCTCTGAGAAGAGAGGTGGAAGTTTTACTGACACTCACCAGGAAACAGGCAGGGCTTCAAAAGTACCTCTTACTGCTGGCCTTCCCCACTCCCTCAGCCTCAAAATTTCAAACAGATGAAGTCCCATTGCTGACTATCAAGCAATTGTGTTTAAAATTATTTAGAACTAAGAAAAATACTTTTCCAGATGAAACCATAAACTCACAATGTTAACTTTATATAATTTCTATATTTACATTGTATTTTTTAATTTAAAGTAAAAGAAAAAATAACACAAAATTTTAAAAGGAAATAATATATAATTTTCAAAGCTGTGGGATCACCTAATACGTTATAAACTCATCTGAAATCTGATAGTGATTTAAGAATCTGATTAGGGCATGAAAAATCTGAAAGCTCAAAGGAACTGCAAAATTGTGCTAGACTGTGTTTCCTAACCTCAAATTTAACCCAGAAAATGTCCTGCTGCACAGATAAGCCCTTCTTCTCCAATTATTATTATTTTTTTATATATTTTGTGTTCCTAGCAATAATATCATACTGTTTCTTTATATGAAGGAATTGACACAATCATGCATGCAGTATCATTCCATCACTTTTAATTCAACATCTTTAATTTTATTTTACTAGTTCCAAGCAGAAAAGACTTGCATGTAAGCATAGACATTTTCATGTCAGCTAACCCTCCACAACTGATAAGGAGAGACTCTCTCATAGTTATCTGTCACCACTCCAAACATTTTTTTTTTTTTAAAGCAAGTTTGTGGAGAAAAAAGAATCAGACAAGTGTCTTGCCAACAATATTTAACATCTTCATCAAAAACCTGAAGAGGGGGAAGGAAACACTCAGAAAGTTTGAAGATGACACCAAACCTGGGCAAGTGCTAGATACACTGAAAGGCAAAACTTCCTTCCAGAGGGGCCTCAATAAGCCAGAGGAACAGGACAGTTGTCATCAAATGTATAAAGTTCAACGAAGCCAAATCCAGAGTCCTGAAACTTGGACTTGGATTGACTGAATGTAATTCTGCAGAAAAACACTGGGTCTAGGAAAGTGATTAGTCCCCTCTACTCAGTGCTGGTGAGACTACACCTGGAACATGCTGTCCCATTTCAAACACATGTGAGAGGGATGGCTGGGCTGAAACAAGTGCAGTAGAAGGCCAGGGGGCTGGAGCACAACAGATGAGATACAGAGAGCCTCATTTTTTCAGGTTGGTGACGAGAAGACTGAGAGGAAATTTAATTGCCATCTTCGATTATATAGTGATTGGTTAGAGAGAAGACTCTTCTGTATTGCATAAAGGACAGAAGGCAATGGTCACAAGTTACGTCATGGGAAATCTCAGCTGCATGTGATGAGGCAATGAGGCAGCAGGTTGACCAGAAGTTATTGAATTGCCATCCTTGGAAATTTACAAAACGTGCCTAGATAAGGAAGTGATCCAGATCTGAAGGCAGCCCTGCCTGAGATGATGTCCAGAGGTTCTTTCAATTTGATTTATTCTATGATTCCATGGGTCATTAATATAAATGGTAAATCACATCATAGTCCAGCTAACAATAGTGTTCTCAAAGGACTGAGTACTCTTCCACTATTTCTTCAGAGGTTTACTGCTTAATATTAATATAATATTAATATTAAGAACATTTATAAAATTGCTGAAATCACTTGGGTTATTTAAGAATTTTCAGAATTCTGCCATTTACCTTATACACTTTGTACTGATTTTAATAAATCCTTCTGAAATTGTCCATTTTAGAGTATCATGATATCAAACCCCTCTTACAACTTTTAATGGATTGCTCTTTTAAAACACTTAAACATTGCTTGGAATTTCTTTACGGAACACAGTATTTTAAAACTAATACAGATATTGCACATTTAAAACTGTACCTCCATCTCAAAGTCTATAAAGTTAATAAAACATGCACACATACACACACACACACACACACACATGCAAAAACTATAGAAAAGCTTCCCTCAGACAAATACTCATTTTGGTACAACTACATACAAGTCATAAACAAAACCTTATATAGCATACACAAAAGTTCTGTGTATGCAGTAAGGTAGGCATACAAAGTAGTAAAAAGTCCATCATCACTCAGTGCTTTACATTAAAAAGACAGCTGAACAGATAAAATCAGCATTGCCTCTCTAAAGCAGTTGCTTCAAGTTGTACATGGGTTATTTCAACTCAGCATCATAGCACATCTTTATTTTGAAAAGAGAAAAAGCATTGTCAAAACAATCTGATGTAGATAATGAAAGTTTTCTTCTCTGAAACCATAGTACCACAGTATTTATTATCTCTAAGTCAAAAAATTCAGCCATCTCTTCACAGAGTAAGATGTCGGAAAGTTCAGTGACTTGTCCAACGTATCAGTGACTTGTCCAATGCATCCTTGTATATATACATAAATGTTTATAGAACTTATGCTTAATTAATAAGAATGCAGACATATCACCAACTTTTTTTTCTGAAGTATCTTTTAAAGGTCCAGGAGCTTTATTTGGCAAAGCTAAGATACAGAGGACCAGCTCAGTTTTCTTTCATACCAGTTTCATGAAAGTTTGCTACAAATGCAATTTCAGTACATCGAATAGCTTATTAGCAATTAGCTCTATCAAGAAAAAGCTAGGATAAAGCTCATTGTGCTTTGTTTTCTAGAAGTCTTGTTCACACAGCTGAAGAGCCAATGTACAGGACTTTCTGAAGTTCACACGTGTGTACAGTTGGTAGTTGGTGGTGTATCTATCTGGCTCTTATTTTCTTTAGCATCATTCAGAGGTGATTCATTACCTATCTGGCACTTGAATACTTGTTTGTAGGCCTTCCTAAAGTTTTCAGAGAGAAATGCATATATAATCGGATTCACAGAAGAATTGCTGTAAGCCAGGCAGTGTGCAGCTACCCTGAAGAGAAATGAAGCTTGGGTCAGTGGGAAAACTCCAAATTCAGCCCAGAGATGAATCACGTGATGCGGCAGCCAGGAGATGCCAAAAACCACTACCACCACCAACACAGTCTGTGCTGTCTGAGACAGGGAAAGGAAAACACAGATGTCTTATAAGCACTTACAGAATTAATTTTAAACCTGCTTTAAAAGCATTGTTTATAGAAAAAAAAATACACAAACATAATAAACTCTTAAATATTTATTAACAATTATATTTATTAACAAATAAAACTCATTAGGTATATGGACTTTATTTTGAAGTAATGCAAGAAGAATGCTAGCCTTGAAAATTCTGCAGCAAAAGGGAAATGCATCACCTTGCTCAAAAATAAAGAATGATGTTCCTCACTCCCTACACAAAATCCTAGTCTTTTCTGTTGTGCGTACAAGCTTGATGTAACAAAATAATAACATAGGTCTTTGGGGACTCTCATAAATCCCCTATCTAATAAGTTATATTTTAGTAGGGTGCACAAGGATTTCTGACCAGAATTTCAAAAGAGATCCATTGAACATGAAGCCAACTAGTGAACGAGCTTAGAGAAGTCAGATTAAACCTTTGCTCAAGAATCTAAAGAGGAGCAAATTTGGTAAATCTCTCTTTTGAACGTAAAATTTCTATCGAGGGATCACCCAACAACATTCTGGAATGCAACTAGGGGGAAAAAAAAGACAAATAAGACAAATCAGGAAGGAACTTGAAATTTTTGGTAATAGTACATTGAACACAAGGAGCAAAATAACCTTGGTGCTGCCTCATAGTTCAGTATTTTCACAGGAAAGAGATATCAAGTTCCTTATATCCCTTCTGACAGCCACAGTATCAGTCACTGTAGACCTTTCAGATGCTGCAAGTATTTTGGCAAGGCACAATGGAGTTTGATTGTTAATGCTTTCTTTACCTTTTGTTTACTTCAGAATCAGCAGTTACTGCTTTGCAGTTGCCGAAAAAATTAATACATGTATGGCTCTAACAAGTGGCCCTTTCCCCATAAAAGCCTAATAGCAATTCCAAAGCATATTATGTTATTGGTCATTATAATTACTCTTATTAACACTTCATAATTCTGCAGACAGCTTCGGCTCTTCTTCACAGGCCAAACTAACCCACAATATGAAATATTGTGGGCACAGCCAATGCCTCCTGGACTTTTTGCTAATTTATTCACCCCAGTCTATACTTCCTTGAATTGATTAATGCTTGGTAGTAATTCTTTGACCTAAATAATCACTATGTGACTTAACTTACAGAAACTTGCAGGGAAAATCTTAATTTCTGTGGCAACAGGTCGAAATAATCTATGAGAGATATTGTGGCTGATTAACAAAATCTCACAACAGAAACCAAAGGACATACCCATTGTTTTAGTCTCAATGGTCAAATGTTTTCACAACCTTTTTTCTATTTAGCCCTATTTAGTTTAAGTCATTTGATGCTAAAACAGCCACACAAATATTTTCTCTTTCAGCTGTCATCAGGAAAGTAGTTTTCCTTATGCTAACAAAGAAGTATAAATAAAGAACAGTTCATTCTCTGACCCATTTAGTGCATTAATATTCTGGCTGAAAACACTCTGTCTGGGTATTACATGCACAGTTACTCTTTAAAAGGTGTATTACTTCATTTTTTTTTTCCAAAATTAAGACAAACAACAACAACAAACTTGGCACCAGGAAAATCACTGACTTTCAAGAGACTGTATACACTGAAAGCTGAGGTTGACCATGTGTCTCTTGTAACTATTGTACTTAAGATATTTCATATCAGCAGCATAAGTAGCTCTGCATAATGGATCCTCACAACTTCTGTTTTTTCCCATTATTCCTCCTAAGCTTCACTTCAGAGCTTACCTTTCCTCTATGACTATAATTTGCAACCAAGGTAACACTAAAGGGCAGCTCTTTTTTACCTAATGGGATCTTGTTTATGGTTCCTCATTAGCAAATAAAAACTGCCTGAAATGAATGATGCTAATATTGGTGCTTTGTGACCAAACAGCATAAATTACAACATTTAGGCACATTCATATTTTAAATTATTATTTTTTTCTTTTTTTCTACACATATGACAAATTAATTTTAAGATTCTACTACTAAATTTTTATAAAGATTTAATAATAATAAAGCTAGAAATGTAGAACTTGGTCTGAAATGCATTATTGTTAACAAAATAGCAGCAGAAGAAGAACACACAGTAACCAGATACATAAAACATACTAATGAAAACAGAGTTGCTTTGAAAACATGAGTTATGGCCTTAGGATCAGAAACATTTTCCCTTTGCTTACTGAACCCTGAAGTACCCAGGCAATCTTGGACTTAGCTGCAATGCCTCCAACTATTCAAGTTGGAGTTCATACCTAGATCTGATTTTTATTTGAAATTTCAAGAGCTACTCCTTAGAGGAAGTGCACAGATATTTACAGTTTGAGAATAATGTACATGAGAATAGAGATGGCAACATAGAGAATGCCTTTGAAAACTACACCTTTGGCCTTGATGAGAGCAAGTGCAAAATATTTATGTTAAGTGTTCTACTGAATCAGGGATATAATATTTTCAATTCTAGAAATTAAAATATATGACAAGATTATTATTATTATTTTAACATAGAGAGTGCATAAATAATAGATTATTTATTCCCTGTTGAGCCCATGTATATCTCATCTACATTGCAGATAGTCTGCATGCCCATATGGTAATAGTGATCAGATCAAATGAAGATCTGTAGCCTAAGGGTTTTTTCTGACTCCACATTCATAAACTGAGAACTTAGTCAAATGATTACAGTGGTCAAATCTGCTCAAAAATCAGAAGCATATTATATTATCTGTCAAATTCTCTACATAAACACATCTTTCAAATATTGCTGTAAATTTCAAAGCTAACATTTTGCTTTAAAGACCCTTCACAATTTTACTTGTAGCTAGTATATAACTGAAGTCTTGAACTTAAAAGAAAAAAAAAA
>CM021732.1:96676985-96776889 GCA_011075105.1 Heteronetta atricapilla
AAAAAAAAACGCTGCGCCACACAGCAGCTGGGAGAGTGAGAGGAGTGAGAAACAGCCTTGCAGGCGCCAAGGTCAGTGAATAAGGAGTGGGAGAGGTGCTCCAGGTGCTGGAGCAGAAGTCCCCTGTGGGCTGTGGTGAGGCCCATGGTGAAGCAGGCTGTCCCCCTGCAGCCCATGGAGTACCACGGTGGAGCAGGGTTCCACGCTGCAGCCTGTGGAGGAGACCACGGTGGGGCAGGTGGACCTGCACCGACAGAGACTGTAGCCTGCGGAAGACCCCTGCTGGAGCAGATTCCAGGCCAGACCTGTAGGTCGTGGAGAGGAGACCATGCAGGAGCAGGTGACCTGGCAGGAGCTACTGCCCATGGGGGACCCAGGTTGAAGCAATTTGCTTCTGAGGGATGGACCCCATGGTATGGACCCATATCTGGAACAGTTCTTGAAGAGCTGCTGCCTGAGAGAAGCCCATGCCAGATCAGTTCAGCAAGGACTGCATCCCATGGGAGGGACCCCACAGCACAGGGGTGACCTGTGCAGGAGCGGTGGCAAAGAAGCACTATAGACTGACGATAACCCACATTCCCCTGTTCCCCTGCACTGCCGGGGGGAGGAGATGGAAGAGGGTGGATGGGGGGGGAAGGTGCTTTTGGTTTCTTTCCTTTCTCACTTCTCTAGCTTGTTAGTAATAGGCAATAAATCTTACTGTCTCCCTATGCTGAGTCTGTTTCGCCTGTCATGATAATTTACTGGGTGATCTCCTCGTCCTTATCTCAACCCTTGAGCCCCTTTCATCATATTTTCTCCCTGTTCCTCTTTGAGGAGGAGGAGTGAGAGACCAGTTGTGGTGGAGCTCAGCTGCCCACCCGAGTAAAACCACCACAAAGGGCTATCCTTAATAATGCCAAACTGTTTATACATCTTTTTCTACAGAGTATTTCTATTTGTTTAACATGTTGGCAACATGCTGCAAAACAGAGTAGAGCGTAATCCATTTCCAAGCTAAGACGCCAAGACTTTTTCCAGCATACTGAGTTTTATTTGAAAGAAATCAAGTGAATTTACACGTTCTGTAAGCACAAAGGCTAAAATCTATTTTCAGACTACATCATCACAGAGAACAACATGTTCTACGTTTAATGTGACTCTAGTGCCTGTAATAGAAAATAAAATACAAAGTATTTATTTGGAAGAGATTATCTATTAAAAGTATCATGAAGATAGCCTACATATCTGTATTCAAGTTATCAAGTATGTGATGTCTTACATAAATCATTCAAGCTATAAGGAAGATTGTAAGGCTTAGCTCCATGATGTCATAGAAAGAAGGTGGATCAAGCCCCAGGTCTGCATCAGATAATGGGGAAACATCAAACAGTCAGGGAAACACAGACATGAGATATGACAATCTAAGACATGACATATGGTTGTAGGATTACCTCTGCAGAATGCTCATGCCCACTTACCAGAGATAAAGACAAACAGTAATGATTCTCTCTCTACAACTTCCTGGGGAGAAGCAGAGGGAGGCGCTGGTCTCTTCTCCCTGGTATCAAAGGACATGATGCATGGGAAGCACAAAGCTGCACCCAGAGAGGTTCAGAACAGATAAAAGGAAAAAATTCTTTACCATAAAGGTGATCACACAAGCCGGAATGGGCTTTCTAGTGAGGTAGTTGGTGCCCTCTGCCTTTCAGTGTTCAAGTGGCAGTTGAATAATGCCCTCAGTCATGTGCTTTCACTTAACCTGATTAGCCCTGAAGTGGTCAGGCAGTTGGCCTCAAAGATCTTTGTAGGTCCCTTCCAAATGAACTATTCACCCCTCCCCTCACCTCCCCTTCCCTATCCTCTTACAAACAAACAAACAAACAAATTTCCAGTGATTTTCCTAGAATGCATGCAAGACAGTTTACTTGCAGCACCTAGCATATACCTATTCTACTCCTCAGAAGGCAGAATTTTATCTAATGAAACTACTCTGGCTAAATTGAAGGCTCATGCACTGAATATTCCAGAGTATTCTGCAGCCATATTCAACAAGCCTGGTACCACCCACCTAGTACAACAGTATTTTTTTATGCAGAGCTGTTTTATCTGATAACTTTTGGCCTGCTCCTAGTGTGAAAGGGCAAATTCTTCATTTCTCATTCACAAGGTTATTGTTGTAAGGAGCATGCCTCTTAGTATGTCTTCTCCGAGTAATGCAAAGTAAAACAACTGATACAAAATTAGCTTCCTATTATTGCTGCTACTGCTGGAATAGAGTCTACAGTCTTTGGATAAATCCAATGTGCAGTAAAACTGCATTGTTTCTACTGTCAGAGAGACCTGGTAGCCCATGAATATAGGCAGGATGATATTAGTATCAGTCATCAGAAAATTTTTGTTATGTTCCCTAATCTGCAAAAGTGTCCAAATAATAAAGTTCCTTTATTATTTAAAGAGATCGTAGGAGAGTAATACAGCCAAGAAGAACATTCAATGTGAAATTTATATCTAAACTGGTGGACCCACAATTATTTTTGAGTCATATGATAACCTTGTGTCAGAGCAAAACACCTCAACGTGAAGTGATTATAGGCTGTCCACTATTATCTATCTTTTCTGAAGATGAAACAAAACATATACAGAGACCAGGATGTGTCTCATCTCCAGTTGGTTTTCTATGCAAGGGCACTTAGTACTTCTTGTTCTATCCTCTCCCTCCACTGTCTGCCTCTTAGTCATTAGGGCATACAAAGAGAGGCAACCTCATCTATTCATAATGTGCTTGAGTGCTGACCTAGTATTATCACCTTTTACAAAAATTATCAGACATTATAAGAGAATGTTTTTTTAAATAGTGTATGCTTTTGCTAAAGAGCAATTATTTAAGCTAAACTGTTCCATTCAAGTATCTGTCTCAAGCACGGAGTTTTGGAGGAGGGAAATCTCAGCCCAGATGGTTCAGCTGCTTCTGAGAACAGGGAGATGCATACTATTTATTCAATTTAAAAATAAGTCTGGTCACCCCCTCAGAATAGTTTATTTCAGCTCCTATGCAATATAAATAAAGAATAAAATAAAATGTGAATCAGCCTAATATCCCTGGATTGATGGAAACCTTCTTGATCTCTCGGTTTACATTTCTACTAGCCAATATTATTTTGTGCTGCTGCTCTGTATAGCTCAGCATCCCTCCTCTTAAACTGAGCTAGGAATTTAACATTAATATGAGATTCTTCCTGTCTACAGAAACGAAGCCAGAGAACACCTCTTTGCTAACACTGGCCCTAACAAAGTAAAAACAAATCCAAGAGGTTCAAAAAGCATTCAGCTAACACAGAGCAGGTAGTAAATGAAACAGTTAATGAAGTTTTAAAGGTCTCGCATACTTAATTATTTTAAACTGTATCCTGCTCATAGAATGGTACTGGAGGAAGTTAAACAAAGTTAATTAGCAGGTATTTTGGCAGTCTGTTCAGTCTAATTCCCTTGCTACTTCCTGCTCAGTCAGAGTGTCCAGAGGGTAATCATGAAAAAGCTTCAGAAAATTCTCTCTCGTTTGCATGGCTGTACATCATGAGTGACTGCTCTTACACCCTCATTGCACATATTATTTTACGACCTAGCTGAGTGGATTTTGCTGTTAGAGATGCAAGTACCCACATTACCCACACTAGTAAGGTTAGGAAATAGAAGAAAGAATTTCTCTCTCTCAATTATTTAGAGAAAACCACAATGCAGCCATACCCTTCAGGTAGTATTTTATTACCTGACTCACTTGATTCTCTTAAAATGAAGGTGTAAAAATACTGGCTTAACAAATTAGGATGATTTCTCAGGATAAATGGGGAGATTACTGTTTGAAACCTATACTTATATAGTCCTTGGAGTGGACAGCATATTTGGTAGAAAGAGGCATCACTACTGCAAATCCAATGTGTGATCTTTTTAGAATATGAAACCCATCTTTTGGGTGACCCTAAGAGACCGGTGCTAGACTCTTAAATCAGAAGCTCACAGTAGTCTTGAGAAGCAGGTTCACATAGTAAAAAGCCTAAAACACCAGATGTGTTTGGTGCCTGTGTTTTAACTACATTTCAGTTTTGAAGAAACACCTGAGGTAAATGGTGTGGAGCTGTGCCTTCTCCAAGCATCTACAGACATGCAATGGGAAAGCTGTCCCAGATCCACAATGAAAAGTTGCAGAAGGCCCAACCAATGGGAAAACCTCTGATTTGCAATGCCCTTGGCAAAACTTCATGCCCTGACATTATTACATCAAGATCTAACTCTAGGGTCCAATGGAACAACCACTTGTTGCAGGATGAAACACCCAGGACAGGGAACAGCACACCAATTGCAGCCTCTGGAGCCCTTCGGCCTGTTTTTTCACTAACACCAGAATTTCATGGCTGACTGCACATATGTCAAATCCATGGGCTCCTGTGGAGCTGTGTTCCTTGTTCCAATGAAATGCTCCTTCCACTGTACGCTGTTTTATTTTCTTGTGAGATGGAAGCAGCTTCTTGCTGCAGTGGACAGTGGGCTCTATTCCAATTAGAGCTTCATACATCTCAGTTTCATAGTCACAGAGTTTTCATGCACTTGAGCACCTGCACAGTAGCCTTTACTGGGGATTTTCTTGGCTATCCCTAAGCTCACAGAAGGCCAGCATATAGCACATAAGGCTAGGGAGGCAAAGGGGCACATGTGGTCTCTTTTACAAGAAAATAGCCTTTTTTTTTTTCCTCCTCCCTGTGTTCCAAAGCAACACAAATGCACATATATACAACAAATAACAACTAAATATTTTAATCTATTTTAATCTTAGTATTATCTTGGTAATTAGTGACCCATAGTAATCTTATTCTCTGTAGTGTTTTTCTCTTAAACCTTCATTACTTTTATATATAGGCACAAGTCCACTGCAAAATCTTATCAGGTGAAAAGCACTAGCATTGCTGTCACAGAAGATTAAATCTAAGTTGTTGATGGGTTCAGATTTAAACTTTTCTTTATCAAGTAGAGGTACAAATTAGTCTCACATTTGTTTCTGAAGGTTAACTATTGTGCTAAATGTCTTTTGAGTGATGTATTGTATACAGAGAATAAGCATATCTTGGGGCCTGTGGTATGTTTTTTAAAAATGTAAATATTACACAGTACAGTCCTTAGATCTGCATAACATCACTAGAAACATCTGCAGAACTTCAGCTCCCTCTAATATTACTTTCTGGACAGCTATAAACTGATGCCTCAAAATGCAACACTTACCATAGCCATAAAGGTTTCTTCTCACCAAACAGAACTACTCTGCTGGAGAAGCAGTCCAGTGACAAGAGCAGAGGTAAGCTAGGGTTTGTGGCATTGTGATGAATACTAACATGAAGTCATTCACAATCCTTATTTTTTTTAAGTCTCAGTCTTCTACCGTGACCCTTCAGATACTAGTATGGTTTTTCCTTAAATCATCAACTAATCACATCACTTTACGGCACCTTCTACAGAGTTATTGTTCTCTCTGCAGATGATTTAAAAGACAGAATGCAATGAAAATATATCCATACTTTAACTGTTTTAAATCTTTGCAGTTTTTAGATCAGTTGCATGAATTCAGGTGCTGCATAGGCAAGATTTTGTTCTGACTTTTTAGAATATTTGGGCTTGAAATATTTAGTAACTAGAAAGCAGTTGTAAGTGTACAGTCTGCTAGCCTTTTATCTTTATGGAAGACCTTTCTGTGCAATGATATCTGTTATGTGTGACTTTTTACAAATTATATTATTTCTGGTAATTTAAATAAGAATTTTTAGCTTATTTTTAGCTTAATATTTTTAGCTTAATGAAGCTTATTTAACCATTATGATTTTATCAATTAAAGGTTGGTTTAGCTGAAACTAAGGAAAACTGTCATTATATTCAATCTTTATTCATAGATGTCAAGCTTCTAGAAACATGTATAGAGGTGTTTTAACTGGTTTTAGTGGTAGAAGTAATGCTATGGGCTGAATCTTACACAGGAGGTAAAAAAAAGTGATAATAATAGTCCTTTTAGGCTTAGCCATGAAAATTAGTCTTTACGTCAATGCATAGGGAGACAGATGTACATTTAGAATGATAGAATCAATTAAGTTGGGAAAGACCTCCAGGATCACCAAATCCAAATTTTAACCTAGCACTGCTAAGTCTACCACTAAACCATGGTAAGCACCACATATACATGTCTTCTGTATACCTCCAGGGGTGGTGACTCAACTACTTCTCTGGGCAGCCTGTTCCAATGTCTCACAACACATTCAGTAAAGATTGTTTTCCTAGTATCCAACCTAAACCTTCCCTTTTGCAACTTGAGGCCATTTCCTCTCATCCTATTGCTTGCTGCTTGGGAGAAGAGACCTGCTCCCACCCTGCTACAACCTCATTTGATGTAGTTGTAGAGAGCAATAAGGTCTCCCTTGAGCCTCCTTTCCTCTAGGTTAAGTGACCCTCGTTCCCTCAGTTGCTCCTCATAAGACTTGTTCTCTAGCTTTGTTGTCCTTCTCTGAACACGCTTTAGCACCTCAATGTCCTTCTTGTAGTGAGGGCCCCAAAACTAAACACAGTACTCAAAAGTACAGCCTCATCAGAGCCAAGTACAGAGGGAAAATCACTTCCCTAGTGCTGCTGGCCACACTATTCCTGCTACAAGCCAGGATACTGTTGGCCTTCTTGGCCACCTGGGCACACTGCTGGCTCTTATTCAGCTGGGTATCCACCAATACCCCCAGGTCCCTTTCCACTGGGCAGCTTTCCAGCTGCTCTTCCCTCAGCCCGTAGTGTTGCATGGGGTTGTTGCTCCCCAAGTGCAGGACCTTGCACTTGGCCTTGCTGAATTTCATACAGTTGGCCTTGACCTATCTGTTCAGCCTATCCAGATCCCTCTGCAGAGACCACCTACCCTCGAGCAGATCAATACTCACACCTAACTTGGTGTTGTCTGCATACTTACTGAAAGTGCACTCAATTGCCTTGTCCAGGTCATTAACAAATATATTAAAGGAAACTGTCCCTAGTGCTGAGTGCACCACTTGTGACTGGCCTCCAACTGGATATAACTCCATTCACCACAGCTCTTTGGGCCCAGTCATCCAGCCAGTTTTTACTCAGAAAAGCATACACCTGCCTGTGGTGGTTTGACCGTATTAGGCAACTGAACACCACAACCGCTCTCTCACTCCCCCTCCTCAGATGAGGAGGGGAAGAAGTAAAGGGAAAAAAACAACTCACGGGTTGAGATAAGGATAATTTTAATAAAGAGAGAAATATATTATCAAGGAAATATTATATTAATTAAACAATTATTAACAATATTATTATTATTAACAATATTATTATTAATTAAACAATTCAACTAAAGGGAGGAAAGGGAAAAGGGGAAGAGGAAGGGGCAAAGGGAATAACAAAACAAGTAAAGGCTATGTGGAAATGCAGAGGGGAAAAAAAAAAATTACTCTCTACTTCCCACAAATAAGCGATGCTTGACCACGTCCTTGAAGCAGGGCCTCAATGCACGTAGCCGGTGTTCGGAGAGGAGGACAGACGTTTTCGCAACGAGAGCCCACCCCCCCCCTCTTCCTCCTTTTCCCACCTTTTATTGCTGAGTGTGACATCATATGGTATGGAATATCCCTTTGGTTGGTTTGGGTCAGCTGCCCTGGTGATGTTTCTCACTTTTTTTTTTTTTTTTTTTTTGCCCACCCCCCAGGAGGGCTAGAGAAAGTCCTGGTGCTGTGCCAGCACTGCTCAGCAGCAGACACAACACCAGTGTGATACCACTGCTGTTTTAGCTACAAGTGCAGAGCATAGCACTGTATGGGCTGCTGCAGGGAAAGTTACCATCCCAGCTAGATCCAGTACACTGCCCAAGCCATGAGCAGACGGTTTCTCCAGAAGAATGCTGTGGGAAACAGTGTCAAAAGATTTACTAAGGTCTAGTAAACAGCCTTCCCCTCATCCACTAAGTGTGTCACCTTGTCATAGAAGGAGATCAGGTTAGTCAAGAAAACTGCTTTTCATAAACCCATGATGATTGGGCCCGATCACCTGGTTGTCCTGTATGCTTTGCATGATGGCTCTCAAGATGATCTTCTCCATATCCTTCCCTAGCACTAAAGTCAGACTGATGGGGCTGTAGTTCCCTGGGTCCTCCTTCCAGCTTTTCATGCAGATGGGAATCACATCTGCTAGCTGCCAGTTGATTGAGACGTCCTCTGATAGCCAGGACTGCTGATAAATGATAGAAAGTGGCTTGGCAAGCACTTCTACCAGCTTCTTCAGTACCTTCAGGTGGATCCCATCTGGCCCCATAGTTTTGTGAGGGTCTACTTAGAGGCATGTAAATGGTGTAGCAGGTCACTAATCACAATCCCCTTGGATTATGAGGGCTTCAATCTGCTCCCCATTCCTACCTACCAGCTCCTAGGGCTGAGTACCCAGAGAACAACCAGTCATACTAATAAAGACTGAGTCAAATAAGACATTAAGTACCACAGCCTTTTCCTCATCTCTTGTGGGAGGATGTTTCCCCACACATCCAATAAAGGATGGAGATTCTCCTTAGTCCTTCTTTTCTTGTTTATGTATTTATAATAACATTTTTTATTTCCCACAGTGGCAGTAACCAGACTGAGTTCAAGTTGGGCTTTGGTCCTTCTCATTTTCTCCCTGCACAGCCTCCTGACATCTTTGTAGTTCTCCTAAGTAGCCTGATCCTTCTTCCAAGGGTCATTAGCTCTCTTTTTCTTCCTAAGCTCTACCCAAAGCTCTCTGTTCAGACAGGATGGTCTTCTTCCCCTCCAGCTTGTATTTCAGCACATGGGGACAGCCTGCTCCTGAGCCTTTAGGATTCCCTTCTTGAAAAGTATCCAGCCTTACTGGACTCCTTTGCCCTTCAGGACTGCTTCCCAAGGGTCTTCAACAACCAATCTCCTAAATAGACCAAAGTCTCTCTGGAAGTTCAAACTGGAAGTTCTGCTATCCCTCCTTCTTACTTTTTCAGTAATTGAAAATTCTATTAGTTCATGACCACTATGCCCAAGACAACCTCCAACCTTCACATCACCCACAAGCCCTTTTTCGGTTCACAAGCCCTTTTTCTGCTCACAAACAAAAAAGATGCAATGTCCAGCAGTGCACCTATCCTTGCTGGCTCATTCATCAGCAGTGTCAGGAAATTATCTTCCACATAGTCCAGAATCTTCCTAGACTGTTTCCTCTCTGCTGTGTTGTATTTCCAGCAGACTTCTGGTAAATTATGGTAAAACTTCTGGTAAAAAATACAAAAATATAAATCATTTAATTAAATTTATTTATTTAATTAAATAAATTATTTATAAATAATAAAAATATAAAAATATTTTTAAAAAATATGGTAGACTTCTGGTAAAAAATAAAAGTCCCTCACAAGAACAAGAGCTAAAGATTGTGAGACTTCTCCCAGATGCTTACAGAATATTTCATCTGCCTCTTCATTTTGGTTGGGCAGTCTGTAACAGACTCCTATAGTGACATCTTGTTGGCTTTCCCTCTGATTCTTACCCATAAACACTCAACCATTTTGTTGCCATTATTAAGCTCTAGATAGTCAAAACATTCCCTAAAATACAGGGCTAGCCTACCACCACTCCTTCCTAGCCTGTCCCTTCTGAAGAGTTTCACTTTAGGTGTGAACTCTGTCCAAGATCAGAAATGAATTGGACTGAAACTTCAAAATTCATCAACAAACCCTTAAAATTATACATGTGGAGCAAGGTCAGCAAATCAGAGGAAAACTGAAGTTGAATAAAACTTCTGAGTAAATTCACATACTGAAAGCCAGTTTTACTGGAAATAGTTTAAATGCTCTGAAGTCTGGTAGCACAACTGCAACCATCCTGTGTAGCATAAAGAAATGCTCATTCTGATACATTCAGTCACCCTTAAAAGTGTTACATGAAAAATTTCCTTATGAGCAAAATTGATGTTGCCCAGAGATTTGCAAAATTTGTAAAGGAAAGGAGCCTTTTCATCAGCCAAGAGCAAAGAAAATTTCAGAACACCGAACTTTGTGTCTTTCATCTTACAAGTCAATGACCTCTTTCTACACTCAGTGAATAACAAATACGGGAAGCAAAACTATCTGCTGATTTTTTTTATTATCTCTTTAAACCCATTTATTAGTGAGGATATGTTCTTCTAGTCAGATGTAACAGCTAAAGCTTGAAAACACAAGAAAAATATAAAAACAACAGTGAAGAAGTCTAACTATGCATCAATTCTGCCAATTTAAATGCTATTTATCTTCTATGTTAGTAGCATAAAAATATTAGTGGAAGAAAATGTTGATTTATGAGATGCGATTATAATATATACGAGGCCTGGATGCTTGATTAGATTCAATCTACAAATCCTATTCCATATATTCACATGTAATTTAAGGTTAGATGGTTCTTTCTTCTAAATCCAGAGGCTGTCAGGTGCAGATGATAAACAAGAGAAAGTACAGTGCTTGTTACAAAATGTGAATGTACTACTCTGCGGTAACATCATTTGACCTGTACGTGTTAGATAACTGTTCAGTGATTTTTGACAGAAATAAAATTCAGCCTGTGAGCAAAAAGGTCTTTGCTGCTTCAGTTGTATGATAAAGTGAATTGTTTTTGTCTGGTTTTATATTGTGTCATATTTAAGGTCCTGGTAATGTTGCAAATTTTGTGCTATAGGCTGATTGCATCATTAATATAGTTCTAACTGTAACTGTCATAAAGCCAGTTTGTAGCCTCTATCCCTGATGTGTATGACTGCAGTTATACAGTTATAGTAATCTAGTCTTCCATTTCCATTTCAGCAGTATAAACAGCCTTATGGAATAAGAGACTTTTTTTTTTTTTTTTTTTTTTTTTTTTTTTTTTTTCCATAATCACACATTAATGCAAACTGCAATTCTGATTTAGAAAATCTGATAACCCATCAACAATACAGGCAGGCAATGTACTTACAGTGGGGATTGCAGTTTCATTCTACATCAGGGCTAAAAATTTTAAGCTAAATTTAATACTGGTTATAGGATGAGAGGCAGCCCTGGCACAACCCATGGTGCTGCACAGCAATGGCCACCCATGTATACTAATAGAGTTCTTCACTACTTCTCTATCAAAACCCCTGGTTGGATGACATCCATGCAGCTGATGCTGGAATCTCTCTGGTTACCTTATTCCTTATCTGGTTGACAGCTTCTTCTGACACAATCTCAGATCTATGTAGATGTCAAATCCCCAAAATAAATTGCCATGAGGACAGAATCAAACTTTTAAGGGACTATCTTGCAGAAGAACTTTTTGCCTAAATGTAAATCTTGCATAGCAGAGCTGCTTAAACCTTAATTCAGTAAAACCAAGTGTGAAAAAGTGTTGTATGTTCTTATCCCAAAAGCTTAGAAAGTCTCCTTTAAGAGAATGAGAGAGACAATTCTAAATCCATTCTCTTTTCTGCTGTGGTGGCACACATGCAAACTAATAACCTCATTACAGTACCAAAATGGAAATGGAAAAGGACTGCAACTTGTCCTTTAGATCTATCTACAAGCTCTGTTATAACTGTTTCTCACTTTCAGAAATACATGACCTTCAGTCTGCAACTTCACATTCCTTGTTTTTGTAACAGGTTCTTTTTATTATTATTATTATTATTATTATTATTATTATTATTATTATTATTTTTATCAGAGACTTGAGCTAGACCAGTTGTGCCATCTGAGACTGAAACAAGGAGAATATGGAGGTTTCTTCATCATGTTTACGAAAAAGGCAAGAAAAACTCTAGGATGGTAATCTCTAATCATATCTTCTCCAAAAAATACCACACTGCACGCAGTGTCACACTATAATGTGGGGTAGGGTGACAGAAGAAGCAGTAGCAACCTCAGAGTTTCTGTGGCCACGAGAAGCTCTTGTAGCTGTCACTGTCATTCTTGCAGTCTTGACTGCTTTTCTTGTGGGCATACAGTGTGCTAGTTATGTAGAGAGACAGTTTATATAATCACACTGTGTTTGTTCATGGAAGCGTAGTTTTTCTAAGTGAAACTCCTGTGGGCTAAATCAAATTCTCCTATTCTCTATTCTATAAATAAAAGCTAAATCAAGGAGACTTGTATTTTCTACTTTTAAAATGTGACACTAAAACATTAATTAAGTACTTTGAAACGAAATTGCAGACATTTCAGACTGGGTATCTAAATTAAAATAAATTTCTGTCTTCAATTTATGGCTGTATGCTTCATCTTGTGAAAAAGACTACTATATCTTTGTATCATGTGAGGTGAAGGTTGTGAAACACCCTAGAGCTGCATTTACAAGCAGCATAAAAATTCATGAGAAGATAAAGAATTCTCCCTTTAGAACAGCATTTTTACAGTATAGGTTATATATGATAAATAAGGCATAATGTGGCATCACCTGCATGTTGATTAACAGTGAGTAAAACAGACAAAATAGTGAATTGCTGTCTAGAACACCATCCAGTTTGTGTGCTGAACAAGGTAGGTGTCCTGCTGGAGAATATCATTCAGTTATGCAGTTAGACAGTGGCAGTCCTTATTCTTACATTTCTTAATTTTAGAAACCTTGACTTAATAGCTTTCCTGTCTTTGGGTAGTTGATTCTGTAGGTGTTAAGTATTAAAAGAAGACTGAAGTTTTGTAACATGGTAAACAACAATCAAGAGATTACATATCCACTCAGCACTCACAAAATAATGACTTCTTTCATGTCTTCTAATAATACTCCTAAAGAAAGAAGCAGAGGAAGATTCAAATATGTTACAGGAGAATTTAATGACTTTGCAGTGTCATATCATTTCCACATTTTTTTACCCTTTTCTTCTTCCTGCAGACATTCCTTTAGTCTCAGTCTTTTCTGCTTCTCCTCTCCCAGATCTGTCCCAGATCTATCCCAGACGGACAAGATATATATAATTTTCATCAAATGGCACATATATGGAACTAAATTGTAATATCATCTGCAGATCATCTAGGCCAATTTAATCTTTAGGGAGTATATTCTTCACTGATAAAGAAGAAAACAGGCAAGGAAGAATAGGAGCTGAAGTGGGAATTTACAGGAAGAGCATAAGTTATGGCTTTACTGCTTTGTGACTTCAGGGCTGTTTTTGTTAGTGGCAAGGGATCTTTTGCATGCCTAGACAGAAGGAAAAATGACCAGGGATACAGACATTCTTAAAGAACAAGATAGGTGTATGGTCTAGAGTGTACTAACAACCCCATATTTTGGTGCAGGAAGAACCAGGAACTAGCCCACTTCTTTTGCTACAATACTGGAATCTGCTGAGGTTAAGGTACGTCCAGGTGCGTTCTCAATAGTTATAGCTGTTGTATAGTTTGCAACGAACACATCAGATTAGAGCTACTGAAGGAGTTACTGTCCTCAGAAGGACAGGACTATGAAAGCCCCTATCCTGATGTGTATTTTACTTTAACTGGAGTAGAGGATTCAAAATGATATGTCTGGTGTCTTTCCAAACTCTGCGTACACCCACAGAGAGAAGCATATGCAGAAGGTGCTATTCAAATTAGTCTTAAAAAAAATATATTACTGCTTTCAACAAGCAACAAAAAATAACCAAGTAAAGCTAGAGATAATGTTCTCATTAATACAAAATCCCTTTTATTCCTACATCTGTCAAGTTTTCTGAAAACTTTTTAGAGATGGATAGAACTGATATGTAGCAGGCTGGATTCAAGGTGGATGTTTGTTCTGTATATCTGTGAACGTCTTACAGTCAATGAAGATCTGGTCCCCAGATGTGGTCCCCAGAATTTTTTTGCCAAGAACACAATTCAACGGAGCACTCATCTGGTTCTTTATTGTTGAGGATGCCAAAGTGGTCCCCAGCTTGAAAATAACAAGTTCCCAGTCTGTCTGTAAAAATAGTTGCTTGGGGCTAAAATCTGAATTTCCTTTGTGTTACGTGAACATCCAGAGAGACTCATCTTCCCTTCTCTCTTGACTTCGGTGCTGCCAATCTTAAGATTTTCAGTACTCAGTTGCCTACCCCAGATTCTCCTAGTTTAGAGGGATTGCACTCCCCTTACATTATATGGGAATCCCATTTTTCTCACTCAAGGGTGGATGGTGTAACCACTTTGAAATCATTGCAGGCTGTGGTTGTTGTCTATTGCCATGTCAATTAAGGCCATGCAAGTACTTTTTACTGTTTCATCTTCCCTTTCACTTGTTGTCTGGTTACTACTCAATATTACCTATTTGCTGAAATGTCCTAAAAAAACATTACTTTTCAATTTTAACAGCTTCTGCTTTTTCTCTCTCTAGGTCTGCCAGTAGCTGACAAGTTAGAAAGATGTGCTTTCCTCTTTCATTCTTGTGAAGTTAGAGGCAGTGCCGATTTACATTGTGACTGGGGCTCTGTAATGGTGCAAGTCTATCTTCCTACTTCAAATTCAGTGATGCATCCTGAGTTTACATTAATGAACTTCCAAGGATTCAAGCAATTTAAATCTTTTGGACAGTGACAATTACTTGAAAACATTCCTACAGGTTTATTTTCTTCATTTACATTTGTTTGCTATCTTATCTCATTCAAAGCAGACAGGGCTGGTTTGCTTCTCTCTTCTCTGGAAACTTGTACTAGGAACCATTGTTAGAATCAGAATCCTGATCTAAGAGTCTGATGAAAAAAGTTGAGCTCCAAGCTGGAAACAAGAGAGGGAAGTGTTCATGTATACGTAAGAATTGTTCTCAAACAGCTGATTATACCTTTTCTTACGCCTTAACAGATGCTTACACCTTTTAAGGGAAAACTTTAAACCTGAGAAGGTTAAGAAACGGGTAGTTTCTACATTTCCCTTGGGGATAGCTCCCCCCAAAAAAGCATGAAAGGTGTAATTGTCAAGAGTTTCTGAGGTAGGATCAGGGGAATATGTTTTTTCCCACTTGTTTACTCTCCCTTTCTTCTCATCCAGGTGAGTTATGGTAGCTTTCCAAAACTTCAGCTATCCTTGGGATGTTCAGACCAGCATGTTCTTATTATGTCTCCTAAATGCGCTTCAGGTTTTGTTTAAGGTTAAATAAATATTTAAGAGTGCCACTCAGAGATCTGTCCTGAGGCAGGATAGTTATGAGTGAGAGGTAGAGTGGGAGGATATGGGCAGGTATCTGGAGCAGGGGGCACCTCCTATGCTTTGGAAATTCACCCCTGAACAACTGAAGAAAACTTAAAAACAAACAAACAAACAAACAAACAAACAAACAAAAAACCTTGGTGGAGTGCTTAAAAAAGGTGTGTCATTGCCCCGGCAGTACCAGACATACACAAATCACTACAATGTGCTGAGGCTTGGCCTATGCTTACCGAGCTGCATTCAATGGCAATATAACCCCAGTGACAGGCCCTGCAGCCACTTTAGCCCCTGAGACAGGCCCTGTGGCCCCTCCAAGCCCTAACAGGGGCCCCAAGGCTCGGCCAGGGAAACAAAATGTACCAGTTGTACCTGTAACCAAGATGGAAAAAATGGTTTAGAGATTCAAATCATTTAGAATGCAGAAAAACTCCTGCTAAGACTAGGTATGGAGAAGACAAGGCTGGGCCATCAGAGGAAACGGAGGATGTAAATGCTGCAAAAACAAGAGCAACTACTCAAAACCTATACTAGCATGAGCTACGAGATGTGCAAAAATATTTTGGTCATTGTCTAGGTGAGCATCTTGTCACTTGGCTGTTCCAGTGCTGGGACACCAGAGCCAATAGTCTGGAATTAAAGGGCAGGGAAGCCAGGCAGCTGGGATTCCTTGCTAGAGATGCAGGCATTGACGTAGCTATTGGAGATGGAGCACAGGCTACAGCCTCTGGAGGCATCAGCTGTGAGGGAAAGGTATCCCTCCAAGGAAGAACTTGTATGTCTACCAGGCAAGTGGACCCCTATGGAGATGGGAATCCAGTACCTGAGGGAATTAGCCATATGGGAGGTGATTTATAGGGACCTAGACAACAGACAAATACCCACACTTCCAGATGAAGTCAAGCGTACATGACCCATGTGGCGGAAGTTTGTACAGAGTGCACCATTGTCATTGTACTGGGTCTAGCTGGGATAGTAACTTTCCCTGCAGCAGCCCATACAGTGCTATGCTCTGCACTTGTAGCTAAAACAGCAGTGGTATCACACTGGTGTTGTGTCTGCTGCTGAGCAGTGCTGGCACAGCATCAGGACTTTCTCTAGCCCTCCTAGGGGGTGGGAAAAAAAAAAAAAAAAAAAGTGAGAAACATCACCAGGGCAGCTGACCCAAACCAACCAAAGGGATATTCCATACCATATGATGTCACACTCAGCAATAAAAGGTGGGAAAAGGAGGAAGAGGGGTGGGGTGGGCTCTCGTTGCGAAAACGTCTGTCCTCCTCTCCGAACACCGGCTACGTGCATTGAGGCCCTGCTTCAAGGACGTGGTCAAGCATCGCTTATTTGTGGGAAGTAGAGAGTAATTTTTTTTTTTCCCCTCTGCATTTCCACATAGCCTTTACTTGTTTTGTTATTCCCTTTGCCCCTTCCTCTTCCCCTTTTCCCTTTCCTCCCTTTAGTTGAATTGTTTAATTAATAATAATATTGTTAATAATAATAATATTGTTAATAATTGTTTAATTAATATAATATTTCCTTGATAATATATTTCTCTCTTTATTAAAATTATCCTTATCTCAACCCGTGAGTTGTTTTTTTCCCTTTACTTCTTCCCCTCCTCATCTGAGGAGGGGGAGTGAGAGAGTGGTTGTGGTGTTCAGTTGCCTAATACGGTCAAACCACCACAGTCATATGCCAGCTCATTGGCAGTAATGACCTGGAAAGACCGTGAGGAATTCACAGTGGATGAAGTGGCTAAACAACTCTGGCAGTACGAAGAAAGTCTCTCCTCTTCCCTACAGGCCTGCATCTTGGCTGTGGAGAAACTTTCTGAGAAACTTGCTGCTCCAACTTCCAGTGGGCCGTCCTCTGTTGCAGATCTGTCCCAAATCACCATCTAGCATGTAATTAAACTGTCCTGTAAGTCTAATATATTAGCAATGCATGGTAGATTTCTGTGTTTCATGTGGTTAATACTTGAATCCAAGCCATCTGCATGGCAGTGACACGTTGCCACAGAGATGTCAGTTTTTCCTGACACTTAAACTACATGCCAAGGACAGTACCTGAGCATCAGTGCAAGACTGGAAAATTTAGGAAGAACAGAGTTTAGTAATCACTATAGAGGCTGCTAGTTTTCTTTCTCCTACTAAGAAAGGACAATGCTATCACCAGCACTATGTTCAGGTGCACCTCTCAGGCTATTGAGTGAGTAATTGTATCTTTGTGTTTCACAGAACTGACATTTCTCTTGCCACCATGCACCACCACCTTATATCACAGCACTGTTTAAAACTTCAGAGAAAGGGTTCAGTGGGTGTAGGATGGAAGACCAGGTCCAGGAAAAGCACTCTAGCACTAGATGACACAGAGGTTCTTATTAGGGTGGTACACAGAGTGGTAGAAGAGCAGAGATACCTAGCACTACAGCAGTGCATAACAGCACGGTGAACTAATCATTTTTATATCCTCTGGCTTTGCACACATTTAAAACTGCACTACTGATTTAGTAAAATAATATTGTGAACCAGTTTTAATCCTGAAACAGGAGATTCTTGAAACAAATTTATTTCCTTGACTGACGATGAGAGCTTGTGAGGTTCCTGTGTCTGTTTCTCTTCCTTTTTGCTCATACTGAAATTCCTTGGCCCTTCATAGGAATTACCTGAACCCTTTTAGATTACATCTGCTGATGGAACACAGCTGCCTGGGAGAGTGCCTACTTTCTCCCTAAGGTGCAATTCTGACACAAAACAATTGCTGAAGATTATTGTAGCAAAATGGTATTGTTTTTTAGGGCATTAGCTGTGACATGTTTTATCTGCTCAGCCTTCATAAATCATGCCTAAATCAGTTGTTAGGTAAAAGACTGTGTCTCTGGATTCTTCTGCCCAGAGGTTGCTCCTTTTTACTACTGTTCTCTTAGTTTCCTGCTCTGGGAAAATAAGTGACATTATGGATAATGAATGTACTGACTGAAACTTCTGTTAGCCATTAAGTCATATTAAACGTACTCCCTCTGTGTGGGTGGAGGAAGCTGGTCTTGTTAGAGGTTCAGAATGAGAGATCAATGTATTAATTAATGTATTAGAAAATGACAAGCAGAATCTGGATCTGGTTTCAGGCTGTACTATAGCTGTAATATTTTGCACAACTGTTCTTCTAGATGTAGTCAGAATTTTTTCAATTGGAAGACTGTTCATACTCACAGATTAGAATAGATCTGATTTCCATTAAGTTCAACAATAATAGCTGATACTTATCTTCAGAAAAGATAACATCTCTGTTCATCTCTGTATATGTCTATGAAAATGATAGTCACATCATTGTAAAAATGAAGGTGAGAGCCAGGCAGAACTATTTTCCATATTCTTGTAGTAGGATAGCCAAAATGTTGAAAAACTGAAGTATTCCATTTATGGTGACTGCCTTTGTTTAGGAAAGACTCATTATATTTATTCCGTGGCACTCTAAATCTTGGTGAGTAAACAGGTGAGGAAATTTTGCAGCTCTTGGTTCCATTGCTGGGCAAAATGTTTTTATTGTTGTGATGGTTTTTTGTTTGTTTGGCTTGGGTTTGTTTTTTTATTACTAATTTTTGAAACATTAAAAAGTCATATTGATGAAGATGCATACTTCTTGAAAGGTGACAATTTTTCACAGAAAAATATTGTGCGTATTGAAAATTAGGTTCAGGGTTTGGGATTCATTAAAAGATTACTTATATGGGCAGCAAGGACACAAGGATTTATATGGCTGTCAAAAACTCCTGTATTTAACATCTGATGTGCCTAAACTACAATGTCAGATAATTATCAGGGTTGTAACAAGACCTTCACGAATAAGGGCTACGCCACTTATTTGTAAAGATTTGCACTGTGTTGTGAAAGTGTCGGCATCTTTCACTTAAATATTTGGAGGTGGGTAACAGAAAATATAATAAATTAAAGGTGCTGATGTCTGATATAACATGCCTAGGTGTTAAGTTTATTTTCTGATATTTATTATACGTTGTCATTTCAAGGGTTCAAATTTCAGCTGCCAGCTAAAGGAACAAGACACAGTATTAGAAGCTAGCTAGAAAATTTGCTGCATTCAGCCATTCTTTCATTCAGCTTTGGTAAAATACCTCTGACTTTGCTTCCTCTTCCCCAAGCTTTCTATTTTCATGTTTTCAGTGTTGTTAAATACTATTTTCATACGTGGGTTTTAAATTTTTGGTCAGACAATCAATAATTGAAGTCCACAGAATATGGTAAATACAATTGCCTTTCACTTGTTTTTGTTAGCTTGCTTGTATACTTCATTTCTTGCCTATTACCTCTTTAGATTATAATCTTTTTCAGGCAAAAATATGTTTTTGTACACTCACTTGGTTCATTTTCTCTGGAATTTATTTATTTCTCTTGAAATGTATTTTAATTGGTAATCCCAAGACAAGAATTCTTTATCAGTTTTACCTGTAGTTTTAAATTGTTTCTAAAATACTTGTTTAACTATTTCTAAGATTTTTTCCCTATACAATTTTTTCTTCAACTTGGAGAGTAACCGCTGCTCAGACTGTTACTTAGGTTCTGAAACTATTGACAGTTTGTTGCCACTTTCCAGATGTTGCTAAAATTCAATCTCATATTTAATGATTCTCTTTAGAAATTAAATAAATTCTTACATCCATTAATTTAAATGTACTTTGGCAAGAGCTGCTTGTGACAGTTATTAATATTCTGCTCTCATATTGCTCATCTGAGTGACTGAGACTACCAACAAGTATTTTCAGAAGCATGTAATTAATGAGAACCAGGAGTGTGCTTGGCTAACTGAAAAAACATTAGAGGAAGAATTAAATGTCCTTTGCTGAGTAATATTATTTTATCTAAGGAAAAGACAGCTGATGTGCCTGGATGATATTCACCTTAGCATCATTTAATTTATGCATTCAGAAGGGATTTTGCTTTTCTTGTTAGAAGCAGGAAGGTAAGAACATTTTGTGCTATGGTGCATCATGTGGGATCCTTTTTTTACCTGCTGTCCATTGCAGTTAGTGTTTTCTCTCCATTTTTCCACTTCACTATTTCAGTGTATTGCAAGCAAGGTCTAGAAAGTGGACAGGAAGAAACCTAGGGGTTTAAATTGTTGTGGATACATTTCAGATGAGAGTTTCAAACTCACCTATTTTCTGTATCAAAGCTGAGCCTAGAGTCTCAGAAAATACATCCCCATCCTTCTGTTCAGCAAGGGCAGATGAAGTTCTCCTGACATTTCCTCAGTATTTCCTCCCATATGGTTTTCAGGGTGCTGAAGGGACCACAGGCATAGGGGGCTCCCCATGGGGGGCCATCAGGGCCAGGCCTAGCAGCAAGGGCTCATCTCACTGCTGTAGCTGGGCCACCACAACAGCGCCAGGCACCTCGCTGGGGTGGAGATGAGCTGAGGACAGACCTGCCAGAAAGAGGGCCTGGCTCAGTGGGGTCCATGGCCAGGTAGGGCCCCTGCTGCAGCCTCGTTGGGGCAGGGACTGATAGCCACAGAGCTGATGTGGGGTCTGAGGCCATGGAGGCCAGGCAGGATTGACACCAGGCCTCATGACACTGGGCCATGACATTGCCATTTAAAACAAATGGGTAATTTAAACTTCTTTCCCACCAAGAAGAAAACACCGTGTGTGTAAACATGACCAGGAAACTATTTACATTGCAGCAGATATTCAGCTACAGATAACCCCAGTGAGAAAATGGCTAAACATGTTTCCATGCAAATTTTGCAGAGCACTGACACGAAGGCAGGACCTAGGGGCATGTAGTAGAATAGTATTATATCTTTCCGTGTTGCAGAAGAGCCTGCAGTGAAAGCAATACAATTAATCATGAGTGAGTTTCCAGAAAAATAATAGGTTTGGTTAGTAAGGGGCATTTTTATTGTCACAGTGTAGTCTTCTTTAAGATTCACGGTTCTTGCTTGTATACAAGTGGCACTATGTTACAGGCAACTGCAGAAAAGTGTAGATGATTGAGAGAGGGTGAGCATTCTTCTCCTCTTCCACTCTCCATCACGTTCATATTCTATACTGATTTTAGTTAGATAAATAAGGCAACTGTTTGGATTTCCAATATTTCAATCTTAGCTAGTCTCCTGAGAGTGGTGAAGACTGAACTTATTATCACACAACTAAGAGAAACTCATAAGTCACAAGAGCAGATTCTGATTCTTAGTGCAGTCACCACATGATTCAAAATGATATTTGGAAAGCTTCCTAGAGTGGAAGTGTCAGAGCGCCGATTTGTTCCCAAATCTTGTCCAGAAGCTTTGTCAGCCTGCCATAGTTGTATACCACTGGATGCAGTAATAGTAGCATGTTGACCGCAGGAGATAAATAAATAAATAAATAAATTAGGATTATGCGTATTCACCTAATTATTGTTTGCATACAATACATTTTTTTCCTGTTGATCTGTTCTGAAGGCTAGAACAAGGTATTGGGTGCTAGACAGTAGAGAGTATAAAATTTATGTGGGGTAAAAACAAATGTATTTTATTTAAAACTAAACAAAGCCTGTAATAGTTTGTCATTTTTTACCTTCTGCCCCTTACTCTTCTATAAAAGGCATTGTAAGTTTAAGAAAGAAATTCTGTAACATTTTTCAATAATTGTTCTCAACTAGGAGACTGGAGTTCTTCACATAATAAGCATGCAGGAATGCAAAATATTGTATTTTCTAGTTCATAAACTGCAATCAAGCTGTTCTATTACTGATGTCACCTCTGACTTGTACTTCACCTTCATAAATGTAGAAGATACGTACTAAGACAGACATGCTCATTTTTGACTGCTTTTTTTTTGTGAAATGTACCATCCCAATGCATAGATCTCAAAAAAAAAAATAATAATAATCTTGATTGATTTCATTATCTTCTTAGTTCATACACAGTACTCAGCCGTGTGCACTGTATGCTAAACACTGTGTAGGATTTTCTACCTCAGAACTGGAAGCTTCAAACTATATCACTTCAGATGACCTATGGGAAACCTAGCAAATGCCTTGTATAATTTTTCCATATTTATGAAGAGTGACTCACTTTCCCTGCCCACTCAGATTTGTTCAAGTTTCTCATTACCCTTTATCCACAGTGTGCCATGGTGTCGTCCCCCTGATTTGAGGCCTCAGCCAACACTTACCAGTTATGTAATGCATGATGCTTTTTCTTCACCATTGACCAAGTGCCTCAGGAAAACTTTGCTTATAGGGAGTCATCTTCTGATTCACAGATGATTCTGTCTGTAAATTCATTCCTGCACAGAATGTTACAGATTTTCAAGATCTGGGGACAGAAATCACCAAGTTCAAGGGATCTAGTGAGAAAAGGAGAAGCAGTTTAATAAAACAAATGAACATGGGTTGTTACATTGTTTTATTTTTTTCCCCAAATAGCTGTTGCTTAGGGCTTTGATTTGTAAACTTTGGGTGAGATTAACAGTGGATTTCAAACAAATGCCCAGACTTTTTCAAAACTTGATATGCTGCTAGATCTGACAGTTTAATTTCAGTAAAATGTACATTTCCTTCAGCCAGTCACAGATAAAGTTTGTGGGTTTAAGCAAGTCATTTCATCTTGTATGCAGTTGTCTCTTAATTTGTCTTGTTCACCCAGGCCATTTATTCTCCAGCACAATGACCATTACTGTGTCTTTTGACTCAACCATTATGGCAGGCAAATATAATCTTGGCAGGCTCTTGCAATGTTGTCATAACAATAATTTAAAAATATAATAACTAATAAATACTTGGAGACAAAACATTAACTTAATGATTACTTTGGTTTTTATAAATGATTGCAGAACATAGAACCATTAAGGAAAAAGCCTTTTCGTTTTCTTTCTGAGCAGCAGAATCCTACGCTAAAGCCTACATTTTGATAAAAATACAGAAAGGTAAAGGCAAAGTAAAAGGACCAAAGTGCAGTTCCAGAGCACGGACTCTTGTGATACAAATAAATACGAAGTCTAAATGACAGCTAAATACAGGATTTTTCCCATTTTACTTTTGAATGAAACACAATACTCTCTCCTTGTCCTTCAGAAAATCTCCTGCCTTTGGGATATTGTTCCACAGCTCAAAAAGAAGATCCCAGGGGAAGGGAACAAGTTATAAAGATTTTGGAGATGGCCTGCTGCATTGGATAATGATATTGTAGACTGACTGGTTCATTAAATGTTTATTCCTCAACTCCTACATAGTTTTCACTCCAAAGTTATGGAGCACCTTGTGTATCATGTGGTTTTATTCTATTTTTAAAGCATTCATTCAGCATGTAATGCAGTGGAAAACAGTAATGGTACTGTGATATTTTCCCTGCAAGCTTCAAATTTAACCGTCTCTTGATGTCCATAGTGCTAGTCCTCCATCTAACTTGCATGGCTGAAAGCCAGCCTTCTTGAACTCTGGAAGGCTCAGTGCCATGACCGCTTCCCTGAGGAGTCTGTTCCAGTACTCAGCCACCCTCTTGGTGAAGAACATTTTCCCAGTATTCATCCTGATCCTCCTCTGTCACATCTGCATGCTGTTCCCTTGGGTCTTATCATTGCTAACCAGAGAGCAGAGATCAGTGCTTCCCTCTCCACTCTCCTTGTGAGGAAGCTGTAGGCCACCACATGGTCTTCCTTTAGTCTCCTCTTCTCTATTTACAACATCCGCAAGCAGCACAGTTACACATTCTTATAAAAAGATATACATGCAGAAATGAAGTAAAACCTTGTCTATTGTACTTAAAATAAGGTTGTGCAGGAAAAGTCTTTCTCCCTTATTCACACACTACTATGCTTGCTTTGAGAAGATATCATTTGGAGCTTGGGTTTTTGCCTTATGTTGCTTTTCTCAGTAGCCTCCACCTGAAACCTTGCTGATTACAGCTTCTTTAATCTTCCACCAGTGAAATATCTTCACCTTCAGGTATGCTCACATCTCAGCCTGCTCCCCTTCCCACTCTTTGATAGAATGTTAGTTGTCCTCTCTTTCAACCCTTCAAGGACATCCAGACAGATCTATTCTTTTGCTCTAAAACTCATGTTAATCCAGCCTTATGCATGAGATAATCAGGCCATTCTTCTTAATGAAAAACAGAATTGTTCCCCTCTTTCAGTATGTATATATTGCTTTGTTAGCAAGGAGTTGCTGCCTATATATATCTAGCTAGTAGACAATACTTCCCTTCAGTGAGTAAAATTCTTGCCTCCTCTCTTTAATGGTTGTTTGCCATGTACTGGTGTGGAATGTAGCTTTCACTGTGGTTTATATTCAATATCAATTTTTACACTAACACCATAATCAAGATACTTATACTTAGGTGCTTGTCTTCATCTCATTATTGGTGGAGTCCTGCCTGGAGAGACAATGAATTTTGGTGACTGCCCTCCAACCTCCTACTCCAAAGTATACAAATGTACATACTAATGGTCTTAGGATAACAAAGCTATGTCATTTAAAATTTAAAAAAAGGCAAACAAAGAGGAATGTGACCGTATTAAGAGACGTGTAAGACTATATTGTGCTTATAAAAATGATAATAATACAGTGACTTCTGATCAAGTTAAATAAAAATATTGAAAAATCCAGATCTTTGTAAAAGCATTTTGAACACTAGACAGAATGAGTACCATTAGCAAAATCACATTGGACAGATGTAATTAGGTCTTCTATTTCAGATATGGAAATGGCAGGTTTTGTCTGAGGTGAAACCGGTATTGTTGAAAAACTGCATAAAATAGGAAAATGGTATTTGTGAAACAGAGATGAAAGAATAATCAGACTTTGATGACGCTGTCTTCTAGACAATCATTGTTTTTTGGGGGTGCAGCATAAATCATCTACCTGAAATATAATACCTAGAAGAATTAAGCTCCTGACAGTATTAGTGGCTGAATGAAAATTTAATTTTCTCTAGTTACTGCTGGACAATCTGATATATACGTATGAGCCTTCCCACTAATGAAGAGAGAGGTTTGATCAATGGCTAGGTTGGTGAATTGCCTCCATGACAGGGAACTGACAAGGTTCAGAGAGGTCTCTCATCTACTGTATGAGCTACCTCAAAAATGAATAACTGTATGACCGTTTCGTTTCAGCCTTCTTGACTGCTTGAGGTACTTGTCCTGAACAATTTTGACAGGAAGTCTCAACCAGTGACTTCATTTTTACTATTGAGAACTCATAAAAACAAGGAGGAATAGGGAAATGTATATGTAATTTATATATATAATTTATATATACATATATAATTTATAATTTTAAATATATATATATATATTAAAAACAAACAAACTTGATTGCTCTCAGAAAGCATTGGCAATATTTCCACAATTCTACTGCGAACTTTTCATCTTATTCTGTAAAGAGATCAAATTTGACAATTTCATGGATCTGGAGGAGGGTAAACAGTTTTATTGATTATGAAACTGATCTTAGGCATCAAAAGAGCTAATGTGCATGTCAGGTGCTAATAGTTTTGCATGAACTCTGTGTGGTAACATCATGATTATAAGGTACTGCTACCTTTCTAAATGTCTTTTTTTTTTTTTTTTTTTTTTTTTTTTTTTTTTTTGAGCAGAAGTTTACTGAGGTAGAGCTAGCAATAAAGCATCTGTATGCCTGGTATTTGATTTGAGCGATGGCTTTACTTGTAGATGAATCATCAGAAGTACCCTGGTGTAGAAAATGTTCTCAGTTTCTGCAACAGAAAAAATGAAAAAATACATTGGAAAAAGGGGGAAAAAAAAGTTATTCTTCTGAAGGCTTGAAATAATTCTAAATATAGTTGCTTTCTAAAGCAAAGCATTATTGCTTTCTCCTTCCTTTCCCAAATTAGCTGCATTCCCAATTACAACCTTTTTCTCTTCTTTTAAAGGTAGGAAAAAATGAAGGAAAGTAACTGGAATTTTTCCCGAATTAGACTAATTTTAGAAGAGCAAAAGGTAAATTACACTTTTTCTTAAGTAACAAGATCCCAGAATATATCAAATGAAAAGAAAATCTTTTATCACTTTCCCCAGAAAAGTGTAACATATACTATTTTTATCTCCTTTAAGAGTAGTTCAGTCTGAAGACTGCCATTATAGCTGATAAGCTAATTTTCAGACTCGGCAGAAACTACACATTGAATTGGACCATAGAAGCTGAGGACTTAACTCACAGATAGCCATTAAATAGAATGACTGTAACAGTTTCTGTGGAAAAAAGGCAGGTGGCAGTGCTATATTAGATAGTTTTCTAATCATGCAGTCAGTGCCCCTTTTATAGACCTATTAGTTCACCACTTCTCTTGAGTAGTTCATGCACATGTGAAAGACTCTTGATAGAACAGATACTTGTACAAAGACAAATTCGTCCATCCTCACACCTTGTATAGTCAAAAATTTGCAACTAATGTTATTGTTTTTAATAGGAGTGTTTGTGAAAAAAGTATTCCCTATCACAATAAGAAGTTGCAAGTTCTAATCCTAAAGGGAGGTTTGTCCAAGTACAGACAAGAAATAACGGTGCACTGTGTCACTAATTCTCTATACCACTGGATAAAGTAGAAATACTTATTTACTCATAATCTAAAATTTAAAACATGGATACAGAGAGAGGGGGTGAGAGAGAGAGAAATTGATAACACAAAATTTTCTTCCAAATTTAATACTTTGTGAAATTGGCAAGTATTATTCTGTTTTTGAGGAACAGACTTCATTAATAGTCAGTGCTGAGTGATAAACATGTAAAGTATCCATAAGTATTAGTTGATGCTTGATCTGTTTTATCCTAACCTAATATTTCACTTAAACATCAGCCTTATGACAGAAGCTATCATCAGAATTCTCTTTTCTCTACTTAATAAAATGGTTTCCAGCTCTTTTGTAACTATTGTTATCATCCTGAATTAAATCTCTGACAGCAGGCTGGATGCCACACATGACAGAAAAATCAATTCCTCTCCCTGAAGAGCTTAAGGTCTGATTAAGTTCCTGTTAAAATCAAAGGAAATCTGCTCATTAGCTTAAGAGAAAGGGGCTGATTACATAGGTCCCGATTTAGAATTTAGGACCACAGTCGCATGCTGCTCTGAACAGACAGCTTAAGTGAATCTCAGCCCAAGATGACATTCAGCAAGCTGTTCTTTGCAAGGAAAACCTATTGAAAGCACTTTTTCCCCCCACCCAAAAAGAGTCTGCAGTGAAAAAGTGGAATGCCTTTGGTACCATGCACTGCATTCAGCACAGGCAGAAAAAAGCATAAGATCTCCAGTGAGGTTGGAGAGATGCTGCTCAGCTTGTTTGTTGTTCAGCTTCAGGATCAGGAAAAGAAGCCTGATCCTGAAAGACGCCCTCTAATTTTTACAGTTTACTTTCAACAAAATAATTGCAGAAACTTATCGTAGAAAGATATTACTGCTTACATTAATTGATAGTTTTTAAAGTCATGCATAAAATTTGCAAACAATTATTTAAATAATTTCTCTCCCTTTTCACTGGAAAAAAAAAAAAAAAGTAACCAACTAAATGCCATGAACTAAATACATTTGCTTATTGTTAAAACAGATATTTTTCCCATCTGGCTGTAAATTAAATTGTATTGGAGCCCTTAGTTTGCGCCAAGCCAGCAGGAGGTAGACATTTTCATTAAACATGTAGGTAGAACAGAATTCTTCAAAGGTCTTCATGAACTACAATCCCACGGCAAGAGAAAATGATGCAGTCAAAACAGAAAGAAAAAAATAAAATAAAATAAAAAAAAAAAGCTTTTTAAAAGTGAACTAGTTGTAATAACATTTCTTAACATCAAGATGAACACCCAAGGCCTTTATGTGTTAAATGCTTTTTCCAACATGAAAGTAAAAGATGGTTACTACTACAAAGACTTTCAATACTAGACAAGACAGCAGATGGACACAGGCAGATGGGAAGTATGAAGAGATGAATACTATGGGTCACAAATACTGTCAGTCAGCTTGTCTTAGTACACCAAGAGCTTAACCATGGTCGTGTTGTGGGCTGGTGTGTTTATTTGAGGCAGAAGTGAGTGTTTTGTGGTCTGGTTTGGTTTTTGTCGTTTTGTTTTGTTTGTTTGTTTTTCATATATACGCATTATTTCAATTGATGGTATTATAGCATCTTGAAGCAGGATAATGAGATAGCTTTGCAATGTTTACAGGGAGAATCAAGGGCGCAGGATAATCTCACAATGTCAACTCTAACTTTCCCTCTAAGGATTTGTGTCTGTTTTAGTGTGTTATACACTCAATAAATATATAACTGGCTTCAGAACTTCCTGCTTCATACCTTAATACCTTCCTACCTTAATTTTGGTAAATTTAAACTCTCAGATAATTTTAATTGCATGAGATTTGGTAATGGTGGTGAGGTGCATGTTAACTGTAAAACTAAAATTTTTAATGTGAAGAGGCATTCAGTCTAAGGGTCTTGTATCAAATATGTACCTGATTTAACTTGGATTAATGGGCCATTGCTGTCAGTAAAAGCACATTTTCCCTGAATAATCTTTGTACAGTAGAACACTTTAGTATCTTCATTCTATTATATGTCTTTTCAGAATACATCATTTTCTCATGCTGTGAGATGCTGACATTTGATGCAAAAATTATGCACCAGCTACATTACTAACAACAACAACAACAACAAAAAAAAACCTGTCTCTTGCTATTCTGGACAGGCTGGTGGCTCCAGTACATGCTAATTTGCAATAATAATTTGACAAAACTTAGCTTTAGACAATGTTCAAAACAGTACAGTAAATCATGTTTATTCCAAATGTATTGAATAGAATTTATTTTTGCTTGCTTACCTTAAAATAATTATTTTAAGGTTATTTTAGTTGCTTCTTATTTTTTGCATTTATTAATATGAATATTGTATATAAATATACCTTGAAAATCTTTTACTTTGTTAACTTCTGAGGACCTTTACATTTTTTCAAGTTTTCAATGAGCTTGATAGAAAATTGTGGAAGGGAAACATAGCCAAGGCCTAAAGTCACTCTTTTATCAAAACTGACAGTTAATGAAAGATTAAGCAATGTTTATGCCATGTGAAGGAAATATTACAAAAAGTAATACTGTCAACTTATGTAGCATTAGCTTAATAAAGAAGAATCAAACAAGGCTGTTTTCAGAAAAAGATTTCCTTGGCCTAAAGCAGAACCATAGATAAGACAAGTCTACTAAAATATTCTTACACTGGTATTTTTACAGGGATGGTTTTAGCCATTGGCAGCTGTTCAACTGTGATTCATATTTCCAATAATTTACATCTATCACTGTGTAATTACAACCTTTACCTATAAATATTAGCCTACACAAGTTTTAATGTTTTATAAAGAGTTTACTGAACACTTGGGGTTTAAACTTTAAGCTTTGACTGTTTTTTATTGAGTTATAAAAATATTTCACAAGGTGTTAATATATTCATTGTAATTCTAAGCTCACTGACTCATTGATTTGCCTGTTCCCTGCTGGAGGTGCTGCTATTAAGTTAATAAAGTGTTCACAAATACATCTTGATCTCTTTGGTTCCCATTTGTTGTTTTTTTTTTTTTTTTTTTTTTTCTTCTTGGAAATTCAGCTATGCACAGACGAGTAACTAGCATTTGTTTCTGTTTTCCATTTTATGTACTTTTTTTCCATTGAAATGTCGTTTCCAGTTTACATCATCTGTCTTGGTGAAGCATCAGATTTCAGACTTTCTACAGCTGTGTAAGCTGTACAACAATGGAGAAAACATGGCATTTTTTTCATTTTGGAAAAAGAGAATTATTCTAAAACATTGAACACTGCATATTTCGTTGTACTCACCAAAGATAGCACATAGTCAGTTACTTGTGCAATATTTAAGTTCTTAGTTCTGCCTCTTCAACACTGTTGTCAGCCCTCTACTTAGTGGCAGTCCTTGTGTTTGAAGTTTCATTTCCAGACACAAACCAACATATTTATTTTATGTACAAGTAGAACTAGAGCAGAGATAGCGTATTTGTACACAATATTTTTCTTCCAAAGTTTAGTGTTCACCTAATTTTGATTTCCAGATTTAAGAAAACAAATCTTCAAAAATAAGTTTTAGTCAGGAAAAAATGGCAGAAAGAAAACGCTTAGTTTAGCTAAAGTTACTAAACCACTACCATGGACTTGCATAAGAAATTTAACAAAAAGATTCCTTCTCACTATAAAATATTTGATCTTATGAAGAAGAAAGGGGCTTTGCCAGCTATTTGAGCCACCTAATGTTGCCTCCATAAGTAAGTAACATCAGTGGTGATCTGACACTGTAGCTGTTTTCCTTAACTCAACCGTAAGCACCATCATTGCCTCCTGATTAGCCCTCATCAGGATATTCTGGGATACCCAAAAGACCACACGTGTGACTTTTATGGCATCCATTCCATCTGCAGTGCAGATGGCCCATTTTGAGGGTGCATCACGAAGCAACATCAAGAGAGATCTTCAACTGCACCTGTGCACTGCTGCAGACAGAACATGTCCAAGGCTGTAGGAGATCGTTCTGGCATTTCACTATGCTTTAATTAACTGTTCCCCACCTGTGAACTCATTTTCTACAAATGAAATTACCTTCTTTCTGCTGTTATTTCTGTCCTGTATTTCATTCGTAACTTGACCTGTCAAATTACTTTCATCCTTTCTGAATTGATTTATTCCACACATTTTTTCCATCCTTTATATCCAGATCATATCAAACAAGAAAGGAATTTACCCAGATAACTGTAAGGTATGTCCCTGTCAAAATGCATCTGAGTACCAAATCTTCCTTCAGTCTCTAAATATTCAATAATCCCCACTAGTATCACTGGTTGTTTCTGAAGTTCACTGCTACTGAAAATCAGGTCATGTATTCAGGTTTTCAATACGGATTTAACAGGTCATTTTAGGCACCTACTTTCAAAAATTCTCATTTATGTATTTGTGTCAATGATAGTTATATTAATTAGTGGACATATAAGAATGGTAGTAGCTCCCACCTCCAAAATATTTGGAGCTATTTCTTACACTAGTATTGTGCAGAAAGTTTCTTTCTCTACATGAAAACAAACAAGCAAACCCTTGTTTTGACATTTGTGTCTAAAAATCCAGATGGGTTGTTAGCATTTGGAATTTAGATCTGTCATGCAGGTTAAAATGAACATCCAGTAACATTGTCCTATTTTACCTCACATTTGTTTTGTTCAAGAAATGGAAAGCTTGGCTTAGTCAAAGCCAGAATTGATCTGAGGTGAAATTTTCAGCATTGGCTGTGGAGGCAGGATAACAAAGAACCTGTTCAAGCCCCTTCTAAATTTGCAGGCTAGTCCTGTATCATTTTAATGGTTAGAGGCAATGGATTTTCAAAGTTGCATTGTGACTGTGAAGAAGGTGTCCTGAAGACAGATGTGTGAAACAAATAGTAGAAATATTAAGCAAGGAACTGAGGAAAATGCTATTCCATTTATTTTTGTTCACAAAGACAAGATCAGAACTGTATTTTCAGTGATTACTGAATATTGTGTTTTAATGGATTCAGACTTCTTTCTTGTTATTTTCACAGTCTTTTTCATAGCCGGTCTAAATAGTAGTCTTTTATTAATATTAAACTTGAATTTTCCATCTAAAATTCTAGTTAAAAAATTCTAGTGTTAAACAATGAAGTAGAATACACACTGTAAAAAAATTAGTTACTACTGAAAGCCTCTCTCCTCCTACTTGTCTATTTTCTTACCACATAGCATAAATCAATACAGACCTGTGGGTCAGATGGAATCACCAGGAAGAAACATTGCCCAGCACAAATTATGATACTGTCAGGCTCATCTTTAAAAATCCTACTCACATCAATGCTTTCTGGACCTGCTTCAGTGTTTCATGGTGGTGATGCAACTCCCTGCAAGGGTATTACATCCTCATTTAAAAACCAAACCAAACCAAACCAAACCAAAACAACAACAACAAAAAACTTACAGGAACAAATGGCTTCCTTTTGTCGTTCACCTTCACTTTGAACACCGAGACTTTGGGGGAGGGAATGCTGCACACTGCCAACTCTAGCTAAAGTCAGTAGCAGAACGAAGTCATGTGCACTTCATTAACATGTATCATAAACACAATGATAGAATTCCTTCTTATTTACGTTGCACTAGCTGTCTAATCTGGTCAGAATGAAAGAAAAGTTTAGAGAGTGGTTAGCACACTGCCATGTATGAAAGAGACACGTAGTTCCCACTGGGGAAAAAGAGAAGGCAGTGTAAGCAGACATGTGCCCTATAAATGTGTGCCTAGCATAGATTTATACTTAAAATTCTTCTTGTTTGAAATCCCTCCAGCCATAGCAAACCAGAAAAAAATTAAATGATTTCCCATCTTGCAAAATTGAAGCCCAGCTGCAAGTTGTCATTTTTTTTTTTTTTTTTTTTTTTTTTTTTTTGTACTAGGAGAGGAAACAGTGAAGAGTGGAAGGCCTCGGTTCAACTATTAGATTTTTTTATTTTTCTGTTTTCTTTCTATGCTGATATTGCAGCAGCTGTATTCAGGCACTCTGGAGTACATTTTATTTGTGAGACTGGTTGACTTCCTCTCACTGGAAGCACTCTGAATAGCAATAAAGCCGCGCTTTGTAGATGTCTGCCCACACAGAGACTACAGCTTTTTCTCTCTTTAGCAGTAGGAGAAAGTGTAATGAAGGCTACCATGTTTCAGATTTACAGAATATGTTTTACTTATCATGAAACTGATCTGAGCACACATTAAATTCTCCTGGAAAGACATATCATATTTCCTCTACGTTCTGTGTTTTAGTTTCAAAATGCAGTGAATTCAGGAGCTAGGTGATCCAAAATTATGTGCAACACACACCTTAGCTAGTGCAGATTTTCATTTCAAGAATTACACAGTTTCCAGGAAAAGAGTATTGTCATTATATCACATACTTTAATATATATTCTATTTCCCTTACAAAAACTTATTGGCAGATTTCAAATAACAGAATCTTAAGATTACGTAAAAAACAAACAAACAAACAAACAAAAACTACCCTACGTAATTTCATTGTGGTCACCAATGAAATAAGTTCTTTCATTGTGGGCACCTTCTTAATGGTAATTACACTAAATCTGTTTTTATATTCTACACCTGTCTTTCCCTGTTACCTTTATGAGAAACTTTCACCTGGGGAGTCACAAATGTTCTTTTTTAGAACTAAGCAAAAACATTCTTCCTTTCTGTTTTTCATGAGGAAAAGTAAAAAGGCTTCCAGTTAGACAGATCTGCTTATAACATTTCCAAATTCAGTGAAACAGGCAGTTTGAGTTTTTGGAAATTAACCTGATTTCTCCAAATGGCTTACATAAACTTGCATTAGAAACAACCAAGGACTTCAGCAGATGGCAGCTGGATCCAAGAGAATGGATCTTGCAAACGAACACAAAGACAGGCAGAAATTGCTCTGACACTGAGCCCAGTAAGGGCTGCCAGGTTAAAAATATTTATGCTGAAATAGAGGAAGTGTTCTGTGTGTCATGCCACAGAGAAGCCCCAGTTCTGAAGAACATGTAATGCAGAAGCCAAGGTGGAAGAAGTGGAAAGGGAGAAGATGAGAAGAATGAGAAGAACATATAATGATATAAGAACATATCATAATAAGAACATATATCATAATGAGAAGAACAGAGGTTGGAAGTAGGTAGAGTCCTGGGTATGTCCCTTTCTGTCTCTCTGAAAGTTAGTTTTCTGCATGCCCACAGAAATCTTATCACAATCTACCATGGCCTAAGAAAAAAAAAAAAAAAAAAAAAAAGAGGATACACATATATTATATGGATGTGTATGTTTGTGTGTGCATCTACAAGTAATTTGTCAGAACACAGACACTTTAATTTGTATAAGTGAAGAGGAATTTACACCCAGGATTGCTTTCTATTCATTCATTTGCAAATCAACTGCACACATTAGGCATGTTTTCTCTATTGATTAAGTGGTAGTGAAAAACAGAAACATGGTAACGTGCTTAACAGTACATAAACATCAAATATTTTTGACTGACTTTTCCATCAGCTGGAATTTTTGTATTAGAAGATACACAAGAAGAAAAGATGCTTTTATCATAAAAATAAAATGTATTTGACCAGGACTGAAGCAGCACATGAAATCTTTTTGAAATACCCTGTCAGATGATTAGTTTTACAGAAAATGGGGTTGTCAGAGGCAACAATTAGTTGAAGACAAAAAACTACAAAATGAAGAAAATTGTTCTGAAGGTCTGCCATATTTGTCTTCACAGGCCTGTGCTTCTAAAGCTACCCGATACACAGCTTTTTGATCTTTTTCAGCAAAAAAGATACTGGTGGTGTCATAAAAATAATGCTAATCTCTTGAAAAGTGCTTTATAATTTGAAGATCAAATATTTAGGTAAACATTTCAAAGCAAAATCTCTTCTCAGATCGTTATTAGGTTATTTCTATTCTGCAATGTAGTATCACTTATTTCTTTAAATGCCTATGTTTCTGTAAACTATCACTTTTCTTTCTCATTCAGAAAATGGTATAATATATTATTTGCAAGGACTGTCAATAGCTATTATATTGTCATCCGTTCACTGCTATCTTCATACAGTGGGGAATCATAATTTACAAGGAGATTTTATTTTCAATGCATACTTAAGTTAAGGTCATATGCCTTAATATCCATGGTCAGTAAGAAACTGAGTTCTGACAAGATTTCTGAAGAGGATCTGTCCATTTGTGGCTGCAGAATGTCTCTTTGATTTCAAGGTTCATTTAGGAAATAAAATATGTCATTTTCTTAGGCTCTTCAGAAACACTTGCTTTTTCACTGTCCCTTTCACAGGTATTTTCTGAAAAAGGACATATCTTGAGCCATTTTCCTGCATATTTGTCAGAGATGTCCTAAAGTTCAGCCACCACAACTATATAGAAATTCTTAGCAATCAAATCTAATTCTGGGATTCATAATTAGAACTGAATGATGCTGAAGCATAACTCTCAGTCTGTGACAGAGAGCAGTATCTGCATATAACAGTGCTGTGTCTGAGGTCACTCAAACAAGCACTTACTGAGCTGATACTTTTATATTGGAGTCTTGGAAAAAAAAAAAAAAAAAAAGCTATGAAGAAGTCATTCTGGTTCTGCTTATAAAAGCATTTTAAGCATTGTGTTGTTATTTTCAAGGATTCATACATAATAATAGGGTTTATGAAATACAGCAACTTCATCAGTTTTATAACAAATATTTGATTATAAGACTTAAGTGAAAGTGTTATCATCAGAGTTCACTTAAGGTCCATTCATGAAAAATTTTAAATGAGAACATAATTAGGTCTAGATTATGTTTCCTCCACATGTAGTGCTTGATATTGTTAATCTTGCACTGGCAATTACCATCATCTCAGTGATGGTTCCTCATTACGGCATTTTGCCGTTTGCCGTTTTCAGTTCTTGAAAGTGAATAGCTGTTCTTTCATCTTAATTCAACAGCATCCTGCAAATTTTAATTAAATCATTATTTGAGATTATATGACATTGGTCTGGCTACCCAATATGAGGCTTTCATATCTATAAGGTTTCATATGGAAATGATAGTTTCCTTAGTAAAACTAATCTATTAGCCAACCAGGTCATTTATAATAACAGGTCATTAATAATAATAAATGACCAATTCTAGTACAAAAATACATGTGAAACATAGTGAAAATTCTGCTTTCCTTCCATTTCCTCCTTCTAATTTACATGAAGGAAACTTGACAAATTTTCACTGGAACAATTTCTACTGAATTTTACTAATTTTTTTTTTTTTTAAAGTAAAAAAATTTAGAGCTCTTTACAGTGGCCCGTGGAACAGGGATGAAATATTAGCATGTAGGTAATTGCATGCGGAGAATGCTAAAATAAAATTAAAAATTATTTTCTCCATGCAACGGGAAGCAGAATGGTAAGGGACAAATAAGAATGTCTAAATTTCTAGCTACAAATGTTGTCCAGTTACTCTAATACTTGTGCAGGAGTTTAATTTTTGTGAGTATGTGTAAATGATCATACTGACATCTGTCTGCATCTCACAAAATGCTGGAGAAATAAAGAAAGGAAACTACAGACTGAGAAGTAGGGAGGTGTTCAACACATTAAGAGAGAGTTGATACATGTACACCCTGTAACAGCTGTAAAAGGGCAGTATTTTTTCCAAAAATATTATTTTTCAACATACTGTTTGATAATCTGCCACATTCTGCAATGTAACTTGTCACACCTTTCTACACCTTTAGGCCTCAATAGGGTAAATGTGCTTAATTGTGTGTAGTCTCTCTACTATGATTTATTAATTTGTTGCCTGTGAGTGCTGTCAGATGAGATTTTGCATCTAATTTTACATTCAGATTTTATGCAACAAAGGCAGAGGTGACCACCTAACCACCTTCAGTGTTGCATTTTTAAAGTTGATAAATATCAGTTTCTTTGTGTCATGCTTTTTAACAAGGTTGCCATTTAGAAGTGAAAATATGCGTAGTTCAATTGTGAAACTCCTTTCATGTGCTCCTCAAATTTCCATGATACAAAGCAATATTTTTCACAAGTGAAGGAATGTGGAGAAAGAGAGTGACTCAAAGCAGTACTGTCTGTACTCTAAATAGAAATTTCCCAGACTTGAAGTGCTCATACTGGTGATATTCCATCTATTCTTTTCCTCTGCAATCCTTCTTTCCATCTGTGATCTTTTCTATCTCCCACTTTGGTGTTTTATCTTCAGGTTCTGTATGGTAGTCTTCATATTTATATTAAAGGCTCACATTGCAAACTTCTCACTGTGAGGAACTATTTGTGGGATGCTCCTTTCATACAATGGAAATATTTATCTAAATTAATGCTTATCTGTAAGATCATACAGTTTATAAAGAGGCCCAAAATGTTTTCTTAAACCTCCTCCACCTTCAAAGATGAATAGCAACCCCAAAAAGATTTGCATATTGTGGAGTTAGTGGGTAGCTGACATAATAACTCCCCATCTGTTGAGGTTTAAATGAGGCACTTGACAGGTGCAACGGATAAGTACAGAAATTGCCAACGACTTTCCAAATAAAGCAACTTCTTCTTCAAAAAAATCTATAAATTTACTTCCTATTTTTGCATAAGTAATTAAAAAAAAAATAAATAAATAAATAAAAAACCCCACATATTTGAACAGGATGGAAATTATTATTTGCCCCAAACATCAGTATGTGTGATCTGCTCTCCCCAAACTCGGATGAAGTTTAAAGGGCTGTTCTCTTCCCCCTGAGCTATCACCCCAAGTATTCGTGCTTTTGAGCTTCTCCCCATAAATGTGGGCAAAGTCTGTGGGTCTGAGGCTAATGTGACACCATGCAATGGGACAGTAGAAGCACATCTGGCACCGCCAGGCCTGCATTGCAACCGTGAAGACTGGTGAGCCAGCAAGTTACAGCCAATGACCTCAGACTGACCAGAGGTCACTCACCCTTACTAGCACACAATGTGGGGATGAAAACGGCTGTGTTCTTTTGGGTTTTGGTTTGGGTTTTTGTTGTTGGGGGTGGCTCTTTGCGGCTTTTTGTCTTGTTTTGTTATTTCCACTTTTATTATTTATATATTTTATTAAAACGCCGTTAGGCCCCATGTTGCGGGTGAGCTGCTGGCCCGGGTCTGTCAGACCTGAGGGTGCCACCGTCATTAGCCTCCCCATCCCCTTCCACCTCCGCGGCGGGCACCCCCCGGAGCCGGGGTGAAGGCCGGTGCCTTCAAATCTCGCCCCCTTCTCCCCGAATTGACCCGGGGACCCCGTCCGAGGGGCTCCTTCGCCCCACGGGTGTCGGTGTCCCGGGCGGAGCCTCCCGGCCGGCCCCGCGGACAGGGTGCGGGCACGGCGCTGCCCCGGCCCGCCGCTTCTTCCTGGTTCAGGGCCGGCCGTGCGCGGAGGGGCGGCGAGCGGCGAGCACCTCGGGCACAGGTACCGGGGGCGGCTTTGCGAAGGGGGAACCGAGCCGGCCACCCGCAGGCGCGGCCGGGCGGGACGAGGAGGAAGAGAGCGGGAGGGAGCCGCACGCCCCCGGGGCGCGGTGAGGCTCGGCTCGGCACGGCTCGGTTCGGCTCGGAGGTCGCCCCGCTCGCCCCTGCGGCTGCCCGGGAGCAGGCTGCCTCCCGCACCTCGGCGGATGCTGCGCGCAGCCCCCGGAGCGCCGCAGCCCGGTGCGTTGCCGTTTACGGTTTTGGTTTTATTTATATTTTTATTTTCCGTCCTGGCGGGGAGGGGAGCGTGGGGGACTCCGCCGCGGTGCTGTGCTGCGGGGAAAGAGGAGGAGGAGGTGGTTTCCCGGGCGGGGGACAGCGTTTGGGCTCGCTCCTCTTCCTCATTGCCGTGTGCCCCGCGTCCCTCCTCCTCCTCCTCCTCCTTCTCTTGCCCAGCGGGCTTCGGAGGAGGAGCGGGCGGCGCTGCGGGACACCTGGAGCGGAGCACAGGTGGCTCGGCCACAGGCAGGCGGCGGCAGGTGGCCTCCGGGCTCCTTCCTCCTCCTCCTCCTCCTCGCCATTCCGTCGACGGGACAGGTACGCGCGGCCGGGGGCAGCCCGGTAGCCATCGGCGGGGCACGGCCGCCCCGACACGCGCTGCAATACATATCCCGGCCCGGGGAGCTGGGGGACGGGGTCGGCGGCGGCTGGAGGCCCTCAGGTCGGTACCGTGGGGGTTCCGCTTTCACATCGCGGCCGTGCACGGAGTTTTTGGAGCAAAACCCGGCCAACTTCTGCTTTTCACGCCAGCCCCGCTGCGCGGCGAGGTGCCCCAGGGCGGCTGAGGAGCGGGGCAGGCGCTGGCCCCGCCGCCGCCCCCAGGGCGGGTCCGGTCCTGGCCACCTCGGGTCCGACCAGGGCTGCCCGGGGAGTTTGAGGAGACGGGGACAGGAGAACGGGGACAGGGGACGGGACCAGGGCCACGGGCGGCTGCCGTGGCCGCGGTGTTTGCGTGGAGCCGCTTCCCGCCCGGCTCCTGTTAGCGCCCCCCGGGGCTGGGCCTGCGTCCGGCCTCTCCCTCGCCGGCAGTTCTCTCGTCCTTCTGCTTTATTTTCATTAATTTATCGCCTACCTTAAGCTGCCGTGCCTTTGGTGCGTGTCTCCGGGTGTGCTCGGGCCGTGCGATTTTTATTTATTTATTTTGCCTGTGTAGGGTTTGGCAGTGTTTAAAATAACTCCGAGTCTGTGGTGTTGCCGGGCTGTGGGGTTAGCAAAGGCTGCGGTTTTAGGGCACGTTTTTATTATTGTTATTATTATTTCGTGGGGGACTTTTGGAAAATCGCTACATGGTTTATCCTGGAAAGAATGTAACCATGTATCTTTGTAGTTTTAAATAGGTCACTCACAACAGTGTTTCCTGTGAGCATCAAATTTATCCTTTCGTGTATAAGGTGCTATGTTTGGAAAGTGGTTGATTTTTATAAAAGTACAAGGAAACTGTGAAAGTAAAGGGTATAATAAAGTTGGATGATTTGAAATTGCAAGACTTTCTTGTTAAGGAAGCACAGCTTTCCCCCTTTTCAATAGGACCACAACTGGGTCTCAGATGATTAGGGCCAACACCATGTATGATGCACTTCTTAATTTTTATTGTATCCAGTAGTCATTTCTAAAATGCTGAGTTTCTACATATAATTTATGTCTATAGAGTATTACTAGTTCACAGATACATACAAGTTAAACAGTGAATTGTGAGGTGATTGAAGGCTTGAAATCCCTGGCTGGAAGGATGATGAAGTGCTCCCTGTCATTCGAGGTAAATAATAACAGAGCAGGAGAGCGGTCTTGTTTTACCTTAATGACTTGTTGATTACTGTTGGCTGAGCAGGAAACAGACTTGGATGGTCTTAGAGCAGTTAATGACAACTGCTATGAGCCTGTCAAAGCTCTCAAGCATCATGGATTTTATATAATTTTCCTATTCTACATCGGCTCTGCCTGTATGCGTCTAAAATTGCACAGTAGAGCACCCACAAGAACATTAAAAATACCATGCCAGGATGTAGCAGAGCTTCTGTGGACAGGTGCCTAGAGCAAGAAGGCCGTGCTCGATTGGGCTTTGCCATGATGGGGCTTTGCCCTTCAGGGCCCTGATCAGGCAACAGTGGATCAAGGATTCCCTTGGCTTAAAGTCTTGCCTTTGTGTTTGACAGACCATGTGTTTTTTTTTTTCTTTGATTTTATACGGTAGCTTTTGAACCCGTGTAAGGTTCTAGTAAGAAAATAGAAAGGTACCTGCAGAAACAGGTAACCAGATGGACACCTTTACAAACATTGATTGCTAATGAGACAGCTGAAAGTCAATTTCCAGCTTTTAAAAGCCAGTGCATAGAAGTTGCATTAATGAATATTAACATACCAAGGAAGGTTTATGCACTAGGCTCTGAAGTAATCCATCTTAGATAAAGCTTGATATTTATAATAATAATAATAAAAAGAAGTCAGAATTATGCTCTTCTAAAGCATCCTAATGAAATAGATTCAAATTCATTTTCACTGAGCTGGGAGAAAGGAGTGAATAAAATGTAAAGTTTTGTTATCTTCACTGGATTTATGTTAACTAGACAATTAATAACAGAAAATGATTATTCATACCACATTTACACCATGCTGTACAATTAAAAATAAAAAAAGTATACAACCTCTCAAAGCCCCAGATCTGCAATGATAACGAGGAATAGAGTAGTGAATGTTTATAACATGAGTGATCATCGTCACAGTGATAAGCTCTGGCCCACCACAGTCCATTTGCTTGATGATAGAGATTTCAGTATGTTACTTTAAAATTTTCACGAACACACAAAATTAAACAGCTAAAAATATGAAAAAAAAAAATCAAGACAAAATTGTTTTTGAATTGGGCTTTATTCCTCATAAACTCAACTCCCATGCAATGCTTGTATTTCTAGTCACTTGAGGCCTTGCATCCTCTTTACAGACAAGCTTGTCAGAATTATGAAAATCATAGACTCAAGATATCCTGCATGTGCTGAGAAGCACTACGTCTGCTTTCAAGGCATGCTATCAACCAAGGCATGATGCTGGGCACCTCATGTATCAATAGTAGAAGTGGGACAGGCTTCCAGTTCTATCCAGCTCAGAGAGTTTGAGAAGATGTGTTCATGATGTGTTGGATTAGAAATGAAGGCATGTGGAATGGTAATGGTAGGATCAGGCAGGAGAGCAACTCGTCCCAGGGGAATGCCAATGATCTCTTTCAGTGTTGCTGGGAGAAACACAGAATTTGGAAAATTGGTGCTTGAGTCTCAGTATCGCTGCATACGCACAAATTTCCTGTTTATTCTTTTTGTGATGTTTTTATTCAGTACTCTATATAAATTATTCATATGGCTGAAATAGCCACTTCAGTTATTTATTCCATCAAATAGAACATATCATTATAGTTTAGGCTCTAATTACTCTGCTACATGATTGTTATGACTAACAAAACGCTTTCATTATAAACTGTTGAGAGAATACAGATTAAACTGAAACCCACATCTCATACTTACTCGCAGCATAAATAGCAAAATTCTAAGTGTTGAAATTATTGGATTTTGGTCGAGGGAGGTGATTCTCTTTCTCTACTCCACTCTCGTGAGACCCTATCTGGAGTACTGTGTTCAGTTCTGGGATCCCCAGCACAAGAAGGACATGGAAGTATTAGAACAAGTCCAGAGGAGGGCCTCAACGATGATCACGGGACTGGAGCACCTAACCTATGAAGACAGGCTGAGGGAATTGGGGCTGTTCAGCCTGGAGAAGAGAAGGCTCTGGGGAGACCTTATAGCAGCCTTCCAGTACTTAAAGGAGGCCTACAGGAATGATGGGGAGGGACTCTGTGTCAGGGAGTGTAGGGATAGGACAAGGAGTAAGGGTTTTAAACTAAAAGAGGGTAGATTTAGATTAGATTTAAGGATGAAATTATTTACTCCGAGGGCACTTTATAGTGAGGCACTGGCACAGGCTGCCCAGAGAAGCTGTGGATACCCCATCCCTGGAGGTGTTCAAGGCCAGGCTGGATGAGGCCTTGGGCAACCTCATCCTTTAGAAAACTTAATGATTTTTTGAGAGTCAGCAACTTGCAGTCAAAACTAATGTGGATGAAATCTAGTATTCTTTGCCATAAAGTGCTGAAAGCCTAGCCAGCGTTTAATGGGGGAGGAGTCTGGAAAGTTTGCAGTCCGATCTTGCATGAAGTCTGGATGGATTAAAGGGTAGCACAGTCTTCTGGATCACTGCTGAGGTGCCCAGTCCTGTGGTGTTTAATTACCTGGGTAATTTTTCTCTCAGGCAAGCTGTCACGTTGGAGCTGGGAAGCATGTTTTTCTGTGGTGAGGCTCTCGCTTAGTGAAGGACACCAGTGATGAGCAGTGATAGGTCAGGAAAGTTTAGATGCAGTTTTGAATACAGCCAGTTGATACTGCTTTATAAAACAGGAGTGTGACTGGTTTCTTTAAAATATTCTATTGAAGATGGAAAGTGTAAATGTGTCCAGAATTCTTAGGTGCTTCCAAGGAAAAAAAAAAAAAAAATCAAACAAAGAAAAAAAAAAAAAAAAACAGCAGGACACTGTCATTTCTGAGGAGGCCTAGATTTTTAGGTATAAGATAAAAGTACCAACCAACAGAAGAAGAATCAGAAAAGAGAAAAGAAAGAAAAAAAGCTTTAGGGCTCCACTGCTCAAATAACTTACACAATTGGAATTTCAAACAGTTAACACTGGAATCCTATATATAATTTACTTATGACTTGCATTAATACCCATTTTCAGGGGCACCCATCCTGCTGCATAAACTGCTTAATTTGAGCTTAATTAGATAGCAAATGTAAAATAAACAAGTTAGTCTCTGAGAGAGTGATCCAGTTGCTACTGATGCCAAAAGCGGTGGCTGGCTTCAGTGGAGATTACATTCTGTGTTCCTCTAGCCTTCAGTCCTAGTTCTGGGTCTGATTGTGCTAATCGTTCTGCAGGAAGATCGCTCCAACCCCGATAAGACATCGAGCGAATGCTGCAGTTGAGCTGAAGGAGCCCTGTATAGTGATCCAGATCAGGCTGTAAATTAAAATGACAAAATTTAAATCTAGTTCCCTAGGGGTTTTGCCCACCAAAGAATTTAGACAAAATGTTCTTAGTTATGCTAAGCGCTGTGAGAATTAGCTGTGGTTGAAGAGAGTTGCATAAAACTTTATCGGCAGCTCTTCCCCAGTCAGGTAATGACAATGTCTGAGCTTCCAAACTCAGTGGCACTAAATAAAGGGTCTGCCACATGCACTATTTCAGATTACCTTTACTTAGTTTTCTCATTCAAATCATTAGGGATTTTTCTCTGTGTGTTTCTCTGGTTATTTTCATGTATTAGTCGCACATAAAGAAAATTCTCTCTCCTACCATCTAATCGCTATTCAAATACCAAACATAATCCGTGTTGAATCCTTGTGTCAGATGGGCTTTTGGATATAGTAGTAAACAATTTTGAGGTCAGTTACACAGCTGATACATAGCAATTGTATTAACTTTTCTGAAGAACAAATTGTACTCATGTTTTCCTCATTTTTTTCCAGCTGTTTTTAGTTTGGCTTTTTTTTGCCTTGATGTCCAGAGTACACCAGTAACCCCCATCTGCATTTACTACACATCTTCTTTGTTAAGAGGTTTGCAGGCACTGATCCTTCTGTAAAGGGTTGATCATGCTAGGTTTAACTTTTCTGTAGAAATCGATATACAACCTGCAGCTATATTCTTTAAAAGATTCATAATCTATTGAGAACAATTTTTTTCTGGCTAAAAATAATCTGGAATTTAAGCAGTTCCCAAGAGTAATATTTGGATTTAAACATTCTGTGTTTCTCTCATTCAGAAGAAAAGGGAGGGAAAAAAAAAAAAAAAAAAAAAGAAAGAAACTTAAAATGCTCATTTAAAAATACTCTGAGAGGTTTTTGGTTAATATAAAGTGGGATCATTCCTTTGAGGCTTCTAGCAGTAACTGAAATCCCAGCTCTGCTGCTTAATAGCTGTAAATCTTGGACATATCCCAGGAAAGCCCACACAAAGGGCAAGTGAGAGAAAAAACGAGAAATAACATGGAAATTTCGAGCCAGTTTTTTTCTTCTGTTCTGAAATGCTGAAGTGATTTTGAAATAACTCAGTAGTGAAGTTAGTTTTCTAAATCTTTACCTTGCCATTGATTTTTTTTTTCTGAAGCTTTAAAGAAATCTTTCAAAAGGGAGAAACAAGCAAAGTAATAAATCTGAAATGATTGATCAATTCAGAGACTCTACTTCTCCCTCTCCTCTCTGAAACACACGATAACTGAAGTACAAAAGTGATTTTTTCCATTTTATTTCAACCATTTCCGATCAGCTGTACTAGGTTCGTTTTGCACATTGGAAAGAAAGACAGTTTTATTTTTTTATTAAATTTTGTTCCAATACTTCTAAAATTTCTTAGTTAATCATTTTAATACTTAATGTTAATCATTTTAATACTTAATTTCTTCAACATTTCAGGGAAGCTTTAACATCTGGGAAATTTTAACTTCAAGCCTTTCCATTACAGATTGGTGAAACTAAGAACTGAGGGAACCTAACATCTAAATATTTTGATTTGAAAGTGAAAACAAAAGGGAAAACAAAATCAAAGGAAGTATATACTAACTGATATTCCTAAAATTAATTAATATTGGTACCTGATATGTTATCTTTGGCTTCTGCTTAAGAATTTTGGTTCATGTGAGCCTTGGGTCATGTGTGAAAATGTGTTTGTTCTTAGCCTGCTTATTTAGAAGTCAAAATTCAGGTGAAACAATGCCGTTGGACGAGTTATAGCCATCTTTGGAATTCAGCAACTTGAAGAAAGAGGCTTGGCAGTGTGAGAGATCATTACTAATAGTCACCCATACTGCTGTTCTTTTATTTTCTCTTCTGCTTACGCATTGTTTGCAACCTTTTTACTTGGTCTTAATGTTTGCTTTTAATCCCTGACTTTCTGAAGGAGATTTTTCAAGAATAAAGGTAGGGCAATGTAGCTATCAAGGACAATAATATGTTCTCAGCACTTGGCTACATTTTTCAGTTAGTTTTCTTGATATTGATCTTGTGAATACAGGCAAGACCATGAAAAGTAATCGTTATTTGCAACGGAGTACGTTTGATTAAGGACTTGTATAGTGCAAGAGTAGTCTGTCATCTTACTTAGAATATATATGTGCTCCAAAGATTCAGAAACCCCTGAGATACAGCTATTAAATAGCTGTCAGTGCCCTGATGTTTTTTTTTTTTTCCAGTTACAAATTGGACCATGAAACTGTGGCCTTTTCCAGATAGAAAGCATCACTCTGTTTGCATACCCAAAGGTCTTTCAGAGGCCACTGTGTAGCTGCTGCTTCTGTCATGTCCAGGGATCTGCCATCAGCCCTTTCTGAGTGTGGAATTGCCAAGGTGTGCTGTGGTGGTAAGAAGCCAGCTCTGAGGTAGGTTTATCTGGGGACATGTGGTGCTTCACTGTAAAAGTGTCAGAGAAAAATCATAATTTTCAATGCAGTAATAGCTTCAGAGCCCAAAAGACAGTTATCTGGTGTCTTCTACTTAGTATTTACGTGCACTGTTTTCTTTGCTTGGTAAGACTTCCTATACTGAAGTAATGTAAAGCAGCTTCTCTTCAAAGGATGTTTTAAAGTAATGTAAGTTCAAAGTGTTATCTCCACAGCATTTGTGGGAAGACTGGCACCTGTAAAAGTTGTTCACCCTTATCTGGCCATATTCAGATTATTAAATATTATCTTGGCCAATGCTGGCATTCCAGAGACACACCACTGAAGCATAAATCAATGCTGATTGAATGCGTTCAGTGGTAGAGGTGATCTTTGCTATATGCTCAAGTTTTCTTCCTTACCAACCCCTCAGTTTGACTTTCTTCTTGTCTGCTACATCTGACCAAATCTCATTCATTCATTCCTCAGCCTTCACACAGCCTGGGTTAGTGTCATGGTGAAGGCACAGTCTAGATTTTGCTTGTTATGCTGCAATTCTGTAAATCCCGGTGACAGCACTATTGTCCTTTAATCTGTGTGTAAATCTGAGTGTCAAAGTCAAGCTCACAGCCAGTTCCTTCTGACTAATATATTCAGAATTTCTGCTGCCTTCCCATGGTACCCACTCCCAGGAAGTGTTCCTGGAGTTTGTGACAAATTCTTTGTGTAATGTAGACTCTCAGCTCATCTGAGAAGAGACACATCAGCTTCTGGGATCAAAGTCCACATCATGTCACGGTTAACAGCAAAACATTGCTTTGTGATGCTGTGTATTGTATTGTAATGCTTTTCACTTATCCTTCTCCATCATTGTTATTTCCCAGATATCAACATCCTTCTTTCCTTAGGAGCTTAAAAAAATCAGTTAGTCCTTAGCTTAACTCTTTTGTCAAATTTTGTTTATTCTCAAGGTGAAAAGTCATTCTGGAACATCAACAGAAAAGCTAGCATATGCAGAGCTTGCAGTGATTAAAGTGAAATTATTCATTTGTCCCTTTTAATGTTAATAAAGTAAAGGCAGAACTATGGATTTGTGTGCATGTGCTGGTTTTTGCATGTGAAGTTTCACAACTCTGTACAGAAAGGAGCAGTTACAGTGAAAGCTACAGCGACAAAGACTCAAGTCAGAACAAGGAAAACAACTGGATGAGGTTTTCGATAGATCTGTGGTACACGATAAAATACTGATGATACAGAGCAGCAACTTTGGAGATTGACTTGTCCCTCAAAACTTTATCTATTAAAAATGATATCATTATAATCTGAAACTTTCTGACCCTTAGTCATTGTTTTGCATTCATAGTGTTTTGACAGCTCTCACCATTATAGAGAACTAAAATAGGAGCAGAAAACAGAACTAAAATACTTAAATCTGCCACCAGATTATACAGTGGTCCCATTGAATTTGGATCTTTAGTGGAGTGGTCACTGAAAAACGCTGAGCAATTTGATTCCAGGCATTTTCATCTTTAAGTTGCTGAAATGAAATGGGGTGGGGTATGGAACGGGATGGGACAAAACCCACTCAAAAAAGAAAACCTGTGCCTGAAAGGCAGACCAAAATATGATGATGAACTAATGTGGAAATAGTCTCTTGATTACTATAGTTGTATAGAGTGCTTCACATATCAAAAAATTGTGATATTGAAGGTGGGCAGAACGTCTTCATATTTCCAAAGTCGCTCTTGGTGTTAACTGCCCATTTATTTTTATAAAAGCAGAAGGAAAACCGAAGTGATGTTTTATTCATACTTGTTTTTTGGCTTAGAATACGTGCTCAAGTAATTGGGACAGACTTGGAGGAAAACAGTTATAATTATCATTTACTTTGGCTCTCGTTGGGCCTTTTACTCTTGGACTTTTTCCCCAGATGGTGGAAGTTAATTGTGTCAAGGGGTTTCTTAGGAGCCAAAGTGTGTAGTCTGTAAAAATATAAACTCCCTGGCTTGGCTTTTATAATCTTTTATATGTACTATAACTTTGTCCTGGCTTGTTGCAGAAGCTTATGCTTAGATCTCTTCCAGCATAGCTTTCATTAGCACAGTCTGAATCAGCACAGTTTGCCTGGAGGGCAAGCAATCATTTGGCTTTGGTTATGTTTTGCAGAAAAAACATTCTTGTCCAATGGGAAAGAACCTCTAATGGGGTCACATGGGAAAGTTGTTGTTGTTAAGGGAATTTTAGGAGGTGCTTTTCGAATGAACGCAGGATATTGAGAAGTTCATCTTAAATTTTGGCTGACTTGTATAGCGGATTGCAAAATGTCCTTTTCTTCTCCTCCTGTGGTAAAAAGTGAAAATGCAACGTGGAGAAAATTGGTTCTAAATAAAGGCTGGAACTTGTAGCTACAAGTCATAATTCTATGTGGCCCTGGAAAGTGTGCAAAAGGCTGAAGAATACTTTTCATTACTTCTAATTGGCCTTTTATTGTAAACTGTTTATAAACTTCATTCCTTTGTGAGTAATATTTTTCCAACTTCTGAGCTTTAGCAAGAAGACAGAAACATGCCTACCATGAGTGGCGTGTAGCAATGACAGCAGTGTGCTCCTTGCCTTACTACAGCTATCTGGTAACATGCTGAGTATCACCGTATTCAGAATTCTTAACTCCACCATATGGGACAGTTTTATCTGCCACGAGGTGTGTATTTTACCTGCAGTATTTTCTTTATACTTAGCTTTTGCTCTTGGCTTTTTTTTTTTTTTTTTTTTCTTTCTCCCCCCCCTATAGCTGTAGTGCTACTCGGTGAATTTTGGGTTAATTGTGGCTAAGGCCATTCAGTTTTCCTGGCTCAGGGAGCCAAGTAGCATTATAGAAGCTTTTGAAGGATAAGTTCTGATGACATAAATACATGCTTATGCAGTTTTTGTGATCTGTATAATAGCATAAAACTCAGGATGATGAAGAATTTCAATTTACTGCTTGCACATAGCTCATTTGTACAGCAAACTCTTATATTCTTGGCTGCATTGTACCTAAAATGTGCACGCTCTGTGTAACATGTTCACAGAAGTCCAGCACAGATTTGTAGGGTCGTTCTGGTTAGAAGAGACCTGAAAAGTGTCAGACCATCCTCCTGCCTGAAGCAGGGTCAGGTATGGGGTCAGACAAGATTCCTTTGGGCTGGGGCTAGGAAAGCTCTGAGAGCACAGAACAACGTGGTTGTCCAGCCCTAGCTGACTGAGTCATGGGATGGGCACCTGCGTCTTGGGAATGCGGTGACAGGTGTACAGGGACTTCGTGTGGCCTGGGGAAACATGCTTGTTGGGAACAGGATGTTGCTGCTACAGTGATTCCTACTCCTCGTGCATGAGTAATTTGCAAGAAAGGGACGTGGCAGCAGAAGTGACAGTAAGTTTAACAGTTATATTGCTTTGGACTGCTTGTAGTCTGTGGGCTTTGGCTTGGATTCTCTTTGGTGTTGCTTTAGTTCCATAATCTTGCCATTAGGTTGATAATAGGAAGAAATGCATATATATGTGTCAGGGAAAGGATTTGTGAAAGTGTTTATTTGCATTCTAATAGAAGTTTAAAACTTCACCAGTCATGTGGTACTTTTTTCTTTTACTCACCAGTTGATATTCCCTTATTACTCATAACTTGCCAGGTGATCTTCGGAAAACACCAGCCAACCTCAGCTGTTGCAAGACCCACTGTAAAACTGAGACTTGCTTGATTCAACTCTAGTAAGAAGCAGACAGTTTTAGCCTGACTGTATGGTGCTGAGCACTGAGTTCATGACAGTTTAGTGGGGAATTTAGTATTTGGCAGAGCTTTGTGTTAGCATCACATGCCCTTCTGATTCAGACCTTTCAGGCTCAGGCCTTTACCAGTTCTTGGTGAACAGCGATTATTCCGTGTAGTCCATTGTGTACCAAAATGATTTCCTCATATGTTGATAGCAGTCTTTAGCTTTATGCTCTATGGGACTATGTTTCAGATATTCATTTGTATCCATTGCATTACTATTTAATATCTGAATAACCTCTTGGGAGTAAGGTTATAAACACATTTAATGAAACTTTTCTCCAGGACCTGTAGCTGAACTGAATGTCGGAAGAGTTATGTTTTGCTGTTAGAAATGTTCTAGTAACAATACTGTCAGCAGTGAATTCATCAGAAATACGGCTTTTGTAATATGTTTTGAATGGAATGTGAAATTAACTCTTTAATCCTTCCAATAGTGCTTAATTTCAGTAAGACTTTAATACTTAGGAAAAAAAAACATAGTAGAAAGCAAGTAATCTTCAGTATTTTAACAGAGGTATATTACACATATCCCAAAATCTTAGTGTAATCATTTGTTTTATTATGTATTGAATACTTTTAAACTGGAAAATGCATGTAGGGAAAAAGTCACGTGCTAACAAGTAAATAGTACCTCCAGAGTACATATTAGATACGAGTTCTTACTCTTATCTCTAATGTCTATCAATGGTTCTTATGTTTTAGGAATCTGTTTTTTCAGGCTGTAATTATTTGTGAAGTGTAAAAACACACTTTCCTGTCAAGTTTGGTAAATTAACCTGTATGGATAAAAGATTAACATGCCGATAAAACATTGGTATGATGGCACATTTGAAGATGGCCAGATGATTAAAGGCATTTCACAACTGGCCAATTTTGTACTTTAACCTGAGAGAACTAACCAGAGCTTTGGAAAGAGAGCAATTAAATAATTTCATAATCACCCAGGCATTACAGCAAGAGCACTGGCACACGTTAGTCTGAAAGCTGGTTTTGCAGTGTATTCCCAGTGCACAGTAATGCAGCTGCCTTCACTGGGTTTGCTTGAAAAAGAAAAAAAAAAAAAAAAAAAAGACCATCTAAATGAGTGCAGCCAGATGACTTTACAGCAAGTCCATCTTCACATCTCTCTGAATGTACTGTATGTATGAAAGAAGACTTTGAGGCTATGTTTTCACGCTGATTTTAAATAGATAGAAAGATTATCCTATAGTATGTCTTTTTGTGGTATTGAATCACTTTTTTATTGATTGAGAGAGGCGTTAACTTTGGGCATGTTGACTCAATTCCAGCTTCTAGTTGCATTCCGTGTGTGCAAAACCTCCTGCAGTGCCAGTTGAATAAGGTGTCTGTCATTTACAGTTCAAGTGTTCTCAGTGTTTAAAGGTTGCTGCAATTCAGATGTGTTTGAAATAATTCTTAGTTGTACATGGTTGGGAGCCTCATATTTTGAAATTAATGAAAATATTTTTATCTTTATGGTAACTGAAATTGCAACTCTTAAGAGGCTTAACTGTATTTTTACAGTAATAGGTTATGATCTGATGGTCTGACTTTATGAAATTTGTTATTCTGTGTAGCCTGGTGTCACTTGAGTTCCTGAAAATTAAGCTATCATTAGATAAAACTAAAAAATACATGAGCTTACTTCAGCCTGTGTGATAAAGAAGACTCTTGCAATACCATGCCTATAATATAAGATTGGATGCAGGTCAGAGAAGCTGTCCCGATTGTGCAAAGTGGTGCCTCCTGGCTTGGCTGTGGGTAAGCAAAGGGTAAGCAAAGGAACAAGCAAGCAGCATGGTGAGAATGCTGTGAGTTTAAATGAGCAAAATAGTGACTGAACAACATTTTTAGGTTCCCTTGTTTCTGCCATGTTGGGAGTGTGTGGTACTGATCCCATCCTCATCCCGCTGATTCCCTTATTAGCTGCTGTTATTAGCTCTTCCTACGTTGTGTTGAAGAGAGCCCGCATGGTATGATCTGCAGCACTCCTCCATTTGAGCAGAGAGCTAATGCATGTCATTTAGAGTGCTTCAGGATGGGCTGTTCACATGACATAGCTGGCAAAAGTGGGATATATCTACGCGTTACTAAATGAATATGGGGTGAGTTTAAGCGACCTCTGAAGTATCCAAGCTGATGAAATGTTTGCATGCAGCTGTGTTTAAAAACAAACAAACAAAAATCAGTTCTGCTGCTAATTGCTTTCCACTTTGCTTAACTTTAAAAACAGATAAAGCCTGCTGTGCTTTTAGTTTACGTTTTTAAACATCCTTACCAGATAGTAAGAAGCTTGTGGTTTGGGGGTGGGGCAATGTTTTGGTGTTTTTTTTTTTTTTTTTAGTGAATATTTTGTGCTGCAAGATAAGAAATGGGGAAAACATTTTTTTTCTTTCTTAGTGTAGTTTTATTTATATATGTACATATATATTTGGACACAGCATCTGCAAAATGAACATCAAATACCACAGTGAGAATGGATTTACTAATAGATACTTAAAAATGGTAATGCATTAAACTAATTGGATGTACTAAAAGAAGATAGTGATTAAAACTGTAACATTAACATAGTAAAAGCAAGTCTGGTCATCCAGAATAATTGTAAGGTTTTAGAATACTACATATTAAAGATTAGGGACTACAGCTAGGCAGAGCTGGTATTAGAAGGGACTGGTGCATGGGTCATCCCCAGTGTGTTTGGGAGTGAATGGCTCCAGCTGCAACAGCCAAGTTAATCACAAGCACTAACTTAAAATAGCCAGATTTCCAGTTAACAACAACAAGTAGTTACTGCTTTATAGTGTATATACTGACAGTTAAAAACTGGCAGTATTATATCATTGCTTACAAACTGTCCACTTACAATTCCAGTAAGAGCTCTTTTAAGCAAGATGCTACGTTAAATAAAAGATCAATTGTTTTCACTCGTTGATAATTCATGTGTGGAATGACAGGTTTTTTATTCACGTATCATAAAAAGAAAACAACTTGCATCATCAACTTCCCTTTTAGCATTGCAAGCTGCAGTTTCTTGTGAGTGCTGTGTGTGAGCTAAGGTTTGAAGGGAACTGGTTAGATGGAGTTACTGTCTGAGCTGGGGAAGTAAGGAATTAAGCCAAAGCCGGTGTGCTGGTTGAAATGGGCACCCTCAGGTGAAGGCAATCCCCTAGGTCACCCAGGGCTGTTCTTTGGCTGTGGCAAGAGCCCTGCCATTCGTGCTGTCATGCGCTTGTCTCTTATCTTGAAAGTAGTTGTATTTAGTTGTCTTCTCTCCCCTGGTTCTTCCAGACCCTTTTCTTCTGATGTTCAGAGCCACTCTGACTTACAACTTGGATTTATAAACGGGCAGGATGTATTTTCTCCTCTTCCAACACTATCTTTCCACCTTATTTTTCTTTTAGGTGTGACATGTCATGGGTTTTTAGTCTTATCCCTGTATAATAGGCTCCTATTTCTTTTATTATCCCAGCATCTATTCTAGTTTAAAAAAAAAAAAAAGTAAATAATAATAATAATAAAAATGCTGTGAGATATGGCTGACCAGAACTGTACCTTGCATTCAGATGAGGTGTGTGTTGTGTGATGACATCAGTCCTTCCCTGTCATGACTGGAAATACCCCCTCGTCATACAACAAACGTCTGTCTTTTTTTTTTTTTTTTTCCCTGCCAGATCACATTGGTGACTCACAGTTATCCTGTGATCAACCTGTAGACTGATCTTTCCCCTCGGTACCTTCTGAAATGCTCCCTGGTTTCCCACATCCTGTGTGAGTATGCGAATCACAAGCTGGTTATCTAATGGTGCGGATGACCTCCTGCTCTGGCTGTTTAAATAAAGGCAGGCAGAGAGGGGTTACTGTGGTTTCTGCTCCGCCTCGTGATAAGCCTGGGCCTGATGGTTAGCATGATGTGTGCCTGAGAAAGTCTGCTAAAATAACACCTCGGAGAGCAGAGAAATACCTTGTTGTTGTATTTCGACAGGGTTCTCGTGTAAAATGAGGTGAAGCTGTTTAAGCACGTTATCACGGCTGGAGTAATTTGTCTCTGCCTTTGTGCTGTATCTATAATGTGGGAGAAACGTTTACCTCCTGAATGTGTGTCTCATGTGCTGAGGTTGCAGGAGCTTTAGGGAAGGAATGTTCTTTATCTGTCTTCACATGCTGCCTGGTGTAATGAGGCCCTTTTTGGTTGAGGGCTCCAGACCCTGTCACAAAGTTAATGGTGAAAATCGAAATATTTTCTTCTTAGTTTAATAACATTCAGTTAACAATAAAAATAGAAGTTTGTCCTTATACCTCACTAAGGAAATGTGTTGAAGAATGAGATGATACTGCGATGGGTGCTGTGAATAATTCCTTTTAAGATTACTTAGTTTTTAATCATGGAGTGAATTTGAGGTGTATTTTGGAATACATCTCTTAAAATGAATAGGCTGCTAAGCTCCTTATTAAAACACAGATTTTCTTACTCACTGGCTTGTTGAAAGATTTAGCTGTTTTGTTTTTTGATACAGTGAATAAAACATGATTTGACATAAATGCAGGACCGCAATAGAAAGCAATCCTGCAGAAAACAGTGTTTGGCCTGACACATTCCTTTGTCTTCCTTTTAACTTGAAATAAACTATTTGATTTTAATGACAGAAGGGGAAGTAATTGTCTTCTGTACATTTTGTACATCATCATGTTCAAATAGCATTTTATTTTTTTCTGGGCCTGTTATTCTCGTCAGTAGGAATTCAGTAATAAGTATTTCTATTCTGTCTTTGCTCACAGATCTCCCAGCCCTTATACAGGCTACATTTAGTACATGAAATTGAAGATCTAGAGAAAAAAAAAAGAGACAATTCTTGAATGCGAGGCACAAAAGTACTTTATATTTGTTGAAGCACACAGCACGAAAGTACTTTAAAGTATATGACAAAGCACACAGCTACAGTAATGGTATCAGGGTGATGTAAAGACTTAAGTGGTTTCTCACGCAGATTGCAGTGTCAGGGTTACTGCTGTTACTCATTAATTATTTAAAATTCCAAGTGCAACACCTCATGGCTTGGTGACTGCAACCTGCTCAGCTTCTGACCTCAGCGAGGAAAGCCCAAAGTAGCCAGATTGAAATCCCATTTGAGAAGCAGGTAAATTTGTTTATTTCTCAGGTATACAATTGTCCTTAGCAAGAAGTATATTTATTTGCTTTCTCTGTTCAGAAGGGAAAGCAACCCATTGTAACACTGATAGAGAAAATTCCAAACTAGTGTCATAGTAGTGCTGCCAGATAGTCATTCAGGAGCACACAAATACTGCTTCTCTACAGCTCTGTAAGTCACTTTGTTCTTGGAATTACTTTCTTGATGTAGAAGCAGAGCATCTTGTACATAGGCATTGAAGCTTCACGAGGTGTCACAAGTTGCACAGCAAAGGGTTTCAAGCTGGAGAGTGTAGTTTTGCACGTGCTAATAGACTGGGTAATAGCAACCTGTTAGGAAGTTGTCACAAGACCCTTGAGTCTTGTTACGTATCTTAAGCACACTCAAATCAAAAGCTTGGGGACTAAGTTTCCATCAAGTTATTTAAAAATAAAATTACTTTCAAAGCATAATTTTATGCATGAATGCTCAGGCAATCAGGCTAGGAAAGAGGAGGCAAAAGAGAGTAACGTAGCACATAAAGTGAGGAATATAAACATATATATTGTTCAAGGTAGTTTTTTCGCATCACAAAAGACAAACTGTTTTGTGCCTCCTTGGCAGCATGCTTATGGGAAGGGAGGGATATGGCTTTATAGCAGCAAATTGAGCCAAGAGAGAGTCAGCTGGGAGTGCGGTGAAAAGTCAGAGCCTTTCGTAATATCTATATTTATGCCAAATGTAAGAGAGGAACACTTAGAGGAAACCCGACTCTCGGTCAATATGTTTACAGTATAGATAGGTAGATTATGTGTGAAGTCAGAACAGACGGAGGGAAAGGTGGGGCAGGGCCCCCCTCTTTTTTATTTAAAAAAAAAAAAAAAAAAAAAAAAGCTTAAAAAGCTTTTTTAAATGAGAAGGGTGTTGTGGTTCATTGTTTTCTCCCAGCAATGTTAACGGTGTCTGGAAAGGATGAATCATCTTCTTGTCCCGTCTGTCAGTCAGTCGAATATGAGAAGATAAGAGCCAGCGTGCAGTGCCTTTGATTAATGTGTGTTTGGAGCTGCAGGTGTGCATTTTGTCATCAGTCACTACGGTGTGTTAGTGAGACGCTGAGCATCAAAGTGGCTGTGTTCACTGGAAGCCTCGCTTGTAAAGGGAAAACGTACAGCTCACCATTTGGAGAGGAATTCTTGTCTCTCTACGTAGGCACACGAAAAAAATGTGAGTCTTCAAATGTATGTTGTTTTGATTTTCATGGTGCCACTCCAGTTTTTTTGTGAAAATAAATGTTAGGTCTTCTCTGATTTCAGAGTACTGTAATCTCAGAACCTGAAAGTCTGCAAGCAAGTCATAATGATACTTGCCAGTATGGTTTCTTGATTGCTCCTTGCCTTTTTCTGCTGTTGTGTACTGATAAGATCATTATTTTGGCCTGAAATTCTCTACCATTTGAAATCAAATTTCATTCTTCATTTTTTCGTTTTCCTGCTTAATGTTACATTTATGTTATGTTTCCTTGTGTTCTGGTCTCCCTCTAAGTATTTTAGCATTTAGGGCAAGTACGTCATTCAGTTGCTGACTCATTCAGGTCAAGAGGTGAAGTCCACTGCTGCAGGCACACTCCTAAAGGAGATACCAGCACTTTAGGAGCAATGATAGTGGAAAGTGCTGCTTTTAAGAGCTTACACCATGTCTTCACAATACACAGAATGAGTACAGAATGAGGTTGTGGTTAATCTCTGTACTTATTCTCTATATCTTCTTTTTTATTTTTTTTTTTTTAATTTATTTTTTCCCCTCAGGATTTATTTTACTGCAGTGGCAAAATATGCAGTCCCTGGAGCAGGGAGATGCTGAGGAACAAACACCCATGATGATGCCCCTGAGCCTTTTCAGAGGGTTGGGAAAAATTAATGCTTGCTCCTGGGTCTTGTACGCCATGCAGGCCTAAAGAGTTCTCCAGTGTGGGGGGTAAAAATAGATGTTTTGTTGTTGTTCTGTTTTGTTTTTCTTCAGTAGGATATCTGAAAGGGTGAAAAGTGAAGATGTATTGCCAATCAGTCAAGACAGCAAATTAAACAAACATGTCGATATTTGTGAATGAAATTCAAATAGACAAATCAATCCTAATTTCATAATAAGGCAATGATTCCTTTTTGGATGAGGCTCAAGGGATGTGATATTAGGCAGATAAGTAGTTTTCTCTGTTTTCTAGGTCAGGAACAGCTGTGAGGCACAAGTGTCTCAGCGAAAGCCTGGTGGACAGATGCAGCAACACCCCCACACACACCAAACCCCTGTGGTGCGGGTGTTGTGGGGGAGCAACAAGCAGAGGGAATGGCGTGGTCGGTGGCTTGGACCTATGGGGGCACCTGAGCCTCCCCCAAAGCTTTGGGGTGGTAGTGGCTTCCCCATCACACATATTGGCCTCTTTCCTGAAGTGGAGGGGATCAGGGAAGCTTCCTTCTGATCCTCCAGGGGGGCTGCAGTAGAGCTCCTGGTTCTCCTCCCATCCTGGTGTAGCAAAGACAAACAATGAGCATGTGGCTAATGCCATCTGATCGCAAACGTTCATGATTTGTGTTTGTACAAGGGAGTACAGATAACAGCGTGTGCTAAGTGATGCCAGGTGAGCATTTTTCTGTTCACAAAGGGAGGCAGAAAAGCCCCGTTGAGAAATCTGTTCTAAAATTATCTATTTTCTCTTTCCTAATGGGCAACATGAGGCTGACGGTGTTTCAGAAAAAGAGGGTGGAGTGGGCTGAAGGAAGAAAGAAGGGAAAAACAAGAGAAGCATAAGCTATGGGAAATAAATATATATGGTTTAGAAATTTCATTATGATTGTTCTTACAGGCTGCTGTCTGTAATTGAGTTTGGACTGTCCTCAGGTGAAATTCGTGAAATTTACATCCATTTAAAGAAAACAAAAACAATGCAATATCCTTCTTGTTGAAGAGAGATAGAGGGAAAAGCGTCAGCAAAGCAATCAGAAAAGATCAAGAAAAAAGAACCAAACCAAAACAAACAAACAAAAAAAAAATTGGGTCCGGTCTGCTGTGCTTACCCCATGGCAGATTTAGGAAATAAGTTGCTGTTCTTTCACAAAATATATTCTGCAGTGTCGTAACCTTTCTCCAGTGTTGTCCTGTTTGCATGAAATGTACTGATACTTAAATAATTTTGATAACCTTTGATGGATGAGGTCTACCTAAACTACTGAGATACTGCACTAGCATGAGGGAGTGTTTTCTTGGGTGTTCAGAATTTGAATCATCTCTTAGAGAGACACTATTCTAGGTCTAGTGTCCTTGCTAAAGAGCATACTGCTGTCTATAAACATGAAAATTGCTGTAATGCCTACATAGGCCAGGATTCTACTATGGAAGGTACTGTTCAAGCATAATTTAAAATGCACGTATTAGTACTTATTGCTGGTGACTTCTCTCATCTGAATATTACAGTTTGCTGCTATAATCTTGTTTTTTGCCATTGACAAAGGACATGTATATGGGGAATCATTTGGTTTTCCTTCAGGAAGGGGTCCTCAGAAAAACAGCATTGTGGAAGTCAAACGTGAAGTAAGGTTTGATCCAGCAAGGATTACACACTTTCATGGGTAATGAAAAGTTAAGCTTATATGAAAAAAATGATGAAACTGTAAGAGATATAAAACATTATATTTCACAAAATAATTTAATGCTTGAATTAAGAGGGCTGGATTCCTAGGAAGCAATTTGCCTGTGAGGTAGGTTACTTTTATGTGGTTGCTTGCAGTTGACTGTGGTTGCTGATGCAGTTAGCTACAGGTCACTCACCTGAGGCTGCCAGAGGTTTTCTTTCTTGGGACATGGGAGTCCCAGATAACCATGATGAGGGAATTCTGAAGAAGCAGTTTAGGTGTGCTCAGGGTCTGTTTATTTTGAAAAAAAATGCTGAAGTGAAGGGCTTCCTTCTGAAGATGCACATCACCCTGAGAGCCTAGAAATCACTCCAACATTTCCAACTAGCTGCTGGCCAGTAGGTCGGCTTGCTTCCCAGGAAGCTACATAGCCTGGACCCGACACTGGTGAAAAAAAAGTTTTGTGTGTCATTGCTGGGGAAGTTTGTCATTAAGAGTCTGCATTAGAAGGCTACCAAAATTAGACAGAATTCGCACATTTCTTAATGGTAACTACACTGTTATTTTGTCTAATAAGATCAGGATGTAGTAGTAAAATACAGTTTTATTCAGACGAGAATATAAATTAATTTAGCAGAATGTTTTAAGTAAATTCCTGAAATATTTTTATGTTCCATGCTGACTCTTCCCATACGTGAGTAAGACCATGAGCACTCAGTAAACGTATCTAGCACTGTAGCTCTGCACCATTATTCACCACCAGCAGTGTGTGGTGAATACATGTTCCTAGACAAGGTACTAATTATAAGCTGATACTTGTAAATATGTAAGCGCTTGCATACCTGTATTATTAGGTGTAGTTCTGTTGAGTCATACTTAAGTGCGTGGGAAGAGGTAAGATCGAACCCCTATTTTACATAACTAAATTGCTCTTCAAGGATAACATTTAACAATCCATTTGCAGCATCCTGTGAATTCCATTAGATAGTTTGTATGTTTTAAAGCTAAATAACCATTAATGTTCGATAAAGGTGCACCTGGTGCATTGGCTTCTAGCCTCCTGTAGTTCCTGAATTGTTATGATTCATTAGCTGTTACTGTAAACAAGCTCCTGGGCTGAAATTTATTGTTTTTATTTAGATTACAGAAAGCTGAAAGGAGAAAGACATCTTATATAGTCTGACAATTACAAGTAGTGGACTTTTCTCAGGTTCCCTTCAGTGAGTAAGAAAATGGTACTTTGCAGTTAAAACTGCGTAACCTGCAAAAAACTGATACCAATCTGTTTCTTGGTATATTCAAAAAGTTTAGAGGAACGTGTTTCTGCCTTGCAGAGGAAATTCTGAAGTGAAATTTAAATCTCTCTGTAGGACAGTGCGGGTGTATGGGGAGATAAGCAGAACCTCTTCTTTCAAAGTACAAATATCCATTTAATTTCAACAGGCAGGCTAGAATGGGGTTTAAAAAATCATTTGATATATGTTTACAAAACCCTATTTTTAATCAGTTATTCAGCTGAAGAGAACAAAGTTATGTAGTCCCAACATACAAGCATTTTTATGGACGTTGTGTGTGAATATGTGATATGCAGGACCAAGTTTTCCCGTCTCTTTCTGTATTTTTTCATCTTTGAATTTTACACTTAGCAGACAGCAAAGAGAGGTTTCTGTCCTGAGGTGGTGTTTTCACTGTTGCTAGTTGGAATATAGCATCCTATCATGAAGAAAGCAGAAAAGAAGGCTTGGCCTAGGCTTCCCACAGCCCACTTGTTAGACTGACTCCCCAAGGAAGGTGAGTTGGTGGGAGAAGGCAGTTTGTTTATTTCTCCAGGCAAGATCCCTGTGCTGTTTTGGGGAATCACTTGAAGCAGCCTGGATAGCTGGAGTGATTTCAGCAGCAGCCAGGGACCGGGTAATGCCAGGGCTTTGGCAGCAAAGCTGATTCAGCTGGCTGCAGGTGGGGGGAGCGGTGCGGGGGCTGTTGGGCAGCTCTGCTGGTGGAGCCTGTGGTGCCTGCCTGGGCAGCTAGTGCTGCGCTCTCATCATTGCAGGTCTACCCCATGTCCCCTTGTGTTTTGTGACTGAAGGTCATATGCAGAATCTTTCATCTCACATGAATTACAAAACTTGCTGGATTTCACTAGGAAGGTTGAGGGCACGTGCTGTTACGGTCATAAGCTTGATCTCATCATGCTCAGGCCTATTTTGGAAGCTTATTGTTAGATCTGATTCACATCTGATTCAATTGAGGTTGCTGCATTTCTACGGCAGTTGTGTTTTCTCATTGCTCTGGAGCTTCACGACTGTTCTTGTGGCTGTTTATCAGTGCTAAGGCACGTATGGACTCATCTGCAAACAAGAATGTTGATGGGTTGACTGACACTTGTTAATAGCTGCCAGGAGCTGCTGCTTCGCTGTATGCAGAGCTGCTTAGTCAGGCAACCTGAACGTTATGAAAATGACTGAAAAGAAAATAAATCCTCTTCCATCTCAGATTTCTGGAATAGTTGGCTGCAAGTTCCTACAAAGATGTACAGTGAGTAATCCCATTGAAGTCAGTGACTCAACTCATCGCATAAAGATCAGCACACATAGAAACCGTACAGTGTGGCTTTCTCAGAACATTAGCAATCAGAAAATAGGTATTTAAGTCTTAACAGCAGCCTGTACTTGCATCCTGAAGTGAAAATGACCGATGGTCTCAGTTTTTAATCAAGTACGGCAGAATTCTGCTCGAGCGTAAAGTGAAAAATCAGGTCTTTTTGCTGCTGGGAGCTATTTAATGCTTCCAGGCTTGTGTATGCTGGTGCTGTGCTCAGTTCATTGCAGATCTGCATGTTGTCCCCTCTGATTTCATGTTGCCACTTCTCAATCAGATAAATACAGAACAGTTTGCGTTATACGCTTCCACTTCCACTTGACATCAAAGTTTTTGAAAGTCTTTTTTCCCAAAGGACCACTTACAGATTTCTCCATTTCTGTTACTCTTAAGATGTTTTTCTGCCTTTGTCTGGGAAGTATCTTCATCTCTACACAGGAATTTGTAGTTTATTAGTTTGCTGTCTTTTCATCGTGCTTACTTTGTGCAGACACTTGGGAAGAAAACTTGCCTTATCATTTGGTACAGCTAGCTTTTGACAGCATGGAACTTGTTGCTGTTTTTCTTTCCGCTCACCAGCAAATAATTTCAAATGTTTATCTGGCTTAGTTTCACACCATAGTACAGAATATGGTTTGTCTGTAGCTAGTATCTTTCTCCACCATGGCAGTTCAGGATTGAGGCCCAGCTGTGCTGGATGTTTTGTGGGTGCAGGGCAGTTGTTCCTAGAGCTCTAATCCACAGAAATGAGGGAGAGAAAGGTCCCTCAGGGCAGCAAGCAGAGTTCTAGTTTGCAAGTATTACATCAGCTCCATTGCCTGTTTACTTAAAGGTATGTGCATTGCAGATCATTTGATATTATTATCATTATTGCTGTTTCTATAAATGACTTGGAACATCATGCCGTTACGTTCCTGGATAGATGTTTCCTCCGGTTTTGTATTCCACTTGGTATTTTCCTTCGGTCGCAAAGTAGGCGATGAGAGATGAGCTGCCTTTCACAGGGAAAGAGGAAAGGCTGCTCTGAAATAGTTCATCTCCAAAATCAAGTGTAAATGCATTTGGGGGGATTTTTTCTTGCAAATTTTCATGTCACAATAATGTAAACTGGTTGTGCTGATTTCACAATTTCAAAAGCTATATTTCAGTCTTTTATGTAACACATGCAGCTATTCTTTAAAAAAATAAACCTATTATTCTATTATTTGCCAATAAACTCGATCTTGAGTACACTTAATGAGTTATGACAGTTTTTAATTTTTCCTCTGCGAGACCTCAGAAGTGGATTTAGTGGGGAATTTGATCAGATACAGTGACTTGTGTCACTTTGAACGTTGAGTGGCTGGAATTTGGTGGATAATTGAATAAGCACTGGACACCCTCGCTAATTTGAAATTTATTATGTGTGTCTGGGGAGAAATGTGTCAGTCCCTCCAAAAGTTGCAGTAGCAATGCAGAACAAAATGGCTTTCAGTGAAATGCACGTCTGTGATGGAAAGTCAGAAGTAATCAAAGTCTTTATCTGTAGGATATAGGTATCCCATGGTACGCAGGTCAGTCCATGTATCTGAGCTTATAACTGTGGTTTTATTTTTGAGTATGACTAGGCAATAGGCTGATTTACTTCATGCATTTTCAGTCATAGCAAAGGTCTGTTGTGCTTTTCTGCCAAGCCTTTGCAGAAGATATTGTTAATGAAATAACGTCCCTCTCATACTGAGAGCATTGCACAAAGATTTCTGACGCTAAGGTTTTATAGTAGGTAACATTATATTTATTGCAGAGTAACAAATACTACTGTTAGTGAGAAATTCAACATTATGAGCAAAGGCCAGTTCATAATTATGAGAGGAGAAAGCCATAATTATGAGAGGAGAAAGTAGTTTTAAGTTTCGGGGTTTAAAATGTTACCTTGCACTGTGTTTAGGTACTAAAACACAAAGACAAACCTTGTCTGTGTAAGATACTATATAGACACATGCTTCTAAGAGAAGAAATATGTAGTGTAACCACAAATGCAAGCTAAAAGCTGAAATTTGAGTGTTGTGGTTTAACCTACATAAGCTCTGTTAAAGCTGAGATACACCACAGTAAGCCAGAAAATACAAAGAATGGGTTGGCATTCCATTCCTATGCGCTTGCCATGAAAGCCTGTGCTTTAAAGAACATATCCATTCTCACCTCCGCAGCAAATTGTTAGCAGTTTAGTGTGGTGGTTGTTTTTTTTTCAGTAATTGCTGTTTATGTAATGGCAAATGTGAGTTTTAAAGAACTTACTTGATCCCTTATAAAAATTTGCAGCTACAAATCATCTGCTACATATTGTACAATTGGGATTGTAAATATGATATCAAAAGACAGGGCTTCTGGTAAAATACTGACCTGCTTGGTTTGTGTACAAATAAAATGTTTTAATTTTCCTCCTCTTCCTTTTTTTTTTTTTTTTTTTTTTTGAATAAGGAAAGTTTACCATGGACTATAAAAGATATTTATTGTATGAGAACTGTTTCTTTGTTCTGCTCAATGAAGAATTAATTTGTATTTCAATATACATGTATTGGTTTCAAAAATATATATATATTTTTTGTCTTTTCAGAATTTGAAGTTCTGGTGGTAGATCATGGGGAACCATGTAGGAAAACGAGAACACAGTGCTGACAAGTCAACCAAGGTAAGAGCAGAAAATTGAAGAGGTGAGACCATTTCAGAAATGTGTGTTATAAAATAATTATATATATTTACTACCTTAATGTGTTTACCAGATCACTTTCACTGTTGCTTTTTTAGCCATTTTAAAATGAAAACTTTTTTTTTTTTTTTTTTTTTTTTTTTTTTTTTTTTTTAAGAGGGCCCTATGAGATGTAGACAGACTTAGATTTTGCTGTATTGGATGAAGTTTTCATGTGTCAGATGCATAACTGATAAAATGCTTCTCAGTCATGTTTGAAATGAATGAAATGAGCCTTAGAAGCAGGAAATTGCAGGCATTTTTAAAGAGCCAATGAGCTGACTAATGTTTTACTTATTGACAGCTTTCCATTTTGGCAGTCCTTAGCTTTATCATTAAGAAAGGAACTGTATGGACACAAGTAAAATAAGAGGATTCCAAAGGCAACAATTGTCAGTCTCAGTAGATACAACTTAAAAAATCTCCCCAGTAGAGAGACGAGAACCATCAAAGTGTTCACGAAAAGTTAGTATATACTTTCTAGGCCTCTGACACTTTGTATTTCACACACTATGTGGTATTCTGTTTGCCTTGTGATAATATCTTATTTGTGTGTAGGCATTGTACAGGAAGAGTGTATTCACACGTATCTTAAAATAATACATATGTTAAAAAGTTGTCTGTTCTTGCTAGCTTTTGCTAACTTCCCCCTACCCATCCCCACCCAAAAATAACAGTTCACAGTCTGATCCCACAATGTATAAAGTTATTGCCCTTTGCATCAGACAGATGATGTAAACAGAGTGTTCTGTGTTCTCTCTGGAGGAATGTAGGTATTTTGCACTGCTGTGGCACAGATAAGCAGCTATTCCTAAAAGGTATATGCAGGCTAGAATTCATATAGTTACTAGTTCTTCGACTTCTTTAGAAGAACATGAGCACATTGGAGGGAACAGTGAGAAAAGAGCAGGAAGAGAGAACTGGAAACATGTTTTTGATTTCTATTTATGCAGTGTTTTACTTTTTTTTTTTTTTTTTTTTTTTTTTTTTTCAGTTTTAGCACTAACAATAGCATGAAGCTGTGTTTAGCACCTTAAGACTTGTGGTTACATTTCTAGAAATTGCCTCGTGCAGACCCAGCAAAGTCATGTGTACCTAACAGATGTATTTAGCAAAATATTTTGACTCTTTCTGACCAAGTGTGGGAGATCCTGCAGGTGTGATATGGCAGGTACACAGAGCTTAATCAGCTGTTCTTCACCATGTGTCCGGTGCTTGGGTTTTCTTTGGGCTCAAAATCTGGTTAGAAAAACACTTTATAACTTATCTTTCACATTGGGATCATGTGTCTTACACATCTGGGTGGCAGGTCAGTGTGTTGTGTCTGGCACATGGGGCCTCAAAAAGGAAAAGATTCTTCAAACTCTAGCAGCCTATGCCATAGGCACAAGTTCTTCAGGGGTGAGCAAGAGTCAGGTGTCCACGAGTCTTGCACTGAGTATGTAAGACAGGTCTATACGTAAATGGACAGTTGAGGTCTTTTGAATTACTTTTTCCTAGTCATTCCATAAAGAACGTTGAATTCTTCAATGAAAATAACATTCATTGATGTGAAATATTTCAAAGGGGAAACTTACTTCTGTAGCCATATCTTCTGCCCCTCACTCATCCTTTCAGAGTGCAAAAATAAAGCAAAACCCCAAACTTTAAAACAGCCGATGCTTGATCAGGATCTCCCTTTACTCGCAAAAGACAGCAGTAATGTCACAAGAAATGATAAGTCCACAGATCTAAAATCAAGAAAGATATGGTTAAGGTGCTCCTATGTATTCCACATAACCAGTCAATCTTGATTCAGTTCTTGTAGGCAATAGTAAAGTTCTTACGGACAGCTGTAACCATATGTACTGTACTTGTTTTTTTCTTTTCAAGCTGAAGTTGCTCTTCTGTCTTTGTTCAATATAGCTGTAATTTAGAACTGTTTTCCCACCAGTCTTGTGGTGCTGCAGGCTTGCAGAGACTGCTGTGAAAATGCTGAACGACCTCTCCTTGCTCTTAGCAGTAGAACTGCAATGCAGAAGGCTATCAGCTCATTCTAAAATTTATTACTTGCAACTTCAGGCTGTTTGTAATGTTTCGGTTCCCCAAAATATAGTATCAAAGGAGATAATCGTCTCAGGCAGCTTGTTTTTGAACCCCTGACAGTCAGATTTGCTGCACAGAGACAGTACTGGCTCCTGAGCAGATAGTCCAGTTCTCCAGGTGGCTATATCATGAATAATGACATGTTAGTGAAGATGCTGTAACCAAACTGTAATTCTTGGTCGTACATTAAATGCCCTGTAGTACAGCAATTACTGTGGTTGTTTTTTTTTCATTTGTTCTTTTCTTTTCGAGTCTACATCTAGCTTTGTTTTACTTTCAGTAAATTTGGATATTTGACAGCAAAATTAGAAATAGCCAGAAACCAATTATTTCATCAAATTTCTGTTACAAGACCAAGATGCTTTCAAATTGGCAGATTTACTAAAGGCAAGATGGCTTCCCATGACGTGATGCTTCTTTCAAAATGTTGTTAACCTTTTGATTTATAAAAATGCCAGGCTATAATGATGCTTTCATGAATAATAATGAGAAACGTGAAATTAATTGAATGTTTTGAAAAATGGTCTATTTGACTTAGATAATGAGAAAAATATTTACAAAGCCCTCACCTTTTTCTACTATTCAACAAATGCAGCAATTTCTCCCACTTCTCTTTTACTTTATTTAAGATTACTGAGTCTACAGAGTCCTGTAGTAAATGTACAAATATTGATTTTGTTTAACTTTGTTCTTGGTGGTAATGCTTGGGTTTAAACTTACATAAATATATCTGGGAACAAAAGAAAAGAAAATAACGTCCTGTTCTTCATGTCACAAATTCTGTTACGTTCTCCGAGAACTACATGTAGAATTAAAATAGCAGGTGACTAAAAGTTTTATTAGTCTTTGTTCTGAGTTGTAGTTGATCCGTGTTAATTTGTCACAGCTGCAAAGAGCCATGGGCTCTTTTTTAATGTCAGAAGGTACCTTTAAGTGTTTCGTTAGAACAATCCCCTCTCGCTGGCTGTCTTGGCTGTCTCCCTTGGAGAATTCTGTTCATCACATATATGTATGCATCCCTAAATCTCTGAACCTTCTTGGTACCTGTCAAAACTGGCCCTTACCTTCCGTGTTGATTGTTCAGGCCCATGGGGTTGGGAATAAGTGTTTTGGTCATTGTCCCATCTTTTCTACAACTGCCAGATTCAGTAAAACCACGGAGCCTGGTTTCCCTGTGCCTCAGATCATGTTGTACTGTGAGGTGCTGGAAAACAAGCTTGTGACTTGTATAAAAGAAAAAAAAAACACTGCCCTGCCATGCAATGAGGTTGCTCAAGAAGCATAAGTAGGCCTGAAACACGTTCAATCATTTGCCTATTTCATGTCCTTGATGTACTTGGGGTATGCTGTCAATAAACACCAAGGAACCAAAACCAATCGCTAACTCTGATATTTAACTCTGAGGAACTTTGAGAACTGTAAATTTGCCACAGTATATTGCTTTTTCACAGGCAGAAAATCAAAACAGATGTAGTGATGATAAAGCACTCAGTCTACAGTTTAATGTTTTGCTTGAACTACAAAGGCATCTGTTAATATTGACCAGATCTTGGTGTGTAGGAAATTTATGAAAAACCTTGCCTTTGATTGCCATCTTACCATCTTAGAGGATTCTGTAACGTGTTTTGCAGTGGTTCATTTGATAATAGCAATAAACAAACTAGTTATCTTTGTTTAAGGTGAACTCAACAAAATTAGTTTTATCAAAATAGCTCTGGTAAACATGTATCAATAAGTCAGATGGTTTCTGCACTGATTCTGAAGAGATTCTGTTTTTCTTCTGCTTGTACAGCTAATATTCAGAGATCTTGCATCTTGTGCAGCCTTACTCCTGATAACAATGACAGAAAGTTTTCTAGCTCTAGATGAGAGAGGAGTGAAATTCCGAAGCTGTCTGGCTCAGTGTAGTACTTGTATAGTTCACCTCATAGATATTGAGTAATCTGCAAGCAGAAGGGTTTCATACTGATCTCCTTTGATGCCCTACCTCAGACTGTTGAGACTGCTTGTCTCTAAACCATGTGCATGTTTGTTGTTCATTTCTTTTACACCAGGTGCTTCCTCTTAGTATGCATGGTAAAGTATCAAGAAAGGGGGGAGGGAGGAGAAACACGACAGGTGAAGTAATTTGATTAGTTGTATTAATTGCATTGAAGTATTATTTTTGTAAGATAAAGCTTTATTACTCAATATGTCAAGTTTAAGAGATACTTGATATACAGATGATGTAGGTTATGAGGTCTGGGATATACTTTTTTTAAAAAAATATATATATATGCATGGTATTGTAATTTAATATGTTTAAATACAATATTCTTGTTACCATGTGTAGAAAGAGTAAAGCTCTCACTTTTTCCCATAGCAAAATTGTATAGCACTATTTTTATTTTCCTTTAAAGTTGTGTGTTTTTTTTTTTTTTTTCTGAGCGTAAAACTTCTGCTATAAAACAAAGAGTCCAGAGGCTCAAGTGATGTATCCTTCTTTGTAATCTGATAGATTAAAATACTCCCTCTCAAGCTCAGTACTACATCTCGATAACTTTCTGAAGGCGGGGGTAAATAGAGAAAGAAAAACTTTAAAATGTTGAGAGAACCAAAGTTCTCTGTGAGAGACACGATGAACATTTTCACCAGCCAGTTTTACAGGTTACACGTAGAAATTCTCTCGAACTGCTACGATCTGGTCAAGCTGGTGTCTGGTACAAGGTAAAAGAGCTTTTGAAAGAGGCAATCCCCTTCCAGGGAGTGAAGGGCAGTTCTGTGAAGTTAAGCAAAACCAGTTCAATTTGATAGGCATCTGTTTTCTTCAAATTCTGTCATTGACCTAGATTTGGCCTTGAGCAAATCCCTTTGTGCCGGCTGTATTCTCCTGTTTCATTTCTTAACCTTCCTACTGCCTAACTAGATTGCTTGCTGGGACAGATGTAGTGTCGTTCTGCATTAATAGGAGAACTTCAAGACTTTGAGTGAAGCCTTCAGGCACTATTGTGCTTCAGACAGTAAGATGATATCATAGCGATACAGAAAGAACAGTGCTGTTTGAAGCCTCTGAGAATGCCAAGTATGCAGTAACTATGACATCTTTCATCAAAAATTAACCTTAAGACCATCAATCAGCATTGTACTGAAGCCTGTTCAATGTTTAAGTAGGCAAGTAGCTCTACTGTAGAAGGACCGATTTATGTGTCCAAATTTAAGTCATGAGTTTAAATACTTGGCTGCTCATTAAACTTTTCAGGCACTGGGTTGAATAAGGTCTCCTAATGTTGCAATCATTTTTTTAAATCTAAAATATCCTAAGCTCAACATAAGTACGTGTGGAAGAAAATCCGTCAGTAGTGTAGAGGTCATGCTTTTATGCTTCTCTGTTCCCTTTTTTCCTGTGTATCTGAATGCCACTGAAGGCAGCAAGGCTTATGAACAGAGCGACTGGCAGAAGAGTCACAGGTGGGAGGCAAGACTGAGAAGGGTGAGCAGCAAGTTCTGGTCAGTACTGTGGCACCTGAGTATTTAAGGATTTGCCTGAATTGGAATAATGGAAATACTGGAATAATGGAAATCCAGTAATACTGGAAATTTTTCATTAGATCTTTTTAATGAAAAAGTGAGTAAATGTTACGTGAAGTATGTTGCAAGAATGTTTTTCTGTTGTGCATGAGTGCTAAGTACAAACGTTTCTTGATTTAGGTCTTGAGCTGGTTGAGCTTGCATGGGTGTAAAAGGAAGAGGTGCAGTCACTGTGGTTTTGGCTGGGGAGGAGGAAGGGTCTTAGGCTTTCTTCTCCCACCCTCAGCCTGCAGAACTGACTAGCAGAAGAGGGAAGTGTGCTCTGTGCTTTTTGAGGTCTTGTGCATCAGATGCCATGCTGCTGTGGTATAGCTTCCTACAGTTCCCTTCATGTCTGCTGCTTGTTAGTTCTTATACAGAACTAGATGAATGTCCTGTCAAATGAGTTTAATGATAGCTTCACTTAAATTAGCAAGGAATTGGAAGGGAAAGGGTGTAATACACTGCCCGTTCATTGTGAACTCCCTGTGAACTGGGCTGCTTGCTAAACAGACTTCTCTTAAGGTCAGCCCATACTGCGGCCCAAGAACATGATGTTCAACACTCTAGCGACTTCATACCAGAAAAATGAAGGTGAAGATGTTATTTTTAGTCTGGAGGAAGCAATAAGCGATATAGAGATCCTGAAAGGGAGTGATATCTTCCTTCTTTCTCAAAGAACCTCTTTGTGCTTCTACTGTTATGGCAGTTTGTAGATCAGCATGCTATCGTGTGGCAACATGCTTTATCAGCTGCTCTGAAACTGGATGAGATAGGTCAAATAACAAACTAGAATTTCCATTAGTTATATTTGAAAATTTTATTTAAAAAAATAAATCTTATGCAATATATAATATATTACCTTAGAACATAGTTAAGCCTGTAAAATCAGCTCAATTGAAGTGCTTTCTCCCTATTACAGGAGAGCTTTCTGAGCTTTGCCTATGGGGCCAAGACCCAGCAGAATCTCCAAAATCTAGGAGAAGGACTGGTGAATCTTTCTTGTGAAACATGTCAAAGTATTAAGCCCTGGTAAAAGTGTTTTCTGTAGTTTGTCCTCATCTTCTTCCCATAATGCTAGTTCTGTTGCCTCAGATGCTTCTGGGCACCAGCTGGGAGCATTGCATACTGGGGCAATGCTTTATTTGACTTCTCCATTCCACACTTACTTACATTTCTGATAATGTAATTGAATGTGGAACTGGATCAATGAAACTTTTGGTAGCCATGGTTTTACACCATGCAACAGTACAAAGACAAAACCTAAGCTAAAGCCTGATGCTAAGCATCCTGCCACAAGAAAAGAGGAATTCCACATAGCTAAGGTGAGGGGAATCTTGCTTTAATTTGTAAATTCAGCAAACATGAAATGGATATCAGAAGGAAAAAGATGAGGGACTTCCTTACAAAGTGTCACTTTAACAATAACTTCTCTTTTTAATTCAGAAGCTGAAGATGAATAATAAACAGCACTTTCTAACATAATTTCAGGGTTTTGTACACCAAGTAAATTTAACTTACCTGCAGCTGCAGTTCAAAAAGTATTTTTCCACCTTGAGCTAAGATGTCATGGGATATTTTTCCTTTTCCACTTATCTTTTGCATGCCCTCAGCTTTTATGCCGGAAATACTTGAGTAGTATTTGCTAGAGGAAAAAATTTGCTGGAGGAAAAAAGTCTTTTGAAAAAGGAAATTAAAAAACTTTTAAGCAGAGTAATACAACTTTGTTCTTGATTGTTGAGATAAGGCTCATTCGAAAAACAATCTGATCTTTCAGTGCAGCATCCCGTGGATGTGGCCATTACAATATGAGAATTTGCATAGAGCTGAGCCACAAGATAAATAACATTTGCATTAGATAATTAGGGGGACTTCTGAGCATCTCTTATAATCAGGAAGAGACAATGATGGAAACTTGGTGGGTGGTTTTTGTCTTTTTTTCCCCCACAGTACCACAGGATGACGTTCAGGTTGTATACCTGGACTTAGCTTTAACTGAAACATGACAGTTGTGACAGTGCTGAATTTAGGGAGGCATGGGGGCACTCAGCTTGCTTGAGACCTCCATACAGCTCAAGAGATGCAGACAAGAACCCACTGCCAGAAATCTGTAGCAAGTCTATCATCAATGAGATCTATCCTTAAACAAGTCACTAATGATCAAAACAACAAAAAAGTCACCAGTTTTGGGCCCTCAGTTAGTCCCATTCTGTGTAAGAGCTTCAGGACTAGATTCACTGTCTGGTAGCGCTGAGGTTTTCAGATGACTCATGGAAATCCCAATATGCTGGAAACGTTTTGGTTAGAAGGTAATGGCTGAGACTGTTAAGTTGAAATCTGAGTGATTTATGGTTTTGTGGTCATAACTGACTTACTATATGTCTAGCACGTTTTCCTAGTCTTTCACGCTCCCCCCTTCCTTCCTCCCTTTACCTTCTCTGTCCCCCTACTCCTTGCACGCAGGTTTTTTTGGCACACTATATTCTGCTAGTATTTCCATCTCTAATGCAGTCTAAATTCAGTGCCATGTTTTGATGTTCTGAGGCATTAGAAACAGCATTTAATGACTAACAGTGCAGTCGCATGCTTGGAAACAGTGACGAGACAGCCAGCTGACTGGCAGTCTTATCAGGGAGGTGGGAATACTGTAGAAGAGAGAAAATTTGCACTTCTCTAACAACACACATCTACTTGAAAAATAGTTCTCTTCCAGCCAGATCTCTCTCTTCATGTTGACAGAAGATGTTCAGCAACTATCCCTATTACTGTACCTAGCTTCAAGCAATCCAGTAGTGCCATTGCCATTGTTTGAAAGAGTTGAAAATGAAAGCTTTTTTTAGAACTAACCATCATCATTTATATATCTGTTTGTTTGTTTGTTTTTTACATTTATACCTGCTAAAGAATTTGTCTTCTGCAGAAAACAGAAGAATGCCTGTTGAATTCTTTTGGGGGAAGCATGGCTTCAATTGTGAAGAGGAACCATGTGCAAAAACTTTAAATCCCTATTTAATTACTTACGTGCAAGTGTACATATAAATGCACACACACATATACACACGTATAAAAAAAATCAAGTGTTTATTGAACTACCTATAAAAATGTGAGTGTATACTCGAATATATGTACTCTGCTTATACCTCTGACTGGCTGCACATGTGTTCACTACATGAGTTTTAAGAAGTGAGACCGGCAGCCTTCCTCCTCAGGGCAGCTTGCTGTCCATTCTGATCTTCCCCATTAACTACAGGCTAAATCTCTTCTTAATGTCGAGCCAGAGCTTTCTACTGTAGAAGAAATTTGCCTTATGGTGCACAATGAGAAAGCCTTGAATAATTGCTTTCTTTTTCCATTTTTTTTTTTCCTTTTTCTGTAATCCAGTGTCTGAAATCCCATTTGTTTTTACAAGACTTGGCAGATGCAGGTTGGTGAATGTGGGACTCTTAATCAGCATCTCACATTAGTGACTGTAACAAATGAGGAATGCTTGTATCTCATAAAATATATATTAAAGACAGTTCAATACTTGCCAATGCCATCTGTTTGTAAAATATTTAATAATATATATTAACATCTTAAGTATGTAATAATAGAATATATAAAAATCTCCTGGTGTTCTGTAGAAGGCTTCAGAGCTCGCAGTAGATGAGACTCACTGCATAAAGTAACAGTTGTTCTGTCTCAGGTCCCCTTCTACACAGAAAGCTCAATATGTTTAGGAGGATTGATGTTATTTCTGGAGCCCAGTCACATGAGATGAGATTCTAGGTCAAAAGCTGTGCATAATGAAGACTAAAACTTAGGTATTTTGTTTTTTTGGTTTTTTTTTTTTGTTGTTGTTTTTTGTTTTTTGTTTTTCTGCTGAAAGAAATAACTTGTGTTATGCTGTGGGATATTTGCTGGTGGAAAGAGGCTTTCTCCTGTGATATGATGCTAACCTGTGGTTTCTTTCAGAAGCAAATTTGTGTTCACAGAAAACTTTTATGTTAATATATTTTAGTGGAGAGCAATCCCAGAACCACAGTAATCCATTATGTTCAGATGTGACAAATTAAGTTACGGTGATTTGTAGGTGCTGAGAATGTGGACTTGCAACATCTAGCTTTGGGTTTCTTGCAGGTTCATTTACCTGATAAATTACTTTCAGTGTTGATTTTTTTCCACCCTATAATATTTCAGGAAAATGTAATTCTTAATAGTTGCTGCTGCTGTATATAAGGGACCGGAGACCCTCTGAATATGGAGCCCACGAGGGAGATGGCTCCACCAGGAGCAGGAGTTGGCCTCAATCCCATCTCAAGAGCCACGGGTCTCAGCAGGAGGCAAGTTGTTCTGGTTTTGCTCTGATCATCTTGCTTTAACCAATTAGGCTACAAGCAGTGGGCTGGTGGAGCAGGTGCAGAGCTGCTTTCCTCCATGCAGAGAGCCAGATGGCCAGCTAATTGTCTCTGTCCATGACTAAGTCTTGGCCAAGTCTCCTGTGCAGAGCTCAATTAGGCTGATGCACTGCCAAGGTGGGTCTTGGGGCTTTAAGAAAATGAGGACTTCAGGGACAGCTTTGGGCAGCTGGAGTTTTCTTGATCAGTCTTCAGTGGAGTTAATTTCAAACCTTGAAATGGTTCCTATTTTTGTTTAGTTGGTTGGTTGTTTTTTATTGGTGGTGTTTTGTGTTGTTTGGGTTTGTTTCTCTTGAAAGCAAAAATGCCTGATACCTAACAGGACTCAAGACTTCTTGATCTGAGATAAGAGACATCTTGCTTGTTACAGGACTGTTAGCGTCAAGGTATGGTTGCAGCAGAGAAAAAAAAATCTAAGTATCAGCCCATATTTTGAGGCATTGATTCTCTGGGATTTTTCAATGAGAACTTGTGCCTGTTGAGTTACCTCTTACAGCAGAAAAGTTGCAGGGGGAGCTCTAGGGGGGCAGTGTTTGGGTTTGGTTAAACCTTCTAGAATCCTTTTGGGGGAATTTTAAAAAACCCTAAGACTTTTATTCATAGTACAAAATGGGAAGATATGATGGACATTTTGTAATGGGTGGTAAACTTGCTAAAAGAAATGTAAATGAATTGTGTTTTATTATCCATATGCATATACTTAATGTAATAACTGCAGCTCTAATTTGTGTAACCTTCGTTTACTTGTTTGTGAAATGCTATGTGTAACTCCATCAGTTGTTTTCATGTCAAAACATTTAACTTTTTTTAGAATAAACCATTGTGGGAGATAAAACTCTTGGGTGCCAGAGGAGAGCGTTGGAAGAAGCGGAGTACTAATAATAGATCATTTTGCAATGGTAGGGAATTGAGTAAAAAGGATTCCTAGGCATTTCCAAGGGGGTGTCTGTTTGGTTTGATGCTGGAAAGGTTATCTCTTGGTCCAAAAAGATTCCAAAGCCCCATGTTGATATTTACTCAGGCAGTTTGAGTACCCTGTCATTCAGTTCACAAGTAGCCTACATATGGAAGGATCAAATATACAAGTTAATACAATACAGTTATTTAGGTTTTTATATTTAGATTTAGAGTTGATGTATTCTTGTCTGCTTTTTCTTTTTTTTTTTTTTTACATGCTCCACCTGTTTTCTTTTTTTTTTTCTTCAATGTTTTGTCTGTGGGTTTGCCCTACCAATTATACCTGGTGACTACGTAGCCAGTAAATTATACTACCTCTAGGGATGAAGGTGAAAAGCTTTGTGTGTTCGCCGTTTTGCTTGTGTCTGAAGCTTGCACTGCACAGCAGATGAGCAATACCAGAAAAATACGTCTGAGGTCTAACTTCAAAGAAGTTGTCTCTGCCCCTTTTTTAGGATGAAACACCAGAAAGAGAATGGCAATGGAAATACCTCTCTGGTCTTGCACGGTTAAATTCCCTGCCTCGAGAAGCAGCTGAACATAGCTGGTGCGAGTTTGATGTACAGTGCCCTGTGTGGCTTCCTGGGTTCTGGCTCGCCGGTAGAATTGAGGCATAAATTCCAGTCTTCACAACACATATGCAGCCATGTAAAATTCTATTTATATGCTGAGGTTACTAAGTAACAGTCGCTGAGGGAAATGCAGTCTTTTAACTTCATGACGTCTGTGCGCTTAAAACTGCCAGCCAAGTAGTGCATTAACATAGATTTTGCACATTAATGTAATGTGATTTGCTGTGGGCTATGTGCAAGCAAAATCTTTGGGGAAAAAATACAGCAGCAGTGTTGTCTAAGGAGCTGGAGTCTCTCTGCAGCTGGGTCTTATGAAGAAGAGGTGAAACCCAATTTTCCCCTTCTATTTCTTCCTCTGCTTGACACATGATAAATATGGACCCTGAAATATATGTATTATATGCATATTTATATGTTTTTCTACCTGTAGATAGAGATAAAAAGGTGTAATCTGTATGTTTTGCATTTGCATCTTTCTTCAGGGGTAGGAGGGGTGAGTAGAAAACAAACTAAAAGCCCAATGTGACTCAGCTGTAGGCTGGGTGCTGGTAATAAAAGGAGAAGTTTGCCCTGAGCTGCATCATTTCTAGTAACTGTGTTTACCTCTGATTTTGCACAGACATTATCAGAGGATTTGTTTTTTTCTAATGAAGGCTACCTTGGAAAGGTCATCTGTCTAGGCTGAGATGGAGCTTACCTACTGAAGGAGATTCTACTGAACTGAGCACTCTTTCCTTTAAACCAAACCAAACTTACAGCAGGGGCTTGAGCCAAATATCTTCAAATATTGATGAAAATGAGCTATTGAACTGTCATTAATTACTACAGTTTTTAACTTATTTCTGTGTTATAAAGCCACTTTTTGTCCTTGTGTAAGTGTACGTGAATTTTGCAGAGGGAAAGTAATATGGGCTTATTAGGCTGTATGATTTGCTGATTATAGACTGTGGAGAACTTCATTTCAGGGAGGTTCTTGTATTATACTCTTAGGTCAGTGTATACAGGAGGTGTGCAAAAGTAAGTATAGATAAGTAGCTACTACCACAATCCTTTTATGAAAGCAGCATAAAATGTCTGTAAGTCATAGCAATTAGCTTTCACAGATTTTTGTAACTTGTTTTAGCTGAATCTGAGGATGCTATTTACTAATCACCTAATATTGCATCGCCATTGGGGTGTGGTAACAAGTTATTTACCTGGGCCAACTCTTGCTGCTCTCATGTGAATAGTACAATAACTTTTGAACCTTGCAAAATATACTTGATCTATTCAGTAACGGCAATTGATTTTTTTTTTCTTCTTGCTATGGATTATTTACCAAAACAAATAAATGAAAAGCCCATAAACAAACAAGTACCCTTACATCATCATCACGTTAAAAGCTGGGTATGTTGCTTTTTGTTCCCAGAATGATAATTCTCTTGACATTTTTAGACAGGGTATAATTCTTAAATACTGCCTGCATTTTTGCCTGTCTTTGAAATAGCATAGTATCTCAGCTTTTTTTGTAGCCTCTTGTATAGTCCACCCATTTTGGTTCTGAGACCAGAAGCTTTTCCCTCTGGGGAGAAATCGGTCCTGAGTTTTTCATTGCTCAGCCAGGCTGCTGTTTTTCTGCAACTCTGTGACCAGTTGTGACTGTTCAAGTGGTTTTAAACTGATGCATTAGCCACAGCTTTTCCCTTGGGAGGCTGTTGTTTCTAGTGACAATATTGGCTCCAAGCAAAGTATCTTTAAAGTCTATAGAAGGAGCAAAGCAGAACAAAGAAAAAACATCTCAACATAACTCTGAAGTACACTTCTGTTCTTCTAGCCCCCTTTCTTTTCACTATATAGGGACTTACAGGGGGCTTTTCTCTCAGATGACCAAGTTTAGGAGAACTGGGGTTAAGTCTCCATGCCAAAAGTCCCTTTCTTTGCTGCATGCTTCAGAAGCTATTCTTCACTTCCAAACATCTGTAATACAATCATTTACAGTCATTTAACTTAAGTGGATGCAAAAAATAAACAAAGCCTTTCTGCACAGCTATTTTCTGGCCAGTTGGCCTGTAACGATGACTGGAGTTGTCCCACTTTGGATGCAGGGCTTTGTGTTTGTCTTTGTTGATCTTCATGAGATTCTTGCCAGTCTGTTTCTGTAGCCTGTCAAGGTCCCTCTGGACAGCAGCTCTGCTTTTCCATGTACTGAGCAGCTTGATGGTGTTTACTAAAGTCACTGTGTGATACTGGCTGCAGTGCTGATCCCTGAGGGATGCAGCTGCTGGCTGACTGCCAGCTGGACTTGGTGCCCTTGATCGCAGACGTCTGAGTCTGGTGGTGCAACCAATTGTCTGCCTTTTGTATTCCACCTACCCAAAATTTATCTTCCCCTGTCAGCTGAGGACAGCAGCAGACTGTGGGAGTTGGTGTCAAAGGCTGTGCTAAAAGCAGGGCGCATGCCACCAGTGGTTTTCCCCTCCTTCGCAGAAGAAGTCATTTCAGTGCAGGAGACTCTCAGGTTGGTCAGACACTGGGTACTTGTAGCATATCCAAGCAGTCTGTTCCCATCCATCTTCTTCACCCATGGAAACAGCTACCCTTAAAACTGTTTGGTCATCTGAAAAAAAGATAAGAAAAGTTAAGCATTTTAAATACTATTTATTAAATATGGCTCTCACTTTACCAATGCATTGCTGCCCTTTCACTGTAGATGCAGGTGTTTATATTGAGAACAGAATGTACCCTAACAGTCTCTTATACAAAGTGCGGTAATTGATTGGGGTATACATGGTAAAACAAAACAAAATGGTGGAGATGAGTTGCTACTCTCATGTATAGTCCTCTTTCTTTCAAGATAAATGCATGTAAAGGGAGAGAAGAGGCATAAAGCATATGTTCTAGCTGGGTGATGATCCTTACTTGCTTGAAATCTTCCTGCTAGAAAGATGGGCACTGGTTACAACTTCACAAAAGATCTGCAAATTAGGCACTGAAGGAAAAAAAAAAAAAAAAAAAAAAAAAGGTGGAATTTGAGGGAGAGAAGGACAACTTCTGCCTGAAGTGTGAGTAGAGATGCTGCAAAAGTAATACTTATGTAAAGCACAACAAACAAGATAGGAAACTTACTTTTTTAACATGAAGCTCTTGAATTTCAGCATGGCATAGGTATGTCTATGTTCCCATCTCCCCTCACAGTGATACTTTTGTTCTCCTGAAGGCATAGAGAGTTTTTATTGGAACCTCATTAGTGAATCAGTGTCTGATAAACTGGATCATCTTTTTAAATGCCAGTTTCTGTTTGCTTTTTGGCTCACTAAGTGAAAAAGTGGCTGCTCATAGGTGTGGCCATATTACTGGTATTACCATTTCTCCTGTCTATACGTGAACAAGAACCTTTTGTCATCACGTCTGGGATTTCTTTACACTCATAATACAGAAGGTGGACTTCTATTTTTACAGTCAATTGGAAATTTCTGTCTTTCACAGGTTTGGTGTCTTGTTTGACTTTACATTTGGAAAATTAAAGTTACAACTGTTTCAAAAAAACAAACACTGCCCCTGTGAGTTGTTTACTTTAAAAAAAAAAAAAAAACCAAAATTAAAACAAATATGCTTATGAAGAGTAGGGTTGTGCATAGTACAGATGGTGTATTTCTTGTTTGGTGATTAGATTATCTGTTCACACTTTTCAAAAGGTATGAAAACAGCCTTATGAAACATTTATATTACGGAACATGTATCTTACCATATTGGACATCTGAAGACACTTTTGAAAAATGCATTTTGATCTTAGGGTGTTTTTGGTGTGCTTAAATGGAAGCAATTATATATGAAGGCAAACCTCCCTGATTTCCACGTGAGTAATAGTGTGTATTTGCTGATGAATCAGGTGTCACCTGGGACTGAAGCAGCACTAAGTGAGAGACTTGGGTGAGTCACTTCCTCAGGCTCTCAAGGTTTGTCTTACCACTGGCTCATTGTGGTACATAGAAATAAGTTGACTCAAGGTGACTGTTTCTGGGAGCTAGGAATGTATTGAATTCTTGATCTACAGGAAAAAAATGCAACATTTTACCTGTACTCATTGCATAACAAATCACAAAGTCATGGTAGAAACTAGCCACCTAACTTTACTGAAGTTTGGATAAACACAAATAAGATTGCATATGTGAGTAATTCATATTTGCATGTGACAGTCTGGGCTACATTAGGATGTAGGTGGGCTGCAGAGGAGGGCCCCAGTATCTGAAGGTGATGGTGGAACTGATACAACAAATTGCTTCATGGCCTGGTAGCCAGAACTCACAGGGTTCAAGCTCTGACTGATACCCTGTATGATGTCTGGAAGCCGCAGTGAGATCAGGTCCTCTGATCGGGTTTAAAATATGAAGTCATTAAAGTGTATTTATCTCACAGCTGCATAAGCATTCCTGTAGTCTTGCTGCTGAATGAAACTGCATCCTAATGTCTTGTAGCTTGCTTCATGCTTTAAGGAACCCCCGTATAACAACTGTGCAGCAAGTATTGAAATTGGCCTGTGCCATTCATTAACCTTTGTTCTTCTGTTTTCATTTTCTTGCTGTTGCTAGACTAGGGTCAGTGTGATTTGAATGCCAGTTTAAACGTTTACACACTGATTGAACAGTTGCCTGAAAATATACAATTAAAATGTCATCTCTCCAGTCACCTTTGGCTATACAATCGTTTCTGTTTTTTTCCAAAGTACGTTTTGCCTCTAGGACCTTGTTATTCAATTCTGAGATGTGAAAGTTCAGTTAGTGGACATGCAGTTTAGTGTTTCAGCTTGTTAGCTTTGTACACATGTAACAATGACCCATTTGTCTTCCAGTCATATTGGTGCAATTGTAAGTCTGCACAGTATTTCTTGTGAGAGTGCCTCTGTGTCGGTTTAAAGCATGGAGGAAAGCATTGTTCACTCGTTTTGCTTTTAGAAAATAAAATCACAGAATTGCAAGCAAAATCAGGGGCAGAGGTAACTGTTTTTATATGAATCATTGACATAATGCCATTTACACAGTGGTGGTTGACAAATTTTGCTGTGACCTTTGTGAGAAAACATGTAGGCTTTTACATGTAGGCTTTAAGAGGTTCAGCAGAACCTCTTGTGTAACGTTCCAGGAGTTACAATTCTCACTGCTGGCTGAATCATGAGACTGCTTGTTTCTGAAGAAGTCATTAAAGAAGAAAATACCAGCCTCTCTGTAATGTCAGATTTTCTACCTCCTGCAAGCTCTTGCCAAAAGAGATCTGTGTGGTCCTATCGGGCTCCTTGCTGAAGGCTTTGAGAGAACCTATGGGATGGCTGAAGAGCCGGCTCCCTAGCTTTCCTCTCTGAAGATGATAATGATGGACCACGATCTTGTACATATGAACACTAGGAAAGGGAAACATTTATCTCAGTAAGGGTCTGCCCTTCTATTCCAGCAAAATGGAATATTTCTCCTTGTGTTGGGGTCATCCTGGTAGCTCTTCCTTCTTGCTGGGGTGGATTGCTTTGGGTTATTTTTTCTGAGATTCTCCTAGGTTGTGTTGTAGTGTTTTAGTGCTAATTAGGTGTATCGTTTTGTTATTTATTGTAATTTGTATGACAGTCTTTCAGGTTCTGTTTAGACAGCTTCTGGGAAATGACTGACAGCTAGAATATTTCAGAAATCAGTTAAACCTTTCTTCAGAGCATGCGTTTTGTGGTTAAAAAAGTAACTAGGGAAGGTGGGGAAGGGATCATTGTTTTGCTGCTTTTAACGTGCCTTAGGCAAAACTGTAAACTGATTGTAATCAGCTTTCTCAAATTGTTTTTTTATGTCATATTCAGAAAAGTAGGAGTGTATACACTTCACTATACCTATTTTTTTGGCTCTAGAATGACTTTCCTTAAACATGAAAAATCTACGTATTTTTCTGTATTCTAGTAAGGCATTATATTTAAATATCATTGACAACTATGTTTTAACAGTTGGCTAATACTTGAGAGACTTGCAATGATCTGCTTTGAAATTCTGCCAGATTTGGACCCATGGTGGGACTGCAGGTGACCAGATCCTTTGGATAGTGTTGTGGCTTTCTGAAAAGGTAGTTAATGTCAAAATTTAGCATTTAATTTAAACTTTTTTCTGCTTCCTGCTAATTGCCTTGTATGACAGCTGATGTTTCTATGAACTGATGGACCAAGTCTCTCTTTTAACATGATGTATTTTGTGTTTTAAAACATTGTAGTATTAGAGGCATATGATTGAATCTGTGTCTATTGAATTTCTTTGAGGGAGGGGGAAACCTATGCCACAAAAGAATAAAGGATGATTTACAGGAACCATTACTGATGAAACACGTTTTTGTTCTTTTTCTTCATCTTTTTGTTGTTACTGTGATTTTTTGTTTGATTGTTTTAACTGAGTTGTAGCTTTCCAGTTTAATGAGGAAGGAGAAGAGAACAGAAACCAGAATGCCTGTACGAAACCATTTCCCTGCTTGTGTTGTTTGGCATTGCCCGATCGCTATTCAGTGCTGATGATTTAAGCTCCATTTCTGGAGGTCTTTCACAAAGCCATATACTCTCAAAGTGAATAGAGTGTGTGCCTGTTTGTGTTAGTTTCCTTAAGTGGGAGTTGGAAGGCATCATAGCAGTATTTGTTACCATTACGCAGGCTATTTTGTGCCTTTACCAGCTTCCTTCAACTACAAAGCCTTGCTGCCATGCCAGCTCTATTTCACAGCTCTTATCTGAAAAAGGCAAAATCAACAAGAGTATTTACATTTGGAAAATCATGTTTTGTTTGGTGAATATAATCCCATAAATCTTGACTTTTGAAAATACCTTCTTTTAAGTGCTGTTTGTGCATTTATTTGCACTACTCTCAGGACCTGAGCTCGTTCCAGGAGCACTGTGTAACAATACTCAGATTCTTTCAACATCTTGAATTTAATATCGAGCTATTTACATCAAACAGCTTGTGCCATTCAGTTATTTAGCCCAACCTTTTGTGTTTTGTCTGGATAGGTGGGAATCTGTGAAGGCCTTGTGCTCAGCGGCTTGTTCATGGCAGCTTTTCTCGTGGCCCGAGGGAGGACGCATGGCTGGGCAGTGAGGGGCCTGCACCCCAATAGGGAGCTGAAACATCATTTTATCTAGGTTAAAATATCTTGCCAGTTGAAAAGACAAAACTTTATTTTTCTCAATGTCCTCTCCCTCAAGATAAAAAATAAAAATTGTAATTAAAAATAACCCAACATCTTTTAATAAGACTTAAGAACCTGGTCTAGTGGGAGGTGTCCCTCCTCATTTTTTTAGGTAAATATACTGTAATGCCAGACAACTTGGATATAAAATTTCTCTTAACTTTGACCTAGAAATACATATGAACACTAGAGACTGCCACGTGATCTAAAGCAATGAAAACGGTCTTCCCTCAAAATTGCTATATCAGAAAAAATCCCTTTTAATGTTAACTGCTTGGTGTTATGAATAATTCTCTTAATTCTTGGCAAGCAAGAGCAAAGCCTACTTTTTACATGCTGAAGATGTCTTGGTGTACGTTTCAGGGAATTGAAGGAATGTAATTTTGAATCTAAAATGCTTTTACGTAGCAGTTTGTGAGTCATCTCTCCTCATGAGCTAGGACTTGGGAAATGAAAATTAAATTCAAGAAGTTGAAAGCCCATTCTTGGTGTTTGGTGAAAATTGTTTCCAGGCGTGTTTCCTACTCGTGATATTAAACTCAGAAGGAGTTTGGATTAGTTTAATGTATCACTGCAGGTAGAACACTGAAAAAGTTTTTTAAATGTCTACCCTTTTTAGTTTTTTTTTTTTTTTTTTTTTTTTGTGTGTGTGTGTATTTGTTTTTTATTTGTACCTTCTTAACACAGAGCAAGCACTAAAAAGATACTCATTGTTCAGTAAATCCCATTTTCAATTGCATACAGAAATTACTTCTAAGTGTATGTTCTCATCTTCATTTTGTACCCTGAAGGACAGCTATTTGTCTGCGATGAAATTAAGAATAAAATCCTCAAAGTGAAATTCTGGCCTGCCTGAAGACTGGTATGGTGCTGGGGAACTGAGCAGAACTCAGCTGTTGTCAGGAGCTGTTTCTTTCTCTATGCACCTAGCTGACGCATTTATGCTTCAGCTCACAGCCTGCCTGAAATCTGCTTGGGTACATCAGGTCCATATGGAATATTTTCCTTGCAGGTAATGGGAGGAAGCAAAAATAAAATAAAAAATTGATTCAGCTACACATTTTCAGCCCCTTTGCTGTTTGGTGCAGAGGAGTACACGGGTGAAATCCTTGCAGTGCTGCTTTGAGGTGGCTTTGTAGCACTGTGGGATGTGGTGCAGTACCCCTGCATTGTGCTTCACTGCCACCTGCTTTGCCTTGCTTCCTGTGGCTCAGAGGGGCAAATCAGCAGCTCTGATTCAGCTAGTCTTGTCCATAGACCCCAATGGAGGGCTCAAGGCTGAGGATCTAAAAGAGTCTGGGCAGTGGCAAATGTTTTGCTTTTTATTCATTACCAACTGCCAAACTCAAACATATGATACAAGAAGTTCAGTGTACAAGGTTGAAAGGCAAACTTTGCCTGAAAAACAAGATATTCTTAATACTCTGTCCCTGACTAGTGAATTTAGTTTGCTTTTTTGTTTGTTTGTTTAATGTTCATAGTTTGGGTTATTTTTCTTTGTTGTTCCTTGTTCTGTCACTAGTTGCTAGTTTTTGCATCTCTGTTGTGCCTTTAGCTTGGGTGTATTCAGATGCTTAGGTGACTTGTTTTCTTCTGGTATATCAGATAGCCCTATTCATTCATTTTAGATCTTATCAAAATGCTAGCATGTATGAGTGGTTTCACTAGCAGAAGGAAACAGGATTGCTTTTGTGTGCTTTTCTTTATTATTGCCCTTCAGAAGGACCTCACGTGGTGGTGGCACTGGAAAATTACCCATCCAGTGGGGTTCAATGCTGCCCTTGTTCAATGTATTTGGGAAAGAGATTGCAGGCTGCACCATCAACATGGCATTTTGGACTTAAACATTGTCTTTTTAGGGGAAAAGGTAGTGAAATATTTGTACATCCTCAACATGGGGGTAAAATGAATATTCAAAGAGTCAATTGGCTAACAATCAGTCCAGATGGGAGAAAGGTGGTGAGCGGACTGGGAAAGCGTGGGTACTGATGGCTATTGCTCTTCAGACTACTCTGGAAATCTTCTTGAGCACCTTTGGTGACAGAGATTAGCTATTTGCTTGAAGTTGAAGTGCCTGTTGTTTCTGCCTTGGCTGATCAAGTGCTGTTATGGCTCCTCTTTGGTCCATAAGGGCAGGAGCTACACCCGTCTGTGTGTTTTCCACTTCAGGAAAAGCGCCCAGGATCGGAGCAGGGAGCATCTGTGCTTTAATAGTGTTATGTTCAGGTCAAGTGCTCTGGAGGTTATCGAAACCCAGCGTATTTCCAAGTGCACTTTAAGGTCCTTGTATTGATCTTGACACTTGGTATTGCATGTGCCACTACATCTTTTGTGCAGCTGGGGGGTTGTCGCCCTGCTGGGGTAATTGGGGTGGGATCAGTGGAGGAAATAGCGATTCACTTCTCTGTCTGTGCTTGTCTGCAGTGGGTGTGAGTCACAGTCAGGCTTCCTGTGTATGGTTTCAGCCCTAGTGTTGCACAGAGTAAAAGACACGTGACAGGATTCTTGCTTCAAATTGAAAATATTGACCTGGAGCATGTTCCTCTGCCTTGTCTTAACTTGTTTTGTGATTTCTGTGCTGCTTTGGGAGCATTGCTGATACTGCCCATGTTTCAGGGTCGCTCACATTTTTCCTCACAGGATACGTGTTTTTTTGTTGTTGGTTTTTTTTTTGTTTTGTTTTTTTTGTTTTTTTTTTTTTTTTTTTCAATTCACAGAATTGTTGTGAAAACCTTAATCTTCATACGGGGTTATTTTTGGTTTGGTTTGGTTCCCAAATGAACTCTGTCATTTTAGCACCTCTCTCCCAGATGCAATTAGCTTGTGCCGGTGGAGCAGGCACAGTAATGTAATCACTTATTTTCTCCGTGTCACATGCCTGAACCTCCATCCAAGCACCAGGGAATACCTTATGAACTAGTAAAGTTCACCCAATTGGTAAAACTTTGTCCCTGAACAAAAACAGTTTTAAAATGTCTTTCATAAATGGAAGCAAACAGCAAAAGTGTGGAACTGGTAATTGGGAACATACCAATATTTTTTAGATGGAATTCAGCACTACTTATTGCAACCCTGAGTATCTTAGGGTTTTTTAATATACTTGATGCATTTCTTCGAAGACTTGGACAATGTGTTTGAGTCTTCAGTCCTTTTTCAAGTCTGCCTTGAGGGTTAGTGATGGGATCCTTTCCTTTGAAACTTCTTTTGAAATTCTTTGTTTGGTGACAAGAGCAGCCCAAGCACTGCTGAAGCTGAGATTTCAGAGTGCCAAAAAACTCTCCTTGCAGGACTATTCCTCTCTCTCTCTCTTCCCCCCACCTCTCTCTGACACTTTTTAATTCTGTCACCTCATATCTCGAATAATATTTTGACAAACACAGAGACATGTAAGAATAGCTACTCCGTATAGAGCTGTTGAATAGAGGATATTTTAAGTATTGCATTTCCAAAGCGGGATATGAAGAACCTGTAGAAATGAAAATTGTCTTAGGAGTATCAGGTCTACCAGAAAACTGGAGATAATGGCTGATTAAGTTGTGGTTTGAGGGAGTACTTTATTTGAAAATTATTGGGAAAATTATGAAACACTTTCATGTCTGGTGGGGAGTGAGGGAATATTGTTGAGAACTTGAAGCTGTGGAGCTAGCACAAACCCAACTTCAGTCTGGCATAACTGTGTCGAGTGTGGTGGGAGTAGCTTTGCTCAAGGGGGGTAGGAATTAACCACTGTGGCAGTATTCAGATTTTGCATTCAGTTTTTGTGTAACAAACGTGATGCTTCCTAAATGTATGTGAGTTTCTGTGTTAATGGAAGGAGTGATGAAGAATCTCCACAGTTAAGAGGAATTAATGGTGGAATTCAGGAAGTTGCTTGAACACATTCGTTAATCCAGGTAGATGAGATCTCGGGCCAGGCAGCGTGCCTCGAGTTCCTGCTGTCCACTGGGTTGTCCGCAGGGTCTGCTTAGTTGTGCTAAGCAGCACCTGTAATATTCCTCTCAACGAACAGGAGCTGAAAGCTTTGAGACTGATGGAGGTCTTTGAGAAGGAAGCAATAAGGAACTTTTCTGGCTTGTTCTAATGAGACTTGCCTGATAGCACTGTTGTTAGTGCCTAGTCTGGGGATGCAGAACACGAGGTGAGAGTGGCAAAGAAAATTGCCTGTTAGGAGTGACTGAGGTAATTCTTGCCCATTTCAGCTGTATTTGTTATTTAGAGAAATATTCATGCATTTCAGACTTCCTGATATGTGCCTCTCTCTCATGTTAGTCACATTTTGAAGCAGCACATATCTATAATATAAAGATTTACTTTTTTTGCTCACCAGGAACTCTATGAAAGGTCAGTTAGCTCTGTTGAGAAGAGGTAAAGTGTATAATGTCCTGAGGGGTACAGTCACCTGAAGATCATACATCCATTATGTGATTATTAAATAAAAGGCAGCCTTATATAAAAGAAATTAGGTGAATATCACTGCAGAAATGAAATATCAGGGATGGTTTGCTGAGTTCTTTAGCTGTGTCTGGAGTTGTATGATTGACTGCTATAGGTACAATTTGCATTATTAAGATTATCGTTGCCTGCAGCAACTTATGCTTTTTCTATTCATCTAAAATGGAGGCTTATTGCCAGCTAAATCTGTTTTTGTCTGCTAGAAACTTCTATCTGTCTTCTGAGGTGGTGTCTGTTGTTTATCTTAAATAATTCTGTAAATATAGTGTAAAGGAGGAATCAAATGTTTTATCATGCCCCAAGTTCTGCTGGGTCTTGGCGAGTTACGTGCAGGGAAGATAACTGCTGTGGGCAGTAATGAAGGAAGGACAGACAGAAATGGAGAGATGGATATTCACAGTCTGTGGTGTTTTGCTGCAATTAGAGCTTCTGATGTCAGTGTGATACTGAAAAATAAAGGAAAGTTAAGTATATTTTGCTTTCTGCCTTTGGGTTGGAGCTAAGCAGACTGTCTGAGCACATAAGAGAACAGAATTTCTTGTACAAGGTAGGGGTGGATGTCAGCACAGACAACACAAAACTCTTCTTTGGATAGGATTTCACAGATTTCTTTAATTCTCTTGGATAAAACACTAGTTCCACTTGAACGCTTATTTGGTTTCTGATGAGAAGTTTTGATTTGTCTGTGTTTTTCCTTTGCAAAATGAAGTGCTCAAGTAACAGTTTTATGCTGAAAGGAGAAGAAACAAGCTGTTCCTAACTAGTATGCAAAATGGCAAGGGAGCTTAAAAAGATGGCTTGAGTACTCAAGAGTACAATTTTTCACTTCCGAAACTTAGGTTTTCTTGAGGAAATGAGCTGCTTTGGTAAATGCAACGTGCTTTGTTGTACTTTTTAGCCTAGCCTGCTACTGTGTGTCTGCAGAACACAGCTCATTGTAATTCAGTATTTCTTAATATTTCCTATTTGTTAAAGATCCTCTAAATAGGCACCGATAGCAGCAAAATACAAACCAGCCTTGCTTCTTGCACTAATGTGTATGTGTACATAGCCAGAACATGATTTTCATATCTGTATTAGTTGTGGCAAATATTTTGATTGCCACCAGTTATTTGTATATTTACATATAAAAAATTGTGAAATGTGTTTTATTATGGAGACTGCTGTGCTCACTTGAGACATAATGGGATGCATCAAATGTGATGGAAGGCAGGTAAACCGAGTCTCGAGAAACTGGTGATCTGCCACAATGGGAAACTGGGCCAAAAGTGTTTTGTAGCAGATTATAACACAGGTTTCAGTTTTATTGAAGGTGAGTCAAGAGCAGCTGTTTTATGTACACATTCGCATATATGCAGTTACAGTATATATTTACATTTTATTTTGCAACTGCTTTGTAAAATGGTACAAGTATTTTTAGACTGTGACACCTTGCTGTGACCGGCTGTTAACATATGTTAGGTGCTAGGGTTTTTTTGTTTGTTTTTATGGCATTTTGGACCAAGAGTGACCTGATTCCCAAGAGAAGTGCAGCTCCACTGTGCTTTGGTCATGACCTTTGCAGTTTCTCCTCTGATATCAGAGCACCTGCAGAGACGGGGGTGTCCTCCTCACTTCTCCAAAGTGCAGGTTGGAGGCCATGCTTCAGGAAGGCATCTAGGCACATACAGAGTGCCTCTCTCATCTCAGGAAACCCTACCTGAATTCTGGTTTGAAGCAAATTTTTGTGGGAATGCTTTGGATAGAGAGGGGGAGTTTCTGTGAACTTTATTTAAATATATAGACCTGAATCTTATGTAATCTATAGTTCTGAGGAACTGACCCTATAAAATAAACTTATTTTGCCAGTTACTCCTGAAACTGCCGTGAGTGCTGAACCTGCAAGTCAAATCTAGATAGCATTGCATTTACTAAGAGACGTACAAAGGGCCTTTATTTTACAACCCGCCACAAGCACTTTATAACTGTAGGTAATTAATCCATCCTGGCACAGATCAGGCAGTGTAAAGGAATATGTTTTCACTTTCTGTTGATTGGTTGAAAGGATTGAGATACTTGCGAACTTTCAGGACACTGGAAGAAAGAATTAAACAACTGGCTTATATCTTGCCTTTTAAAATCTGTTTTATCATAGAAATTGTTTTTAGAGTATCTGGATCATTAATTGCTCCTTTGCAGTGATTTTTCTTGTATCAGGTTTGTTAGTAAAATATTAGCTATGCCAGTAACAATGTGTCATGTAAGGTTTTGGTGCAAATAATAAAGCAAAAGAAATCTTTTTAAAGTTAGCTTTTTTGTATAAGGAGCCATGCCAAAGAGATTTACATCCAGCCATGTATTGTCATGTTTCAGACTTACATTCTCAGGCAGCTTTCCTGTTGATATTTTGGAGCTGACATCTGTCAATGCTGACAACGTAGCTCATCCAGGGAGCAGGCAATGCAGCTGCTATGTAGTCTTCCCCGGTGATTTAACTCAACACATAATATCTCAGGGCTCTGTCTTTCTAGCTTTCCTGAGAATGCCATAAACATATTTTTAGAGTAATGGATGTGAATGTCTCCCTAGAAAGAACACGGTGTGACAACTCACTCCTAGGCACTGAGTACCAGCTGCTTTGTTGCTGCTGGTCTTGATGTCTTGTAGCAAGTTGCAAACTCACCAGTTTCCTAAGACGAACAAGAGCACAGAGAATGCTAGCCTCCCTCCTCCAGCTTTACAGTGCACTAGGTATGACGGAATACACCTGAAAATTGAGCTGACAAGCACCATCTTTACACAACCTGGACCAATAGCTCTGATGACAATTTCAGTTGTCCCCTTCCTCTTGCAGAGCCCTGAACTTGGTTTGCTCATCTAATTTTGTGAATTTTGTCTTTTCCATTATGGCACAGTGGTTGGGAGCTTTTTGCTTTTTGGCTCACTGCTGTAGCAGATGTCCTCTTCTGCTTTTTTCAGAGTAGAAGGCTGGTCTCTATCTCTTACAAAAATGATGTAACTGAGCTGTTGTTCACTATGCTACAAGGAAAATAGGATGGAGAGCCCAACTTGAATACACAGGTTACTGAGCCAGTGGCCTCTACTGGTTCTGAAAGCCAGTACAGGCACTGAGGGCCTTGGCATGTGTCTCTTGGGTGCATGGACAGCACCTGCACACTGCAACCAATACAGGATAGCCACGGGGCAGGGCTGAAGCACTTGTGCTGATCACGAAGTCACTTGTCTAAAGCCAGTTGTCTCTGTATGCTCACTAATGGTTTGTGACAGCATCCCGCAATCTTCCTGAGGGACGCTAGGTCTAGTTAACCCGAACTGAGGTGAACATCTGCTAAAACTGACTGTCTGCTCAGCTTTGAGATTCATAGCTGACGCATTTTCTGCTTGGGGTGTTCAGTTCGGTACCTCAAGAGAGTGCAGAATCATTTCTCTTCTGCAGGTCCTTTCCTCTGAAGTGCAGTTTCTCCCCTTTCCTCTTGTTTCTGCTTTTCTTAACTCTTGTCTGCTGCTGCTGTGACACCATTAGGCTTCTGAAGTCTTGCTTTCTTCTTTTTTCCAAGAAAGCTTGCTGTCTTGTTTGGAAATCTCTTGAGTTTTGTGCCCTAAGTTCGACTGCTGTGTTCTGTAGGGAGGTTTGCAGACTTAGCCAAACTGTTTTCTTTTACCTTCTGTGCAGTTATCAACAAAGGGAAATAAGAAACTGCTTACGGTTTGGAAGTGTGCTGCAATTCTGAGTGCAGAACTAGTATTCCTCATGGACTGTATAGCAGCACTTCCAAACTGTAAGTCAGAAATTATAAATCGTACAAAGATGATTTCTTCAAAATGTTATTAGAAGTCTTCTAAATGAACGTGTAGTATCTGTCCTTTCAAAAACATAGGCATTCTATATTTCTCTTTTTCTTCCCCAGTTCTTGGTTAACTCTTTCCAATAATATTTAATAGCATATCAGTCATTTGATATCCATCACTCAAGAGTTGACCGTGTATGCAGTTTACTGTCTGCATTGCTGCAAGAATGCATATACATTTCTTTGGGGTACCAAAGCTGAAAACACAAGGGGTTTCTTTTGTTGTAGTTTTAGTAGTGTGAGATTTTTTGTTTGGTTTTAATAGCAATATAACTATTTGAAACTCATTATTTGGCAAGTTAGATCTTTTCCAGCGCAGGTCTCAGTCTTTTCTAGTCAGGGGATGAAATGCTTTGCATCCTGGAAGTCTGTTGACTTATCTCTGGACCCAGTCTAACACTGCATAGCTAACTGGCAAATTTGTTTCAGAACAGGTAAGTGCTTGTGCTTCAGAGGGTCAGTACAGTGGTTAAAGACTCGAGGATGGCTGCTCCCAAGCAACAGTAGCTCTCCCTAGCTCACTTACCTTTGCTTTGTAAGGAGAAATATTTGTGCACTGTCTTCTGATCCCTTGGCTCACTAAGTCAACATTGGAAGATGTCACTAGAAAGAAATAAAGTATGAGAAGGAAAAATGAAAAGATCTTGTGATCTTGTTCTGATTCTACCCAATTTAGATGGCTTTTTTAGGCCTGCATCTTATATCCTGTAGCGCTGTTGTAATGTGATTTAAATATAAAGGGTGATAATTCAGGTAAGATAAGAGGGTGAAAAAAGAAAAGAAAAGAAACCTTTAAATTGGTGGAATTTGATCTTATTTGATAACAACATTTTTTTTCCAAAGATGAGACTTTTTGTGATGGGTAGGCACATTGGGAAATGAGTTTAGTAAGAATCTTGCCACTGACATTAGAATTTCACTTCAGTTCTCTCTCCAGTGAGTTTGGTGAATAGACAAGTAAAGCAAATTTAGTAGACCTGAGCAAGATGTCAAAGATGCCCAGCTTTGATTTGAGTATATGTAAATGTCTTCTATACAAACATACACAACCAAGTTATCCACTGTGCTCTAATGTTACTTTTGTTAGTGTCCCAGATTATTGTCTTTTTTTTTTTTTTCATTGTGCACATGTGAAAGAATTATAAATCACTTTCATTATGGAAGAAAATACAGCATGAAGCATGAGAGAGGAGGAGGCAATAGCATGTGATCTCACATGTTACAGTCAGGCACCACAGTAATTTTACTAACCACATCACCATTAGTGCTATGGTATAACCTTAGAGTTTGCAGGAAAAGCAAAAAAAAAAAAAATAAAGGGGGGGGGGAAGTCAAAGCAGAAAAAAAATCTGCATTTTCCAAGAGTGTTTTCCCTCAGCATTTTGCAAAACATATATAAGAAATTCTTAAGATACCAAAACCCTCACTGTCAATGCTTCTGTTTTCACCTAAGAATGTGATTCTTGAATAATTAAGAAGTTTAAAGACTGTTTCTGGTTGATGACTTTAGAAGACCTAATCTGAAGAAATGTTGTTGTTACAGAATGCTGAAACCAAGGTGGAAGAGGCAGCTAAAGAGAGTCCAAAAACAGCAAGACTAACACAGCAGTCTTCAGAGGACAATGAAGTATTTGGTGAGTTATTCAGACAATTGGAAAATGTTACTTGATCTGTTTGTTTTTGTGTGTGCGTGGTTTTTGTTGGTATGGCTTTGTTTTGTTTTGTGGGTTTTTTGTTTGTTTGTTTGTTTTTTGTTTTTTCCAAAAAACAGAAGAAATAATTTCTTTAAAATCCTTGTCATCTACCTGAGTGTAGGCAGTACAGCTTCAGAGATATGGAAAGGTGGAGAAAAGGGTGAAGAGGAAAACAAAGTGTGATCTAAGATCTGAAATATATCATCTCTGAAGAAATATTTGTAGTTGGTTACTATAGAGGAGAAAGAGTGAATGAAAGTCTTCAACAAAGTTAAAGATGTATATGGTGAGAGGGAAAATGAACTCTTCTCTGTCCCTGATGGATAGACCAAGCAGCGATTGCTTTAAATTGCAGAAAGACTCAAATGTTGGCTAGGGAAATCCTAAAACAAATACTGAAACATTGGCATGCGTCATCTAGAAAGTGTGGAGATTCATCATTGCTGGCCTTTACAAACAGGTTAGACAAGTAACTGTGTAAACTGATATAAGAGAGTTCACTCTGTGGCAGAAGGGTAGACTGACTGTCTGATGACACATGAGGATGCTTGGAGGCCTAGATTTTAGATGAGCTCCTCTTGCTGTGATTTTTTTTTCACAGGTTTTGCTGATAGCTTTCATCTCAAATACTAAGACTATATTTGGCCTCTTCTTCTGCATTAAGACTGGGAGAAATAGCAGGAAACCTTCATTTTTCCAACTTTACATAGATTTTACGTTAGTGGAAAAAAAGAAAAGTAGTCAAAAGTTAACACAGGAGACACTGAAGATGTGACAGTTAATGTAATATTTAGCTCCATTATGTTTTGAATTGGAAACTCTACATCTACAAAAGTCATGTGAATTTTATTAAGGCTGACTAGCTTAAAATTTTGGATGATTCAGCTATTTATGAGTACAGTAAGGAATTATTTTTGTGCTTTCTAGGTACAGAAGGAGTGGAGCATGAATAACTAAATTTTTCTTACTATGTGTGGAAACAATGCATGCCCATTTAAACTGGTCTGGGCTAAAATAATCTTTCCTCTATGAGCTAATGTAGTGTGATTAGCACATGAGCCTGAATTCCTGGCTTGATTCTTCCAATACTGATCATACAATACCAGTGGCTGAAGAATCCACAAGTGGACTTAAGTGGACATAAGAACTAGGTTTCAACTTCATTAATTTAGTGGCGAGGCTCTTACCTCATTTCCTCTACATCTGCTCCACCAGTTATTTGCAGCAGATCCAGTGCTACTGGTTATAGAGCCCCACGGCTCTATAATGTGCATCTCAAACTGCACCCTTTCTCGGTTCAGATCTCTCAAGTGCTTCTCCTGTTAGACAGATGGAGACAGCAAAGCAGGGAGACTTCAGTCTATTTCTTTCTAGTAGTGAAATTTCAGGCTTTAACCAATGCCTCCAAGGCTCTGAGACCTCTTCTTTGGTTTGATCACTAGCTACAAATAGTAGTTACCTAAACCAACAGTTAGTTGTTCAAACCTGTGGCACTTATCACATATGGGGACTGTGAACTTTACTTTTTTTTTTTTTAAAAAAAAAAAAAGAGAGAGAGAGAGAAAAGAAAAAGGTGGAGTGGGGGCTAGGAATTTTTAAAAACATTAAGTTCACTGTTGGTACATTTAAAATTATTGTCCAATGATCACTGTGCAGTACAGATTAATAACCTCACTACAAATTCTAATTTTAGAAGGTCAACATGCCGTGTCCTACCTGTTCTTTTAAGCTAATGATTTACTAACAGATTGTGAAATATTTCCATGTTCTGTATCTGTGAACTGAAAGGCTTATCTAAGATAAACCAGTGATCAACCTTTGCTAACTTGGCAATACAAGAAGGAAAATCTCTTTCCATCTCTAAAAATGGTCAGCATCTTGTATCAACCCTTTTACCACTTTACAAATGAAGTCTGACTGATTTGCTTTCTAAAATTAGATTAAACCTGGCTGGAAAAGAACTCACGAGTATAGTGCAAATAGGGTCTGTAATCGTGTTCTTGTTGACCCTTGTACAGTGAAGTAATCAAAGGCTGAAGGTGCAAAGGCAGTCACTTTAGAGTGAGACTCCCTGAGAGTCAGGACGGACATTTTTTGCAGGTACAAGTTTTATGTCTCCGAGAATGGCACTGCTGTACGTAACTGCCTTTCCCTGCCATTTCTGGGCAATTTGTTAAGAGATTCAGATCCAACACATAGTGGATAAATGAAAAGCTTCCGACAGCTCTCCATAGCTGAGGAATTTGTTGTCCTGTGATTTAAATGATTATATCACAGGCCCTGCTCACTTATTCTCCCTCTGTCTTGATCTATTTCAAGCCATCCTTCATTTCTTTCTTTCTTTCTCCCTCATGTTGCTAATTATAATGAGTGTCAAGTATGCACCAGGAGTTGCTTAATTTATAGCTTCAGCTTTGACTAGAAAACCTCTTCCGAGGAATTTTAAATAGCCTCCAGCCTCTCTGGGAGGCTGCGGTGCAGCCTTCTTTTTTCACATGCATCACTGTCTTCTGTGCTTTCTTTAGCGCAAAAGATCACTTTCCCTAGCTCTATTTGGACAATGCCACCCCCTACAGAAAGGTTAGCACAAGGAAGTGAAGGATTCAATTCCATCCTGAAACAGCCACCGAGCTCCCTTCGCAAAGGGGGGTCACGCGCCTCGACTCATGTTGTACTTCTGTGTGTGAACGCTCAGCGGGTGCCCAGAGGAGTCTGGACCCCTGAAATCACTGTGGCTGTCCCTCTGCACTGAGCCACCCGGTGGCAGCAACTGCCAGTCCCCAGCAGCCCCCGGAATGCCTGAGCAAAGCAGAAATCTCTTACCTTCCCCTCTCCAAGGTTAATGTTATCTTGGTGACGAATTGATTTTTTAGAGGAAGGGAGCCCTCGGTATAGACAGCGTGGAATGTATACAAGTTCTAGAGGCTGTTATACACAGAGGGTATCTGAGGGAGCTGTACTGCTTGAATATGACAGTGTTTCTTTTGGAAATACTTGCTTCTAGAGAAACTGTGGTTTCTGCAGTCCTTACCAGTTGGGTATGGTTTTGGAGGCAAACACAGTATTACTGATTGAAAGTGTTGTGGTGATAAAGAACCAAGTGTGGATATCTCTTTCAAGTCTGCTAGACCCAACAGTGTTCTCTGTAAGTATGAGCAAAGATTGATCCACTCCTGGGGAGGGGGCCCTTGTGAGTGAACATTAATGTCTATTTTCTTCTTCATGAGTTGGATTTGGGAACTATCATTTTGGAGGGTGTTTTTGTTTGTTTGGGGTTTTATCTTTAGTTGTCCTTTACTACTAAAATTTTTACTGCCATATGGCTGAAATGCCATCAGCAGCAATGGAGTCCCATTGTTCGAGATCCTTTACACACACAAAAAAAGGTGAAAAAAGTCAGATTTGTACTGTTTTGGAGAGCTAAATCTCAATGACGATGAACTTTTAATACAAAAAGATAGAGTGGAGAGATGGAGCATAAGGGTAAGAGAAAGGGAATCTAGTCTGTATGATAATGGTATGTGTAACTATCAAATTCTGAATTAACAAGAGTTAGTTTTGTTTGGCCTTTGAAAGGATTTTCTTGTGACACCCAACAGAGTTCTGTTGTCTGTTCTACACTGAATATGCATCTGTGATCTAGAATTGTGCTGTCCTGCTGCTACAAACTTCTGCTGAGCTTGCACGTAGTCAACATGGTCTCTGTTGCAACCAGTATGTACTCAGAAAGGATCATGAATGACTCAGTATAGGAGAGAGATAAAATATTGCTTGGTAGAGTACTGTGTTTTTAAAGAAATGGATCAAGAGGTGACTGCTGGCTTTGCTTCCAAAGATAACTATAAAATATTTCTGGCTAATTCACAAGTTTATTAGATCCATTGCGACACTACATCTGTGAGACAAAAGTTGGGGCCAAACTGCCTGTCATCCTGACTAGGGAGATTGAACCTTCCTTTGGTGCAATCCTTAATGCATTAGCTTGGAGGAGGACAAATGCAGGCTTGTACAGATAAGTTTTTGCTACTGGGCTGAACACGTAAATTACAAAATTACAAGTTACAAAAATTACACGTAAGGGAAAATTCTCTGGGGGGAACTGTGTTACATTGACATATATCTTTGATATCACACTTCAGCTTTTCATTGCTAACTTTTCAAGATACAGTAAATCACGATATCCTCCAATAGGAAAGTTTCCTTTCTACTGAGGTCAGTTTTAAAATGGTACAGGGGAAGTGGCTGAAGTGTGGTTCCCCATGACTTTGTGCTTTTCAGTCATCCCTATTGGATCTTACAGCATGGAATTGTGCTGTGGTTTTCTTTGGTGGTGGTTTATTTGGTGTTTCTCGTTTGTTTCATTTTTCACTTGTTTGTTTTCAAAGAGGCCAAATTAACTTTTCTTCTTAAAATATAACTATGGAGCTCTTTTCCCCCTTTTACTCAAGCAGGAGGTAAGCTCTGTTCTGCGTATGGCCAGGTGGCACTAAACAGAGCACCGTCTGTCATTCTGCAAGCTTTAGCTGCAGTGCCAGTAGATCCTGAGGTAGGTTTTGTGTGCAGAGCTCAGGATTACAGCTCAAAATTGAACATTCAGAACAATCCCACAGCAACCCCGACTAACCCTGATTCATCACTTATGCTGACACCCACTGCTCTGTCCTACACATTAATATCCACAGGAATTTTGTCTAACCCTACATAGGTGGGAGAACTTTCTCCATGAGATTGCCTTTTGTTTTGACAGGCATAGGCATTGTCACTATTGCTTTTTGACTTTTTTTTTTTTTTTTTTTTTTTTTTTTTTTTTTTTGCTTTTCAATCCCTATTTAAAAAGGGAAGGGGCAGAATGAAAAGGAAGGAGCTGGAAAGATTTTGCATCTCCCGGCTTCACGATCCCTTTCTTGGGAGGTGATGTGGTAGCGTCAGGAACTCGGTGTTACTGTCGTTCAGTAACGACAAAAAGCTGGGTAAAGTAAAGCTGGGTGTTACTGTCGTTCAGTGACCTTCTTACGAGGAAGCTTCTCTCATCATAAACACGGTCGATTGTGGGACACAGGCTGTGACTTCAATGCAAAATAATGGCAAGCTGATTTCCAGCCACAGAGGGACATCTGTGGATAGCTTGAAACGGTATCACAGAGCTGTAGCTGGTCATAGTAGATTGCTTGGGGTTGGTTGTGATGCTCAAATTTTGGTGTCTTGGCTTCTCCAGTTGTATTTACAGATGTACTGGCTCATCAAGGAGGAGATGCCAGGCCTGCTCCTTCCTCAACTCTTATTTCATTCACCAGCCCACTTTGCTTTGCCTGTCCAACTCTAATCTCTGTATCAATTTTATACCAAAAAATAGGGGAGCTCAAATGAAAAATAACATGAACACGAGTTTAAATTTTAACTTTCAAAGTTTTCCTGTGTTATGACAAGAGGAACAACAGCCTTAAGCTATGCTATGGGAGGTTCAAGTTGGATATTAGGAAAAATTTCTTCACTGAAAGGGTTGTGAAGTATTGGAACAAGCTGCCCAGGGAAGTAGTTGAGTCACCATCCCTGGAGGTCTTCCAAAAAAACATGTAGATGTAGAGTTTAGCGACATGGTTTAAAGGTGGACTTGGCAGTGCTGGGTTAAAGGTTGGACAAGATGACCTTAGAGGTCTTTTCCAACCTAAATGATTCTATGACTCTATGAAAAAAGAAAATAAATCCAGTGAGACAGCAAACTGTTCTAAAATAGATGTTATAGCCATGGTGCAGTTATTCCCTATGGCATGAGAGGGAAATGGGGGAATTTAGTAGTTTTCTGTAATTCTGTAGTTCTTCATTTTAAGGTAGAAAACAACAGTTCCAGGTGCCCACTTTGTCCTCATTGTCTTTTTCCTTTTCCCGTTTTTTTGCAAGACTCGACCTGCCAGAGACCACTGGTTTATCAAAATGACACCAAAAAGACTGGAATAATTTTCTGAGCTGGAAAGGATAGATTTGCTTTTCAACAAAAAATTGCTTTGCATTTTTTTCTGTAGTGATTGGATCTCAGAAGCAGGAGATGAATACTGCTTGTACCTTTCCTTTAGGTGCATTTTTTGTGTCCACCTAAAGCTTTTTTTAAGGGAAAGCGTTGAAATATTGTTCTTTTAAGATCTTCACATTTTGCAGATTATGTGTAGGAAACCTTGCCCTGTTTCCTATGCAATAGAGAACTATTGTGGTGAAAAGAGACACGGAGGATTTCAGAGACAGCACTTGGCTGATCTTTTTTGTTGTTGCTGTTTTCAAGTTTGAAGCTTCTATAAAGTACAAATATTTGCATTTTGATGTTAATTCTGTAACTTGGTGATGGCTTATTAGGTGACTACTCGTTTTTATGGATTTTCTTTTTATAATAATAGTATTCAAGGATTTTTTTGCGGGGGGGGGCGCGCGCCCCCCCCCTTTTCTGGCAGCCATTTGATGCTTTAAACAGTAGTGGTAGCTCTCGGACATCTAACTAGTTAATATGCCAGTAAATTAATGTAGTGCTCTATGGTAACATCTAAACCCGTGAGATTACTTTGAACATGGCACTGATGTTTGCTGCAAAATTAGTACACAAGCATTTTAACAAATCCGATTCTGTATGTTTTTTTTTTTTTTTTTTTTTCTTATCTGCACCACACACAAGCTACAGGCATCAAAGAGGCATAGGGTTTTTCTCTCTCCCGGGGACTGGGTTTGTTACTAGATTCATTAGCAAAGGCAGAGACCTGAGCCAGTGGTGCCTGCTGTACTTTCAGCAGTGCTGGCCTGGCAGGGTGCTCTCCCTGTAATTTGTCAGCACGATAACAGTTCAATAATTGAGTTATTCATGAATTTAATGCCTGCTATACAGTGTACAGGATCTGCTGATTTTTTTTTCCCCTTGTTTATTCAGAGTGAGTCAGTATTGTTATCCACAGCACACATTGTATCTGAATGTGAAAGTTAGGATGGCTAAGGGTGGCCTAATGTCACATGCTGCTCTGTCGTGATTATGAGGCCTTCTGCTAATTAGCTAGCCATGAAAACAAGTTACTCCTTTCCCAGTGTATTTTTCCTTCTTTGTCCTGTCAGCAGCCTGCAGCCCAGGGCAGTGGGCTGTTTGCACAGAAGAAACAGACTGCTCAGTGTTCTCCATCACTGGTCCCTGCGTAACAACCACTTTGGTCAAGGCAGGATTTTATCTGCAAATGAATTAAAATTGCTTCTGATAGATTATTATTTTGGGGAAGGCAGCTGGGATATTGCTGTTCTCCCATTTCCAGTGTTTTTTATTGATGGTGGGTTTTTTGTTTGTTTGTTTGTTTTTGAGGCTGAATAAATGCTCAGTTCTGGTTTAAGTAAAGAAAGCAGAACAGTCCTCTGCGGGCCAACCACTCTTCTGTCCTTTTAGCTGAAACAGATGTTGTCATTAAAGTATAATTATGATGTGACTCACTTTTGATGTAATGCCTAGGAGAAAACCAGAGGTGTGTTCTTTTTTTTTTTTTTTTTTTTTTTTTTTTTTTTTTTATTGGGTTATTTATTAAAAAAAAAAAAAAAAAATTATTTAAACAAAAAAAATAAAAAATGACAAAAATTATTTAAAAAAATGTTAACACCAC